>JABYQM010000010.1:1200000-1800000 GCA_022606115.1 Daedaleopsis nitida | reverse complement strand
GAGGCACGCTCGGCGTTCACACGTTCATGCCTTACGGGGCCTCTTCGTGTGATAGTCTGTCGAGCTTTGAGACATCCAAGGTGGGGGCGGGTGATTGGGATAGTCGCTCATCGTTGAGAACTGGTACGCCGACCCTCGATGCGTGAATCCGGAGCGGTACTTTATACTCAGCTCGGTGCTGCCGCTGGTGGCAGTCCTGGATGTCACCGAGCGATTGAGGGCCACGCGGAGGAGGATCACCTCAGGGGAGATGCACTATGGTCAGGATAGTGTTAGCCACCGTGATAACGCAGCACACGATAACGAGCGGGGAGAAGAACGACGGGACGTACCATGACCTGCGCAAAGATGGGCAGGAGAACGTTCTGCACCTCGGAGTTGCCGCGCGCGTAGGCAACGATGTAGGCAAGGCCCATGACGGCAAACGGCACGGCGGACTCGATCAGCATCGCGACAATCGAGTTGTACATCGTTGCATGCTCGCGTCCTAGCGTGAGCTTCGCTTGACGGCTCATGTAGATAAGGCGGCCGACGAGGAGGATGGTGAGCAGGACGTTGAGCGACATCGCGACCGAGAAGTACGGGAGGGAGATCTGGACGGTCGTGCTCGACCAAATGGACGCGTCCGGTCGCGAGGATTGGAAGAGCGTCAAGATCGACAGCGCTGTGGGAAACATGGTGTGAACAGAATGCGTGTGAAGATCTCGAAAAGCAGGACTCACCGATCGTTGCCATGAACGCCAGCATAGGGAATACGATGACCCACACAGAGTTCCATATGACATAGCAACGCCAGAGCTGTGCCCATCCATGAGTATCCGAACACTGGTAGCTCTATATAGTCCTCACCAGAAGGCCGGTCGCCAAAGAGTCTGCGATGATCAACGCCGAGTGGCCGGCAGTGTTGGTACCGATATTGTAGTGCGCGAAGAACCATACCATTGGGCCACCGGGGAACTCACGGTTGTCGACGAACATGAGCTCTGTGATCTTGGAGTTGCACGCGAAGTTGAGCGTGCCCATCGCGAACATGATGCAAGTGTACAATGCAAGCAGCCAGTTCGTGATTGTCCCCCGCTTCAATGTGAAGTTGCGCGGGACAATATAGTACAGGCATTGCACGAAAATCGCAGTATGAACACCTGCAGAAGAATTGATGGGTGTTAGCATGAGTACATATACCACTTGCGAAGAACCATGCACGAACCGTAAGCCATTGCACCAACGAGTGCACCAACCAGACTTGACCGTTCGAGAGCGAGGTCCGGAGGTGGTGGGAAAGAACTGGTGGAAGCCATGGCGAAGGGACGTGGACCTGCACAAGAACGCGGTTTCCCGTGTCAATGGGGTATGGGGTCAAGCGGAAATCATGTATCATAATTGAAGCATCTGGTAGATATACTAAAAGTGTGCGTCTGGCAGTGGTTCACGAACAACCGTTTGACACATACTCCCATGGGGCGGTACAGACCATGTCCGCTCTCTGAGTGGCTTTGGAAGAATCGGTTTGAGAATGGTCCGCGATCCGTCGTCGTGTGATCGTAAGACCCAGAAGCAGAAGAGTGCACATGGGCCCTCGAACGCAGTGGAAGCTATAAGGAAGCATACAACCTAAGGCGGAGAGGCCGATTGATCTCCTGCATCATAGGATGGCCTTACATGAGCGACAGCGTGGGTGAACGTCCGATGATTTCGTAGACGGTCTACGAAAGGGACAACGATCATGTATCATGCCAACATGATCACAGCGAGGTCTTCGATGACAGGAAAAGGACCCGTAATAGGGGACAAAGATCTGATCGCAAGCAGCAGGACCTTGAGACTGAAAGAGCTGTTGGAGGATGTACTTATCTGTGTAAACGATACAGTACTCCTCCGGGAAGACAACAGAGCCAGGCTGCACAGAGTAACAGAGCTTTTTGTAGCTTTCGATCGAGCGACCCAAAATTGCTGCGTGTGATGTCAACTGATATGTAGTGTCAGGCGATGACAGACCATTCTGGCGGTGGAAGAGAAATCGATCAGTTGTGATACAGATGTAGGTATGTGGTATTCACCACTTGCATTGGGGTCATCATTAACCACACGTACGTGCTCCGGAATGGAGGTACATACTGAACATGTTAAGCGCCAAGCAGGCCATGTGCGATGAGCTTTGCTGACATAAGCCGACTCACTCGCCACGGTCTTATTCCGGTAAGTAAGTAGTCTCCAGTCACCGTCCTCACTCTGACTCTCTAGCCCCTTCGCCCAAACTATGGGTATCCTGTTCTCACTCCCGCTAGCTGGCGTATTTGGCACCGTAGGATCATCATGTCTCGCTGGACTGGCATTCTGCTTCACTTCGACCGCAGGCAAGTCGTCCCCGAGTCGCATACTGGACCTCCAAGCTTACAGTCTGTGAAGCGTCGATGTTCTGCAAGTCATGTAACTGCAACTCGTCTATCGCGACCCGCGTTGGCTTTGCTGTGAGTACAGGAGTGCGCTGCCGTGTGTCGTTGGCTCACAACTTGCCAGATGATCTTCTGCTTGAACTCCATGCTAGCATGGCTCATGAAGTCGCCGCTCATAATCGACCAAATCGAGAAGATGAGCCACGGGTACCTCAAGATGGATTGTGAGGGAGATAAGTGTTATGGCGTGCTTGCGGTGAGTCCTTGATCTGCCATTCAAAGAGAATTAGGCCACAATTGCCTCTCAGGTGCACCGGATCTGCTTCGCCCTCTCCCTCTTCCACCTGCTCATTGGTTCATCCTTGATTGGCGTGCAAGACACCAAGGACAAGCGTGCCGCCATACAGAATGGGTGAGTTTGTCGCTTAATGCCCCTTGGTACCTTGGCTCACATCAAGTAGTTGGTGGGGTCCGAAGGTTCTCTTGTGGCTTGTCCTTGTCGCCATTTCCTTCTTCATTCCGAACGGCTTCTTCATGTTCTGGGGCAACTACGTCGCACTGATTGGGGCGTCCGTATTCATCCTCCTCGGTCTGGTACTCCTCGTCGACTTCGCGCACACCTGGTCTGAAACATGTCTGGACAACTGGGAACAGTCCAACTCCAATCTCTGGCAATGGATACTTATTGGCTCTACTGCGGGGATGTACATCGGCACCATCGCGCTCACCGGCATCCTATATGCGTTCTTCGCCAGCGACGGCTGCACGCTCAACCGGTTCTTCATATCGTTTAACCTCGCGCTGTGCATCCTCATCACCATCATGTGTGTCCACCCGACTGTGCAGGAGCACAATCCGCGTTCGGGGCTCGCTCAATCCAGCATGGTCGCGGTCTATTGCACATATCTCATCATGTCCGCCGTCGGCAACCACGACCACAACTCCTGCAACCCTCTCCGTCGCGGATCTGGCACGCAGTATACGACTCTGGTCCTCGGCGCCGTGTTCACTTTCCTTGCAATTGCATACTCTACGAGCAGGGCCGCCACGCAAAGTCGGGCTTTGGTCGGAAAGGACAAGAAAGGCTCCATTCAGCTGCCTGCAGATGGAGAGCACCATGCGGAGCTAGGTGTCGTCACGACACAACCAAGCCGTACGGAATCTCCCCGGTACCAGGCGCTTCTCGCCGCAGTAGAGGCTGGGTACGCGCTCTTGTTACACTTCCGCTGATACTACCTCTAATCCATGAAACCCGTAGTGCAATCCCGGCTTCCGCATTGAATGAGGAGTGGGATGAAGATGAAGATGACGAACCTACCGGCGAGACCAGGGATGATGAACGCTCAGGGACACGATACAACGTACGTTACATTTGCATCCAAGCGTTTTTTCACTGACTTCGTTACGTAGTATGCGTGGTTCCATGTCATCTTCGCCATTGGCGCGATGTACGTCGCCATGTTGCTCACGGACTGGTACGTCGTTCTCGATATGCGAATTGCTCCTCCGCCCATACTCATCTCGCACAGGAACGTCGTGAAACCCGACTCGAACCCGGACCACGACAACGACGTTTACATCGGGCGTTCTGAGGTCGCTATGTGGATGCGTGTTGTGTCAAGCTGGATCTGCATGCTGTTGTACATGTGGAGCTTGCTCGCCCCCGTCCTCATGCCTGACAGGTGTGTTTGTTTGTGTTCGGCTCAGACCCATGCAAACGCTGACCGGCTTCTCAGATTCGGCGACTACTAAGGGTTTTAGCAACGATCTATATACTGCATCACGACGACAAGTTACTGTACGATTGAATATTGTAGCGAGCGGAATATCACGGACACTATACGTGCAGTTGATATTGACGATTGCACGACATACAGTGCGCACCATGCTCCAATGCCAGTCATGCGCTGACCAGGAGTCCATTCGTGATCTTGAACTGGGCCCATGTTCTTGAGCGCTGTCAGCTCTCCATGTCAGTTCGTCCATTTCTGAGATAATATGTAACGTGGACGAGCGCACCGTACTCCTAGAGCGGAACACCTCGGCGACGTGTATTGTCGAGTCTGAATCCTCCGACTCCCCTTCTCGCAATTCGCGCAGTGACAGCCATAAAGTGGCGTCAGTCATGAATGTGAACGAGGGCCCCAGCGCAGGCTTCCGATCCGTTTCGAACACCGCTTCTGCGTTCTTGCTGTCCGGGTTTCTGGGGCCTATGCGCGTGGACCCGTTCACGACCTGTCGACGGCACCGTGCTCAGCCTCGTCACGAGCGGTGTGTCCATTGAGGAACGACTTACGATCACGGTGAGGCAGAACGCGTCTGCGTACGAGCGCAGTTGGCGCATGAAGGTGGTCATGATCGCGTGCCCTGCGTGTGAACGCACGATGAGCGTCCGAGGCCCGGGTCGGCGCGCGGTGCAGCCACAGGCCTAGGAGGGGCTCACCTTGAGACGACGTCGCACTCAGCATGGGCCCGAGGAGAGCGGTGATCGTGTCGATAACGATGCAACGCGTAACTGCGGCTGAGGCCACCGGTCCGTGTGCGGACGCCTGGGTCGCGGTCGCGGCGGAGAACGACTGGCGGACGGACTCGAGCACGTCGTGCACGGCCTCGATGTCGAACGCGAGCGAGACCTGGAGGCGCTCCAGGGCCGTCGACGCGTACTGCGGTGTGTAGGCACGCAGCGTTCAGCAGGTGCACCTCGGACGCAGAAGTGAACGTGCTCACCGGTCCGCCGAGCTGATCGAGCAGCTGGGCGACGCGTTCGGGGGAGAACTCTCCGCTGCTGTCTATCCAGAGCGCGCTAGCGTGTTGGTTCCGAGTGAGGTGCCGGAGGGCGACCTGCAACGCGACTCCCTAGGTATACAGCCCACGTCAGCGTTTAGCGTCCAAGTCTCGAGCTTCGGTTACTGCTCACGGTGAGCAGTGGAAGGAAACTCGACGATGGGAAAGCGAGCCTACCGTTTTGCCTGATCGCGTGTCCCCTGATAGCTCTACAAGCATCGGAGGACTGAACCCGCCGAGGAGCGCGTCGACATCGGGCACCCCGAGCAGCAAGTCCGAGTGGTCTGCGAAAATGTCTTCCTGGCGTTTGGTCTCGCGCTCGAGGAGCTTGTTGCCGTCCGTCGGGGCAGCTGCCGCAATCCCGGTCACCTGCGTGAGGATCTCGCGGAACTGTTTCAGAGAGATGCCATGCCCTGGTGGGAGCTTTGAGAAGACGGCGAGGGGGTCGTGGGTGAGTAGGAGGTCGGTGTCGGTTTTTATGCCGAGTTCTTGCAGGTCCTGGACGAGATCGGGAGGGAGAGGTGGAGAGAATTGTTGAAGACGCGGCATCTTGCATCCTGCGAGGATTCGCGGTCAGGAATTGCCTCATAGAAGGTTGGCTCCGGATGAGTAAGTAGCTCATACCATTGCTCTCCAAGCTCCAAGTTCGAGGACGTCTCCGTGGAGGTGTTTGATTCCTAACCACGCTTAGTAGGATTAGCATGAGCCTGGGAGGAAGGTCGCACCCGTTCCCACGCCACGAAATCGCTGCCAGGTGTCATTCACCCGGCGCTCGCATTGGCTTCTTGGTAACTACCACCATCGATCATCCTGAAACGTACCAATTACTCCATGGTGAATTAATTAGTACTTCTCACCTAGTGGTGGACCTACAGTGCTGTGACGCCGGGACGTGTACAAGGTGCGAGACATGAGATTCGCGGAGTTCGAAAGGAGGTGTGTTGGTCAGGCTGAATCTGGCCGCTGGGCGGCTAGTAGCTAACTTTGACTGCTACCACTGACAGCAGGTGCCAGCCTACCAAGGCCTACCAATGCGACATACCAGTGCCACATCCACAACGATTCTGACTCGCACGGAGAGTTCGGGTGCTTGCTAACAGTGAGACAACTTGACCGGGACAAGGAAGCCGAATAGAGATCAGTTAGCTCGTGGCTGCTCACAAATAGATCTGGAAACACTGTCTGCTAGTATTGCGCCCTCACGGGTATCCACACCAAATTCATAGGAGCTAACTTCAAACGGGGTTCGAGCTACGCCCATATGCCAACTGACAGGTTCAACTGAAGTAGCTCCATAATGAGGTGTTTCTTGTGCGCGCCGCGGCAGTTCTTCACGCCGCCATCATGTCGGTTTCCTGACTTGGCTTCAAGGCTTCTAGTAGTATACGCTACTATACATCAGATAACGCCCTGAAACGCCCCGTCTCCGTCTACTGCATCATACCCTTACGAATGCGAGAACTGGAGCCTGTAGTCGTGTACGCTATTCGCCTCTGTGTACTCGACATTGCATTCATCGGGCTTGATGTACCCGCCAACGAGGCCGTCATGCTGGCACTCGTTCAAGATCGTTTGTAGATACCCGCCGCAGTTGACGCCTGGCGCAATCTCCCCCCCGGACTGGCCGCAGACGTCGATCTTGCACGTGCCGACTTTTACCTGGGTCTTGCAGTGCGAGTATCCGGAGTTAGACTGCTTGCATTCGGGATTCAACTGCTTGAGCGCCTCGACACAGTCGGAGACCAAGGGGCTGCCGCCGGATGTCTCGCATCTTTGCTGTATCTTGTCGTGATACTGGCAGGCTACGGGCCGTGAGCTAGGTCCAGTTGAAGATGAAAGGAACGTGGCGGGATGCGTACCTCTCGCGACAAGCGTGGCATTGCCCCCGAGCGACGCACCCTGGACTGCGACAGCACAAGCGAGCGCAACGGCGCTGAGGATGGTAAGTTTGGCCATTATCAAAGATGATGGATGGTTGAGCTGAAGATGAAGTGAGTGTCAAAGGAGAAGTTGCTGTCAAACGAGGATTGCGAGACTCACCAAAGGCACTTGGAGGATGTAAGAAAAGACTTGGAATGGGTACTAGCGAGGGCCTGATTTATACGCCTTCGAAAACATAAATTTTCAGCAAGCCGCTTAAACATGATGGTGCAGACTCTCAAACGGTTCAAGTGAAACCATACATACATCATGAAACGCCTCGAGGTCCCCACATCTCATTGCCGCGGTCGAAAGGCTGGATGGTCTTGAATGGTGCACAGGTTTCTCTCCGGGTTGTCAGGACGTACGAGGCCTTACGAGGCATACCGTCATTTGATGAGAGCGAGTGTGTGACTGACCTATGTACGCCGTAGCAGGCCGTAGCTTGTACCAGGCTTGTACACTGTGAACAGGCAAGCTTGCCAAAAGGCTACGTACTCGGTTAAGCGCCTATGAAGCTTGGGCGGGTGTGTACTGTATGTTACTGCTGCTCGAGTACGCCGTACGTATTTGGATGAGTTTAGGAGGGGCGGAGGGAGCAGGAACGGGAGGACAGGATAGACCGGCCGTTCGTAGACGGACGTGTTCAAGGTGCGAGACATGAGATCCGCGGAGTTCGAAAGGAGGCAAGCTCGCATGCTGGGAACAAGCCTAGGCGCCCTTGCACGGCCCGCTCATCGCGCCGCTTTCGGTCACAGACTCACAGTCACAATGTGTTGTCAGGCTGAATCTGCTTTGACTGCTACCACTGACAGCAGGTACCAGCCTACCAATGCGACATACCACAACCACAACGATTCTGACTCGCACGGAGAGTTCAGGTGCTACGAGCTCGTGGCTGCTCACAAATAGATCTGGAAGCACTGTCTGCTAACATTGCGCCCTCACGGGTATCCACACCAAATCCAAAGGAGCTAATATCAAACGGGGTTCGAGCTACGCCCATATGTCCACTGACAGGTTCAACTGAAGTAGCTCCATAATGAGGTGTTTCTTGTGCCCGCCTCACGCCGCCATCATGTCGGTCTCCTAACTTAGCTTCAAGGCTTCTAGTAGTAAGAATCTGTCGGAACTACTCCCGCCCTCGACACTGTCCCGGAGGTCGGCCACAGTGCGATGCGCCTCCTGCAGATGTGGCCCCTCGTAGGAGCCGCGACAGCGAACCTAGCCAAATTCGCGGCTATCGTCGACGTGCTATTCCCCAACTTGGTCTTGAGGCATTGGGCAAACGTACTCGCGGATTATCACTCGTTGCCCCGTCCCTCAAGGACTATCGGCGGACGTGTCATCGGCACAACGAACCCGGCGTCGAGCATGCACGTGCGGCCGGTCGATGTTGAGCTGCATCCGTGGCAGATCGTGCAGGGGCTTCCCAGTGCGATACGTATGAGGAGGAACTGAGCGACACGGGTTTAGACTCGGAGCTACTTGAAGACCTGGTTTCGGACGTCGGGGTGAGCAGGACCGTACACCATTCCCGTTTCGATCTCCACTCAGAGCTTTGCACAAGGATACCTCCGAATCCGAGTCCGATTATCAGCTGTAGTCCTCTACAATTGAAGAACCCTGGAGAGCCACAGTCACGCCGCAATTCCGTAACTAATATGTACGCAATGGTTACATCTATGTATCACTTACCAGAAGTCAAGCAATGGTACACAATCAGACACAGATTACACAGCGGCGAGGAACGTGGAATGATGTCACAGACAGTAACAACCAACACTCCAAGCTCACATGCTCCTGATTTCTCGGATTCCACGTACTCTTTGCCTCCATCCGCAGCGGACAAACGAAATGGCCGATCCAAAATCGAGACAAGGTGACCAGAGCGGACAACTGGAAGGGCGCGAGTCCGCTGTTCTCCGTCATGCAGCGTCATGCCCATGTGCCCAAGATCTGAATACCTGTCGAGCCTCTGCGAGTTTCCCTTTTGAAATGTGTCAAGCAAAGCTCGAGGAGAGTGTACACACAGCATACCGTTGGTGCGTCGTCTCGAAGAACAATGGGGGAGTCGATGAACGTCTTCCCATATCCTCATTTTTCCGTGACTTGCCCCGTGCCTGAGGACTGTATGAAAACCGAGCACTGAGCATGCACATGAGATTGATCGGACTGCATGTATGTGGAGATGCTGGAGAGCAATGGATCGGTGGATACTTGGTACGACTTGTGCCAGGAAACACAGTAGCTAAAAGTTCAGAACGCGAGTGCACGCCGCATGAGCATCACATTAGTATTCAACCATTTTGCTGTTCAAAATAATATGCACGGTTCATAGTGGTGGGGCGAGGAGAAGGAAGATTGCAGTTTAGGACTAGTGACCGGCGAGGTCAAGAGGAGCTCAGAGCATACAAAGCGTTGTAGGCATGATATTACTGGATCGTCCCTACGGCTACAAACCAACCTTGCTCACAACCTTCGCTAACTTGAAATCTGCCGACTAGATAATGTGGCGCACACGAGTGGTGCCACTGGGGACGGTAGCACGGTACTGAGACCGGCAGCGCTGAACTCAGACTCAGAGGCGCTTCCACCGACTGGAGGGTTTGTGGCCTCAGGACACCAGAGCGTATAGTCGCAACGTCGGAGCTATCTCGTACCTCGGGATCGCCTTATTGAACACCAGAGGTTGTATCATTACAGCTAGGATTGCTATGACATGGTATCATGTTTGAGGCGCATGTATGAACAATAGCGAGAAGTTATCTGCGGAAGGCGACATTGGCGAAAAGGGAGCTCCCGAGGATACGCTACACATCTCTGGTTATTCATATATCAGTTAGCGCACTGATAGCGGTGAGCCTGATCAACTCACCAAGTTAGGCGTAGGTAGAGCCGATGGGGCCGAACTTGATGTTCGAGAAGACAACAGTCGCGTCGGCGCTCTGCGACTCAACGTCCGTGGGCACGCCGGACGACGTCGCGCACGGGCCACGGGACACGCCCGGCTTGGACGCGTCGGCGTCGGTCGGGTAGTCGCTGTCGAGCCAGAGCATGTTCGCGGCGTGGTCGTCCCAGATGGACATGACCAGCACCATGCCCGTCTCGAACGCGTCGCCCATAACCTTGAGCCCGCCGAGCTTCTCGAACGAGTTGGTGTCCCCGAACGTCGTCTTCTGCGCGTTGCAGAAGTCGTCCGTGATCGAGTCGTACGCGTCCATGCCGGCGACCGCCGTCTTCGAGTTCGCGATCACCTTCCCGTTCTGCACGTACAGCCGCCGGATCTCCGAGAGCGTGCCCGACGTCGAGTTGTCCGAAGTCACGAACTGCGTCACGACCGTGAACTTGGAGGAGGTGTCGACGGTCAGGCCAGGCCCGAGGAACGTCTGATCGCCCATGCGCCACGAGTTGAAGTCGCAGCCGTCCTTGTCACAGATGCCGTCGTACCGCTCGTCGCCGTCGCCGCAGTCGGTGCCCTCGCAGCGGACCTGGCCCGCGACGGAGCAGACGTGGGGTGTATAGGCCGCGCCGTTCTGGTTGGCCTCCCAGATGTCCATCTCATTGCAGCACGCGCCGTACTGGCCCGTACCCGCGTTCGGGTCGTTCGGAGAGCTCTCCCAGCCCTCAACGTTAGCCTGGAATGTGATTAGCATGAGCATCGAATACAATAGAGAGCACGTTTGAGAGAGCACTGACTTCTCCGTTGATGAACTTGATGTCGTGCGGGCACTGGGTGTCGCAGTAGCCGGTCCCGTACTTGGAGCCAGCCTTGTTCGTTGGGAAGCGGCCGGAGCCTCCGTCCTTGTCCATCTCGACGAAGTAGAGCGCGCCGTTGAGACCGCAGGGGAGCTTCGACATGTCGACGTCGAAGGTGAATTCCTGGTTCTTGAGATTGAACATCTGGTACGTCGAGTCGTCCGAGTCCATGAGGTAGACACGGGAGCCGATGTTGGTCGAGTACGGGCCGTCGGTCATGAACTTGAGCGAGAGGGCGTTACCGCTGGTGGTGATACCGTAGGTACCTGATGGGAGACATCGTCAGCATGTGATGCACGCTGCATTCGTGTGAATGCTAACCAGAGTAATCGGCGCCGTCAAGAGCGCAGTTGGCGGCGCAGGTAGTGGGGTCGGGGCAGAGCGAGTCGTCCCAGGTGTTCCCGGTGTAACAGTTAGTGCTACCGGCGGTATCGTGGAGCCAACGCCAGTTAGAGTCGAGCACGACGGAGCGCTGGAGGGTCTGGCAGCTGCCACCCGCCGAGCATTGCTGGACGCTCAGCTTTGGGTGGGTCTCAGTCGTGAGAGTGCCGACTTGCTGCCCGTAAGCGATCGCCAGGAAGGAGAGCGATAGGAGAGCGACGGCGGGGAACATGTTGGTAAGTCTGATGCTGGGTTGCCGGTGTTGAGAGAGCGACTGCTGTGTCGATGAAGTTGGTCGTGATCTTGACCCCTACCTTTATACCACTTGGAGGCGGATAATGTCCGGGTCGTGCAGAGGATAGCGTACCAGTGCTGCAAGAGAAACATTGACAGTTCTACCGTGCCATGTCGTCCAACAAGAGGGAAAGATGAAGCAGATGCTGCTTGCCGGGTGAGTCGTAGCAGTGGACCAGAGACCGAGGTCATTCCGAGAGCAGAGAATGGAAGCAGTGGGCGACCACCGTGGAAGATACCACCTTTGCACCGATGATTGTTTGTGGCCCGAAAAGAGCCCGCCACCGCTGAGCCCAAGAGGATATGAAGCGTGTAGTCGGGCAGATGTGTTTGATGAAGGGATCAGAGGTGATGCGTCGTGGAGCAGAACCAGTTCGGGTGCGGGCGATGCCCGGCCACTCGGAGTGAACACCTACGGCAGGGTTATTCATGGGGAATTGAAAGCGCGAATCACACGAAGTCGCACCCTAAAGCTCTGAACCCCAGATTCTAAGACTTCGCGTAGTCGTCCTGCAGGTATCTGACTCTGCGCTCTATGTCATCATCGGCGAATACCCGGTTACTCAGTATGATGAATCGCTCCGCTAGTTGTCGTCCCGAAAGCGCTTCAGGTGAGTTCATCCAGCGAAGAGGTATACGCATCGGATAGCGCTCTGGACGATGACTTTCATCATGACCCAAGCTGACAAGATTTGTCAGTGATTCGACTTCGGGAGTTGCCTTTGGGACGGGGATAAGTGAGGCTCACCATCATGGACAGACCTGAGCCCTCATACTGGATGCTTCAATGGTGGCAATCATAGTTTTGAGGATCGTCGTGTAGTCACAGTGCGTAGACAGCGAGGGTAGATAGGCATAATTGGGTTTGTGGTGGCCCTGGTGACTAAGTAGTGCTTCTTAACTATTCAGCTGCGAACAATCAGGAAAAGGGAGCCGGATACTCACAAAGGTGCTCCATCCACGAGTCTTGCAATGCAACATACAGTAGTAGAGGTCGACTCTGCTATGTACATACGGTTTTGCTAGTGATTCTGAAGCAGTCCGAGTCGTTGCCAAGTACCGCGGGTAGCAACAGTTTGCGTTGTTCGGAGCCTAGACTGGTCTTTATCCTCAGTTGATGATCTGGTTAGTGCCTTGGGGATATGGTAAGTATATGTTTGTTGAGTCACATTGACCTAGGTGGTCCTCGGAGTCGAAGCAAGACTAAGCCAGTTGGTAAGTACAATTGTGGCACTAGCGCCAGCGAGAAAGCGCCCATATGATGACGGGGGACTGTTTCTCTCGGGCGCCTTTATGCTTGTTCCTCGCCATCTCCTCCAACCCGTATCTTCCGCAGCCAACGTCTTGAAGCAGAGATTGTGATCGGACGCAATCTGTCTACGATGAATGTTTGGGTACGCCCTAGCTCTCAATGAATAACACATCCTACTCACTGTTCGAAAACTCTAGACCGAACACCGCAATCCGGAGGGTCGTACATATTGGTTCAATACCAATACTCGAGAGAGCGTATGGGAGAAGCCAGATGGTGAGTCTCCCTGTGGTGTACTCGGAGATCAATCCCTCATTCCTATCGTCAGACCTGAAATCTCCTTTCGAGGTACGCATAGTCACTTGTTTGTGCGAATAGCCCACGTTAACCGTCTTCTCATATCCACAGAAAGCCCTCAATCAAACGAAATGGAAGGAGTACTTCTCCGGTGGCAGAAAATACTACTACAACGTGCGTACCCCCACCATGTGAGTCACTGTATGCGCCAACGTACGTATGTATGTCCGGGTAGACCGAAACGAAGGAGTCAAAATGGGACATGCCAGATGAGTTGCTCTTGCTTTTGGAGAAGGTTGAGAAAGAGGGAAAAGCAGCGTCGCAGCCCGGATCAGCATTAGTGTGCGTGTTCACTCCAAGGTCTCTAGCTTTCAGGTACCTGACAGCCCCCTTAGCCCGACTAGCACACCTGGCGCCGCCATGGGCGGCGCTGCCCCAAACCAAGGTGCTCCCAACGCTCTCGGAGGCGCTGATGGATCCTCATTCCAGTCGCAGTTGAACGGACAGAATGGTGCTGTTGGCCATCACACTGGCGTACTCCCATTCGCCCCGTCCAGTGTTTTGCCCGCGCGTCCCAACCTGCCTGATGATCCGGTCATTCCTCACAATGGCTTTGCAACAGTCGATGAGGGAGAGAAGGCGTTCGTGCATCTGTTGAGGAAGGCTGGGGTGGACGACAACTGGACATGGGATCAGACTATGAGAGCCATTATCACCGATCCGCTCTACAAGGCCCTGAACACGTTGGCCGAGAAGAAGGCTGCCTGGCAGAAGGTGCGTCCTCCCCGACACACTTGTCAAACGCCATGTTGAGTTGTTGTGCAGTATGTCGACGGTCTTCGTGCCAAAGAGACCGAAGAACGAGAGGCTCGTTTGTCTAAACTTCGTCCTTCCATCCGTAACATGCTCAAGGGGAACCCCAATGTGTTCCACTACACGACTTTCGCTACCGCTGACAAGCTGTTCGCTCAGCATCCTATCTGGCAGCAGGCAAAGATTGAGGCTGAGCGTAGGCTCATGTTTGAAGAGTATGTCGCCGAGTTGAAGCAACGCGAAGTGGTGTGTCCCATATCATGGTTTCGTGTGTCGCGCGCCCATCTCACCTTTGTGTCTCTCTACCGTAGCAAGAAAGTCGTGCAGCGCGCGCTCGTAGCATCTCCAAGATAGTGGCTTTGTTCAAACGCCTGGATGTGGACGTCCTCACGCGATGGCGGCAGGCCAATCACATGGTCGTCGACTCTGAGGAATGGAAGGATGATCCGGAGCTTCGAACACTCCCGACCCTCGACATTCTGCTGGCGTTTGAAGACTACAGCCGAGTGCGCGAACGTGAGTTTGAAGAGCAGATGAGAAGGCGCCAAGTAGAGAAGACTCGCAAGGAACGCAAGGCTAGGGAGGCGTTCAGGGTGAGTTTGCTGCAAATGTCTCTCGTATCATACCAAGTCTAAGCATCATGCCACAGGAAATCTTGAATGGACTGGTCGACTCCGGAGAAATCAAGGCGCGTACTAAGTGGAAGGAAATTTACCCAAAGTTCGCAGACGACCACCGCTACCTAGATATGCTCGGGAACCCCGGGTCTAACCCCATCGAACTTTTTTGGGACATCGTCGACGCACTTGATCAGAAGCTTGACGGGAAGATCGCCATTGCTAACAACGCCATCCAGCGTCACAATCAGGCATTAGATGATAAGATGAAGGAAGACGGGGATGCTAGTGGCGAAGGTGCATCCACGGACATCAAGTCGTTCGAAGTCGGTCCGGACACAACAGAAGAGGAGTTTACGAGCATTGTCAAGGCTAATTCGGACGAGAAGGTCAAGGCACTGTCCGACGAGGACCTCAAAGAAATCTACCACTCGGTCAGTGCTAGTCGTTGAGCTCATACTGAAGGCTGACTTTGCATTACGTAGCTGCATGACGTGGCAGTCAAGAAGCAAGCCGATGAGAGACGCCGCGCTGAGCGTAAGCAGCGACATCTCCAGGACGACTTGCGATATGCCCTCAAGAAGGTGTCCGAGCTCCACGATGCCAGTCTGTCGTATGAAGATGTCAGTATGGTGCTTTCGATCACCGGGGTGCAAGGCTGATTGTTGCTCCATAGGCTGTTCCTTACATGCAAGAACTGCCCGAGTACAAAGCGATCGAGGACGATGAGGGCAGAAAAGCCGCCTTCGCCAAGTTCGTGAAGAGGCAGAAGGCAGGTCTGACTGGGCGCGCTGCATGTGAGTTGTCAGGCTCATCGCCCTTATGCACATTCACAGGAACGCCTCCGAGAGCGCGAAATGTCCGAGGACGGTGGATCCACGACAAGCCGCCGTCGCAAAGAACCGCCACGAGAACGCGAAGCTGACCGCGATCGTGATCGTGACCGCGACCGTGAGCGGGAACGCGACAAGGAACACCGCGACCGTGACAAGGAATCCGAACGGAGCCGCCCCGAGCGCGAGAGCAGGAGCCGTGATCGCAGGACACACGACCACGACAGCCACCGGGATTCTCGCCATGCGGACAGGGACTACGGTCGAGAACGCAGCGAGCGTGACTACCCCAAGGACAAGCACTCCAAAGACCGCGAGCGCGAGCGTGACAGGGAGCGGGACCGTGATCGGGACTACTACAGCAGGTCCTCTCGCCACCGCGACCATGAGCGGGACGATCGTCGGCGCGAACATCGCAGTACCCGCGATTGGGATGACGGCTACAGTGCGCACGACAGTGTTCCTCCCTACAAGGAGCGCGAACGCGAGCGGGGCGATTCGATGTATAGGGAGGCGGATCCCCGCGAGAAAAGGGACCGCGGCGCGTACGAAGACCGTCCATACGATGAGCGGGACCAAAAGGTACGCCTCACACCATTGTATGCGTTATCTTACTCACATAGTCTGTCTGCCTCCACACAGCGTGTGCGTTACAGCAATCCTCCCGAGGCCGCTCCGGTCGAGAAGGCACCCGTTGCACCTGTTGAACCACCACCGCGTGCTGAGACTCCCGAGGAGGGCGAGATTTAAGTGCTCGTGCGAGGGATATATTAGTATGCCATGTATGCTATGAGGACTCTGCAGCGAATTCGAGCAATGCTACGATGATGGGTTCTCTACGATGTCAATGGGGCCGATACGGAGACGAGTGTACGTCTGTTTGTGCCTCACGGTGCGCTCGTAACCCTTTCGCCGCTTCTTTTTGAATATGACCTCCATGCTGCCCTTGGTGTGCTCCACCACCGTTGCCTCGACGCTGACCTGCTCTGGGGGATGGTGGGGTTGCCACGGATGGTGTATTCGCGCGAGCCGAGCTCGTGGATGTCAGAAAGCTTGAGGACGTCGCCCACTTTTACGTCTTTGAGTCGTGGGACTGTGAGGAGGTCGCGAGACGTGAGGAGGTACTTCCGGCCGGCCACGCTGGCCACGACGTATTGTGACGGTTGAGAACGGATTAGGGAGAGGACATTAGAGGCCGTGGACGGGGAGGGGACTGTTTGTGTGTGCAGCGCACGGGTTGAGACCGCACGAAAGATGGTAGCTAGATCCAGGCAGCGATGAGCATCGCAAACGACGGCGAGCAGCAGCAGAGTACTCACGTCTGAGGAGATAGGCCATTGCCTGCGAGAGTGACGGCGACGAATGGGCGGGCTCGGGAGGACCGGAAACGGCAGATTGAATCGGCGCCTCAAAAGGTGTTATGTAAGGCAAACTTTGGTGACCCGGGTTGTCCCTACGGCCGAACGACAACTCACCACCCACCTTCCTTCTCTTTCTCCTCGTACCATGCACAGAGTCGCCCTCAGAAACTCCGTCCGCGCAGCTGCGCTGGCCGCCTCCAAAGTGCGCACCATCTTTTCTCTTTGATTTTGCAGTTTTTTTTTTCGCGGTGCTCAACGGGCTCTGTCAATCAAGAGCGCTGCCCGCAGTACTCCTGCTGTTACTCGCTCATATGCGACAGCAAAGGCCGGTGCGTACTTGCGTGCTCTCTCTAGCCATTGTCACGTCTGACGAGCTCCTTTCCGCCTGCTCTCCCCACCACGCTCTGACGTTTTCGCTTGGGCTCCCGTGACACGTCACGTACAGCTGCGTCTGAGGTCTCTTCGATTCTCGAGTCCCGCATAGCTGGCACTTCCGTGGGCGCAAACGTTGAGGAAACCGGACGCGTTCTGAGTGAGTGCAACGCGTCGCTCTCCTCTAGTGTGCTCTACTGCTAAATGGTGTATCATACCCAAGGCGTTGGTGACGGTATCGCACGTGTATGGGGTCTTAAAAACGTGCAGGGTGCGTCGCGTCGTTTCCATTCTGCCATGCCAGCGCACTCATCCAGAGCACGCGCCCCACAGCTGAAGAGATGGTTGAGTTCTCATCTGGCATCCGCGGCATGTGTCTCAACTTGGAGGCGGACAACGTCGGTGTGTCCATCTTCGGTAACGACCGTGCCATCAAGGAGGGCGACACTGTCAAGCGTACCGGCCAGATCGTCGATGTCCCCGTCGGCCCCGAGCTCCTCGGCCGTGTCGTTGACGCGCTAGGCAACCCCATCGACGGCAAGGGCCCCATCAATACTTCTGAGCGCCGCCGTGCTCAGCTCAAGGCCCCCGGTATCTTGCCCCGTCGCTCGGTCAACCAGCCCATGATGACTGGTATCAAGCCCATTGACGCCATGGTTCCCATCGGCCGTGGCCAACGTGAGCTCATCATCGGTGACCGTCAGACCGGCAAGACCGCCGTCGCCATCGACACCATCCTCAACCAGAAGCGGTGGAATGACGGCAATGAGGAGGAGAAGAAGCTCTACTGTGTCTATGTCGCTGTCGGCCAGAAGCGTTCTACCGTCGCCCAGCTCGTCAAGACCCTCGAGGAGAACGACGCGATGAAGTACTCTATCATCGTCGCCGCTACCGCCTCCGAGGCTGCTCCTCTCCAGTACCTCGCGCCCTTCTCTGGCTGCGCCATGGGTGAATGGTTCCGTGACAACGGCAAGCACGCTCTCATCATCTACGACGACTTGTCCAAGCAGGCCGTCGCCTACCGTCAGATGTCTCTGCTGCTCCGTCGTCCCCCCGGTCGTGAGGCTTACCCCGGTGACGTCTTCTACTTGCACTCTCGTCTCCTCGAGCGTGCCGCGAAGATGAACGAGAAGTTCGGTGGTGGATCGCTCACTGCTCTGCCCATCATTGAGACCCAGGGTGGTGATGTGTCTGCCTACATTCCCACTAACGTGAGTCGCACTGTTTTCTTCCAATCATTGCATATACTGAAGTCCAGTCCAGGTCATCTCCATCACCGACGGTCAGATCTTCTTGGAAGCTGAGCTCTTCTTCCGTGGTGTCCGTCCTGCCATCAACGTCGGTCTTTCCGTGTCCCGTGTCGGTTCGGCTGCCCAGACGTGAGTTGATGACATTACTTCGTCCAAGTGTGTTTGTTAACGTGTGTGGCATCTCCAGCAAGATCATGAAGAAGTTTGCCGGTTCGCTCAAGCTTTACCTCGCTCAGTACCGTGAAGTCGCTGCCTTCGCCCAGTTCGGTTCAGATCTCGACGCTTCGACTCGCTTCCTCCTCTCCCGTGGTGCCCGTTTGACCGAGCTCCTCAGTAAGTATGATACATTGTTTGCAAGAACCGTCTTCTCATATTTGCTGCAGAGCAAGGTCAATACCAGCCCCTGGCTATGGAGATCCAGGTCCCCATCATCTACGCCGGTGTCAACGGTCTCGTAAGTCCAGGTTGATTCGCTCCATCGCCAAGCCCACTCTAACACCGTTGCTCAGCTCGACCCCATCCCCGTCGACCAGATCACTCGCTGGGAGGGTGAGTTCCGTGCTCACCTCACGTCCGCCCACAGCGGTCTCCTCAAGGAGATCTCCAAGGGTGCGATCACGCCCGAGATCGAGTCCCAGATCAAGAAGGTCGTCGAGGACCACGTTTCTTCCTTCACCTCGTAAGCTAGACGGTAGACTGGGACCAAAATGATGTTAGCCCTGCGTATTATTACTCATTACCATGTCTCTCAATGAGGACGATTACTATGGTCGCCTAATCGCAAAACATACTATGCGTGCCTGATTGCTTCAAGTTTATGTCATTGTCACAGTGCGGGAGGAGCGATCACGTGTCCAAACCCCAGCTCGTTCGAGCGCTATTATGGTTATCCAACCACTGTCATGCTAGACCATCTCTACAACCCTCGTAGCATATCTGATGCCCCACACACTGGAAGTCGTGATACACTGATACCGAATATCTGAACTGGAAGCTTGGCTACCTGGCGTATCGTTTTTGTGGACGAGAGAAGACGACGTGTTACGATGCAAGAACTGAACAACTGGAATTGCTCTGGTCGATCCCTCACGGTGACGGATCTCTTGGGTTGACGAGCCAACGGACGACCAATATTGCAAGGTTGCGCCTCAAGAATCACTATCACCAAATAAAGAACAACTACGACTGTGATCAAATACCAGTACTTTCACAGGTTACGTTGCTATACGTAAGCATTCCGGCCACGTTCCTTCTGTCTTAGAAGCTCGCCGGCGGTGTTAACTTGCAATTGCAATAACTTGAAGTACTCCAAGTGTACCCCCAAGTCTCAATCTCCTACCTCTCCTCATGCAGCTCTGAGGCTACTACTTCCTATTACTTCGGGTGAGCTGGGAAGCCAATCGCGTTTTTCCCGGGGTTCTTTCCTGATCGCGAGTCTCAGGCTATTCCAGCGAACTCTGCAACACTGCATGCAGACTAGATCTCTCCATGTTTCCCAACATGGCACCGGAAGTCACTTCATGGGAGCTCTATCCAGACGGTCGTACCCAGAATAGTGACGACGAGATAGATCATACACTGTATTTCGCCATCCTATGCTTTCTAGCTCTCGCATGCTTTATTGGTGAGATGCACATACCCGATGAGAGCTCTGTCCAGTTTACTCACATCCTTCTAGTTATACGCTCTGTGGGCACTCCTCCAGTGTGCGAAAAGAAAGGGGACGTCACAGATGGCAGTTCGCTACAACTCACAGACGACTTTCCACCAGCACATTCACGGACTATCCGATACGGCGAGCCATATCGTACACGGGAGTTCAGTTCTCGCCGCCCACTCGGTCAGCTGAATCAACTCGTATGGAAGCTATGGCTAGCTCGCTCACCTTCAAACAGGTGTACGCATAGTGGAAGATGCTGCTCGTAACTCGGCATCTACTCTTGCCGGCGTGACAGGCGGCACAACAAGATTTGGGCTTGAGCGAAGACGCATTCCATATATCCTCGAGGAGAAAATATTGTCCTCTCGTCCAGTAGACATTCCTCACGGTTGCACTGATGGTGAAATAGTTCCACATAATCGTCGATCTGCATAACTCACTGTGTCGAGATATCAGTTCCGCACGCTCTTTGCGGGGGTCGTTCAAGCCTCAACGTCACTCTTCCTGTGGTGGCAGGCAAGCTGACAGGTCGTCCCGGTCAAGAGAGCTCATGCTCTGATGTTCCAACCATCCCAAAGCTGTCTGCTATCCAATCAAAGCTGCCCGCTATCCAACAAGAGCTGCCAACTGTCCAAGAGCGAGCATTCCCCGTCGAAGTCGAGGAAAAGTTGATCGATCAACTAGATGAAGTTGAGGCTTTGCGCTGTTGTGCGTTAGTCTGTCGTGCATGGCGCCCTCGTAGTCGCTATCATTTAGTGCGTTCAATCCGCATCAGAAACAGGGCGGAGTACCTCACAGTTTGTGACTTCTTCCAAGTCAATCAAACACTCCGTTCACGAGTACAAATGCTCACGCTCGAGGACTCGGACACGCGGCCCTTTTTACTGCTTGGAGTCGCCCTCGTCCCTCTGCTGCAACTACTTCCGCTCCTGCGTAGCTACCGTCTACACCACCGAGTCGGCCTCAAAGCCATCGAGCCGCAGCCCGGCGCGCTAGGTCTCCACCCACGGACACTCACATATCTCAAGCAATACGCACGTGGGGTGCAGGAGTTGCAACTAGACTCAGTCACCTTCCGGGATCTTCGCGAGCTCGCGCGGCTCACCATGTCGATGCCTTCGTTGCGACACCTGCATTGCGTGCACCTCCGACATTCAACAGGAGATCCGTTGAACTTCACGGCCCGATATACGAACAAGGGCCGTCTGCTCAGCATGAATGTGAGTCGCGCTGCTGACTGGGATTGTAGCTATTCAAATGCTCATCGAGCTCGTTTCATAGCTTCAGCATGTGGACCTGCATGCGATCGAATTCCTCGCACAAACATCTCGGTCGTCTCTGCAGTCCCTTGTACTGGAGTTCAACTGCGCTGACTTGGCACATCCTCTTAGTGAGTGGTTCTAATATTTGGTATCTGCCGAAGGTTGCCATGCTCAATGCCAATGCCGTCTAGGTCAAAATCGAGTCCTTCTATCTACGCTTGAGGCCCTGCAATCGCTGCGCATATCTGTCATCCATGACTCCGCATTTGGAGATCCAGGGATCAAGTTCGCGGACGTCATGCTTCAAACCCGTCGCATGATCTGCTCCGTCGAGCATGTCGCACTCAACAGGCTCAGTCTCTCCATCGTGCTACCTCACGCCCGGCCCACATCTGTCGACCATTTCCTCCAAGATGTCGACTCTGCGCTGGGAGAGTGTCTTTCCTTGGACAATTTGCTGTTCACACATGAAGGCGCGCGAGTCGTCTTTGACTTGCCCATGGTGAAGAGGAATCGGATCTTGTCCTGGACGGAGGCGCTGGGCCTCAAAATGCCGAAGCTGCACTCACGAGGCGCATTTCAGGTTGTGTCTTCTGCAGGTGTGTTCTACCTTCACTGTTTCTCGTCATCTTGGTTCGAATTCACGTCACGCATAGACGGCGAGCTTTGGGGACACGACGGTCCGGTCGAGCTGTTGCAGTTCTTTCCCGAAATCGGCTGCACCGTATCTGCCTCGACCTCGGACAGTAACTTCTTCGTTTGGAACCACCATCCTCGCGGCATGACCTGTGACTCAGCCTCCCCAGCTGCCCGACTCCGGCCAGATATCCGTATCAACATGTTCTGTGCCATCCCAACGGTCGGCCGACTCGCATGCATCGAAGAATCTCAGTGGATCACGATTCGTGATGTCAAAGCTGGGGCGGTAGTGGTGAGGCTGAAGGCCGATGATCAAGGAATTACCGCATTGGCAAGCTCTGTCGATGGGACACTTGTCACCGCGTCCGTGGTCAAGGGTCGCTTCATCAAGCTGAATCCCACCCAGATTCATTCGAATCCGCAACATTTTGTCATACAGGTCTGGCGCGATACTGGCGGCAAGTACAGCATCGTCGACAAAGTGTTAGCGGAGGTGGATGGGCGGACCTCAAGACTATACTCCATACACAGGAGTAGGACAGGAACCACGGTATCTCGCGACAAACTCGTTCACGTCAAGGCGATAGCCTTGTCTCCCCGTGGTCTCATTCTCGCCTGCGTCGAGCGATGGAGGAGCAGCAGCCATGTCTGCCACCTGTGGCGGCGCGTGCAGCACTCGGGCTCATCTCCGACTGGTACTAGTGCCAGTGCTCGACACTCATTTTTCCGTGTCTACTACAGCGTCCACGACCATTCCGTCCCCATCACCGCCTGGGCATTCTCTCCGACCTCGCATTCGTCGACGGTCATTCCCAGCCGCGACCCCCGCTCCCCGTTCTGGAGGTCACCCCGCGAGTGCGAATGCTTCGCCACCGGGCTAACGGACGGCACGGTGACCATGACCTACCTGCACGTCGGCACGCCCTGGCCGCTGCTCGTCGACCGCCGCTTCCACGGCGGGCACATCAGCCAGCGCGACGGCCGGTTCGTGCAGCTGTCCATGTGGAGCCACGCAGCCAAAGTGACGAGCATCGCCTTCTCCGCGGACGGCGCGCTGGTCGCGTCGACGTCCGCCGACGGCACGCTCAAGGCCGCGTCCTGGGCGGCCCCGCGGCAGAGCGCGTTCGGTCGGATCGTGACCATGGCCGGGCACACCGCGGCGGTGCTCGCGGCGTGCTTCTCCGCGAGCGGGGAGCTCGTCGCGTCCGCGTCCGAGGACCATACAGTGCGCTTGTGGAGGATGAGCGACGGGGCGTGCCTGGCTGCGTTTGCTGAGCACACGGATGCGGTGACGCACGTTGTGTTCAGCGCGGAGGAAGACGCGATCTGGTCTGCGGCGCGGGATGGCGCTGTGCGCAGACATCCGTTCACGCACTTGCTTCCCCGCGTCTAGCGACAATACCAGTGTCAACTTGAGGTGCGTAGAGAGATCTGTGTTCACGAGAATTGTTTGTGACAGCCTGTAGTGTAGTATACTTACTAAGTCGGTCTTGTGCTGTTAGTACTCCTGATATCTGCTGGCTGATGCCTGCATGGCCGCGCGGTGTTACCGTCCGCGCTCATCGTGACGTTGCACTACCACATTGAGGCCGCATACCACCCATGAAACCCTTCTTCTGCTGAGCGCTAGCAGAAACCCAATGGCAAGTGCTCAACTCAATCACGTGCGTTATCTTGTTGTTGAACGCTTTACAACGGATGTTGTGCCCGTCCACGACCTTCAAAATGTTGCACTTCAAAATGTTGCAAATCTTTACACGAAGCGAAGTTCAGACACCATGTCTATATGCAAGCTTCTTGCACCAACGTTTGACTGGAGCGTGGCTGAGGGGCGTAGTAAAGGTAGGTGAAAAGTCGGGCCTACCTGGGTGTGTTTATGCGCTGGCTGAAGATGCGCATGTAGTTATGCGTACAACAAGGTGAGTGTGATTCAGTAGAGTCCAAAAAAGTCCTGACAATTACATTCGGTCACTATCGTCTCCTTGTCCATAATAGTCATACATGGGCGGCGCAGTAAATGCGCGACATCGTGAATAGTATCTACCCATGTGTCATCCTACAAATTAATCTGTCTGATACTCTACTTATATGCAGCCGATTCCTAGTAAGGACGAGTGTGAGCATCCGTAGGGGGCTGTAAGATCGCATGGTAAGAACAGTGACAACGTGGTGGGGATCGACCTCTTCACTCACTTGAATGAACCCGCCAGGTTGTGGCGCAGACGGTGGTGGACCCTGGGGAGGCTGGTAGTGTCCGCCAGTCGCAGGTGCAGAGTTGTTGTTGTTCCACGCTCCCTGAGGACCATTACCAGCGCCGTATCCTGCCTCCTGGGCAGCGAGGTTGCCTTGCTGCCCATTTCGCCGTCCGAAAGGACTGAAACCACCGACGGCCCCGACCCGGCCCATTCCGGGGGTGGTCGCACCTGCGCCACGGGCTCTTCGCCTGCGGAAACAGAGGCAGACACAGATGAGGAGTAGGAGTGCGAGCACAATACATCCTATGGTGTGCATTGTCCATCGAACGCTTAACTCAATTTCGAAGACACGATCAACGGACACGGAAACGTACCGATGACAATTCCTGCGATGGCTCCGCCCACGATTCTGGCCGCGCGATGCGTCCTACCCGACGATACCGAGTTCTGGGCAGTGACGGTGCCGGCGAGAGATAGGGCGAGGGTGGCGAGGGCGGCTGTACGCTGAGACATGGCTGACATGAACTTGGGAAGAAAGGTGGAGGTTCGCGACGGCCGTGAGTGTCGACTCTTATGTGACCGGACGGGTGCGCTAAGTAGTAAGTAGGTCAGAGCCTGGTCACAGCATACGCAAGAGACTCGAGCTCCATCCACCGTCATCGGAGTGGTTGTGCCTCGCTCCAGACAAGCGCCCCCAAAGAAAGGTTCCCGCTCGTGGTGACGTCACGGTCAGTCCCGTGCATCCAGGCCGGATCTTGGTCGGAGACAGTTACTTACAGTTCATCGCGTCTACCCGTTCGTTGCATCCATAAGACTCCCAACCCGCGTCCTCACTGCTCTCTCACTCCAGCACGGGCACCATCACCATGGCACACTCAAGAGCCTGGCAATTCATGCCAATCATGTTATGTTCGGCAGTGCCTGTTGCAGCAGACTCGTTCAACGGCGGCGCGCACAGTCCAGGAAGAATCATCTCTGGAATTGTGTTAGGTGCGTTCATTCCGAGATGTTATCAATCATTGGTAGGCTCATGTTGCTCTAGTTACCTGCATAGTCCTCCTCGTCGTCTCTCTCTTAGGATTCCGCCGCCGACGTACGGGAGTCCCTCGCCTGCTCCCAGTATTTCAAACCCATCCTGCACCCATCGCCCAGTCACACACCAATATCCTTGCCTCCCCTTCGTACATCACTCCCGCGCTTCATCCGCCGGCGCCATGGCGGTCTGCATATTCCGGAGGAGAGTTGCAACCTGCGCCTCCACCTCCATACCCGTACCCATTCTCGGGAAAGCCTCCTAGCTACAGTGCCGAACCCGGAGTCAAGTCAGACCTCTCGGAGTCTGTGTCCGGTGGGTTTGTACCGCCGTCAGGCCCTCTCGCTCCACCTCCTGCGCACACAGGTGCATCAGTACGTTCCTGGACTCTCGTGTTTCTCTTAGGACAAGCGCTAACTGCAGTGTGTCTTCTCAGGATCGTCACTCAAGTTGAATAAAAACCGTAATGAAATTCGCACTAAACGTTCCGTCAACCTGAGGCTAGTTAGATGTAATCGCATGCCAAGGCCCAGTGTGCCGGGCAGCGCAGTGTATGACGAGAGCGCAGAACTCCTATCTCAGCAATGCCGTATCACAGCTTCTTTGTCTTTGCTGGCGAATTACCCTCACTGCTCTTTGCTCGAACTTCGATGGGGCCCCGGGACCGGGAAGGCTCCCGAATGAGTATTACGCGAAGGTGATAGGCGTTTGAGTGGTGATGCAGGCTTTGCTGTCCTCTCGTATTGTTACTTCTTTTTATTCCAGAGTTGTGCGTATTTTCAAAGACATTCGGGTAACATCTATTCAAAGACTTCGACCAGGATATCCCGACAGAAAAGTACGCGTAAAACAGTGCACGAATCCATTGCGACTCGGACTGAAAACGAAAACCAGGTGAGTTCAATTAAGCCCATCCCTCGTGTGACCAGACGAGTTATGATAGATACTTACAGATGCAAAAGCGCGAACTCACCTTCTGCTGAGTTTGCTATTGATCACGATTCACGATGCCTGGTCCTTGCTGGACGCGCGTCGGACGACTGCCGTGTTGACGAGGCGCGTTGGTGGCGTGGGACTGGCTGTCGCAACGCGTAGTGTCACGTTGTGACACTGGAGTCACATATAGGCCGGAAGGACGCGTGCGGCCGACGGCAGCGGGGTGACTATGTGGCTTTCCACCGGCCTCTGGACCACGTAAGTACTCATCTTCAACATATCGGATCACGAAGCTTATAATGCATGCCGTAGCAAACATGTCGGGCAGCGCAGACGGTATCGCCTCGGCGGGGATGTTGATATGGTACACGACTCCCCGGCACCACTGCGCCGCTGCTCCCTTCTCGCATCTCCGAAGCCGCGACATTGCGAAACTCGACGGCGCGAACCACCGTCACGAGACGAGGTAGTATATATGCCCCACGCTCAGCATCACCTCTCAGTAAGCACTTCACATCTCACCGGCTCTATCCAACTTCATACACACTCAGAATCCAAGCTCGCGACAGCGACTACTATCGCCGACAATGCACCACCACATGCACCACATGTATGCCATGCGAGGCTGCGGCCGCGGGACACACCGTCTTCTCTGGTTCGTCTTCGGTGTCGGCGCGGCGACCTGGTGGCACAGACACAAGGACGTACATGGCTGGGCCGAAGCCCGCCGCGCATGGTCGGAGCGCATCCCGCAGAACCCGTACGACCCCACCATCCCTGCCGCCCTCCCTCCCTCCTACCAACAGCCCGAGTCGGGCGCAGAGAACCTAGCGGGAGCCGCCGCGCCCCCGAGTCCGCCGGGACACAAGGTCAAATGGGAGCGGTGGGGATGGGACGAATGGGGGAAGGGCCCGTGGCGGGGACACGAGGATGCGAACCCGAAAGCCAGGTGGGAGAGGTGGGGCTGGCACAGGAACACGACGGGCACGCAGGGCCCCTGGTCGCGGCCGTCGGAAGAGAAGGATGCTCTCCAGCAGGCTCCGGACGGCGTAAGTGCCCATACATCATCCTCCTGCAGCTGTTCCTGACGTGATACACGGCTCATGCCATGTTTCTCAGACTACAGAGGTCTCCGAAGTCACACTCAACAACCTATTGGCTACCGTGGAGAGTCTGAAGGCTGTGAGTGTATTCTCTTCTCGACATATCGGCGGCGGCACTGACCCGGTTGTTGCATGTTTATACAGAGGCTTGCGGAACAGCAACGTGAGCAGCAGGAGCGCGAGCTCCAGACGAGTCGCGAGGCGAAGTTCAAACAATTCGAAGAGTGGCAGCGCCAGCAGGAGCAGGCACTGAAGGAAGAGAAGAAGCCCGACCCTCCCCGAAAACTAGTCTAGGCGTTTCTAACAATTTTGTAGTATCACCAGCTCACACTTTCGTTCATTATCTTCCACATATCATTATCCCTACCTTCGGACAAGTACGTGACGAGTTGTCATTGTACCCTCCTATGAGTCCTATCTTCCTCGTTGTCAGTAAGAGGTCAAATTCTATACTCGCGATAGGAGGTAAGTAATATTATGACCCTCTTTAGATCCGAATTGGACCTCATCGGACATCGAGTACTCATGCAGTCATTGGCAATAGGTTCCATTTGATCATCATAAGTGCTCAGCCAGGCCGAGATCAGCCACTGAACTATTGATGTTTCAAAATTTCACGGCTTGGCACCGAATCGTTATCCCGCTTGAACAATACTGGTCCCAGCAATATCCGGGGCAACTTACCGGTGTCAAGGTTCCGCTACATAATACTTGAACGACACACCTCGACACGGCCACTACCGATTTTGTGACCTTATAAGACTCGATTCAACTCCAGCCAACTCTGGATAATCCGCTGGTCAACCATGTCTGCTAACCTCTCGTTCGACCGTCTGACCCGGACTACTGACATTGGGTGATCTTAGGTTGAGCTTTCATCAGTTTGTGAGACTCACAAACTGATGAAAGCTCAACCTAAGATCACCAGCCTCGACTCAACTCCCAGCCACGCAAGGCAGTGCCTTGCGCCTGTGTTCACTTCGATGTTTCACGGCTTGGCACCAAGTCGTTTATCCCGCTTGAACAATGTTGGTTTCAGCACTATCCGAAGCAATCGGGTACAGGTGACAAGCTCTCTCCTGTTTCGAACGCAAACAGCAGACGGTATGACGCGCTGCGAGAGGAGGATCTGGGGCAACTATCCGGTGTCAAATTTTCACTTTTAGACGACACACTTCGAGAATCGACACACAAAACACGGCCACTACCCTCATAAGACTCGCGCGATTGACATCGTCCAACTCCAACCCACTCCCCATCTCAGACTCTCAGTCTGAATATTCCTAGAGCCCAGTCCCTCCCAACCTCCCCCTCCTGCCACCCATCATGCGCAGTCTTTCGGCCGCTGCCTCTGCCGTTGTGATTGCTATGGCCCTCGCAGTACAAGGTGCCACGCTATCCGAGCGCGACGGTGAGTCTCGACCTCCCACACGGGCTTCCTCCCGCAAACGACACTCATTTCTTGCCAACATCGCAGGCTGCACGACTCCCGACACCACTGCCCCTATCTGCGACACGAGCCTCGGGAGCCCGAACATGGACGACTGCGCGAACGCGATCAAGCAGCTCAGCGGCACCTGTAGACAGACCAACAGCTACGACTCGGCATGCAAGACCCTCGTCACAGTCGGCACATGCAAGATCGACGCCTGCGGCGGCTATCATTCGCAGCTCAACGACGGCGTCAACTGCGGCGGGTACCTGCAGACCATCCTGAACAGCTGCCACAGCGGCGGCCTCGTCGGGGGGAAGCTCTATCCCGCGCGAAGCAACGTCAAGTACCGCGGGGCCGACAAAATCCCTACCACCGAGTTAGACAAGTATTTGTACCACCTGCAGTTCTCGCACAGCTGAGTCGGTATGCCGCGTTTCCTCCATGTATCCATTGCCACATGTCCTCATCGCGAGATCCTTCACAGCCCCGGGAGACATCACGTTCCTCCATACGTTCCCGCATCGAGACTCCACCGTTAGCCTTCGTAAACGTCTGTATCCCAGCCCCATAGACGCCCCTGTAGAGCGACATGATTAAACAAATTCTGTCCCAAGTATGCAGCTGCGCTCCAGAACGAGCATGTTCAGTTGTAGAATTGTATGCACGCTCGCCCGCTGTCTTCTCGGAGGAGTCCTACATGAGCAATTCATAGAGCCGGGGATGATTTGTCCAAAAACATCGCGGATGAACGGGCAGTTGGCATTTTCCTGATGATCGACTACTAACCCATACCCGGGTACTGGATTCATTGGATCTCCGGTAAGGCCGAACACTGTCCTTTGCGGGCATGTACTGATGCATAGTGTCCGATGCGCAGGGCTGACTGTCAATGGACAGTCAGTGACCACACCGTCTGGACCCGACGCGCTCACCGCTATTGATACTGGCACAACGCTCGTGGTTGGGCCCCAGGGCCCCGGGGTACTGTATGAATATCGTGAGCCTTCGCTCACTCCGTTCTCGAGGCCGCGCTGGTTGGATCCGCTTCCCAACCCTAGCATGCGACACGGACGTCGAGGTGACGTTGCGTTTCGGCGCGAGCAGGTCTCGAACGCGGACTTCCTCGTCGGCGAAGGACCCACGCCCGGCATGTGCATCGGGGCCTTCATGAGGCTCGACCTGTCGCACTCATTCGCCATCTGCAAAATTACGGGGGAATTGTGATGCATTGCAAGACCTTACAATGCATACAATACATCCAATCGGGTCACTGAGATTACAAGGTCAGCTGCAGGACCTTGCTAGTATTGCAAGTGCAAGCAATCTGGCCGGTCACCTTGCAATCCTGCCAATACATGACCAAAAGGGGAAATAATGCTGAATCTCGCAGGCTAAAATCATCATTCCATTCCCCCACATCCTTCCCATGACATCACTCTATTACCCCCACCATTTCTTAATGATTAGCCAGAGCTAGGATTGAACCGAAGACCTCACCGTAACCTACACTGATAACTGACCACACTTGCCACCCCACAATAGTGCCATTGCAAATGTACAAGATATATAAACCATATCACGAGCTCACTCACATTATACTTATGCTTGCTACACTGACCGCGGCCGGTGACTCGCAGTCTCATATTCTAGCCTCTTGAAATCATAGAGGGATGATTGACATCGCATACAATGCCTTTCAATGAGGCCAGCTGATTGTAATCACTTGCAATACAATACTCTAATTATAATGTATTGGGTGCATTGCAAGTCCTCACAATCTGGGCGGATGATTACAATACCTACAATCCCAAACAAGCAAAATGACTTTTTGCAGATGGCACCGGACTGTATTAGTCTCAAGAACGTGTACTCGGTCTTCCGCTTGCAGGCGCCGTCGGTCGGCTCTGTCGTCGCAACCGTAAACGCAGCGACCGTGACAACTGGCCCGACGAACGGTTTGGTCTCGAATCGAGCCGTCGTGGAACGCTCGGTTCCGGTTCGGGTGCTGCTCACGCTCGTTACCGGACTCTTGGGCGGATGCCTCCTGCTCTGAAGACTGGTGCTCGACGTCGTATCTCAAGTGCGTCTTGATAGGTCTTGATCTATATGGAAACCACAATCACAATGCACTTGGGTGAGCGAGTGACGGAGTTTCGCCGCGGGCCGTTGGCATACTACCCCGACTCTTGTCACGGTCCGAGTCTTGACAGAGAGCTCTGACATAGAGTTGAAATGAAACTTGGAGATCTGAAGTGACTCGCTTGTAGATCTACGAAGAGTAGTTCTCACCAGTAGAGGAGAAGGTGTGGCTCGGAGTAAGTACTCATCATCATACTGAGTGTATCGGGATTCGGGATTGCAGTGACCGGAAGAAAGACAACGCGTTGTGTCACGCCGGGTCACAGCGTGTCGCGGGCCGGAGGAACGCGTCAGAAGGACGGGCGCTTAGGACGGCAGAGGCATACGCAACGACGACGGAGGCGTTCCGTGGCGTGCTCTCTCATCCGGAACCCACCACTGCGCATGCTCTCTGACAAGTCCTCTCGGCCGTCGGCGGCTCAGCTCGAGGACGAGCCTATCTTGCCGGTCGGACATACGTGAGTCTCCCTCTCGCCGAGACATCGAGTCTGCACACGACTCGCCCGGCACACCCTTCCAAGTCCTCCCACCGACCACATACGCATTCTCCGGAGCTGCGACGTCACAGAAGAACACGCCGCGGCCAAGCGCATCAGTCGAGTATATATCCTTGCTTCTCCCCCGTCGCTGTCAGTGTAACATCATCCTACGTCGACGCACAATCAAGCTCAAGACCCAACCGCGCACCGGCTCACGAGTCACTCTTCTACTCCTCCAAGATGTACTGGCACCACATGCACCCATACCGGCGCTGCGGCCGTGCGTACTCCCGTCTCTTCTGGTTCCTCCTCGGCGCCGGCACCGCGACCTGGTGGAACTACCACCGCGAATCCCACGCGTGGTCAGAGGCACGCCGCTGTTGGCGCGACCGCATCCCTCAGAACGCGTACCCCGCGCCCGGCGTCCAGGGCCAGGAGAACAGCAGCAGCAATAGCGGCAATGCTCCGCCGCCTGCGCCCGGGACGGTGGACAAGTGGGACCGGTGGGGCTGGGGGCACTGGGGCAAGGGCTCATGGCCTGGTCAGGAGGAGGGCAACGGATGGGACAGGTGGGGGCGGAATAGGACCCACTCCAACCCAAGGCCGGAGGGCGCGTGGGGACCGCCGACGCCGTTGCCGGGATCCAGGGAGACACCGGAGAAGGATGCCGTACAGCAGGCGACGGACACGGTGAGTGATCGACATATCTTTCTTTCGTTAGACGGTATGCAGCATGCCTTCGTCGGAGCCACCGTATATGTGAGCAGCCAGCATGGTGCCCGTCACAGTTTCTGTTGCTCTATCAGCGTGTCAACAACGGACTCATCATGATCTCACCGATAGATTGCGGACCTGTCCGAAGCCACGCTCAATAACCTCCTCGCCACGATAGAAAGTCTGAGGAATGTGGGTGTTCGCATTATGGCCGCTTGGACTGTGATCTGACGTTCTACGTCCGTGTCCTTAGAACATCGCGGAACATCGCGCCCAGCGCGAGCGGCAGGAACGCGAGCTCCAAGTTCTCCGCGAAGCCAAGTTCAAGCAATTCGAAGAGTGGCAGCGCCAGCAGGAGCAGGCACTGAAGGAAGAGAAGAAGCCCGACCCTTCCCGAAGACTAGTCTAGGCGTTTCTAACAATTCTGTAGTATCACCAGCTCACACTTTCGTTCACTATCTTTCACACTCCATTATCCCTACCTTCGGACAAGTACGTGACGAGTTGTCATTGTACCCTCCTATGAGTCCTATCTTCCTCGTTGTCAGTTAGAGGTCAAATTCTGTACTCGCGACCGGAGGTAAGTAATATCATGACCCTCTTTAGATCCGAATTGGACCTCATCGGACATCGAGTACTCATGTAGGTATGTAGTCATTGGCAATAGGTTCCGTTTGATCATAAGTGCTCTGCCAACGCTGAGATGGAGCTCGCGGCCGAATACTGGTATGCGTTGAGCCATGTTGCCGGCGCCTTCCGACTGGATAAGACGTCGTATGTCTTTCAGGACTGGGATGACAACGGTGCAACATTGATGGTTCGTGCAGTACTTGTAATACAGGAAGTGTTGTGACTTACGCCCGTGAACAAGATTGGAAAATACGTCCATATCGTCCGCCTTCCCCGTAGCGATCATGTATATGGTGTGTCGTGCCCACGATGGAGGGCACTGGTGCGTGTGTGCCTCCATCAACAAACGCTCAATCTATATCTCCGTGATTCCGTGAACTCGAAGACGTCCCTGTTGTTAATACTGCTTACCCCCTTCCCCCTGCTATCTACCTTGGTACGACCCCGTTCCGTAACACGCACATCTACTCATGTATGTCATCTACTGGGCGATTCGAATCGGGAAAGCGCGTGATTGTCTCATACCAGCGGGATGGACGATGGCACTGCGAGTCTTGCGGCTATGGAGACTCTTGCAAATATCGACCTCACGCTATCGAACATGCAGAACTCGCCGGCTTCCTCCACGAGGGGGTCGGCGGTCGAACAGGGTGCCGATCCCGATGATCAAGAGGGTGAAGTTCTTGTTACAGTTGCAGGACGTAACGAGCGCAAGCATGGATGTGTGTCTCTCATCAACCAGGCTGTCCCTGCCCCTCGGTGGTGTTCTTTGCCCGGTTAAGACACATTCCGCACATGTCCCGACCCCTATCCCTTCCGTTTTTGCCCTTGATGCTCTATCTCGCTGTTCGTGTGGACGACTCTTGGTCGTCCCTGCGTGGCGTCAGTGATGTACAGACCGACAAAGCCACAGTGTATGGTCTCACGAGCTACATCATCATCTCTATACAAGTCCTTCCATGCCCATCATGCAAACATCGACTCCGAATGATATTAGGGCCTGATCTCGGGTCTACCGGTATTCTCAACTGGAACAACTCGCACCTCTTCACCCACGAACTCTTGAACACTTACACGAATCAACTTTACGCCGCTTCTGAAACCCCTTTCTCCGCATTCTGTCTGACTGACCGGCGCAGTTATGAAGACCACTTGGATGCAAGCGGTCAGCTTATGAAATTCTGCTCCGACGAGACCTTCGTCCGTGCATCTATCCGAAGCAATCGGGTACAGGTGACAAGCTCTCTCCTGTTTCGAACGCGGACAGCTTGAGGTATGACGCGCTTCGAGAGGAGGATCTGGAGCAATTTTGCGGTGTTAAGATTTCACTTTTAGACGACACTTCGACACACAAAACACGGCCACTACCCTCATAAGACTCGCGCGATTGACATCGTCCAACTCCAACCCACTCCCCATCTCAGACTCTCAGTCTGAATATTCCTAGAGCCCAGTCCCTCCCAACCTCCCCCTCCTGCCACCCATCATGCGCAGTCTTTCGGCCGCTGCCTCTGCCGTTGTGATTGCTATGGCCCTCGCAGTACAAGGTGCCACGCTATCCGAGCGCGACGGTGAGTCTCGACCTCTCACACGAGCTTCCTCCCGCAAACGACACTCACTCTCTTGCCAACATCGCAGGCTGCACGTCTTCCGACGCCGCTGCCCCTATCTGCGAGACGAGCCTCGGGAGCCCGAACATGGACGACTGCGCGAAAGCGATCAAGCAGCTCAGCGGCACCTGTTATCAAGCCAACGGCAACCGCTCGTTATGCACGACCCTCGTCACAGTCGGTACATGCAAGATCGACGCCTGCGGCGGCTATCATTCGCAGCTCTACGACGGCGTCATCTGCGGCGGGTACCTGCAGACCATCCTGAACAGCTGCCACAGCGGCGGCCTCGTCGGGGGGAAGCTCTATCCCGCGGAATGCAACGTCCGCTACTACGCCGCCCCCGCTCAGGCCAGTATCAGTACCACCTGCAGTTCTCGCACAGCTGAGTCGGTATGCCGCGTTTCCTTGATGTATCCTTCGCCACATGTCCCCCATCGCGAGATCATTCACAGCCACAGGAGACATCACGTTCCTCCATACGTTCCCGCATCGAGACTCCGCCGTTAGCCTTCGGAAACGTCTGTATCCCAGCCCCATAGACGCCCCTGTAGAGCGACATACCTAAAAAAATCTGTCCCAAGTATGCAGCTGCGCCCCAGAGCGAGCATGTTCAGTACTCAGTTGTAGAACTGTACGCACGCTCGCCCGCTGTCTTCTCGGAGGAGTCCTACATGAGCAATTCAAAGAGCCGGGGATGATTTACATCGCGGATGAACGGGCAGTGAATGTATACTCAAATCTCTCGCGCTCTTCAGCCTGTGGTGGCGGGCGATGCACGCGGGGGATTTGGCTGAGTACAGGCGCCCTGTCGCGGGCGCGCGGACGGGACGCCTAGATAGCTTGTATTTACTGTAGACGAGTACGAACGCTGAAATACAAGAGTGAAGCAACTAGGGTAGCGGAAGGCGGGTAGCTAAAATTCTCACAGGCTATGCGAGCTAGCGAACGAGATGTGAGATTCAACGAGGTCAGCGGACGCTCGCTGCGGTGCCTACCACTGTGCTCACCTAGCGAACGAGAGGGGAGAAAGAAAGAGGTGAGGACCCCTTTCTTCCGCTCTCGCTGACTAGTGAGGCAAGCGGCAGCATCCATGCCGAGGCGCGGCGGATGTCCGTAAAAGGCAAACTCGTGCGCGAGCTGCTGGGAGGGCGCCCGCGGGCGCGCGGTGTCGCGCGGTGATTCGACTAGTGAAAACTACCCTTTAAACTCAACAAATCTCTCGCGCTCTTCAGCCTGTGGTGGCGGGCGATGCACGCGGGGGATTTGGCTGAGTACAGGCGCCCTGTCGCGGGCGCGCGGACGGGACGCCTAGATAGCTTGTATTTACTGTAGACGAGTACGAACGCTAGAAGACTAAGGAGAAAGAAAAGAATTGAGTGGTGTGTGTGTGTTTTTGTATAAGAGACGAAAGGGATGGGAGGACTCGTTGAACCGGACGAAGCGTTAGAAACTCTCAACGCTCGTGTTTTGTGTGAGTGGGAAGGGGGGGAGGGGTTTGTAGTAGGCACTAGCATGCGCTCAATGCCCGAGGATTATACGGGGCCCGAAACCTGCTGACGCTCCGCGATCATCATGGCATGCACAATGAGGGGGTGTTTTCGGATGTATGCTTGCCACGCTTCGGAGGACCACCTGCCGATTGCCTGAATAGAGGTGGCAGGGACACCCGCAATGGCGAGCGCGGTGGCACCACCTGCGCGCAACGAGTGGCCGCTGATCCGGGAAGAGGGCGGGAAGAAGACGCGGAGGCGTCTCAGAAACCAGGAGCGGGTGGGGACGGACCCGTCACGCGTGATCCAGAGTTCGGCTCGGCAAGAGAAACGCTGGTCGCGCGCATTTAGGTACCGTTTGAATGCGAGGAGTGAATCTTCGCCCTGTATGGACGTGCTGATGACGACTTTGTTTCCTTCGAAGTGTCGGTCAGCCTTGTGTCTGCGGAGATCGAAACCGAAGGAGTCAGGGTGTATGAAGGCGGTTGCGCGCCGTGATATCTTGTCGAAAGAGCGCAAGTCTTTGCGGTCTGGCCAGACAAGGTCGCCGAGACGGAGGAGGGCGTGAAAACCAGTTGTGAATTGGGCTAAGAAAAGCAGGTCGTCGAAGTTGTCACTAGGGAGGAGGGCAACACGGACACGCTCGACATCGTCGCGCGCGAGAGGCATTTTGCGCGTGACTGGCTTGCTGTACAAGCGCTTCGCGCCTTGAAGTGTGCGCGCGACGAGCGGCGCCTTTCGTGCCCTGCGGATATCCGGGTAGAAAGCTTCAAGTTCGCTGCAGATGCCGGATAAGTAGGAGTCGACGGAGCGGGGCTCGATGTGATGACATTGATAGATAACGTAAAGGCTTAGCATATTTTCCGTGGGATTTATGGGGAAGTGGTGCACGGAGCAGAATGTGAGGTAGGAGTTCAGGGCGGACATGTATGTAGATTTGGTTGTTTTGTCGAGCGCGTGCTCGAGCGCAATAGCCCGTTCGTGCAGCAAACGCTCCAAGGTCCACGCCTTGCGGTGGGGCTGGCGTGAACGAGCAGAGATCGATATCATTTTTTGGACGCCCCCAGCGCATCTTGAGGGGGTATAAATGGGAAGAGGGTGAGATGGGGGTCGAGGTCGCGCGCAAGGTCGAATTTGCCGCGTGACAGGGCATCTGCGACCACATTGAAACGCCCGGGAATGTGATCGATGCGAACGTCTAGGCTGAGTTCAAGCCGAACATCCACGGCGGACATCAGAATGCGGCTATACGCGGGGTCGGCACGGAAAGTATTGAAAATTGCGACGGTGTTCGTGTTGTCGGACAAAACTGCGAGCCTGCTGACACGACGTCCCGAGTTGGACCATGCATGAACCCGATGAAGCGCGCTGCAAACTGCCAACGACTCCATGAAGAAGATAGTGCCTGCCGGTGGGTCAGATGGCAGAGACGCGTGGAAACCGAGGTGTAACCACGGGAAGTAGAGGCCAAGGCCCCGGCCGGACGCGTCCACCATGGCAAACTCATGTTCAGGGTTGTTCGGTTCGAGATCGGCTGGACACCAGACTAGACTCTGAAGGAGCTGGATGGGAGTACCGTAGGCGGGAAGTTCGAGGATGAATTCACACCAACTGTCCGCAGAACGCAGAAGCGCTGCCGCCCCGGCGGCCGGGCGTTCGATTCCCGATGTAAACACTTCTGTAAATATGCCAATTCCGAGTGTTTCTGGCTGTTTCTGAGCCCTGTGAGAGCTGCCTTGGGCTCTGTAAGCAGCAGATAGACTTAGATCTCCTCAGAAAACACTTCAGAAGATGGTTCAGAACTGGGCGTCTCTGACAACCCAAACGGGTATCATGAGGTAAGCATGTTTGTCGCGAACAAGTAAGAAAGGCAATTCGTTGTTGCCTTGACTAGACCTGTTCTTGCCGACATAGGGATAGAAGATTTACTTGGAAAGACACTTATACCTGCTTTTTAGGTCTTGGAGACTCTTACTTACTACGCAATATGAGATAGACCAGACCAAAGAGATTAGATAACAACTTCGATCTTGGCGCTTTTTGACGATTACTTGTTATCTAATCTCACTTTTTAGGATGTTAGAGACGCCCGATTCCAAACCATCTCCAGAAGTGTTTTCTGAGGAGATCTAAGTCTATCTGCTGCTTACAGAGCCCAAGGCAGCTCTCACAGGGCTCAGAAACAGCCAGAAACACTCGGAATTGGCATATTTACAGAAGTGTTTACATCGGGAATCGAACGCCCGGCCGCCGGGGCGGCAGCGCTTCTGCGTTCTGCGGACAGTTGGTGTGAATTCATCCTCGAACTTCCCGCCTACGGTAATGGGAGGCGAACGTTCCAAACGGTCCGCTAACCAGGTAAGATCGTGCACCATTGCGGAGTTGATGTAAACGTCTGCGTGCTTGTTTGATTTGCCAGCAGTTTTCGCATATACGGAAGCTAGCGCGGGTCTTAGCAACGGGGTCACATTGAGCGCCCAATTGATGAAACCGGTAAGCGAGAGGATCTCGCCGAGCGGGCGCCGGTGCACGCGCGCGACGTTGCACACATCACGGAGCGTCACGACGAGTTTTTGCCTGCGGTCCATCGGCAGGCCAACCGATAGACTGTCCGCGTCGCAGAGGAAACCGATTATAGGCAGCTGCACCCCATATAGCTGCTTGGGCTCGTCATGAGGCAGGCCTATCTCATCCCAGCAGCGAAGGAGGTTAGCCTGCGTGGTCGGCAGGTACTTGCGGAACGGTGGATACCACGACACGCGAGACCTGAGTTCAAACCCAAAGTTGTCGTCAACGTAGGTGCCGACGAACTCGACGTTGAAGTGGTGCTCCGCGATCCAAATCACGAGGCTTAGGAATGCCGCCCACACCCGGAGAGAACCTCGTCCACCGAAAACGTTGCAGCGGTCAACATATCGGAGGCCGTCAATGGTGACAACTTGTCGGACCTGCCAAAAGGGGGACATAGGCATGCGCCGGTAGGCCTGGGACACGTCAGACTTCCACAATATGAGCGGCTGATCGCCACAGCGCTTCCTGATGTGGCGGAGGTGCACACCGAGGACCGGGATGCCATCAAGGACGGCGCCGCGAACGGATTCCGACCGTATCATCGAGTTGAGGGAGTATGGACCGGCTGATTGGTCGTTTACGAGGCGGAATTTGGACGAGTTGGGTTTTGGAACGACATGAACCGGCATGCAGTACATACCGTCGAGCAATGTGGTACCGAAAGAGTGGGAGAAACGCTCGAGCGCAATCTCCTCGTCCCTCTGATCCCGAAGGAAAGATTGCGCGATCTCATCTGCCGGAGGGGGTCGGACTTCGTCGTGTGTGCCAGGGTACGTGTCGGGTTTCTCCTCCGCAAATGGCCAGAAACCCTCGCGCAGACCTCGAACGACGGAGAGCACAAAGGGCTGGTTGGGGTGAGGTCCAAGCAATTGCTCGAAACGGTCAATGTTGATTGGGGTTACTACTCTGAAAAGATCCGGACGCTCTGCTAGCGTCTTGCGGACAAGCGGGTCGTGCCTAGCCGCGGCCGGCACTTCTGGAAGTGGCTCGTGGGTGAGTGAGACCGAAGCAAAGGTACGGACTCGGCTGTCGGCGTCATCCCAAACAAAGCCTCGCAGGAACTTCGGCGCGGAGGCGTGGGACGGCCGCTCAGTTCGCATCCTGAGAGCATCGGGACTCGGGATGACCAGCTCGGCCACAGCGGGCGCAGACGTGCTTGTAACGACATTCTTCGGTAGCGTGCCGACATTGGCCGTTGTTCCACCGCTTGCAGGCCTCCTCCCGCTTGCTTCGTGGCTTTGACGTGCTCGCTCTCGGAGCTTGCTTAGGAGGTTGAGCTCCTCCGCCGATTGCACCCGCACCGACTGAGTCGATACACATGAGCTTGATGTCGCTGAAGGCGCCGAAGTCGGTGAGGAGCGTGTCTCGGACGGTGCCGACGCGCTTTCGGACGGCTCTGTCGTACTCGATGACTCGGTGCTGCTGCGTAGTTGCGAGTGCTCCGAAGAATTGGATGATATGCGCCTCGTATCGGCGGAGTTCTGATTCGCGGTGAGGGAAAACGAAACGGGTAGCGGCCGAGGTTCTCCCCCATGCAAGAACCCAGTCCCCGAGAGACTCGACTCGGCGCTTCGGCTCAAGGGCTCGATAGCTGAATTGGAGGTCACCGATGCGGTGGGACTGCTTATCGTCACTACTAAGGGAGTAGTAGCCGGTGAGTACACGGTCGAGGTCAACCGCGCGACCCCGGAGGAGGCTGTCCCATTCGCTGACCGGGAACTCTGGGACTCCGACCGTGTTGAGCAGGTTTTCGCGTGCGAATCGTATGTCCTTCCCATACTCCCGGAGCAGACGGATGGACTCACGCAACTCCGGTCCAAGTGCGCATTCAAGGGCGTCCCCCATTCCAGCCCACGCAAATTGCGCGGGGTCCGGCCTGGTGCGCTTGTATCCCTGCTCATCATCCTCCTTCTCGGGCTCGGATCCCGAGGTCGGTGTCGGAGATCGCGCTCGCCTTCTGGAGTGGTTACCCGGCGGTGCCGGCTCCCTGCTCTCACTCGACGGTTGCAGCCTTGCCCTGGGCGGCTCAGTGGTGTGCCGTGGTTCACCGGCCCGTCCGTCTCTGGGTTGCTGAGGCGGTCCAGGAGCGGGGTCTGCTCCTTGCCGGTTTCTGTCAACCTCGTCCAACATCCCTCTATAGGAGAGGAAAGTCTCATCAGCAGTGGTAGGGCTGAGCTCGCTGGTAGGGCTGTTGAGGAGTCGAAAGATTGCGCTGACTGCGGCGGTACGTTCGACCTCCCCTCTCTTGTACGTCTCCACATGTTCCTCGCACTGACGGACGATGTCAGCTTGCGCTTGCGAGATACCGTTATCGCTCCCGTTTCCATTTTGCGACATAGAGTTTGATTTCGAACGATGGCGAATGCAAGGGTAGCTAAAGGGAGAAAGAAAGAGGTGAGGACCCCTTTCTTCCGCTCTCGCTGACTAGTGAGGCAAGCGGCAGCATCCATGCCGAGGCGCGGCGGATGTCCGTAAAAGGCAAACTCGTGCGCGAGCTGCTGGGAGGGCGCCCGCGGGCGCGCGGTGTCGCGCGGTGATTCGACTAGTGAAAACTACCCTTTAAACTCAACAAATCTCTCGCGCTCTTCAGCCTGTGGTGGCGGGCGATGCACGCGGGGGATTTGGCTGAGTACAGGCGCCCTGTCGCGGGCGCGCGGACGGGACGCCTAGATAGCTTGTATTTACTGTAGACGAGTACGAACGCTAGAAGACTAAGGAGAAAGAAAAGAATTGAGTGGTGTGTGTGTGTTTTTGTATAAGAGACGAAAATTTAAGTATATAAGGCCTTAGCCGCTGGCCCAACACCGCGCAGCATCAGGCGTCTACATGGCCGGATTCAGAAGATGCTGTACTCAACGCCTCCATCAAATTGCTGATGATATACCATGGTCTCATACTCCTGGGCACGACACTGGTTTCAAAGTGGCGCTGTTGATTTAGCACTCATAAATATTATACAGACCCAGTCGCGAGAGACTGGCCAACTCGGCGAAGTATCAAAAAGAACGTCGTAGAATACTAATAGTCACAAGGAAATCCGCCACTGCTCTGAGTCACAGCCAATCCCAGTCCTCCAACGCCCCAACCCCCAGTCAGTCCCTCTGCTCCCTCCAACAGAACGGCCCAAAGTCCCTCGGGCCAAGCGCGTGGTCGACGACCTTCATCATCTCCACGACCTTCTCCTCCTCCCACTTGCGCCCGACGACCTGCACGCCGACCGGGATGCCCGCCATGCGGCGCACGTCGTAGTAGCCACCCCAACGGCTGCGGCCCCGACCGCAACCGCGCGCGAGCACTTGAAGCGGCCACAGCAGCGCGCCGGCAATGTTCCCTAGCGTGCCGCGCGCCCCGAGGCCGTACAGGAGCCGCTCGAGGAGCGCGGAGCCGTGCCCGCCCCCGACGCGCGCGTCGGTCCACTCGGCGGCCGCCGTGTCGTCCGGCGCGCGGACGTGCGTGACGGGGAGAATACCGGCGGGGAGGCCGAGCACGTTGTAGAGCGCGGTGCTCCCGGCGAGCGGGGCGAGGAGCCTGCACGAGCTGCGGGCGCCGCGGGGTGCCGAGCGGGGTTGAGGATGGGGAGAGAGAGTAAGCTGTCAGCGGTAGGGTAGGACGGGCGGCGAGGGGCGCACGCTCACTCGTGTGGCATGGCGGGAAGGGCGAGCACGGGTGTGATGAGCCCGTCGAAGCCGCGTCTGTCCCACACCTGGGGTTACATACAATACGAGGTGAGGTGGGTTGAGTGTGTGCATGTCCAGAGATGTATGAACGAGTGCTCACCTGCTGGGTGAACAAGCGGCGGTAGTCATCGCGCCGCCTGATCCACTGGGCGTACTCCTGCATGTCAGAGCACGGCCGGCTGGCGAGGATGATCCGGGCGAGCGCGTCGTCCCCGAACAGCTGGCGTACGGTCCATGCAAGGGCAGAACGCAGCCGGCCTGTAACACCGTGCCATTGCCGTACGATGCGTCGCGTGTTAGCGACCTCAGGAAAGAGTCCCGTTCGGGGCGTCGTACCTGGCAGTTTTGGTCCCAGCAGGATGGCAGAAAGGCCGGGTTCCTAGCGGCGCAAGGTGACACGATCGCGGCGCAGCCAGGTATAGTTCAGCGTCCCATCCCTGCACACTTGACCATTCGCACCCGGAAACACTCACCACCGGGTCATCTCCCAGATCCGACGTCAGAGTCCTGAACCCATCGGCCGCCACGAGGTGCATGTAGCACTCCATCGCGTCCGTGACTGGCACCCCATCATGATCACGCTGCTGATGCGGGGAGCGATGGATGTGAGGACGCACCCTGGGGAACCTGGAACGCGACGCACTCGTGTCCGGCTTGTCGGAGTGCGGCGACGGTCTCGCGCACTGCGCGCTGGTCGGCCGGGGACGCCTTGACGAACCCGTCTGCGCGCACAAACGGTTAGTACGTGTGCGTGCGCCCGAATTGTTTCGGCACGCGACGCACCGGAAAGGTAGTATCCAAATCGCAGCTTCTCTGGCAGGGCGACGTCCCGGTACGGCAGCGGGGCGGGGTCGCACCCGGTGCTCGTGCTACGCCCTTGCGTCTTCCCGAACACGACGCGCGCCGCGAGCTCGAGGTCTTCGACGGACCTGTCCATGTGCGCGCACCGGGTCAGCCTTCTAGCGCGTCTGGGCAGCACTAGGTAACCAGCGCGACGTTGGCACATCGCACGCACGCACGCGCGCGTGCATGTATGGCGCCCTGCCGGATTGCGCATCCCTAGGCACACCGCGGAGGAGAGGTGTGCATGGAAACGCGGCACGGATGCAGAGGCACTCACCGTCCCATGGGGCCCGCGACAGATCGGATCCCCTCGAAGCCGCGAAGGGGGTCTGCACAAGACACGTCAGCCAGCGAAGAGCGGAGCGGAAGAAGCCACGTGCGCGAGAAGCGTCCTCCGGTGCCCAAAGCGGACATGCGGCTTCGGAACTGGTGTGGGGAAAGAACGCGCACCTTGCATGCCTGCGACGCTGATGCGGCCCGCGCCAGGCTTGAGCGAGTAGACTCCGCACGACGTCGCCGGTATCCTAGCAGGGGGCGCATGCGCGTCGGGGCGCAGAAGCAGCGCACGGAGGGAAGCAGAAGCAGCCCGGCGTGAGCAAGCGCATCTCTCGTATTATGGCGATGGACGCCACCGACCTCAACGAGCCTCCGATGTCGGAGCCCCAGCCGAGCGCAGAGCCGTCCATGGCGAGCAGCGCGCCCTCGCCGCCGCTCGACCCCCCGCTCGAGTGGGTCCGGCTGTACGGGTTCAGCGTCCGCCCCCAGACCGGGTTCGAGCACTCGAAGAAGAACATCGTCTGCGACAGATTCGTCTTCGCGATGGGCACGCCGCCCGCAGCCCGAACGAGGGCGACGACCTGGGAGTGCCCGACCAGTCCGGAGCGACGGACATTGGTGAGCTCGTCATCCTCGACGCGGTGTGGCACGCACCAGAGAATCCTCTCGCGAAGGGTCGTCCGCCCAGGTCGAGAATCCCACGGTGGAGTCGACGCCCTTGATGTCGTCTGCGAGACGGGTAAGTCGCCTGCTGCCGCCCCCGCGCGAGAACGTACATTGGTCCTTGAAGCTCACAGGCACGCCGTGGAGCGGCCCGCGGATGGTGCCCGTGCATGCGAACTCCTCGTCCAGCGCACGGGCCTCCGCACGAGCTTGGGCGAAGAGCACTGCTCACGACGTCCATCGCAGCAGCAGCAGCGGGGTGTGAGGGCCCATCGTAGGGAGAGAGCGCGGGTCAGGAACCTCGCGAAGCACCAAGAGATGGGCGGACGAACCTTCCGTGAGGCAGTTTGTCAGCTCCTGCGCTAGTATCGCGCGGGCGATGTACGCCTCGAGCACCCTCGACGCCGTCCACTCCCCCTGCGAGATGTGCTGCACAATCTCTGGAGCTGCATGCGTTGTGTCGTGGGTGAGTATATGTCGACCATCGGAGCATACACAGCACAGTGACCTCCCAGCATGCCCGCGACTGACCTGTTGCGCGCAGATAGGCTTCTCGCTCCGCAGACGACAGCGGAGTAGTGGTGCGGCCGCCTCGTATGGCGTCCTCCCGCGCGCTGTGTTTGCGCCGCGCGACGTCGCGGTAGCCCCCCCTGGTCGTCGAGATCGCGTTCGGGAGCTGTGCGGGTCCCATGTAGTACCAGCTGTAGTATACTTGCGATGGGCTGCGACCGTGAACTGCAGTAGGCAGTCGAGCGCGAAGCGGCCGACCGATGAGAATCAAGGTGAGGGTTGCGTCGCTCCGATTGCAACGGGGTTGGTGATCGTCCGCGTCGAGAGAGAACTCGAAGCCTTGCAAGGGGCAAAAGCTTCAAGAAAGTTGGCTTTGTGAAGGGTCGAGTCGAGGCCGCGACGGTGACGGAACGCCAGAGAAGTCGAATATATGGATGGTTATTATACGCATGCGGTCTCGAGAAGTCGTGCGCTCGAAGATCGGCCCTACGTGGTCGTCGTCGTCGTCGTCCGAGCCCGAAGGTTCCCACTGGGAACACATATCGCCAGCCCGCGATGGCGCGCGACGTGCGTGCAGGGTCCCGGTGGCAGAGAGCGCGCTGGTAGTAGTAGTGGTGAACGGAGTGCGACCTCGCAGCACGGTGGAGGCGGATCGGGGATCGGGGTCAAGAATCACATTCACGCACCGTCACTGTCGCCGTCGCCGTCGACACACACCCTTCACCGCCATCACGACTCCGAGTCCGAGTCCGAGTGCGTCACCTCACGAGGGCGAGGCGAGGCAGGGTCGAGGACGATATGAACGCCAACGTTCTCGGAGCGGAGTTCGCCGACGAGATGCGGACCACGGGAGACGGAACACGGACGAGGGACGGAGGGACGGAGAAGACTGGCGTGCACCCTCGTGCATCGCGTCGACTTGGACTCCGACCGCGTCGACACGCCGACGCAATCTGTTGCCACTGGCCAGCAGCAACGCTCCACCCGCCGTGACACTAGTACCAGCGACCCGCCCCGGGTCCAATGTCCGCGCCGCCTGCCAGGGCCCAGCGTGTTTGCCAGGGCGCATGCAGCGACGAGCGCCGCGCCGCGTCCGCGTGCGGCGTGGCTCACTGGGAGACTGGGGCCCGGCCCCTCGAGCACGTGTGTCTGGTATTCCAGGACGCAGGCGGTTTGTGCGCACGACCCGGGTGCACATGTGCCATGCCATGGCCAGTTGCTGTTCCGAGGACTTCGCGGTCCTGCAGCCTGTTGGCGTACGCATGCGCATAAGTAGTACTAGCACTGGTCCCGGCCAGTGCGAACGGCGACGAGGACGGACGGTCTGTGAGAAGTCGGAGCGGATTTTGGGTGGACAGAAGGAGTGCAGCAGCACCCTACTCAAACTGTGCCGCGGTGTCGCACATGGGAGGTGGCAGGGAGAGAGCGATGAAGCGCTGGCAGGCTATGGACGGTGATGATGATGATGATGATGATGATGGTCGCTGATTGGTCAGATCGGCAGATCCCAAAGCTACTCAACGCCCCCGCTAAGCCCCACCGTACAAGCAAGCGGGCACAGCCTGCGGGCAGAGTCCACCCTCCACGCCGCCGGTCGACCCGTCCGGGCCCGACGTTATCGATTATCGCGCACACTCCCTCGTCCTCGGCCAGGGGCCCGGCGCAGGAATATTCAGGACATCTGTCCACGAAGCTTCTTGCTGAATCTCCGACATCAACGACGGACAGACGCCTCAGGCTATAGCGACGTGCGGCAACGTGGCAAAGTGTGATGATAGCTGCTGTCAAGTCCGACTGGCTCTGGCTCTGGCTCGCGACGTGCTCGACAACTCAGACCCCGATCGTCGAGCGATTCGCACTGCTCGGCCCGCTCGCGAACTTCCTGTGGTACACACGCGCCCACACCGCATGTATGCGCATGTGTGCACCGGTCAGGATAAGGATAAGTGTGCAGATGCTATAAGGCTTCAGCGTATACGTACATCCTGCGTAGTCCGACTCGTAGCATATCGGCGAGGCCACTACTATATATGTCCGGGAAGGAGGGGGACGTGCGCCGCGAGAATACGTAGTAGTGGTAGTAGTAGATGGGGACGAGCGTGGTCCGAGTTGGTCGCAGTCGTATACAAGGGTGCGGAGCGGTGCGTAGTCTGGAGGCGGGGATTATACGCGCGTAAGGTAAGTGTGAGAGCTCGGTAGCGTTTTATCCACAGCAGAACGCGTAGGCGCAGTCGTAGTCGATGTGAGCGAGAGAGAGAGAGCAAGGCCTGCACGGGTGGAGCGCGTCAGTCTGCGTGCGGCACGGGCGATAATTCTCAACGACGAGCAGAGATACGCACCAGAATCGAGGTACCCATTAACCAATCAAAGCGCTCGAGAACACCAGAGACGGAAGACGAGGGTAGGGGGGATGGGGGAACAGCACGGCAGAGCAGAGCCAGGCAAGCACGACCGGCGCACCCGCCACCTCACTTCCTCTGCTCGCTCCAGCTGAGCGGGCCAAAGCACCGAGGCCCCAGCGCGCCGTCGAGCACCTTCATCATCTCCACCACCTTCTCCTCCTCCCACCGCCGCCCGACGACCTGCACGCCCACCGGCAGCCCCGCCATCTTGTCCGCGTCGTAGAACCCGCCGCGCCCGATCCCGCGCTCGTCCGCGCTCCCGTAGAGCATGCCCTCGACGAGCGGCGACCCGTGCCCCGCGCCGGCGCGCACGTCCGTCCACTCCGTCGTCGGCACGTCCGAGCGCCGCACGTGCGTCACCGGGACGACGCCGACGGGGCTGTCGACGACGTTGTACAGGAGGGTCGAGCACGCGAGCGCGGACAGGTACTGGCACGAGCTGTGGATACGAACACGGTAAGAATGAGCGTCCGGGAAGATACGGCGAAAAGGAGGTGGAGAGGCTCACTCGTGCGGGAGAGCTGGCAGCGCGAGCACCGGCGCTATGATACCGTCCAGCCGGTGTTTGTCCCAGACCTAGCGAGGCAGGGGAAAAGTACGTCATGAGAACTGGAGCAGTCGGTCGGACACCGGCCAAACCGACCTCTCGGTAGAACATGCGGGAGTACTCGTCCCGCTGCTGCACGAGCTTGTGGAACTGGTGCACGGACTTGCACGACGCGGCGCGCATCGTCCCCGCGATCTTCGGATCCTTGAAGACCCTCCCGATCACCCACGCGACGGAGTTGCGCACCCAGCCTGCCAAAAGTGAAGAGCACGGAAGGGGAAACCCGCATCATATGTCAAAACGTTAATCTCTCGCCTGTGGCTGACAGACGGACGCCGTCCGACGCCCCACGTACCGTACAGCCAGGGCCCCACGAGCAGCGAGGACACGCCCGGTTCCTGTCAGCGACGGACGGCGGAGATGGTCAGCGCGCGCAGCGCATGGCGAGCTATATCCGGCCGCGGTCCACTCACCACTGGGTCGCTGCCAAGATCTGCGACGATGGTCTTGTATCCGTCGGCGGCCGTGAGGCTGATGAAAAGTTCCATGGCGCGGTGCGCTGCACGTTGGATCCGACGTCGTGACCGATTCATATTCCGAGGGAGCCCACGAACCCAATTCAATCCCCTGCTCGTGCGGGACGAGTGACCACGCACCTTGGGGAACTGCGACTTCGACGCACTCGTGGCCTGCGCGACGCAGCGCGTCCACGGCTTCGAGGACCGCGCGCTGGCTTGCGGGAGACGGCTTGACATAGTTGTCTGTCGGTGGGGACCCTTGCCGTTAGTACCCACGTTCCATCTTTCATTTCCGAGGTGCATTGATAGGAAAATCCCAGCAACTGCCCGCGCTCAGGCATTCGCGTGGACTCGAGCAGCCAATTGGCCCCGCGCATACAGTGATGGTGTGAGTCCCGAGGCGTGCTCCGCGGTCAAAAATTCAGGCAACGACCATCAAGGAATTGGAGAACGAGGGCTGGAGATGCTGAGAGAGGGCAAACACAGAGCGATACGCACCGGAGACATAGAAACCAAACCGTAGTTTCTCTGGCATGTCCGGGTCTCGGTACGGAAGAGGTGCTGGGTCGTAGTCGGTGCCTTGCTTCCCAAACACGAGACGCGCGCCGAGCTCGACGTCCTCCACGGATCTACGCGTGGGTACGGTGTTCGGGAGATTGCGACGAGGCAACGTGCAGGTGATTCCGCGGATAAGATGAGGTTTTGCCAGCGCCAGAGTCGCAGAATGACCGTGAGAGCACGTCGTTGAGGGCGATGTCCGCGGCAATCAGCATTGGAGTGTCTGCAAGCTCACCGCGGGCACTCACCGACCCATTGGCCCGACGACGGTGCGAATAGCCTCCAAGCCAGCGAAGGTACCTGTGTAGGTAGGAGCGTCAGGGCACCCGCGGACGAGGCGTTATCTCGATAGAGATGGTACTTGAACCCCTCAGATACATACCTGGTGCCCCGTCACTGCTTATTCGACTCCATCCGGGCTTGAGAGAGTAAACCCCACAGAAAGAGGCGGGTATCCTGTCGTCGGCAAAGGCACGGAACAGAGGCGACGGCCGAAAATAAGCCATGCCAATCCGGTCAAGACCAGGTCGTGGACTGACCTGAGCGAGCCGCCAATGTCGGATCCCCAGCCTAGGGCTGCGCCGTCCATGGCGAGCAAAGCAGCTTCTCCGCCACTAGAGCCGCCACATGTGTACGAGCGCGTGTGTGGGTTGAGGGTGCGGCCCCAAACCGGATTCACACACTCGAAGAAGAAGACTAGCTGCGCCACGTTAGTCTTTGCGATGGGGATCCCACCCGCCTGGCGGACGAGGGAGACGACCTGTGCGGAGAAAGGAAGGCCGATCAGCCATCGCCGAAAGTCAACTAGAAGGTTGATTCAAAGACTGCGTCCGTAGCATGACGGTATCATTGCCAGATGAAGGCCGGTATGAGCGTTGAATCGACTCGACATGTGGACCGCCGATCTCTCACGGTCCTCTGTCAAACCGGTCCAACGCTCTCGCTGAATGGCTGACTGCGCGCGGGGCTGCAGGTCAAGACATGGACGGGTCTGGTGGTCGGCATGACGTAGACGAAGGTGGAGATGGCGGACATAGTTCTGGGTCGGGATGCATGAACGAACGTACCTGCGCGTCTTCAAAGCAGGGTTTGTAGGCGCGGGCCGAGAAGCCCATGGTAGTGTCGTAGCCTGAGACGTCGACTGGTGTGAAGGTCGCGTGGCGTGCGAGCGCGTCAGAGATAAACAGTCAGGGCCTGCACTATCCCTGCAGAGAGTGCTACTCACAGACGTCCTTGAAGCTAACGGGCACGCCGTGCAGCGGCCCGCGGATCCTGCCTGTCGACGCGAACTCGGCGTCGAGCGCCTTCGCCTGGGCACGGGCGTCCGAGAAGATGACTAGAAGCAGCCGCGCGGTTGCACGCGCGCGCGATGGTCAGGCTAGTCCGGTGCTAGGCTGCGTCGGGGGACGTCAGCGGACACGGCGGGGAAAGGGGGCGCACCTTCGGTGAGACAGTTGGTGATGTCCTGCGCGAGGGCGGCGCGGGCAATGTAGGCCTCGAGCACGTCGGACGCGGTCCACTCGCCCTTGGTGATCCGCTGCACTATCTCGCGCGCTGGAGGACGAGGCGACCGCGGCGCGAAGGGTTCCAAGGGGCAAGGGAAGTCTCGTCAGAATCGGGCGATCGACGCGGAAGCGGGCAGAAGGCCGAACGCACCTGTCGCGCGCAGATAGGCTTCCGTACCGGACGAAGAGTCGAAGGAGAAGGCGCGAAGGCGGGCAGCGCCGACGGCCGCGTCGCGCTCGGACTGCTTCCTGCGCGCGACTTCGAGGTGCGGGGGTGGGGGGAACGGCCACATCGGTGAGTTGGTGACGCGCGTGCGTGGATGTATGTGTGGGTGAGTAGGATGGACGCGGCGGGGGTCGAGGGTCGGGCGCCGTAGGGCGACGGGCGATGGGCGAGCAGTGAGCGGAGAGGGCGACGGGGGCGATGGCGTCGGACGGGGGGCTTATATGTCTCCGGGCGACCGGGCGGGGGCGCCGCGAGCTCTAGGAGAGCTGGAGAGGGGAGATGTCCGCGGAGCGAGCAAGGAGGGGGCGAGTGACTGGAGGCAGGATGGATGCTCGATCCAGCAACACACAATCAGATCTCTGCCCGGTCGGGAATCGGCGGGTCCTTCACGGGCACTAAGTCCTCCTGACGATATTCCTGTCGACGTTCTCACTAGGCGGGGACAGCAGGAGGGGATGCTGTCCTCGACATGATCCATCTCCGTCTGCAGCCGCCGACGGCCAAGGCCACCCAAACCCCAGCGAATCCCAGCGATTCCTCTCCGACCGGTCACAGGCTGCGGCCCACTGCGAGCATTTAGCCCGGGGCAGACGCCATGGATCAACAAACCACGTCGAGACGTCTGGCAGCTCTCTCCTGGCTATTCCTTCAACCATGACGTCGACGCCCGACACAGCCAGCTGCAGACAATTGATCCTCCTGGATGCGCCTGCTCGCATCCGATCCCGCAGGATCAGCCCACTGCCAGCCCGCACGCGTGCACGGCGCACACATGCAAGGAACGGAAATCGGCTCGCCTAGCTGGCAGTTCATGTGCGTGCAGGGCAACCAATCGCCATACGCGGGTGAAGAGCGAGGGAGAGCTTTGGCTCTTTCTGCAAATCTGGCAATCCGAGTCCAAGTCCGAGTATGTGAGCCCGTCAGCACAAACGCAAACACAATCGCAATCGCACCTGCACGCGCATGAGGGTGGGTAGATGAGGGTGGGTAGATGATGATTAGAAGATGGAGAGACGCACCTACGCACAGCGCTTCGAGATCCAAGTCTGCTCCCGCGCACGGCGGGCGCTTGTTCGAAGGGGACCGTGGCTGCTCGCGTTCGGATTTGGGCAGGAGGAAGGCGGAGAAGAAGAGAGGACCGGAACGGGGCGGGGCGCATGTCTGTCGCGTGTTAGGAGAGCGAATGGGTGCTCGAGATGGTTTAATCAAGAGCGCGAAGGCCCTCGCATGGCCATGGGAGCAGGCGATTGGCCGGGGGAGCGTGTGCCCACGCACGACGGCAAACGTCATGTCACCCTCGCCGGCCTAACACCTTTGTCTGAAGCCTGAGGTCTTCTTCCGCCACAATCCCGAGCGTCTCGCTGTGTCAGTACTTACACTGTAACGGTATGAGTCAGCCTCGCCGCCAGTACTATACGTCTGTTTGCGAGACTATGTGCTGGCGCGATCGACGTCTACGCGCACGGCACACACCGAGGCCGAACAAGCAGCACGCGCACGTCATCTCTGCAGGGGCAAGCGCAGTAGGATGGCAAAATTGACAACGTACATACGACCCATAAGCCGAAACGTTCTCCGGCAGCGCCCCATCGACGTCGCCTGCCCCGGCGACCCAACGCACGTGATCACCGAGCCAAAGCGACCGCCGAGTCGCTCGAGCCTGCGCACCACCTTTCCACCCCATCCGTCTCGCGCGTCCTGTCGTCCTCGGGACATCCTGCAGGAACGCCAGCACCGTGCTTTCGAGCCGGACCGAGGACTGATCGTCCACGGCAGTGCCGGCTGAGAGTCGGAAGCCGCTTGCCGGACGCGCAGAGCCCGGGCAAGATGTTGAACGCTCTTGATATCGCACCCATTGCGTGTGCGCCGTGTAGTGCGAGCAGGAGAACCCGACCCGCCGCAGGCATGCAGACCAACCTCCTGACACAGAACAGGTCAGATGCCATCGTCCACACGAATGGACACGAACCTGACGACCCCGCGTGAGTGCAGGAGCGGCCGCTCAGAGGAAGGCGGTCGCCGAGCGCACGGAAGTAGACACTCGATATATCGCCTGTGCGTGTTGTGCGACCACACGAAATGGAAAGCGGCCTGTATCGCAAAGCAGGTCAGATGCCGTCGTACAGACTAAACCAAGGCTGACTCTGGATACGAACCTGACGGAGCCGACCGCGTCCGCTCAGAGGAAGGCGGTCGCCCGACGCGCCGAATCCGGCGAGCATGTCAAACACTCGTTGCAAGGCCGCCGTGGCGTGTGCGTCACGGTGTCGTGAGTGCAGAACGCGACCCAGGAAGGATGCGACGCGGCCCTGTTGACGCAAAGCGTATCAGATGCCGTCGGACACACGACGTCACAGCTCATGGACCACGAACCTCACAACGCCGCGCAGTGAGGACAGACGCGGTTTTGAAGCAGGGAGTTGTGTCGAGCACCGGATACATATCGTGTGTGCGTGTTGTACGGACTTCCGAACTTGAGATCCAAAGCGACCTGTACCGCAAAGCAGGTCAGATGGGCCATGGCATCGTACACACCAGGTCAAGGAAATTACGGACACAGACCATCACATCCGATCCGTTTCAAGGCGTGCTATGCGTGTAAGGCTGAGTATCTTCCGAGTTGTTGGATATGGACCGTCTAGACACGTTCAAGTTCAGCACGCCTCAGGTCAGCAGTCATTTCAGTGAATCAACCGTAAGAATTCGTACTTACCTGGGACGTGACGCGTGACGCGTCACTGACGTACGAGCATGTTCGGGTTCGCCGCCGTCAACGCAGGATTGCCAACTATCCCAGCAGTCAGACAGACAGAACTTCACGATCACAATCATCCGACGCACTTGACGAGTCGTTCGCGACGAGGCCAGTAACCGCAGGACTTGTGCCACGACTCCTAGCTACACCTCCGCGAACGTCAGCGCGACGGAGGTCTAGTTACGCCTCGGAAATACGCAGTGTCGTTTTCTTGCAACCCGTCGGGCTATTCCCTGAGCGTGTCCGGCGACTTTGTGAAGAAAAACTGCTTAAGCTTGCTGCCGGTGCCATGGAGTCACCCACGTGTCCGCACGCGGTGACGGCGAAGAGGCGTACCGCGTACGTACGGATCTGTGCACGTCACAGACCCGTTCGGATCGAGTCGCTGAACAGCGGAGGCGGGGGATGGGGATGGGAGGTCAGACCAGGAGCGGCATGCGCAGTCCCGCGGGCGACGTCGAGTATTCGCAGCCGGTGCTGGGGAGGAGGCGGTGGTCGTTCGGGAGAGAGAACAACGTTAACGTTAACGGTCTCACTGCCAGACTGAGACACGCAGGCGCCATGGATCAAGTTGAATACAGCTGTTTCCGAAACGATTGTCTTTCGAACTCCGCCATATGCGACTGCAGATTCGACAGCTCGCCGGTTCCCGTGTAAACCATATGCATGTCGAGTGCGGCAGGCGACGGACACGGTGAGTAATCGACAGTTCTTTCTTTCGTTAGACGGTATGCAGCATGCCTTCGTGTGGTCGCGTGCGGAGCCGCCGTATATGCGAGCAGCCAGCATGGTGCCCGTCACAGTCTCTGTTGCTCAATCAGCGTGTCAACAACGGACTCATCGTGATCTCACCGATAGGTTGCGGACCTGTCCGAAGTTCGAAGCCACGCTCAATTTGAACCTCCTCGCCACGAAAGAAAGTCTGAGGAATGTGCGCGTTCGCATTATGGCCGCTGGAACCGTGATCTGACGTTCTACGTCCGTTTCCTTGGAACATTGCGCGCCCAGCGCGAGCGGCAGGAACGCGAGCTCCAGCGAAGCGAAGTTCAAGCAATTCGAAGAGTGGCAGCGCCAGCAGGAGCAGGCACTGAAGGAAGAGAAGAAGCCCGACCCTCCCCGAAGACTCAGAATCTAGGTGTTTCTACTATGTAAGTATCACCAGCTCACACTTTTGTTCATTATCTTCCACATATCATTATCCCTACCTTCGGACAAGTACGTGACGAGTTGTCATTGTACCCTCCTATGTAGTATGAGTCCTATCTTCCTCGTTGTCAGTTAGAGGTTGGTCCACACGCTGGTCGGGGGGAGAGAAAAGAAAACGCGATTCCGTATCATCATGAAACTCGCATTCTTTGATGTTTCACGGCTCGGCACCAAATTGTTATCCCGCTTGAACAACACAATTGGTTCCAGCAATATCCGAAGCAACCGGGTACAGGTGACAAGCTCAAGGTAACAAGATGCGTTCTCGTTTCGAACGCGAACAGCTTACGGTATGACGCGCTTCGAGAGGAGGATCCGGGGCCACTGAACTATGTATTGATGTTTCACGGCTCGGCACCAAATTGTTATCCCGCTTGAACAACACAATTGGTTCCAGCAATATCCGAAGCAATCGGGTACAGGTGACAAGCTCTCTCCTGTTTCGAACGCAAACAGCTGACGGTATGACGCGCTGCGGGAGGAGGATCTGGGGCAACTATCCGGTGTCAAGATCTCACTATAGACGACAACGGCCACTACCCTCATATAAGACTCGCGCGGTTGACATCGTCCAACTCCAACCCATTCCCCATCTCAGACTCTCAGTCTGAGTATTCCTAGAGCCCGGTCCCTCCAAACCTCCCCCTCCCGCCACCCATCATGCGCAGTCTTTCGGCCGCTGTCTCTGCCGTTGTGATTGCTATGGCCCTCGCAGTGCAAGGCGAAAAGCTACCCGCCGGTGAGTCTCCTCGATTTCCCGCACGGGCTTCCTCCCGCAGACGACACTCACTTTCTTGCCGACATCACAGATTGCCCTCCAGCCGACTTCAATTCTCCAGTTTGCCAGACGAGCCTCGGGAGCCCGGACATGAACGACTGCGCGGAGGCGATCAAGCAGCTCAGCGGCACCTGCCGCCAGTCCAACGGCCACCGCTCGTTATGCACGACCCTCGTCACAGTCCGCACATGCAAGATCGACGTCTGCGGCCAAAAGGATTCGGAGCTCTACGAAGGCGTCAACGGCGGCGGGTACCTGCAGAAAACCCTTAACGAATGCCACAGCGGCGGCCGCGTCGGGGGCAAGATCTTCCCCGTACAATGCCACGTCAACTACGGAACCAATGGCCTACTATATGGTGATGCGCTCCGCCTGCAGTTCTCGCACAGCTGAGTCGGTAGTAAGCCATGTTTCTTCGATGTATTCATCGCCACTTGTCCTCATCGCGAGATCGTTTACAGCTCCGGTAGACATCAAGCCCCTCCATTCCTGTTCCCGCATCGAAGCTCCACCCCTGACCTTTGTAAACGTCTGTATCCTGGCCCCATGGACGGCAGAGTCCTAGGGCGACATATCTGAACGAATACCAGTGTCCTGAGCATGCATCAGCTGCGCTCCAGAATGAGCGTGTTTGTGTGTAACTGCAGAATCGTATACACGCTTGTGCAGCGTAAAGGGTGAGGCCTCCTTACACACTGTTGAGCGCTGTCTTCTCGGAATAGTCCTACATGAGCAATTCAAGAGCCGCGGATTAATTGTCCACAGACATCGCGGACGAATGGGCGGTGAGTTTGCAGAACACACGTCAACGGCTGGTCTGAGTCAATACTTAGGCCAGGCCGCGTGTAGCATGAAATCTGAATACTGAATGCTCATCGATCCGAGTCATGCATCATGGAGGAGGAGGATGGTCATTCGGCTTGCTCGATATATGCTACATGTAGACGCCCGACTATTATCTACGTGTATTATACCGATAAGCCACGAACACGGCTTGGATGCCCGACTTCGCATGTATCTCCCTGGTCTATGGACTCCGACAACTCCCTGGCCCGCATAACACAGGCAGGACCACGAGTTAAAACCTTGGGAAAAAAGGTAAAAACCCAAGGAGTATAGAGACCCTCCTGAGCCCCTACACATCACTCACTCGCGTCCAGGAGCTGTTGAGGCATTCGCCTCTAGGAGAACCCCGCCCACATCGCCATTGGCAGCAGGAGTAAGGCCTGACTCGGAGCCGCTGGAACACCACCATCAGGCGTCTAAATAGCCGGATTGGGAAGATGCTGTACTCAACGCCTCCCCGTACTGGACGAAGAGTCGAAGGAGAAGGCGCGGAGGCGGGCAGCGCCGACGGCCGCATCGCGCTCGGCCTGCTTCCTGCGCGCAACTTCGAGGTGCGGGGGCGAGGACATCGGTGAGTTGGTGGCGCGCGTGCGTGTATGTATGTGCGGGTGGGTAGGGCAAACGCGGGGGGGGTCTCACGTCGGGCGCCGTAGGGCGAAGAGCGATGGGCGAGCAGTGAGCGGAGAGGGGGACGGGGGCAATGGCGGCGGACGGGGGACTCATATCTCTCCGGGCGACCGGGCGGGGGGGCAGGATGGACGTTCGATCCAGCAGCACGCAGTCAGATCTCTGCCCGGTCGGGGATCGGCGGGTCCTTCACGGGCACTAAGTCCTCCTGACGATATTCCTGTCGACGTTCTCACTAGGCGGGGACAGCAGGAGGGGATGCTGTCCTCGACGCACGTCCATGATCCATCTCCGTCTGCAGCCGCCGACGGCCAAGGCCACCCAAACCCCAGCGAATCCCAGCGATTCCTCTCCGACCGGTCACAGGCTGCGGCCCACTGCAAGCATTTAGCCCGGGGCAGGCGCCATGGATCAACAAACCACGTCGAGACGTCTGGCAGCTCTCTCCTGGCTATTCCTTCAAGCATGACGTCGACGCCCGACACAGCCAGCTGCAGACAATTGATCCTCCTGGATGCGCCTGCTCGCATCCGATCCCGCAGGATCAGCCCACTGCCAGCCCGCACGCGTGCACGGCGCACACATGCAAGGAACGGAAATCGGCTCGCCTAGCTGGCAGTTCATGTGCGTGCAGGGCAACCAATCGCCATACGCGGGTGCAGAGCGAGGGAGAGAGCTTTGGCTCGTTCCGCGAATCTGGCAATCCGAGTCCAAGTCCGAGTATGTGAGCCCGTCAGCACAATCGCAAACACAATCGCAATCGCACCTGCACGTACGCGCATGAGGGTGGGTAGATGGAGATTGGGAGATGGAGAGACCCAATCTACGCACAGCGCTTCGAGATCCAAGTCTGCTCCCGCGCACGGCGGGCGCTCGTTCGAAGGGGACCGTGGCTGCTCGTGTTCGGATTTGGGCAGGAGGAAGGCGGAGAAGAAGAGAGGACCGGAACGGGGCGGGGCGCATGTCTGTCGCGTGTTTGGGAGAGCGAATGGGTGCACGACATGGTTTTAATCAAGAGCGCGAAGGCCCTCGCATGGCCATGGGAGCAGGCGATTGGCCGGGGCAGCGCGAGGACGTGGTGTGTGCCCACGCACGACGGCAAACGTCATGTCACCCTCGCCGGCCTAACGCCTTTGTCTGAAGCCTGAGGTCTTCTTCCGCCACAATCCCGAGCTTTTCGCTGTGGCCAGTGTGATGCTTACGGGACGCTAGATGAGCACCTAGCTATGGCGCGCCCGTTGTCAGCCCGAGCAAGCTTCAACTTCTCCCATCCAATACACAGCTGTAAGTAACTGTGCGGGCTAGATCCAAGTGTCCTCGCCGCCCGTGAATATTCAGTGAATGTTTGCTCAGCAGTTAAAAGCATCAGACGTTAAGGAATCGTACGCTTTCGCACTCCGACCTCTGTGGGACGGTTCCTGTACGTCCGATTACAAGACTATGTGGCTGCGGGCGCGATGGAGGTCCATGCGCACTGCACACACACCCAGTCCGAGGCCGAACAAGGACGTCATCTCTCCAGGGGCAAGCGCAGTAGAATAGCGAAATTGACAACGTACATACAACCCATACGCCGAAACGTTCCTCCGGCAGCGCCCCATCGACGTCGCCTGCCCCGGCCGACTCTGCGCCGGCGACCCAACGCACGCGATCACCGAGCCAAAGCGACCCCCGGTCGACGCTAAGGAGCTCCTGTCCGCATCCGCATCCGCTCAGTCCTGCGGCAGAGGGGGCGGCGCGTCGGGCTGCGGCGCAAAGATCAAGTTGAGCGGCGGGGTCGTGTTCGCGTCCTCGCTCAGCAGCGTCGCGATGATGCTCCTGCCCGCGAAGCTCCTGCCCGCCAGCGCCTTGAGCGCGTCCGTCGCACAGCGCGAGTCCGCGAACTTGACGTACACCCGCCCCACGCCCGCCGCCTCGTCCGCGCGCTGCGCCGCCAGCGCGCTCTCCCGCCCCTCGCCCCACTTCGCCTTGTCCTTCTTCACCGGCCGCGGGATCCGCAGGTCCTCGACCGGCCCGTACTTGCCGCACTCCTCCTTGACGTCCTCGAGGATGTCCGCGTACTCCTGGTCGTCGACGAGCTCCTCGGGGACGACCATGTTCAGCATCAGCAAGATCCGGTCCTCTGACGACGACAGGTCGCCCACAGGCAGGATCGGCTTCGGGATCTCCGGGTTCGCGTCGTACAGCCCGGGGATGGGCGGCTGCCCCGGTTTTGCGCCGACAGAGGCACGTTGCACCACGAGGTACTTGTCTCCCAACTCCATCCCGCTGAGCGATTGAATGGCGTCGTCTGTGATCCCAGCGTCGACATACTCGAAGAACGCGAACCCCTGTGGTGTGGACCACCACATGTGCCGGAATCAGTGCCTGAAACAGGAGGGAAGAGTCCCAGCAAGACCAAACACCAACTCACCTTCGAGGGGCCGTTCCCGTTTTCTCTCACGAGATTGAACGCCTTCAGCTCGCCGAAGGTGCTGAGCAGTTCCATGACCTGCTCTTCGTTGAGGTATGTCGGCAGCCCACCGACGAAGACCTTGTTCGCAGAATCCGGGACGTTCGTGGAAACCACCCCGGGAACGTGCATGTTCGCCATGATGTCAGGCCCACCGTAATCCTTCGGACGTCGAATCTTGAGCGGTCCGTTCAGGAAGATAATTCCGTCGAACGCCATTGCCGCGGTAGCATCTTCGGCGCTGCGGAACTAAGGCATTGCACAGAAGTCAGATGGCTAATGCCGCGATACATTGCGTAACAGATACGCACTTCAACAAACGCGTAGTTCTTCTCATAGTTGCACTGCACGGCCAGCACTGGGTTGCCAGGAGCCCCCGTGCCCAGGTTCATTTCCTTCATCTTCGAGTTGAAGAAGTCCGTCAGGTTTTGCTCGTTGATGTCGGGTGTGATACTGCCAATGTACAGCCGACGGGACTGCCTTGACAGGTTGGGATTGACACCAGTGCCCATGCCGAACGTGGACACAGGCATGGGCGGTGGAAGACCGGGGATTGCAAGAATAGGCGGGATTTGAGTCCGGTTCGCGCCAGGCAGATTGAACAACCCTGAAAGCAAGCGGCGAAACGTTATCAGTGTGCTCTCTGATGCACGACACTCATTCGTCCGACCGTCCTCCGCGGTCAGACGAGGACGCGAATTGGACGGGTTGAGAGCGGTGAGTAGAGAACCCACGGAAAACACCGACACCGAAGCCCGCATGCCGGCATCGCAGTAATATACGAGCACGGAGGCTCCGGCGACATGGTAATTGGTGCTGGGCATCTGACCAGCAAATTTGGGACTGGTCCAAACCAGCAGCTCATGGAGGCCATATTGCCCACCCACCCGAGAGGGGGAGGCGACCCCAGAACTATACACTCAGGGTCATGCACTCGGAGGAAGCTTCGTAAGCCCCTCCGTCGATTCGTGAAAACTGACAAGTCAAACTGTAGCGGTGAAGAGTCCCGCTTGCGATTCATAGCAAGAGACGGAGCGAATGAAATGGTGACATGGGAAACTCACCAGTCTGCTTGGCCTGCATCGCCGTGTACTGCTCATACCCAGGAGCATGAACGTCCCATCCGCTCGCCTTGCGCTTTCTCTGCGAGATGGGCACCGCCTCCGGCGGGGTCGGAGACCTTCTCTCAGGCGTGCCCAGCCCATCGCGTTGTCTCCCTCGCCCCCTCTTGTCTCCTGCACCCCGTTCCTCATCGCGCGGAGGACGACGATGTGCGTGGTCGTCGTCCCGGCGCTCCCGTCGACGGTCATCGTCACGGTGACGCCTAGGATGCTCGTCGTTTTCCTCGCGGCCGCCACGCGCCGCGTACCGGTCGCGGTCCCCTCTGTCGCGGTGGCCGTCCCTTTCAGAGTGTCGGCGAGACTCGTAGCGCTCCCTGTCGCGGTCTCCGCGGTCTCCTCGTTCTCGGTGGTCGTCGCGGTGCCTGCGTTCGCGGTCACGGTCGTAGTCGCGGGAAGCATGACGGCGGTCACCGTAGCGCTCTGTGGGATGGCAAATGGGGTGTGAGTACGGTGTAGCTGCTCGAGTCTGGACTGGTCAGTAGGGACAGTAACAGGGAGGAACGAGCGTCTCGGCGGCGAGGAGGTCGTTAGCGACACGCTGGCATGCTTTACGAACTTCCGGGAAGGGGATATGCGCGGAGCGAGCTAGCTGTGAAAAGCTGTAAAAGAAGAAGAAACGAGGGTGTACATGTGTGCAATCCGAGGTGGGAGTGCACGCTGCGTGTCTGCTCTGGCTCTGTAAACCGGGATGTGTGTGCTAGAAAAACAGGCAGGATGAGGTGGCGGCGGGAGTGACCTTTCACCTGTGCCTATGCCTATGCTTCTCGTCGACTCGGGGATACTCGTTCCTGCCTCCAGAACGGAATGGGAAGGACGAAAGACAAGGAGAGGTCTCGTACTCACCACTCTCGTCGCCAGCCGTGGTCGCCATTTTGCCGTGAATGCGGTCGTCGCTGCGAGCCAGCCCGCGCGGTCCCCGACCCCAACCACGCCTCCCGTGGGAACTTCTGAGACGATAGCTCCTTGATAAGCCCTTATCCGATAAATGTAGCACAGCCGGCGTCCATAAAGGGTTAACTGATAACAAATTAACACAGACGCCCGTCAGAGATAACGTCCTCGATCACTCCAGATCACTCCTTGGGACAATCCTGGGAGGTCTTCCTCCTCGTAGCCCCTAGTCTGTATTTTTGTTCCTCGTCTGGTACTAGGCTCCCCACACGTCGCGCTCGCGGTTGGTCCACAAAAGCTGCCCCTTGTAGCACACACGCTCCCCGACGCCCAGGACCTACGCATCATGTCGCAAGACGAGGGTACCGGGAGGACCTTGCAGGCGGACTCGGACAGTACAAACAAGCTGGAGATCGTCAAGGAGCCACCACCCCCGTACGAGACCGAAGCGGCAGCGGAAGACGTCCCAAGTTTGGGGCAAAACCCGGTGCGCGCGGCAAGACCACCCTTGGACTACTCATCCCCCCTTGCGTTCCTCTCCAGCGTCGGGAGACGGTTCGCAAGCATTTGGACGAAGCGCTTCGCCTTGTCCCTTCTTGCCGGCCAGATTGTCTCGCTGTGCATCACCTGCACGAACGTCACGACCACGGAGCTCGTTGGGCGGAACTGGGCATTGCCGACTACACAGACCTTCTTCCTGTGAGTTCTCCCCCGTGATCGATTCCCCATGTTCTCATTTCCCCTCGAATAGCTACTTTGCTCTATTCGTTATCTATACCCCGTACACGATCTACAAGTGTATGTCGCGCTATATCACACCTTTGGGCGGATCCGAATTGACGTTCTTGCAGATGGATTCATGGGATGGTTGAAGATGGTCTTCAGAGACGGATGGAAATGTACGTGCATCAAGCGCACTTTGCTATTTGACTTCATCCCGTTCATGCCTTGCTCAGACTTCATCTTGGCTGCGTGCGATGTAGAGGGAAACTTCCTCGTCGTCAAGGCATACCAGTACACGACCTTGCTCTCGTGCATGCTGCTCGACGCTTGGGCAATTCCCGTCTGCCTCTTCTTCTCCTGGGTGTACATGCGGCCCAAGTACCATTGGACGCAGCTCTTGGTACGCACCCAGCCATCGTAGTATCCCCACATATTGCCGACACATAGACGTCTAGGGAATGTTCATCTGTATCGCCGGCCTGGGGCTGCTCGTCGCATCCGATGAGATTACAGACAAGGACTGGCCTGCGCTCAGCAGGGCAAAGGGTGACGTATTCATGCTTGTGGGCGCATCGCTTTACGGGTTCAGTGAGTCAATCACTCGGATGTGCGACTCGGATGTGCGGTTATACTAACTGGGCGTCGCAGCGAATGCTACCGAGGAGTTCTTTGTGCGCAAATCTCCTCTATACGAAGTCGTTGGCCAACTAGGCATGTGGGGCGTTATCATCAACGGTATCCAAGCTGCAGGGCTTGAGCACCAGGGCATGAAGACAGCCACTTGGAGCGGCGAGAATAGTACGTGCCAGTCGTTCCGTAGTATTCTATCCTTCTGGTTCTGATAGCTCCTCTACCTACAGTCGGGCTACTCGTTGCGTACACGTCGGCAATGTTCATTCTGTACACCGTCGCGCCGATTCTCTACCGCATGGCATCATCCGCCTACTACAACCTGAGTCTGCTCTCATCGGACTTCTACGGACTCCTCTTCGGGCTATTCCTCTACGTGCGCCCTCTCATCCGCTGCAGTCGCTTCAGGAACTGACCTCTACTGCAGCACTACACGGTGTACTGGCTGTACTTCGTCGCATTCGCGATCGTCATCGGAGGACTCGTCATTTACTTCTGGCACGCCACACGTACGTCGAAACGATCATAGTCACAGATGCGACTCCTGATCGACACCCTTTGCAGCGGAAGAGCAAGGCAAAATCGACGTGCGCGCACCGGAGTACGTCCAGCCGCGCGAGGGCGGAAACAGAGTCGTGGGGCAGGTATAATGCCTGACTCCTCGTTCACGAACCGAGACTTTAGATTGTGATCTATAGACGACTAAGAACACGACCACGCATAAGGCGATCTGTAATGAGAGGTGTTGTAGGATACACGTCATATCTTGGGGGTTCGAGATGTTATTTTCCTGGACAAGAACGTGTCTTGAATATCCCTAAGCACGGGTGCCGTCGCCAGCAAGTGGATAACATGCTTGGACTCGGGTGGAAAACTTTGGACCATCGCAGGCCACGGGCCGGTGTCATTCGATATCAGGCCTCCCATCTTGACGATTGAATACTATCTTGTGATCGACTCCAAATACTGTGCGATCCAGAGCAGAGACTTAGCGCTGAAGGGGGTCGGTCAGTAGACGGAGGAAGGAGCTTGCGTTCCAGTAGGTTCTAGTGTAATGACGTTGGTGACGCCGGCGCGCGACTTGTTACTGACCGCATGCATGTGATTTGACGTACTCTCTGACTCGTTCAGGTTAGTCGGGTTCGCCTGTGCTTACATCGCCTGGGGTTTGCATGGGGTTCGGAGGCCTGTTAGTGGCAGTGGCAACTAATGACTACAGGTCAGGCTAGGACGCTGTCAAGCAGTCCCTACATGATGCGGAGCCAGCTGTGTACTGCAGTGTGCGGAGCATGTCTGCGAACCTTTGAAGGGATAATCAGGCATTGAGATTTGACTGGGACCGATGTAATACGTAGAACAGAGCACTAGCTAGATCATCGTTCAATGAGGGTCCACCCCGGCATCAGCTGAGGAAGCCCCAAACTTCATACTACAGAGACGATACTATGCTTGAAGCCTTCAGTGTGCGTGATCGAAATTGGAGGAAATGGCACTTGAACTAGTTGCCAAATCACCCGATGCCAGTCACAGTCGACAAGATGGCGAACAAGACTGTATCCTCGCTACGACGGTGGTGCACCCGTTGCAGGCAAACCTGGTCCAGTGGCCACATCACTCGACTCCTGTCTGGGTGCAGCACGTCGGCGTTCAATATACTGCGGCGGAAGCTCGATCACTTCCTCCGGCGGCGGCGGGAGCTCGTCCTCGTCCTCGAGGTCCGTATGTAGTATCACGCGCGGGGGAGCAAGCACGCGCACGCCCGCTTGCGCCGCCTTGAGTTGCGCGCCGGAGCTCGACTGCGTGTCCGAACGCGCACACGCAGCGGGCTCGTATCCACTGCCGTAGGCGGACGAGGCGGCGTATATGGACGCGGTGTCGAGCCGAACCGGCGGGGAGAACTGCGAGGATGCCGCAGAGCTCGGGGACTGTGCGAACTCGAACGTCGTTGGGCTAGTCTGCGGGGACCACGCGCCCTGTCCCATGAGCGGGTTCAAAGCGGGATCTCGTGGAGTGCCGGTGCCCGGGTGGTCGGGACGCATCGTTGAATGCGTACGCAAGCCTGCGCTGTTCTCGACCTTGTCGCCGTCTCCAAGGTCTAGCTCTTCTTTACGGGGACGACGGGGAAAGGTCCCTCCCGAGCGGCGGTTACGCAAACCGTACCAGACGAGCGCAATGACGGCTACGAGCGCGCCGATGGGCCCGACAATGACACCTGCGAGCGCCCCGCTCTGCAACCTCTTCGATGATGCGCTGGCGGACTGCGGATCGGTCGTGGCAGTAGGCGCAGCGCTCGCGGAAGTCATGGAAGGCGCGTTGCTGAACGAGGCGGGCGATTGCGCGTCCAGACAAGATGCATCTTGGGATTCTTGCACGACCATGAATTCAGTCGTACCCCCCTGCCGCCCGAGCGCATCTTGCATGTAGAAACCTAGCGTCGTGCCTGTAGCCACGTCCACAAGCCAGTTGTAGCTCGTGTCCGTCGCGCCGGGTTGGAGTATGAAGACGGACCCGCCGGGAACAAAGCCCTGCGTATTCTCTTCAGGAGATCGCATATGGGAGGAATGTGCATGTTGAGCATACCGTGATGGTCACAGGAAGATGCGCGCCGGCATATGCATACCCACTGAACGAGAACATCCTATGCAGCGTGCAGCGTCAGGTCATAGTATGTGGCGGATTATGAACTTAAGGATGGATGAACGCACCCACATTGAACCAGCCGTTCGTTGGCCTCGAATTCGAAGTCCCCTCCTGGCATCATTAGTTGGCGAGAGATAGGAAGAACATTATATGTGGTTAGAACTCACCTGATTCAGTCGCATTGCACTGGGTTGTACCCGTCTGCGCCCCTACAGTAATCACGGGAGAGACTCCTCCCGTAGCGAAGCCACCTCCGTCGGACATAATGGCCACGATCTCGCTACCCTTTTCGTGTTCCATGATAATCCTGAATGTCCCCCGATTGTTCTCAAAAGCTTCTGTAGGGATGCTGACGGTGCTGGGGCTCGCGAACGACTTCCGCTGTTCCTCAGCCGCCGACCTCGAGTATTGGAACAGAATACTACTCACAGGAACGATAGTGAGCGAGTAGGGGGGAACGCCGCCTGTCAAGGGACGCGTTGAGCGAGCGGAGGGGAAAAGGAGTGAACAGTGGACAGTAAACCTCACCGGTCCATGAAACCTCGAAATCATCGCATTGGGTAGCCGCACTGTAAGAGAACGTGAAGTTGTCGGCATAGACAGGTGCCGACCACAGAGCTAGAGCAGAAAACAAGCCGAGCGAGTACATCCGTCTATTGGACGAGCACGATGGGGGAGGGGGGAGCAGCTTTACCTCAGCTGAGAGGGAGATCGGGGGATACAACACCAGAAGTGATGGGCCGAAGACAGCAGGACAAAGGGATTGTATGCGCGCCGAGTCAGCGCTTTCTGCTATATATCGCAAGGAGGCGTCTCCTCATATCGGTTGACTGACTTTTGGGGCCCTTGTTAGGTGGCTTCGTTTCGCTTGTCGGTCGCGCCCATTGGCAGTCTGCCCGCACGATGGCAGTGGCACGCTCAAAACATCATATACACCATACTGCTCCATGCGGGGTGATGAATGTGAGCGCGACGCGGGAGTTCATGATATGGTTCGCATTTCCTGAACCGCGCATACAAGACTAAATGGTGTCGCGCCGACGTCCTTCTGGTTTTCGGTGTTCTGTGTGCTCGTGAGTGGGCCTTTGGTCAGTCCTACTCGTACAGCAGTAATAGCAAACTCGCCCACGCGGCACGCCTGTACTTCTGTGGACTTCTGTGTGTCCACGCGCCGCGCTCATGTGGTCTCAGCTGCGGCGCCGGCGTGCAGACCGACCTCTCCTATGCCCTCCGTTCACGTAAAGAGGTTCTACGGCAGGCTCTTCCCTGGCATGCCGCAGTCATGTCGGCGGATTCTCAGGCTTGTGGTCCATTGGACTTCGAGTGTAACGTGCTAGTAATGGAGTTTGGCTCAAACTCGTCTCATACGTACGTACGGCGAGTCAAAGTCATGTTCAAAGCCTGAAGTCGGGACACGCGCATATGCATGAGGTGAAGGGGACTCGAAGAAACTCGCGCGCGGGCGAAAGAGGTGATGGTGAGGAGCCAGGAAGAGCATGAGCGCTGGGATTCGTTACATGTCGGGCAGTGTCGGGCCGGTCCGCGCAGTGCTGACTAGTGGCAGTGCTGTACGTTTGAACCGCGGTTGGCCTTGGCCACTGGCTTCAAGAAGTTGATACTCACCCACTGCTCACCCAAGCCTCGACCAGACTACCGCTTCTATCGCTTCCTATGAACGAAAAAACCAATGGTACGCCGTCTTCGTGTCGGTCACTGCGCAGCTATGCATACTGACCTGCCACGAACCCGAAATCGTAGTGTCCCAAACCGACCTCCCGACAAAGGCAGGCGTTCTTGTCTTCCCTGGTTTCGAGCCGCTCGACGCCATCGGGCCCATCGAGGCGCTCCAGATGCTCTCCTCGCTTCGGAAGCTCGACCTGTACGTGATCGCCCCGACGGCGGACGCGCCCTCGAGCGCCATCCCGGACCCGCGCATGAACGCGCACGGGTCCAACTTCGGGATCCGCATCGTGCCGACGCACACGTTCGCGAACCCGCCGCCGACCTCGAAGTGCTCCTCGTCCCGCCGGGCGGGATCGGAGCGTCCGAGGTCGGGGACATTGACCCGATCGTCGCCTTCCTGAAGGAGACGTACCCAAAGCTCAAGTAACTCATCACCGTGTGCAACGGGGCGGGCATCCTCGACGGGAGGAAGGCGACGACGAACAAGATGCTGTGGAAGCGCATCACTGCGATGGGTCCGAATGTCGACTGGGTCAAGACGGCGCGGTAAGTCGTCGATGGGAACGTCTGGACGTCGGGCGGAGTGACCGCTGGCATCGATGCGACGCTGGCGTGGATCGGGCACGTGTATGGAATCGACACCGCCCGGACGATCGCGAATCAAATGGAGTACGAGTGGAGGGACGACAAGAACTGGGATCCGTTCGCGTATATGTTCGACGAGACTAGCGTCGCACCGCCCAATGTACCGTCGTGAGGTTGCATAGGAAGCGCGGATGTCGAATGACATTGATGTACTCCTTTCTTCCCAGCTTCCCGCAAATCATGCTAAGATATTCTGTGGTCCAGGAGCCGCAGGAATGGAGAATCATCGCGGTCGGTTCGTATTGTGCCGATAGTACATAGATACAAGAGCAACAGCGCACATACAAGGCATTTTCGGGTAAGGCCCGCAACGCATCCTTTTCCTACAATCACCCAACACAGTCAGTCAATGTGACATTTGAAGTTAGAATCAACTCACTTAGTTGGCGTACGTAGAGCCGATGGGGCCGAACTTGATGTTCGAGAAGACGACAGTCGCGTCGGCGCTCTGCGACTCGACGTCCGTGGGCACGCCGGACGACGTCGCGCACGGGCCACGGGACACGCCCGGCTTGGATGCGTCGGCGTCGGTCGGGTAGTCGCTGTCGAGCCAGAGCATGTTCGCGGCGTGGTCGTCCCAGATGGACATGACCAGCACCATCCCCGTCTCGAACGCGTCGCCCATGACCTTGAGCCCGCCGAGCTTCTCGAACGAGTTGGTGTCCCCGAACGTCGTCTTCTGCGCGTTGCAGAAGTCGTCCGTGATCGAGTCGTACGCGTCCATGCCGGCGACCGCCGTCTTCGAGTTCGCGATCACCTTCCCGTTCTGCACGTACAGCCGCCGGATCTCCGAGAGCGTGCCCGACGTCGAGTTGTCCGACGTCACGAACTGCGTCACGACCGTGAACTTGGAGGAGGTGTCGACGGTCAGGCCAGGCCCGAGGAACGTCTGATCGCCCATGCGCCACGAGTTGAAGTCGCAGCCGTCCTTGTCGCAGATGCCGTCGTACCGCTCGTCGCCGTCGCCGCAGTCGGTACCCTCGCAGCGGACCTGGCCCGCGACGGAGCAGACGTGGGGTGTATAGGCCGCGCCGTTCTGGTTGGCCTCCCAGATGTCCATCTCATTGCAGCACGCACCGTACTGGCCCGTACCCGCGTTCGGGTCGTTCGGAGAGCTCTCCCAGCCCTCAACGTTAGCCTGGAATGATATAAGCATGAGCATCGGATACAACAGAGAGCACGTTTGAGAGAGCACTGACCTCTCCGTTGATGAACTTGATATCGTGTGGGCACTGGGTGTCGCAGTAGCCGGTTCCGTACTTGGAGCCAGCCTTGTTCGTCGGGAAGCGGCCGGAGCCTCCGTCCTTGTCCATCTCGACGAAGTAGAGCGCGCCGTTGAGACCGCAGGGGAGCTTCGACATGTCGACGTCGAAGGTGAACTCCTGGTTCTTGAGATTGAACATCTGGTACGTCGAGTCGTCCGAGTCCATGAGGTAGACACGGGAGCCGATGTTGGTCGAGTACGGGCCGTCGGTCACGAACTTGAGCGAGAGGGCGTTACCGCTAGTGGTGATACCGTAGGTACCTGATGGGAGACGTCGTCAGCATGCGATGCACGCTGCATTCGTGTGAATACTAACCAGAGTAGTCGGCGCCGTCAAGAGCGCAGTTGGCGGCGCAGGTAGTGGGGTCGGGGCAGAGCGAGTCGTCCCAGGTGTTCCCGGTGTAACAATTAGTGCTACCGGCGGTATCGTGGAGCCAACGCCAGTTGGAGTCGAGCACGACAGAGCGCTGGAGGGTCTGGCAGCTGCCACCCGCCGAGCATTGCTGGACGCTCAGCTTCGGGTGGGTCTCAGTTGTGAGAGTGCCGACTTGCTGACCGTAGACGATCGCAAGGAAGGAGAGCGATAGGAGAGCGACGGCGGGGAACATGTTGGGCAGAGTAGTGGTGACTTGCCGGTGTCGAGAGAGCGACTGCTGGGTCGATGAAGCTGGTGGGGTTGACCCCTCTCTTTATACCTTCGCGAGCGGAAAATGTCCGGGTGCGCATAGTAGCTTCGTGCGCTTGCAAGAACGCGTTACGCGATTCTACCGTTCCGTCTTGGTCAACGAAACAGCAGTATCTGGTAGACTTGGGGTATTTGAGCAGAGTGTCAGGAACCGAAGTGAATCCGAAAGCGGACAGTCGGCAGAGCGGACAGATACCTTGGGAGAGCACCTCTTTGCGCTGCCGTTCGTATATAGGCCGAAGAGAGGCCGCTCGTTGCTGCGCACATGAGAACAGGACGCTGTCCTTGGGCCGGCGCAGTTGAGGAAGATGTCCGCTAAAGACCAGCAAGAAAGAAGGTGATGCGCCTTGGAGCAGATCCCGTCGGTCGGATGCGGCCGAAGACCGGCACTATATGTCTCCTGTGCCACCGCCAATCAGGAACAACTCTGGGGAAATGATAGCATGGTTTGTACGAAGCCGCACCGTAAGTGTCTGAACCAGTCTGAACCCCAGATTCGGTCGCTTCGTGCGGTTACTCCGCATGGATGTCGCGAAGGAGATGCGTCTTCTCCGTTATACGTCACCATCGGCGAATATCCGGCTTCCTGAGTATCATCTGGGATGGTGAATCTCCGGTCCGACAGCTCGCCATGATACGGGGATACTGGGATACTGGGATAAGTACTCAGTACTGTCCTGTACTGTCCGATTCACGTATGTACGTTCGCGGTTTGCATATCACACCTTCCTAAAAAGGAATGATATCAAACTGGCAAAAACTGGCTCCTCTGGGATCAGGCCTATGAGGGTATTATCAGGGTGCCGCTGCACTAGTACTGCTATAGCACTTTCATGTCTGCCAATTCTGCACTTCTCGACCGGGCACGCTGACACTCGACCAGACTTGTAGTCTCATACCAAAACCTTCCACGTGCCTCTCACGTTTACTGTGAGAGGGGTTTGCGTCGAACCTTGGCAAGTAACCAGACCTCTCCAGACCTGTGTAGGCTCGTTACCATCCGTTCGGATTTATCAACGCCACAAGCCGAGATCACCCAAACCGTGTCTCTCGGTTCGCACTCCACCATCACGTCCCGATCAACTGGTTCGAGTCTAAGACTTGTGCGGAGCTCAGCTACTTAACGTTTAACCCTCACACGACGGGCATTCCGATATTCTTGACGAGTGGAAAGACGTGCAAATTCGGCCGCAGGAGGTAACCAAAGGACCCTGTTGGACGACTCTTCTACGACTTATTGACAGCCACGTGACCTGGGATGCCTTGTGCTGCCTTGTGCTTCACGCCTTTTCTCCCGTACAGTAAGTCTAGAACATGCGCGCCACCGTGCTACAACAGAAACCTCGGGTAGCGCCACCACATACGGTGAGCCAGTCTCATTCACGATCGACTATTGACTACTTATCATGTACTTACTCAGTACTGGCCGGTGTTTTGTAGCTAGACGCGACCCACTGACCGGTGTTTCGGGATCAGTATATAAAACGCGTCTCCTCCTCCCTCAAGACAGCCGGGCCAGGATTCTAAGTAGGATCCACCCTTCCCCTCCTCTCTCCCAAGTCGACGATGCTCAGCCTTCTCAGCTTCCTCACCCCTGCAGGTGCCCGTGCTCTGCTCGGTTTCGACTGGAAGGAATGCTTTCCCCAACTGTCTTCTAGGTATGCATCTTGAAGCTTCGAACATAACCTTCGTATATGGTCGCTGACATTCTGCGCCAGCATTGCCTCTCCTGTGCCCAAACGAGCTGTTCATCATCCACGGCCCTCCGAGTCAAAGGTCGACATCTCATCAGCTCTATTGATAGACATCATCTGAACACTCGCGTTCATACAGACAGTTCTCGAATCTGCGAAGGCGCAGTCGGATGACAATGGCGCGCATGTTACTGACGTAAGTGTCTGAAGTTCATCTCGGAGGTGTACATGGGTTGAGGCGTCGATAGCTCTCCGACGAAGTCTTCCTGTCGGAGGTCAAGCAGGTGATGCGAGACTTCCTCCGGGATATCTCGTACAAGCCTATAGGGACGATTCCGAACCCGAAACTGCGCCAAGAAACCAGAGACGAGATCCTCTCGTGGAACGCTACCGATCTCAGCCCCGCCTTCATCGACGGCCTCACGGACACGGCCGTCTCCATGGCCGAGTTCGGGTGCAGTCACACCAGCTACGAGCATCAACGCTACGTCGCCTTCTACACCGCCTACCTCGTCGTCGCCGACGACCTCGGGCAGTACAACCTCGAAGCGATCGGCCAATTCGCGCGGCGGCTCACTTGCGGGCAACCTCAGCTCCATCCCGCGCTCGATCGGTTGGTGGTGTTGCTGCGTACGACCCATGACCTCTACCCGCGCGTCAGCGCAGATGCTATCCTCGCCAACACGCTCGATGCGCTCTCGTGGATGTTCGTCGAGGTGCAGACGAAGACCAAGGCCGTGCTGCCTGCCGCGTCGAGATATCCGTACTACATCCGCTGCAAGGTCGGTGTCGCCGCTGGGTACTCGCATTTCTGTTTCATGAAGCACTGGGCGGACAACGCCGAGACCGAGTTGTTCTACCTCCAGTCGATACCGTGAGTACACAGTGACTTCCATAGCACCCGCTTGCACGACTCAATACTCCTACGCTCCCACAGAGACCTCGAGGTCATCACCGTGTTCGCAAAGTATGTGCTTCTGTTCTCAGTCTTATCTGTATAATGTGCTGACAATGTCGCCGTCTTCACAGTGACATGTACGACCCTTCCGTCTTGACCCATTAGCGACCTGATCCTGATATCTGTTTCTAGCCTTTCCTTTTACAAGGAGGCATTAGCTGGAGAGAACGACAACTACATCCACCTGCGTGCGGCCGCAGAACAGAAGCCGGTCATCCAGGTGCTCCGAGAAGTTGTCGAAGAGACCGTGGAGAGCACACGGAAGCTTGCTGAACTTGGAGCTGTCCAGCCGGGGCTAGCTGCCATTAGCAACAACTACATCATGGTAAGCCGCCCTTTGGACCGTGGCATCTCGTCTAATTCTAATCAATTGTGCCGCAACACAGGGTTATATTGACTTCCACTTTGCTGCGAAGCGGTATCGCCTGCAAGACCTAGAGATCTGACCGATACTTTCTTCCTGCTCTCGTTTGTAACATTTGGATCACTGCCTTCTCGGATAGATTTAGTAGTACTTAGTGGTACTTAGTAGTTGTATGTATCATAAATGTATGTTTCGTTCAATACCATCTATGGTCGACCACTACGGGCCGTAGGTCACGAACTTGAGCGAGAGGGCGTTACCGCTGGTGATACCGTAGCTACCTAATGGGGGACGTCGTCAGCATGCGATGCACGCTGCATTCGTGTGAATACTAACCAGAGTAGGCGGCGCAGGTAGTGGGGTCGGGGCAGAGCGAGTCGTCCCAGGTGTTCCCGGTGTAACAGTTGGTGCTACCGGCGGTATCGTGGAGCCAACGCCAGTTGGAGTCGAGCACGACGGAGCGCTGGCAGGTCTGGCAGCTGGCACCCGCCGAGCATTGCTGGACGCTCAGCTTCGGGTGGGTCTCAGTCGTGAGTGTCAACTTGCCGGTGTCGAGAGAGCGACTGCTGGGTCGATGAAGCTGGTGGGGATAACCCCTCTCTTTATACCTTCGCGAGCAGAAAATGCGCTTGCAAGAACGCGTTTCGTGATTCTACCGTTCCGTCTTGGTCAACGAGACAGCAGTGTCTGGTAGATTTGGGGTATTTGAGCAGAGTGTCAGGAACCGAAGTGAATCCGAAAGCGGACAGTCGGCAGAGCGGACAGATACCTTGGGAGAGCACCTCTTTGCGCTGCCGTTAGTACATAGGCCGAAGAGAGGCCGCTCGTTGCTGCGCACATGAGAACAGGACGCTGTCCTTGGGCAGGCGCAGTTGAGGAAGATGTCCGCTAAAGACCAGCAAGAAAGAGGGTGATGCGCCTTGGAGCAGATCCCGTCGGGATGCGGCCGAAGACCGGCACTATATTGTCTCCTGTGCCAGGGCCAATCAGGAACAACTCTGGGAAATGACAGCATGGTTTGTACGAAGCCGCACCGTAAGTGTCTGAACCAGTCTGAACCCCAGATTCGGTCGCTTCGTGCGGTTACTCCGCATGGATGTCGCGAAGGAGATGCGTCTTCTCCGTTATACGTCACCATCGGCGAATATCCGGCTTCCTGAGTATCATCTGAGATGGTGCAGGGTTGTCGGCCCAACAAGCTCCACAAGCAAGCTTACTTGGCGAGTTACCTCGCATATGAGATAGAACAACGGATTGCTGAAGCGTGAAGATGAGGATTTGATCATGATTTGATTCAAATTTTGTAACTTCTGCACCCAGTGTGCGCACCCGAGCAAGGGCCGAGTACCTCATATCTCTAAATGCATGGACTAAAGCACGTTCTATTAGTGAAAGTGTCAATTGATAGCTTCATAGAAGGCGAGGCCTAATCACCAGCTTCTCTCCCTCACACATCTCTTCCGCCCACATTAGGATGTCTGTCTCTCCACGTTGCACGCGACGAGTTACGCATATTTCTGGAATCCTTGTACCGAGCATGTAGCGCAGGTGGTCAGACGCAAGCGGACATGCGGTACTGAGAGGACCAGATGGACAGGGTTTGTCGCGTTCGTCTTGTAGCGTAGAGATGGGAATCGGTACACATGATGCATTAGGACATCTGTGAATGAACATTGCGCTCTTGCGCACCAATGGCGAGAATTCCCGACCGTTCAGTACTCTTGAGACAGGAAAAACAGTTAACGACTTGAATCTTGAGCTCATAAGAGACCCCGAGAGCGTGAGCGGCTGGGCTGTCATTCGATGTAGTTCACACTGTACACAGCGTGAGGTGTATAACTTGCTCTGCGTAAACATAAGGTTTCCCGGTTGAACGACTGTCGTCAGAGTTAGCTACCCTTGCTCAACTACCGCATCGAGCACGCACCGGCTGTGCCGTACCTGCTGCTTGCCAAGTAATCACGGCCTTCTCCTCTTGACGGGCGCATTCGGGGTTCTCGCTGTGTTTCTCTTGGACTACAAAGCTTCTCCTCGCGTTGCAAACCGCGGATTTCACCAAGTTCCAGCAAATAGTCGGTCATGCGCGCGAGGTGATAGAGCAGAGCTCACCGGCATACGAACTTATCCAAGCGCAAACCACGGACCTGGGTAATCATGTTTATATATGCGTGGTATGTGCACCATTACGACGTCAATGCCCAGCAACGGGCAGCATGGATAACGGTGCAGGGCCCTAGTCAACCTGTTTGCCAGCTCGCCGGTCTGCTTTTCGCTGCTCCATCTACGAGCAAAGGTGAGCGGTCATCATCTCATCGTGGCAACACCGCAATCACACGCTGGTGCTCACCCAAGCTTTCTTGCAGTCCCTATACGCCTGGAAGTAGTCAAGGCACTTATCCCGGTCGTAGTCGTTGTGGTTCATGCAGTCCATCGACGCCTTGGATGCCTCTGCACACGGGCTTTCGGCCACGAACGTGTACGCCGGCGTAGTCAAAGATGACGACGAGGCAGAAGCAGAAGCAGAGGCAGAGGCAGACGGAGGGAGGTGAGGCGGGTGAGCGACGACCTGCATGCGAAGCGTTAGCGGCCCACGTACTCGACGAACTTGGAGACCGCCTTGTTCTGTACAACCGCCGCGAGCCAACGTTCAGTGCCGTGCGCCCCGAACGCGGACCTCTCTCGAGCCGGGACAGAGGGCACGTACTTTGAAGTGGTTCTGGTACGGCTCGGGGGCCGCGTTCGCCTGTGGGATGGGCAATGGCGGCGCCGTGGCCTTGTCGACGCCGCCGTCTGTAGTCCGCGAAGCCATGTCGGTGCTGCCAGTACTAGCCAGTAGATTGAGTCTCGAATTCAAGCACGGACGGACTCGGACGCGGCGGTACGGAACCAAGCTGGCGCCTTCCGAGCGCCCGGTCACAGCGACGTCAGTTACGGGCGTCTAGAAGCCGCTGCGTCTTCGCCGCGGCCGCTCCGAATCCGTCTTCTCAGCTTTTGCCTCTTGCCCCTCGACTTTCACTACACCCACCCGACGACTTCGCCTCACCTCGAACTAAACCGACATGCCGACAGAACTGCCATACGCAGCAGATGCTGAAGAAGCGCTAACCTACGGCGAGCTCGAGGTACGTCCAGGAAATCCCGTCGCCTGAGTCCCAACTCGGATGCTGAGCACGCCTCCTGCGCCCCCGCACGTACACCTCACACCCCCGCCCAGGTCCTCCGGCTCCAGTACCAGAAGGAGCTCTCGCAGTCGCACGTCACCGTGCAGACCAAGTTCAACTATGCGTGGGGCCTCGTCAAGAGCCCACTTAGGGAATACCAGACCGAGGGCGTTCGGCTGCTGCAGGGTGCGTTTCTGTCCTGTTGCGGTAGCTCCTCATGAGAACATGTGGCATGTGGTGCGTCTGTATGCTCATGCTTTTCGAATGGACGCAGAGCTATACCGCGCGGAGCCAGGCAGGCGGCGAGAGTGCCTGTACTACCTCGCGCTAGGACACTACAAGATGGGCAACTACGAGGAGGCTCGGCGGTTCAACGGTGCGCTGTCCTCGTCCTGCTCCTGTTTTTCAGCTCCTCATATACTCGTTTATCCCTCTTGCCATGACTTTTTGGCCGCTACCCATCCCATGTAGCACTTCTACTGGGCAAGGAGCCCACAAATATGCAGGCGCAGAGCCTCGCAGGACTCATCGACCAGCGAGTAACACGAGGTACGTCCCGCCCCACCGATATCTCCAGGGGCTCCCTCCAGTTGCGTCTCACTCACTCCAACGCAGACGGGTACATCGGTATGGCGATCGTCGGAGGCGTTGCTGCGGTGAGCACGCTGCTCCTCGCAGGCATCATACGGCGAGCATCCCGCAAATGAGTACGCGCCAGCTCCCGTCTGACCTCCGTTCTCTCGCTCCTCCTTCGTCCTCTCTTTCGAACCACGCCCCGCCGACCACCCGCTCGGTCGATCACGAATTTCACGCTTCTCCCTGGGCTGTACTGTACGCCCGCACGCCAACGACATGCACATACTTACGCTCGGGCCTACCAATCCATCCATACGCTTTCTGTCGCTTTTGCTGCCATCATCCCGCCGTCGTGTTATCTCCGCTCCTGCCCGACAATGTGACGATGCTGTGGTGCGGACATCGATCGGACTCTCATCGTCTGCTTCTCTCGCCTGCTCGCCCGCCGCCGCCGACGCGCGTGTGTCAAAAGCAACGGACAGTGATCCCGAGTCACTAATCTACCGCGTTGTCCCATATATTTACATTGAATGTATGTTGGCTAATCTTGCCCTCACCTCCCGAATTGCGCGTACATTCAATTGAACTGCAGACTGCGGTCCCGAGGCATCAAATGATCTGGTCGACGATACTGACTGGCAGTGTCTGGGAAACCTAGCTAGAGAATACGTGTATGATTTTTTGCGTTGATTCAGCCTAGAGGTACAAGCATGCGATTGGGACTTTTGGGAATACAGACAAACCAGATACACCGCTTTCCTTCCACGTACAAATCCATGCACCCAGGGGACCAGTAAGCATGAGTAGAATGTGGCTAAACAGTGACAGCACCCATCTAAGCAAAGAACGAGAAACAGAGCCTGTGTTGCAAGTGATGTGAGACGGGGAAGGCTTGTATGGGGAGTGAGGAGGTATCGCAAAGACGGGAGGGTGATATGCAAGAGGGGGAGTGAATGGTCAGATGGGTGCGTGAGGATGCAGATATGTAGCTATGGGATGGGTTCAGGGTGCGTGTAGTGGTAGTAGAGAAGCGAATCATGAGGGCAGGGAGGGCGTGATGGTCATTGGAGGCGTGGAGACATTGGGTCGAGTAGGGGCTTGAAATGAGGGGGTGAGGTGTCGCGGGAAGAGGGTTGGGAGGAGGAGGGTTTTGCGGGCCCATCACGCCCGGCGCGGTGGATGCTACATGAATGTTTGGAGAAGGAAGACCCGGGCGCGGGCCAATAACCTATAGCAAAAGGCAGAGAGAAAAGAACCGAGAACGAGAAGCTAGGCAGACATTCCAGAGCACAGATACAATGCGTATGCAACAGAGATGGCGATGTTGTGGTGAATGAGATGGTTGTAAATATCAATATGCGGAGGGCGGGGAGGGGCAGGTCCGTTCGTATGTCCGTGTGCGTTTCATGTCGGGAGAAACTGCGCGGCCTCGGCGTACATCTCGTCCTTGGTCCGCTTGAACGCGACGATGCCGAGAATGACGAAGCCGGTCAGCACGGCGATCTCGAAGATGATCCACATCGTCGCCCAGACGTGCGCCGCTATTCGGGGGTACATGATCGACCACTGGGTCGCGTCCGAGTCGTTCGCTTTACGGAAGTACTTGTCGTCCGCGATGTCCCCTGCATTGACTGTCAACGGAATACTCTCGTAGTGTCCAGGAGAGTTGACTCACAGACGACATACAACGCGCTAGAATTGTCGGATGGTCAGCGTAAGTTTGACATACATGAGAACCGTCGCTAACTCACTTCATGACGCCAATAAATAGGCAGTACCAGCGCAGCGCTTGACTGCATCGAGTCTTCTGAGCATACTCCCGAAGAACAGTATAGACGTACTTACGCGTGGTCGATAAACCAGAAGCCGATGAGGAGGCCTTCGTATATCCCGATTAGCAGTATGGTTCTTTTGCGCAGTCCAGAGAGGCGCCGGCGGCATTGGGTAATTCGCGTGGAGATTCACAGGCGCACAGATCATTGGGATTGCACGAATGGGTGTCGGTGAGATGAGCCGTGAAGGAGGGGGAGAGCAGAGAGAACGTACAATTTGTTCCGTACGACCGCTAACGGTGCCACCAGCCCAATGCCAATCACGAAACTCATGATCTTCGACACCAGCGTGTCGAAGCCAGCCATGATGAAAAGACCACCGAAGATTGTCGAGCCGATGTAGCCTGCTGCAAGAATCAATGGCGGATGCCCTCCAGAGACGATGGTCGCTCCTCCCATGTCGGGGTCGATGCACACCTTCATGACCGATCCGCCGGTGAGGATGGCCTAGGGACATGTTCGGGACTGCGGATCTCCGGCCAACAAACGGGACGCACCATGGTGATGTGACACAGCTCATGCCATCCAATCGTGAGCAGCTTGAGCGGATTGAGGACGACTCTGAAGCCGGGTATGACCCAGAAGGCGAAGATGACCACGGCATAGACGACAATCTGGGAGTGGAGTGAGAGAGAAGGCCTGACGTAAAACGCAGGGCACGTACAACATAGAGCACGGGTACCTAGAGATAGATAGCGAGGATATCAGAGCCAGATGGCAGAGAGAAAAGAATGCCGACAGACCTGGTCATGGGTGGGCGTGATGGGACTCATGCGGGGTGCGGGAGGGGCGACGGGGGGACGGGGGACGTAGGGAGGGAGAGACATGGGTGAAGTCGAGCGGGCACAGTATTAATACTGGGCTGTTCGTGGCCCCAGCTGAGCATGCAGGAAGAGAAGGGGGACCGGGCGAGGGAGCTCGAGGGCGTGGAGCAGAGCCTGCAGCCGTGCTCTCCCGTTCACCTCTCTAGCACCGCCACTCCGGCTGCCTTGAGGCACGTCTTCCCAGGCGCCCGTACTCGAGACGCGTCCATCACGTGCCCACGCGACCTTTGTTTACTTCACGTCGGAGTTCCAATCCCCAGGCGCGCTATATAACCCACAGCAAGCTTCGCGTTCGTCAGTCCCAAGTCCCTCTCCCTCTCCACCACTATCCTCAACCCCCAGCCCCTCCTTACTCTCCTCTAACAATCAGAAATGGTACGCATACACTGTCTACGCCCGACGTACAACGCATACTGACTCGAATCTACAGTCTGGCAAGGGAAAGGCGTACGCACTTGAACCCGTGTAGTTCACGCGCCATATGCTTATCTGACCGCATACAGTGGCAAGTCCTCCTCCGGCAAGGCTGGTGGTGAGCCCGGCAAGTCGCAGTCGCGTTCCGCCAAGGCCGGTCTCCAGTTCCCCGTCGGTCGTGTGCACCGTCTTTTGAAGAAGGGCAACTACGCACAGCGTGTTGGTGCTGGTGCTCCTGGTGCGTGCAATTCTTGACCCAATCTCCAAGATCAAGCCTGAGAATGTCTTTTCTCTCGCGCAGTCTACCTCGCTGCTGTCCTGGAATACCTTGCCGCCGAAATTCTTGAGCTCGCAGGTAACGCTGCGCGTGATAACAAGAAGCAGCGTATCGTCCCCCGTCATCTTCAGCTCGCCATCCGTAACGATGAAGAGTGAGTAGCTGCCCTCATGATCTGTGGAGACTTAGGTTGTAACACCTCGTGACAGGCTGAACAAACTGCTCGGCGACGTCGTCATCTCTCAGGGAGGTGTTGTTCCCTTCATCAACCCCGAACTCCTCCCCTCAAAATCCAACAAGGGCAAGAAGGAGGGTGCCTCACAGGAGGTGTAAGGAGTTCGCTGCTTTTCGTCTCGTTTGTCTCGTATCTTGTCGGGCTTTGTACCTTGTATTACTTTGTCGTATGCGTCTCCTAATGACTACTGCCTCATGTCGTGTATTATGACCATGAACTCATTGGAATGACTGAATTTCCACGAGAAAGCTTGATATCATGGCATGGTCGTTCAACAACAGGAACATTGAAGCATGGTCCCCCAACATTCATGTGCATTTCACTCGAAGGCTCCCTCATTTGTGACCATCGTTGGGAAGGCATCAGATTCGTGATCATTATGGCGGACGAGGCCTCAGGCCTAAAGTATCGATAATATATACGGACATAGCACATATCCAAGACCTAAGTAGCGAACAAATCGCGTCCCAGAACCCGTCAGATCAAGCATTCAAGTCGCCAGGTAGTCGTCGAAACTAGATCTTCGAAGCAAACCGCTCACCATATACTACTCAAGTACTCAAGGACCGTCCTCGCCTCCAGCCTCCCCTAACATCACTACCATAACAGCGCGCGCTCAGCACACGCGTAACGCCACGGCAGACCGCTCAACTTCCGCTCACTGGAGCACGTCGTCCTCGGCGTCGCTCGCCATCGTCCGCCGCGACAGCTCCGACACGCGGCTGATGCTGCTCCGCTTGCTCATCGTCGACGTCCGCGAGCCCGCGCGCTTTAGGCCCGCGCCCCCGTTCACGTTCGGAAACACGTTCCCGCCGCTCGCGGGCGGCGACCCCGGCGAGCTGGGCCGGCTCCCGCCCAGCGACGTCCGATACGGGCTCACGCTCGCCCCGCCGGCGCGGGGCCCGCGCGCGAGGCGAGGGCCGCGGAGCCGGCCGTCGCTCGGCGTTGCGCTCGTCGGTGTCACGCCCGAGGGGGGCGTCGCGGTTTTGCTTGGGGACGGGCTGCGCGAGGTTATGGGCGGGCTCGACATCCGCGAGGCGACCGTCGCACGGACGGGCACCGGGACGGCGGTAGGGGGCGGGGTGGGTGCGGGCTCGTCGTCGAGGGACGGCTCGACGAAATGTGCTGGGCGTGGGGGCGGGGTGTCGGGCTCAGGCGGGGGCTCCTTGAACTGCGGACGAGGAGGGAGATCGTCGGTCTCCGGGGGAGGCTCCTTGAACGTCGGATGAGCGGGAGGGGGAGGGGTCGCCTGAGTGGTGAGCGGGGGAGGGGGAGGGATGTTGGTCGGCAGAGGCGGCGGCGGCGGGATGCTGCCGTAGTCCGGGACGGTACGCTTGTCGTTGAGGCTGATTTCCCCGGCCTGCGGCGGAGGTGGAGGAGGAATGGAGAACTCCTCGGGCTCAGCGGTGAAGGATTGAGGCGCATCGTGTCCATCCATGCCTTCGGGTTCGTCAGTGAAGCGCTCGGGCACTTCAGTAAGACCACCGTTGGCGGGGGCAATGATGCGAGGGACGGGCGGAGGAGACTTGTTGACCTTCATACCACGCTGAGCGAGCTGCTGGGCGTGAAGCTCCTTGAGATCGGCTCCAGCGGAGATGCGCGATCGAGACATCCGCATATCGACGGGGCGAGTGCGCCGGCGAACGGGCACTTTGCGCTCAGACTCGCGCTTCTTCTTGACGATGGCTGGCGGGAGGATCTCGTCGTACTTGGTGAGTAGATCAATGAGGAGCACTATACCCAACGAACACTTTGAGCTGCATGACAGATACAAGACAAGTAGAAGAGAACGTACAAGTGGGATGACGGTCTTGGATCGAGAACTCGTTTTCTTGCTTCGGACGCAATATAGCTTGAAGAAACTTGTTAATATATACCACCACGGCCAAAGGAACTTTGACATACTCCGACCCATGCTCAGAGCAAGCTTGGTGATGTAGACTTCATTCGACTCCGTCTCGCTCTCCGAGGTAGACGCGATCAAACTGAGCACGTGCGACGTTCAGCGATTTTCCACCACCAAGAGAACTCATATGCGACTTACTCCTTCAGGTGCTTCACGATAGTATCCAATACGAGCAAGTGTATCTTCGGCAATTTCTGCAGGGCAGACTGAACCTCCTGGATATGCTGCTCGTCAGACGGCTTGAGCTCCCCCTGTCCGCCACCGACAGTGGGATAGAGCTTGCGCATCTCGTCCCAACCCTCGTACATGCTGAGCGGCGGGTCGAGTTCCAAAGCCCAGAGCTTGACGCCGCTGGCGAGTACGGGCGCATCGTATTTCTGCAGCATGTCGTGCGGGATGTCCTCTTCAGGCGGGACAGCGTTCAGCGTCTCACGGAGATGATGAACCGCAGGCAGCGGGACATCGTAGATCCACGTCTTGCGCCTCTCTACGTTCATGGTCAGTCCAGGGGCACGCCGCAGAAGACAACAAACGAGAATGCGCACCACTGTCGTTGGGGAGCTTGGGATACGCCTCATGGAGAGCCCCAAGGAGGGAAAGCAGAACAGGGGGGAGATCCTCCTTTTTCTCGCCGGGACTAGACACATTCCAGTACGCGCTATCCGTCCACTTCCGCAAATCGATCCCAAAGACGACATCGGACTCGTCATGTGCGATGGACTCGTAGACTTGCGCTACCGGGCGGAACGGCCCCGTGCGTGAGCGCTCAATGAGGACCTTGATGTCCTGCTCGGGCTGATACGCAGTAATGAGGGTGTCGACCTTCTCGCTAAAGTCCTTGTAGTTCTGAGACAGCTTCACGAGCGCGTCATGATACTGCTTCAGCACTGTTACGCTGTGTCAGCTTCTATACATGCTCATGAGAGATACACCACTGACCGGTCTTCACAGCGCGGAGTCTGTCGAGCTCCCACTTCTGCAGCGCCTTGAGTGTTTCTTCAACACGCTCCTCAAGTCCAAGCCTCTGCCTGTCGAGCTGGCGAACAGCAGTGCGGAATTCCTGATCCGCAGTCTCGGCTTCGCGTCGAGCTCGTACATACGCAGGCTCGCCACTCGCGGCGAACGCCTTGGTGACCAGACTGGCGAAGCCAGTAGTGCGGCCAGCCACGTTCTGTGCAAGGGGCGAGAGCCTTTGCTCGATCGGAGTCAAGACCTGGACTGCTGCTGCTGCAACCTTGGGTGAGGGAGCATTGAGGCTGAAGGCGCGGGGGCGGAACTGGTAGAAGGCGTCGTCCAGGTTCTCGAAGTCATTGCCGAGCTCACCGATCCTGCGAAGGAGATTGTACTTCTCAGTGATGATACGGGCTGCGATTTCGGCGTGATCGAGGTTTCCCTGGAACGCCTTCACGTTCTCATTCAACCATGTTGCGAACTCCTCGCCGGAGAAGCACTCCTGATACTCGCCGAGGAGCGGGAAGCGGACAGCACGAAGCGGTAGCTCAGCCTTGGCTTTCTTCATCATGTCAGTCACTTCCGCCGCAGTCATGGGCACGCCCGCAATATCCATCGGCGGTTGAGGGGGCGGAAGGACAGGGCCGGTCTCGAGCTTGGGCGGCGCAGCCTTAGCAGGAGGCAGGTCAAGGGGTGGAGGCGATGTGACGCGCTGAGGCGTGGTACCGCCCGAACCGACATCAATCGCGCGACCCTTGCCCTTATCGACCTTGGGCGTGTGCGTCTCCTCTTCGTCTGCATCGAAGTGCACCTCGGGCTTCGTGGGCGGCGGAGGGGCAGCAGACGCGTTGAGCCTGAAGTCCTTGAGACGCGCGGTGATGCGCTCGGACATCGTCGCTTGCCTCTGCGGGGCGCGCACGGCGGCGGGGTTGGCGCCGAGGGGCTTCAACTTGGGCGATGATGTGTACTGATCACCAACGGGGTGCGTGATGGGCGCGAAACGAGCACTATCGGGGATGTTTCAGAATCTTACACCATCAGGGGTAACGTGTACTCACTCATCCTCGGCTTCGTCTGCCTTGCGTGTCTTCGTCAAGTAATCGTTTTTGAGCTTCGTCACATTGGCTTGAGCGACTTCGTAGGAATGCATGTAACCATCAAGAAGGTTCGCCTTGCTAGCCAAAAGGCGTTCCTGGCAAGAGTGTTGGGATGCCGATACAATTGCAGAAATAGTCATACATACCTTGTGACCTTGAGCCCATTTCTCAAACGGCTCTGCGACACCGGTCTGCAATTCCTTCGCAACACTCTCATGCAGCGCACCCTGTGCGGCGGTCTCTTCACGCATCCCCTTGAAGGCCATGAGTAGCGACGCGCCATCGTCCACCTCAAATGCAGAGTCTGAGAGTCACGATGAGGAGAGTGCATCTGGAGAAATGCATCATGTCTACGCACCTGCAGGTGGGTCTGCTTTCAGAGTTGCACCGATGGTGAGCTCGGCTGCAGCGCGCGTCTGTATGGTGGACGACGTCAGTCGCGTAATAGGGGGTCAAGAATTCAGCTCAGAAAGAAACTCACCCGTATAAACTGCGCGATTTCAGAGTTCTCTGCAAGACCCTGCCAGGACAGCAGTCGTCTCAGCAACTCCGGAGACGTGAACACAAGGCTGACGCGTTCGACGTACCTGCTCGAGCTGCGCGTAGAGAACCTCAAGCCCCTTTCGGTAGTCCTGCGACCAGAACGAGTTGGAGAACGTCAACGGGAGCGACAATACGGCCATGGCGTGTCGCGGGCGCGCTGGTATCCAGCAAATTCAAAATCACAGCAAGTTTCCCAAGGAAGAGAGAGTGCGAGAGGGGCCCAGTGCGAGTCGACCTTTGGGCAGACGTCAGGAAGCGTGAGAGTTATATGCGGTGGGTGGGGCCTGCGTCCGCAGCGAGCAAGACGCGTTGAGCTGGCGTGTTGTACGTGTCGCGGGGCGGTCTCAGCGATGGTGGTGGTAATGAAGAGAACCGTGCAGGAAACGTGCGGTGCAGCACTGGCATACGGCGAAGGCGAGACAGCGCTACCCGGGTTCGCCCTGGTGCGCCCTGGTGCGCCGCGCGCACACTGCCACCCCTTGTCTGGCGATACCGGGCAAGATTTTGCAGCTCAAGTTCCGCACCGCTCGGCCTCCACACTGGACGACACACGGCATACCGGATACCCGCAGGCCATACACTGTACAGGCGTCGATTAACAAGGACACCGAGGTGCAGCAGCAGGAGGTTCGCGCCGGGTACAAGGGCAACAACTTCAAGGACGAGGCCCTCCTCGGCCGCGACAGCTCACCAGGCCTGAGCTGCACCGCAACCTCAAGAAGGCTGAGATCCGAGAACTGATGAATAGTTATGGGCAGATGTACAATCTCCTGCTTGCTACAGCTTTGAACTTCATGCTCAGGATAAATCTATTCGGAAACCCCGGGTGCTGGTAAGAACCCGGTTCTTTTGAGAAAGAGATGTAAACCCACAATTACAACTCGGCCGGCCGGCCGGTTTGCAGGCGCCCATGCCGGTATGCGTTCAGACCGTCGTAAAATAAAATAATAAATGTCAGTATTCTGGGAAATCCCATCCGGTGAATCCGGATGAATTTGGAAATCTGGGGGCCGAAGATGAGCATTTGAGGGCAAAAATGGCCCTCTGGAATGTGTCAGGAAGCAACTTATGGGGTTAAAATTGCTATATATGGCTGTCGGATGGGAGAAAATGGCAAAAGGATGCTTACTCATCCAGATGGGGGTACGGCAATTTCCGACATTATTTACAGCCGTTTGCTGATCGATAGACCCCTTGGGCACCAAATAGAGCTGATTTGCAGCGGGCGCTCTGAGGATGGTGCACTACAATTAGTCAGCACAACTTTAACAGCCCGCCGACGACGGCGAGTGGGTGCAGCAAGGGTGCAGCAGCCCCAGCAGCATCGTTCTGCTGTGGTGCAGACGCGTTTTCGCGCCACACTACAGCAAAAACAGCTCCAAGCTTTTCGGCGCTACAGCGCGTGCAAATCAGCTCTAATACACACACAGTCGGCTGCGGAAGTTCGACTCCGCTGTCAACGGCATCGCACGGCAGGGCACTTCGGAACCCCAGAGGTCGACGTGCGGCGTCTGACCTGAGGAAGCTAGCCGTAAACTCCGACTGATACGCTCCACCGATTTCTCAACTCCGCCTCAGCCGATTGTCTCCGACTGTGTGTGTATTCGGTACCCAAGGGGTCTATCGATCAGCAAACGGCTGTAATACCGGCCCTCCTCCGGAGCAGGTCCGACCAAGAACCAGGTTCCCACACAGGCTCCTACGCACCGTCCGCTGAGAGTTGAGGGGATAAATCCACGACGGAGGGGTTCGGAGGGATGATACCAAGTGATGACAAGTAGGGTAGACGTAACCGGAATTAACGAACCCCAATTCAGGCTTGTTCACGTGACTATAGTGTGGTCCCTCTCAGCGACGGCTGCCACCAAACACAGGTAAATACACGGAGCCCGGAGAGGACGCCCAGAGCCTCCCCATAAGGAAGGTGCTATCTTATAAGCGTCTAGAGTCTTTTCTCTTATCCTACAAGCGAGCATGCCACTTCGGGAGGACTCGATACTCACCGCCGCGCGTTTATACAGTACCCTACCAGATGAGTCAAGACAATACAACAGGATCTACTACTTAGAGTGTGTTTGAGTGTCATATTATCTCTGTTTTCCTCATCCACCATGTGTTCCCGCAATGATTGAACGATTAGACAGGGTAATACTAGTACAGATGACCAACTCGAGTTCAAAAGTCTACTGTGTCCCTCTCGGGTTCTCTTCCCTTCCTGCACCCTTCGACTGCCTTAGCTTAGTATTAGAGCCGCTTTGGAGCTTGCTTGTCATTATTTTGAGCCGTCTACCTCTTTTCTGGAACCCTTGCAAGCTGTCGAGTGTCAGTAGGCGCTCCGAGTCTCCGACATGTCAACTGTAGCGAGCCACAAGCCACTCCTGTCCCTCTCCATCCCGTTCTGTATAAACCCCCTCAGACACCAAAGCCTTCTAAAGCGCAAGCTGCACATGTCAACATGCTTATTGAACGAATCGAGGCTGCCTGATTGGTAGAAGGCGGCCTCGTCGGACAGGCGCCGGCTGGCTCGTACTCCGCGCCTCCGAGTGGGGAACCGCTACCCAGGGCTCTAGCACCTGCGGATAAGTAGTACAGCGTCAAAAAGTACACATCGGAGTTGTCTATCCCTTTACTACTATGATAGAGCATTCACCAGACATACTACTATTCCTTCATTTATGGCATCCGGGACGGGTCAGCTTCCAAGCACCCCCCTCCCGTGCGGATTTCCTGATGGATCTCCTGGCACTCCTGAGTAGATAAATGAATTGCGTGTATGAAATGATATCAATGTCGCTTGATATCATTTCGTAAGCTAAGAATGTCATAACATCCAGACTCACATTAACGCCGGTCTGCCTGGGTAGGCGCCGGTCAGATGGATGACCTATGTTCGGCCTCCTACCTCGGGGGGTTAATTGCTAAGGTATACCAGTAGTGCTAGTCTATGAAGAGGCTATTGAAGAACATTCTGAGAAGTTTTTACCCAACTCTATCCAGAAATGCGTATACGGCAGTGTCATTTAGTCTCAGCCAGCACGCTCACGTGAGAAACACGTATAAACGCCCAGACACGTTGCGGGAAAGTGGCATTCACGTGTCGACGCGTCGGACGCGTCCTGTGGCTGTCGGTCCTCGTCTCCCTTCTCCATCCTCCGTGTACCCAGCAAACTCAACATGCCGGAATACAATGAGTTACTGGCTTGCTATCTCGCTCTCAGACGCTGGCTAGATGACGCACAGGAGTCTGGCGAAGTACTCACTTTGGCTCACATCTGGGCAGATGCTACCATCAAGCAAATTGAAGAAGCCCTTCGCACCGACCCTTCGAGCCGTCCTGCCCAAGGGCTGGTCTACATCCTTGACTCAACGTCGAAGGTTGTCCGTGGTTCTCCAGGGCATCAACAAGCTGTGTGGCCTGCAGTCGATGGAAGACCTCTCGAGGACTTGGCAGAGCTCAAACTCGTCGATGTCAGGTTGACTCCCCGTACGGTCATCTTGGACTTTGGACAGTTGTCACTACAGGTATGTACACTCCTTTGGACTGTGCTATATCCATGTCCTCCTCCTCCTCCGAATACAAGCTCAGGCCGCTGTGTTAATATTAATGTTTCCCCATCATGCTGCGTTAGATCCAACTACTTACCCATACTATGGTCCAGCCTTACACCCGGGCTCAATGGGATGATGAGGTGGCAAAGGTTACATGCATTGATAATGTGAGTCATGACTGGTATGACATACAGAGTGTGGACAACACTGACTTGTTCTTTTGTTCAGAAACGAGGTTTCCGGGTGGGTATGGCACTCGACTTCGGCGACTATGTCCTCGGCTTCCTGACCGCAGACCTCATGATGTGTGTGAGTGCATGTGCATATTATCCATCGTGACTATAACATACTGAGAGCTCTCTATTAGCCACATTGGTTTCCCTCGGAGAAGGAGCCGCCGGTAACACACATCGGTAACACACATCGATGTGTACGCTGACTACCCAACATTCCTCGGGCATGTCGCAGCCATCGTTGTTGAAGAGATGGCTAAAGGTGGCTTCCATAAGCGGCAGCGGCTTGCCACAAGTGCCATCAGAGACGTCCATGGCACCACATTTGGTGGGGTCGGCGTTTATACCGTCGCGGAGCTCTTCTTTATGGCTGGTATGTGATATCTTATACGCCGACTATTCACTGCATTTAACATACATCCACCAGGTCTCTCTCCATTCTTAACAGAGGAACAGCTCTTCGGCTGTCCGTCACGGCTGGCACGGCTATGCGAGGCTTTCTGGGCCTTTGCTCATCGCGGACATCAGGAAATTCGGTGAGTAATCCCGCCGCTTTACATGTTGTATTCTATAGCCTAACGTAGACCAATTTATTTAGATCCCTCATTGAGCCTAGCTCCGTGGGCTTCATACTCGCCCCGACCACCGAGCATCGTTTGAAGTACTCGCACTGGCTACATGTGCATGGGAAACAACTTGTTCGCATACCGACACGCATGAAGGCGCTGCATGATGCGTATGAGGTGAGTCGATTTCGAACAACTTCTCCACCTGCATGATTGTATTGAGTATTGTTCTATCGTGCTATCACAGACAGGTCTGTGGGCCGGCCGTTCCACTGAGGAGTTGTACGATGTTTTCGAACTGACATACATCGAGGCTTCGTTTGGGAAAGCGGTTTCCCTCGGCCATCTCATCTTTGGCTCTGAGACCTGGAGGATGCTACATCCATCCGGGCGAGTAGCTGCTGTCCCAAACGATCCTCTCAGCTGTATATACAGCACCTTAGGCGTGTCACCGTCCGCATGTCGTCCGCATCGTTTAATGTATGTCTGTTGCTGATCAGGTCCGTGAGTCTATCCAGGTTTGATGGGGAACACATCACAGACGTGCCTTGACACAGCCGTCTATATGTTCGACGGGCTTTGTGTGCCTCTCAAGGACCGTCGTGCGGCATGCGTTGAAACCCAGCTCTATGTATGTGATTCTAAGAGATCACAGAAAGGGCTATGGACGATCGTTCCTGCCAAGGTGGCTGAGAGTACTAATGGTGCCGCTGGTGGCACCGGCAGGTAGGTTTCTGATCTATAGCGCGATTCTTCACCGTACTAACCATGGACTTGACAGTGCTAGCTCTGTTGCATCACCTGTGTCTGGCCCACCCGGCCCTGGCAAGGAGAACAAGCAGCGTGTACGTGGGCAACGTGTGGAAGAGATATTCCGGCTCGCCTCCCGCGACGAGCGCAACTCCAAGACCTTTGTGGCCGTGGTGGAGTCACGCCAGGTTGCCGTTGGTCCTTTGGAATACTGTGCGACTGGTCGTTGTCTGGTGCGTGGTGGACCAAAGGGGAAGAATAACTGGCAGTGAGTTCTATATGTTTCACCGTCACCCTACTATCTATTGTCTGGCATCATGCTTATCTCTACATCTGCATAGGCTTGTGGTTTGTAATGAGAGTCCACTACTTGATGAACATTTCCGGCAGCGCCAACAGGCAAACATTCGCAAGAAGATCGACAACCGGCACAAGATGGGAGCTAGTCATGCTGCTTCCACCTCAGCTTGTGGACGTGGTGGATGGCATGTCAACTCAAGAAAGCGCAAGAGAGATGATGTAGTACTGCAGGATATCTCTTTAGACCGGCCTCTGGGGGTGGGACCACAAGTAGCTTGGTCTCTGATAGTTCTACTGTACCAAAGCGACGTCGCCTTAGTGCGGACGTTCGATTGGCTCTAGGCCTTTCGGTATAGCATAGCGTAGTTTATATATACTTACATCGTGTATTCTGGAAGCATAGTATGAATTGTTACACAGTTACAATGGTCGTTAGCTCAGCCTGAAGCGCTGTCATTGGCGCTAATCCATGACTTGAGGTTTTCGTCAGGCGAGCTCTTCACCAATCTGCAGACATTATAGGAGCAGCAGCTCTGAATAGGTATGTAAAAATTCTCAGCTAGAGATACATCAAGTAATCTGTGGTTTGAATGGGTGCATATGACACTACAGACTTGATTGGCATTCCACATACCGGTCACTCAGGCAATCATGGCAGACTCTGATGCCAATGAAATGGAGGATCGCGTTCGACGGGCTAATCAGCACAAACCACTGCATATGTATGAGTTTGTCCTGAGCTCTAGATAATATGGCACTGATCAAATCCGATCTAGCCCCTGGGTCCGTGCTGAAACCATGGGTGCGGTTGTACTATGGTCTTGGGCTCACGGATGCAAAGATCGCCGAGCATTGTCGACAGCATTTTGATACAGACATATATGGTTTAAGGTATGTGCCCAATGTGTGTGCATCATTCTTCAGAATTCTTGACTCTCTCTCTGCTCTTTGCTCTCTGCTCGGTGGTTGGTGGTGGGCGGTACTACTATCTTCCAAACAGTGACACATCCGTCAAACGACTTCGGAACTTGTGGGGTCTGGCCAAAACCCGGAAGCAGGCCCATACAACAGCGACCATTAATCCCTACATGCTCGCTCTCAAGAAGGATTATCCATCGTACGGTACAGATCTCATGAGGAAAGCACTGCGTGTGCAGTACGGAATTCACACTTCAAAGTGCGTAAATATTCCGGCTACATCTACTCTAACTGTCCATTAGTAACCTCCCTCTGCCAGGGATCTCGTCTTGACATGGCTACGCCAACATGAGCCTGAGGCGGTCCAGGCTAGAAAGCACCGGAAATTCAAACGCTACCGCTTCTATGCTGCGGGTTTGAACGACTTCTGGTCCTTTGATCAGCATGACAAATGGGGACCAAGGTTTGGTCTCTGGCTCCATTTGGGTGCTGAGGCAGCTTCTGGCGAAATCAAGTGGCTCAAGATATGGTGGACAAGTAAGAACCCACGCCTGGTAGCAAGTTACTACATTGATGCAGTGCGGATGATCAAGGGTGCGATGCTCTGCTGTGTCATGTGCGGTGTGGACATTACTGACAGCGCTGAGTAGGAGTTCCTCTCATCACACAGAGCGACCCTGGCACCGAAAACTTTGGCATCGCCAACGCACATACATTCATCCGACAACAGCTTGATCCCGCTTTAGAGGGAACTCTTCAACATCGTTGGATGCGTGAGCGCATGAACATCAAGCCCGAGATGATCTGGTCTCAGCTAGCACGGCAATGGAAGCCTGGTTTCGAGGCCAAGCTTCAGATGGGTGTCGACCAGGGATGGTATGATCCTGCAAGCCCACTCGAATCGTAAGACTGCAGCAGCACGACCTCTAAACTTATATTTCTAACTGCTCACTCTGAGTAATAGGCTTGTGTTCCGCTGGGTTGCGATCCCTTGGTTGCAGCGAGAACTTGATTGTTGGAGGGCGCAGTTCAACCTAATGCCAAGACGTCCTAGCAAGCACAAGATTCTCCCGAATGGCATCCCAATGCTTATCGCTGCTACCCCCCGCAAGTACGGCCTCCAGGACTTTAAGGTTAGTTAGCTGCCTGCCTTCGAGCCATACTGCATACTGAAGTTATTTCTAACGCCATGTGTGGCCGCTTATCTCACCTGCCCAACAGGTTGGGGTTCCTCCAGAGTTGTTCAACGCCGTCGAGCAGGAATGGGCCCCTCCTACTCATCCAGTCTTCGAACTTGTGCCACCTGCATTTGCCTCTCGTATCAGCGCATTTTATCTCGACATGCAATCCCCTGCGGTCACCGGCGACAACTTTTGGGAGATTTATCTCCGCCTCCTAGAATGCTTCCTCACTCATCAGCAGGAGAATCCTTTTGACCACGCGCTTCAAAGCGAGCTCGCAACACAGTCTCAACGTGTTGGGTGTTTATCCGCAGAGCCCATATGTATTCTTCCACAGCAAAGACCTCTTCGGCAAGGCGACACAGTTATTGGCCAGGGAGCATGCCAGAACATCAGATTGCACCGCGTTGAAGGAGGCTATGATGACCATGACCGGAACGAGGGGCTCAAGGCTCTTGCCAGCGGAGATGGGTCAGAGGACGATGATCATGTATTCTATGCTGTTTTCCCGTCTGATGAAGAGGAGCTGGAGGAGGATAATCCCCGGATGTTGTAGTACTGTACTTGTACTAAATGTCACTAACATCACCATCACCGAACAATCACGGAATACTCGCACATTTATATTGTCTAGTACTTCGTCAATAGCATGTCCTCAGCCGCACACATCAACTTCTTCCTGGCAGTGTGAACAGGAATCACCGAGAGATATGGAGATAAGTGTATTAGTATCCAGTTGGAGACATGTACTTACTACATTGTTTGGACCCGCATCCTCGACGCTTATCCCAGCGTCTGTTGATCATATTGCTCCTCAGCCTGTAGTTCTGCATGGAGTTGGCCCAAATGTTGTGACAGGCTAGCATTATAAATATAGAAGACATGTACATCTTTGCTATACTTTAGTAATCTATCCCTACTCCGCTATAGATGAAGTCAGACAAGCAACCTCCGGCGCCTATTCTGGTTCCGGCTCCAGTGTACTCCTATACAAACATTGTTGTTCCTCCCCTAGAACACCAGGAAGTTGGCTCAAAGCTGGTAGATAGATACATATGGATCTACACTATAGCCTGGAGTATGCACGTACCCTTAATAATCTTTCCCAATGCTACTCCAAGTCGTCTTCAGTAGTACTAGTGGTACTTATAGTAAGAACTACTTTCTTAAAGGTATACTATACATATTTACTTCGGGTAGTATGTACACTAGTACTCACACTGCACTGACAAAAGATTGGAGTGGTTCATAGACCTTATTGCTTCCTGGAATGTGAATCACCACTTTATGCCACCAGTGTTATTGAATAAAACATCATGAACGAAGATTGTTTCGACTTCGCACTATACATTGTTTCAAAATACTGGCAGCGCTAGGTACTAGTAGATAGTGAACGACTACGGCCAGGGAAAGGAGTGACTAAGTTAGCAGGTGCTCAAGAGCAAAGGATTGACTACGGCCAGGGGCCAGGGAAAGGAGCGACTACTATGTCAGTAAGGAGCGACTATGGTAAGGAGCGACTACTATGGTAAGGGCAAGGAAATGAGTGACTATAGTTCTGCAAAAGTACGACTATCGCAGAGAAGAGAAGAATGTCGTTCTAGTCGAAACGAAGGTGGTAATAATTGCAGAATTTTGAGTAGACATGCTGCTTGGGAAAACGTTCGAATGCGTGCGAAATGTTCCCAGAGGCAAACAGGTTGTTCCCAAGTTCACTAAATGCAAGTACGGGTACTAGATGAGTAGGCAGCAGCAGCTATAAATATCAGATGAACTCACGGTGATGTGATGATTTGAGGATCTGTGAGCGTGAACAGACTACCTGTGTGGGGTTAAATGTTAGATGTGTGTATACTATAACATGGAATCGCAACCTTGTCTAATCTACGTACCTTGGAAGTCCGACACATAGACACACTTTTTAGTTCTCATGTATTGAACATGCTGACAGAACGTGAGGAAGTCTGCGACTTGCTGTCTCTCCTTCGACGTAGTCGCACAAGGCAGTGGGATGGCAGAGTTGTTGTTGATGTACTTGCACCATTCACCCTCCATGCGAGTATCAATGCGCTCTTCAACCATGAAGACACGTCTGAAAGGTCCTGTAACATCAGCCTCGAGAGCCAATGCAGACCGGACAAAACGGAGCTCGGGCACAGGGAAGGGAGGCCGCCCTGCCTTGTCGATGAACTTGTACACCAGGGCCATGAGAGCAGAGGCCCACTGGATGCATACGATTTCCTGAGACAGAGATTGAACCTGCTGACCGCTCTCCAGCAAGGAGAACTCCGGTGAAGCCTGTGTCGAACATTGGCCTTCTTCGATCTCGTCAACCTCGCTGGGCTCCGACTTGTCGTTGGGCTCTTGGTTTGTCGCAGAGTCCGACTCGTGTCGAAAGGCTTGTTTGATGACAAGGCCGCCGCTACCGAAACCCTCAAGTCCTGGCTGAGAGACTGCAAAGAAGGCAATCTTGCAAGCCCCCTGCATCGGCTTGGTGCTTGGAGTGTATGTCAGGGTGTACCGCTTGCGAGGTACGCCGCTGGTCCACAGCAGGCCGTTGTTGGCATCTATATCCCTGCTTGTCAGTACACCGAGCCAAAACGCTTCGCAATATGGGCACTGCTTACTGTGAACCAATGTAGCGAACGGAAGCTTGGGGCAGGTGGTGATCAACATATCGATGTCGACGGAATTCACTAGTCGATGATGATAATCATGATAGGTGTGCATGAGCATACTGAGGTAAGGGATGTAAACATGTAAATGTAACATACAGAAGGCCACAACTGCAGGCTTTGAGGGAGGTTGTTGACGACGAAGTGCTTGTTCAATATCATCACATGTGATCGTAGCAGGAGGCACTGAGTCCAACCCTGTGTGGATCGATGACTTCCCCTTCCTGGAGAGCTCCAAGTCACGAGTTGGAGTGTTGTCTAGGTTGACGACAGAGTGCCTAGTGCCAGTGCCAGTCTACACGAATGGAATTATAAGTCAACCACACATACTCGAAGGGAATGAACGACAACGAAGGGAACTTACCAAATGTTGAACTGCCACTTTGTTCAAGCCATGTTGTCTAATTGACGACGATGACGATGACGATGTGCTGCGGCAAGAGATTGAGGCCTGAGTATCTGCAAACAGGGTACTTCGGCGGGACGATTTGTGGCCGTCTGACTCCTCCAGGTCCGAGGAAGTTACCGAAGCTGAACGTTTACGCGGCAGCTGGCCACGGCCCAACCCAACCGCCGCAAGAGGTTCTTGATCAAGAACCCTCGAAAGCTCGCTTGAGTTCAAGTTCTGCAACCATCCACCACCACCATGGACGTGGGGCTCTGCCACCACCGCTGCGAGGTTGACTGGCGGCGGTATTCTAGTGGTGCTTCTAGTCTGCATAGTCAGTATTGTGGCCATCAGTTCTTCAGTTTTCCGTAGTTGCAGTTAAGTACACCTACCGTGACTTTAGAGGAGCCGGCTGCTGAAGCGCGGTGTTGCTTCTGCTGCTCTTCAATCTCGTCCTCGTCTACTTGTCCGTCCCAGTAACGTAGGGCCCGTTCGTAGTCCGAGTATGGAATCTCGAGTAGGATCTCGATTCCCTGCTTAGCGATCTTGTCGTTGAAGACCTTCAGAGGCTTGAAGTGACCACTGCTGCGAGATTTACCCTTCACAGGCATCTCGGTAAAGAAATGTGCGGAGATGGCATCCCGGTCTGGTGAACGGAGAGGTATAATGTCTACCCACTGCTTATTGCGGATGCGGCAGCTGTCGAGTTCCAACGACATGCGCTGGTTGGTGTACTTCTTGAACCGATGGTGGAGTATATTGAACACTGTCCACTTGAGGGGCTCGGCACCAATATGGACCAGGACGTCGGGGATAGACTCTGCTATATCCTTCATCAAAACGTCAGATATACTCGCATAAAGATCATCAACCGGCGGTGAGCTTACTCCAACAGTTTTATGTTTCCGTTGCCCATCCTTCAACAATACCATACTAGCCTTCACCATAACCACCTGTGCCGAGTCGCCACTCTGATGTGCGATCTCCTGGAGTTGTTGACGGATTTGCTTGTACAGGGCATGCGCCTCCTGGTACCCATAGGTGTCAGGTTGTGTATGCTGGAGCATCAGGTGGTCGAGTACATGGAGTGCATCAGCCCCCTGAACATGGACATGAGGACCATGAGGAAAGCAGAGCCTCCGCCGACTCCGGCTCTGAGCGCTAGCCCAGGTGGTTGCAGCGGCGGCGGTGGAGGCATAAGACCTGGAACAGGGACGACTGGCGCTGCACGATCTAGTACACACAGTGGCATGATTATGAGTATATAGGTAGGTCGATGGAAAGAGCATTCTGAATAGAACGAGGGTGTACCTCTGCCACTACGCTGCGCAAATGCGATCTCCCTCCCGATGTCCTTTTTTGATACCTCAACAGCTTCCGTGAAGTGCGCCTGTAGCTGTGTAGGCTGACCTACTGAAATGGTAATGAGTAGGTAGATATCATTCAGGACAGGAATATAATAGTAGTGATTGTATCGACAACAATCAAATTGAAGTGCTCACCGGGATTCAACACCTGGTAGGCCTTCTGCTTGTAATAAAGCCTGCATGCCCGGCAAAGGAACTTGCCTCCTTCTAGACCATCCTGTTGAGAAGCAGACTTGATGAACTGCAGCTCTTCTGGCTGGGGTTGATGCTTGTACAACGGCGCTTTGCACCGTTCATTTTGACATTTTTGCGGACGTTGCGAAGAGTAAAGAGCGAAAGCTGGGTCGTCCATGACAGGCTCGCAAGATAGCAAGATAATGATGCAGTGAAGAGTAGTGGTAGAGAGTTATATGAGCTGTCGAGTTGGCTGCAATTAGTGAAGGTGTAAGAAAAGTTTGAAACGGACGGCGGGAGGACCAGGGACCAATCCCCGGTGGATCGGACTAGAAAGACTTTATATCATAACACTAAAACATCGATACATACATTGCTAGGAGTTACACTGATCAGACATTGGGAACAGACTCTGGAGGCCTCAACTTCCAGACCGCCTACCTTGTGTATCGAGATGTTGCGATATGTTGTGACGTCATACGTTCTCAACAATGCACACGCAATTCAGATGGACAGATAGTGATGGAAGATTCTAAGTAAGTCAACACACAATATGCAACAGTGATCGGGGTCTCTGGCAGGAAGAGGGCACTTGGAAGCTGACCCGTCCCGGATGCCATACTCATTTGATCCCAATCCCTTCACAATAGGTCAATCTAAGTCGACGTGACCAGGCTGGCACTTCTATCGGAACAGATATATCTTGTATACATATTTAGGCTACAGCCGTCTGCGATCATTAGTAGTAATTGGATACATAAGTAAGTATGCAGGTCGCAGACGTGTATGACACGGTTGCAGTTCCTGTTACAGAATATCCAAATATAATCCTAGCCGATATTATTTCCCATGTCCCAAATGGGGGAGGCTCTGGGCGTCCTCTCTCCGGGCTCCGTGTATTTACCTGTGTTTGGTGGCAGCCGTCGCTGAGAGTTGAGGGGACCACACTATAGTCACGTGAACAAGCCTGAAAACGGGGTTCGTTGATTCCGGTTACGTCTACCCTACTTGTCATCACTTGGTATCATCCCTCCGAACCCCTCCGTCGTGGATTTATCCCCTCAACTCTCAGCGGACGGTGCGTAGGAGCCTGGTTCCCACATAGACAAGGGGGTTCTTCCCAACACCCCAAATAGATTCATCCAAGCCTATAAGCCTGATGAATTTCCGACTAATATTTTATCAAGCGGAGTTGTCGGCTCCTGCGTCAGTCTGACGCCGGACATAGGTTCGGATGAAGCCGCCTTCAATTCCGAAGGAATTTTCGTTGTATATAGGACACGTCCATCCCTCAAGGCCTCACGTCTTAATAGGTCCTCATTGTCTGCCTAGGGGAGACCATGATGCCCCCAGTGATAGGTTCTGAATCTTCCCGGTGAGTGATGTCCAGCGAAAATGGAGTCTCATAGATTGTTAGGTCGATCGGAAAGGAGTCATGCCATCCCATTCACGATCAAGCTTGACGTTGACGGACTAGGAAGAAAGTGCACTACTTCTCGCTTGGACTCAATTGACACGGAGGAGTGACCGTTAGACACGGGTATGAGCACGATTGCTCTTAGTGATGTGCCGGGCCAGGCTTTGAGCCCGCAAAGCCCGGGTACCCGGCCCTCATAAGCCCGGCCCAGCCCGGCCCATACATAGGGCTTATAGGGCTTGTGGGCTCGGGCTTCACCTCCTCAAAGCCCGAGCCTGGCCTTCAAGCCCGGGCTATAGATATGTACATTTAATGCTCGTATACAGTCAGTTTATTACGGCAAGAACCGTAGAATTCAATCTAATATGGCAGTCTGCAATGTTTTGAAGGCTGCTCCGCTACTGATAGACTGATTTAGCAACATATTGTCTGAGGACTTGAGCCTGTGTTTGAGGTAGGCAAGTTATGATTCGATTTTCAAGTTTTATTTGTGTGCTATCACTTCCAACACACTGCTTAGAGGTCTACAACATTTTATATCATATGCAGAGCATATAGTATTGATGTTTTGAAGTACTGTTATATGTCTGACTTCAGTGATCTCTATCATACCAGAAAGCCCGGGCTTGAGCCCGACCTGGCCCAAGCCCAGCCCGAGCCCCCCATAAGGGCCCGGCTCAACCTCTCAGTGAGTCTGAGCCCTCAAAAGCCGAGCCCAAGCCCGGGTATTTGAGCCCGGCCCGGCCCGGCACATCACTAATTGCTCTTACACGGTCAACATGGAGATTCTGGGATCTTGCGCCAAGATGTGCCGCTAGCCTGGTTCACGAACGGAGGCTGGAGCGTCATACCGTCACCTTGCCATGCGCCCACAAGCCGCCCTTTGACATCCTCCCTATTCTAGCAATTGCAATCAACGTCCAGCCGCTTCCGATACTATTTCAAACATCCTGACTTCATCGGACGTCAATTGCGTGAAGATCTAGTAAGCCCGAAGTGTATGTGCTAACAATCTTACACAGTCACACGAAGTCCAGTGCGCTCCGATAGCAAATATGGGGGTGGGCTACTCAGTATACACTGAGCAAATACAATACTCAGCCACACGGTCTTGCTGTATCCGATCTTGGTCGAAGCACCGAACGCACGTTGCAATGTCAATGTCTTACCGTGACTGATTCAGATATGAGGCTACTCCGAGTCGTTAGCCATCCACAAACACAGATCGCTTCTACTTACGATCCGTACTGGCTCCACCGAGATCGACACCGCAGACTTGTAAGTTAGGCTTGCGGCACCTTGAATGGAAGCCTGGACTGTTACTCACCCATTTTTAGCGCTTGATATCATTCGAACCGCTCCAGCGACTCGCCGAATGCCACCATGATGTGCACAGACCCTGTCGGAAATACAATTGCACGTCGTGATCGAACCACTCTAAAAAGGTATGCCGCACATGCTCGGTGACCGAGGTGAGTTGTCGAAATGTTGTATATAAAGAGTAACGACATGGCAGCAACACCAAGTCTAACTTTGCCTCCCTCCGACTTGTGGCTAGTTGTCCCCACTCAAGAGCTGCATCCAAACCTTCACCATGTCGTTCAAGGCAGTGCTCTTCTTCGTGAACCTTTTGGCTGCTGTTGCTACTTTGGTATGTCTTCAGGTTATCTTTCACCCATAATCATACATGTCACGGTGTGCTGAATCACGGCTATTCTCGTCCCCTGGCAGAGCACGGCGTCGCCGCTCGAGGACTCGCTACAGTCAGAGACCCCCATCGAGCCTGATGCGTACTGGGCTCTCAGTAACTGGGTTATCAAGCGCGATGAGGCTTCCGTAGCTCAGCCGCAGCTGTCGGATGCCGCTGTCGAGCCTGACGCCGGATACTGGGCTCTGAGCAACTGGGTCATCAAGCGTGAGCCCGACGCTGAAGTGGTAAGCAAATGGTCATACCATCGACTCGACAATCATTGACGATCCCGTTTTGGAGCAGTGAGAGCAGTGCAGCACTTTGCGCATCATCACCAAATCAATGCCCCTCCCTCACTTCCGATAGTAGGCCCGTTGACGTTGAATAGTTGTATCAGTGTCGATTGTATGAAAATCTCTATCTGGTACTCGCCGTCGCGATCACAGTTCCGATGACTTTGACTGCCACATGCGGTAAGGGTAAGTGAAGGATAGTGGTCAGAACGAAAGACTTGTGGCAGCACGATCATTCTCCCGTCTCACTGACTCGTTTGCCCACCCCACTTGCAGGATGCTTCTTATTCGTCATGACCTTCACACTTCGCCCTCCGAGTCCGGTTCATTTTGTATTGATAGACGATCCGGGTATGAGGCAAAGAGGGAGAGACGATGAATAATCAGGACTTCAGGCTGTTTGTGAAGGGAATATCACACTTGTCAACCGGCAATATCAACAATCGTTTTGAGAGTAAGTGATGTATTAGATGACAGAGGATCGCACTGCGAGTCGCGACGTCTGAATCGTCCCTTGTGTCAAGTCAAGAGTTTTGATCATATACCCATCCGAGCTGAGCTGCTAGTACGACGCGCAGTTATGTATCGTACTTCTTCCATTCCGCATTCCGCCACGTGTGCCAAGAGTCGTGTGCTGAAGAACATGGAACAGCTCCGTCGGCAGTTCCTTCATCCCCGGTATCCGCACCATCTCGTCCACGTACCACTCACGCTTCTAGAGACGAATTTCCTTCGTTGAGTACACCCTCCGAATGGGTCTACAAGAAATAAGCAGAGGGTCTTGACTCGGAGGTGCCCTGGTCTCGACGCATCCGCGCGGCCAAGCCTTGCAGTGAGGGTTTGAACTTCAATGTCACCACGGCGGCCCTACACCAGTAGCTATCAATTTATATCATGGTGATAGTACTTACCGACGCGAACTTGGCCTCGCGACTTGAGTTCATAGCTCATCGCGTCAGGCCCGTCAGCGGCCGCCTGACAGAACTTCCTTGCCGGCGAGTCTCGCCGTTCCACTGATTGATCAGATTTCACTTCTTCAGTCGTATTGACCATATGGTCTGCGACTCTGCGTAGGCTATCATTGGCAAATCAGCAGGATACTCATGAAGCTCGACTGCAATCTGCTGTGGATACATGCAACGTACCATGCGCAGTGTATACGTTGTCAGATTCAAATGTGACAGGCTCCAACTCGAAAGTCATAGACGAACGGAAGTAAGGCGAGGTGACTATACGGAGATAGGTGCTCACGTCAGAGCTCGGGGTCCCCCGCCGAGCCTCCGGTTGCTTCGCTTGGCGACGGCAGAGGACGTGAACGTACTGTCAGAATCAGTCTGACGCTAGACACCGAGCTCTCGAGGTTGTGAGGAGTCCACCGCACCCTCAGCTGCCAGCCTGCCGCGTCATGCCATTGATCGCGGAGCTCAACTCGGCCACGACGGCCCTATCAACATTGATCTGAGAGCAGCTGTAAGTCAGCAGCTCGGAGGATTGAGAATGCATCAGGTCGCGATGTGGCATCGTAGCAATGTCAAGCGAATCGAGGCTGTGTGGGGCTTGGGTTGTTCCCGAGTACCCCGAGGGCAGCGGGAATTGACAACAAACGAATGCGGTACTTCAGATACCTGTACTTTCAACTACTAGTCGCAACAATGGAATGGAAGGACCGTGTTCTTCACTGATGACTGGGAGATGCCGCTGAGCTTTTGAGTTAGAATCTTGAACACGCGGGAATGGCACAAAAAGGTGCATCGGACCCGGTGAGATTCGAACGCCCGCGTTCTCGGGCCGCGTGAGTCCGTTGCTACGGCCTGCTTCGGCCGGATGCATGGCTAAGTCGGTGAGTCTAAGCCTAGGAAGTCCGAAACAGCACCTATTTGCTGCAGCAGTGAGCGATACATATTATACAGATTACGCCTTACGGAACTTTCCCTGCATCCAGACCCGATACATCTTCAGCTGCCGCTTGCGGTTGACGATGAGCCGGCGGTCGACGCCGAGTTGCTCGATGGCGAAGAGCGGGTGCGACCCTTCCTTCAACGGGAGAGGCTCGGACAGGATGGGATGGATCGCGCCTGTTTTGAGAGGTCCTTGGGGCAATACGTCCGCCGAAGAGAAGTCCGCTAGCGAGCTGTCGACCTCACTGGTGCTGAGGCCTACTGGCTTTGACGGTTCGTGCGTGCTGATAGCAGTCACGGGGATCGCGGACGGAGTAGCGTCTGCGTCGGACAGATCGTCGTGCTCCTCGATTACTTGGACGGGGCGATGTTCTCTCAAAGCTGCGGGTGCGGGGTGGCCGGTGAAGAGTAGGGCGAGCTCGTCTATACGCTGCGGTCAACAAACCCAGTTATTCAGGAAACTGAAGAGAACGTCATCGACCCACCGAGTTCAAAAAAGTACACTCGGGTCTTGTCTCCCCGGATGTAGAAGTTGTCGTCGAGGAGACGGCCGCCTTTGAACCTGAGCTGCGTGAGATCGTATCGGCCGTAGTCCCGGAAAAGGAGTCTTCCGCCTGGCTTAAGGAGCTAGGGCGGACATCTTGGCTGTAGGTCACAGGCTGATAAGGGTGGGCTGTATCCTCACCTTGTGGACGTTGGAGACGGCGTTCACCCATTCTGTCGGGTGGAGGGCGCTCATGACGAAGATCAACACGACGATATCGAGGGTCCCGAGCTCTACACCCGGCGGGAGGGATGGAGAAGTCAGGTCCCAGACCGCGGCTTGGATGGTGCCAACGGGGGGAGATGTATAAAGCGGGTTGTTCTGTTCCAGACTCATCAAGCAATGGACGAAATTCATGACAAGGGTGCTTGTACCTGCACGAGTTTAACCGCATGGGAAGAGTAGTCGTAGGCCAGCAACTTGAGACGTGGATTCTGGTTCGCTGAAAGAAGCGGAAAAACCGCGTTACCAGCTCCTAACAACGGTAGCATGTGAGAGTCTAATCCGATCAGGTTATCTCGAAAGCAGGTACATACCACAGCCAATCTCGGCGACAGTCATTGGTCCTGCCTAGGACACATCAATGATACAGTTCCGCAGTTATATAGAGAAGACGGCTACGTCAGACTCGGCAGCTGCCTTCAACTCTGGGAACTCGAGGTGTAGCCTGTATGGTCAGGTTATCAGAACGAACGAATGACGAAACGGGCCAGATAGAGATAACCATTTTCTGTTCCGAAAGAAGTTGTTCGCGTTCATCTTGTAGAAGTTGTCCCTACCGATTTCCGTAAGCTGATGTTCTCAAACGTTCTGGCCGTGAGGTGCCCACCAGTGTCGCGCCGGCTTGTCGTTGTATTTTGCTTTCTCCGTCTCGGGTACTGGCGCGTTTTTCTGCTTCGTCAAGGCGGCTGCGATGAGTTGGTCTTGATCATCTGGAGGCGGAACATGGTCCCATGCATTCTGACTCCATACGTCTGTGTCCTCGGTGAGAAATCTGTGGTCGCAGGTGAGCTGAGTTAAGGAGAAGTAGAGCCGTCACCAGACCTTGATCCGAAAGGGGGCTTCTCGGCCGAGACGTCGTGGACAGACGATACGGTTTTCGGGATCCGGGGGGTGAGGGATGTTGCCATACAATATTAATCTCTCCGGCCGTGGCCTTTGTTGTGACTAGGAGGTAAGGATTTGCAAGAAGGTGTTCTAGTCGTTTCAAGCAGACGGGCGGCTAAATGGCCCGGCGGGGCTGGAGCCCCGGATGCCAAAAAGGGCAGGTGCACTGAGGGGGGCGTGATTGGAGGTGCTGCGCTCTTGGTCCTGACCGCCATATTGTACGAGTCCGATGCTGGCTCTCGTCTGCTCATACTCTACGCCTGCTTCCTAACTCTCACCATGTCTGCCGTCGCACTCCCGCCCCTCAACCCTGGCGACGAGGATCTCGCCCAGCTCTACCACCAAGTCCTGGCTGGCTTCGCGGAAGAGTCTCCGACTGGCGACCACCAAGCCCATCATCCCACTTCTCCCCAAGATCGTGAGGTCGACTCAATCTACAACCATTATCAGGATGGCGAGGGCACTCCTACTGCGAACAGACTCAATCCATCCGCGCGGTCGGCTGCCAACTGTGCGTCTTTTCCGTTGCAGTGCCCGCCCGGTCTGATCTGAGTTCTCTCAAGCTTCCCACTACGGTCTTCCTATATCGCCACGTCCACCACAACCACCACTACCCCCGCGCCGCAGAGCTCCTCAGCCAGCCCCCAGTCTCCCTCTCAACGCGCCCCAAGACCTCTGCCTCGCATCCCAGGCTCCAGCCCTGCCCCGCCCGTACCGCCCCCACCTCCACTGCCCAACAACTCCAACATGTATGGTCCCGGCATGCCCGAGGCCCGTCCGTACCCAGGAGACGAGTTGCGCCATCAGCCTACCAACAGCAGTGAATCGTGCGTGTCCTATTCTGTGTTCTTCGTGAGTCGTATTCATCGATTTCTGCTCGTAAAGGGGCCGGTACCTTCCCCGAGCTCCATCCACCAATGGCTACAACAACGGCCTCGTCAACCCCCCAGCCAACAGTGCCATGCTCCCAAGACTACCATCACTGAACGGTGCGTACGTGCCCGACCCTCGCCCAGGGTCTTCCGGCCCCCGTCCTGGCTCTGCAGAGAGCTCGTCCAGAGGACAGTACAACATGCCAGTCCCCGACACGTCCGAAACGTATGGATGGCGCTCGTCCTCGAGCGAGCCGCGCCGCCCACCACTTGGCGCCCAGCCATCCAAGATCCCTGGCTATAGTCCCTACAACAGCGTTTACGAGGATGATCGTCCACCGAGCTCTCCTTCGGTCCACGAGATATCGGACTACCGGCCGTATTCTCAGCAATCGTCGTCGTCCCTCACACCATCACCCGCTCTACACCACAGTCAGAATTGTGAGAGCACTGTTTAGACCTTGCACTCACGACGTGTACCGCCAAATACGTTGGTCTATGGAAGGCACCGGGGGGCATTGACTGATGTAACGACTTGTTGCATCGTGACTATAGCGTGATTAGAATCCAATTATGGCTTTCCTTTGTCTATGTGTTCCATCCTGGATACATCGTGGTTGCACACGACATTGAAATGTATCCAGGATGTAACACAGAAACACGGGAACATATTGAATGTTTCTAGCATGTTGCACCATGACACATGAGAGATACATTGGGATTTTGACCACAATGTGACCGCGATGTAATTGCTCGTTACATCGCTCAATGCCCCCGGGGAGGGACGTTATATTCCGGCATGATGAATCCTTTCTCCCGATATGAGGGCGCGAAGGCCTTTTTGAAGGGATAGTATTCATTGTCCCGGAGTACACCATGCCTATCCGGTCCCTACTTTGTGGCCGGTGCACGTCGTGATGATGTGTCCATCTGCTCATCATTGATCATACAGATTCCCCAATACAAGCGCTGGGGAGATCAACATCCACTGGTTCGGTGGGATCTCTCCCGTACCCGAGCGGCCTCGAACGGAACTCGTCGTACACGACGCGCACAACCGTGTCTTCGACGTACCAGGATAGCGACGGGATCAACCGACCTAGCTCATCGTTGGCAACAACTGTAGACCGCGGCAACTCGGTGGGCTCATACGTCTCAAAGGGCTCAGACGGTGGCTGGTCCACCTCAACTCCGCCTTCTATCGCTCCGACGTTCCAACAGCGACCTTCCCAGCAAAGCTACTTCGGCAATGTGGACGTATACACTGCTGCACCATCTATGCAACCGGTTGCGTCTTCGTCGACATGGCGCGACCCAGATCTGGTGCGCACCGTCCAAGACATCAAGCGACCACTGGAGATCCACGACGGGTACACGGAGGACGACGACGAGTTTTACGAGGAGGATCCCTCTGAGGACGGTGACGACCGCTTCTTCAACCCAGCTCTTCTCAGTCACATTGCTGTGCGACTCCGCGACAAGGTTCCCCGCGGGACTCATGTCAAGGGAAGCATACCTTACCCTCGAGCGTTCACGGGCAAGGATGTCGTGGTAAGTCGCAGTCCGCAGTCATATGTAAAACAGGCTCTCATACCGTAACAGTCGACCATCCAGTCGCAGATCCAGCGCGAGTTGCTCGTCACGCACGGTATATCAACGAACGACCGTCGCGCCGCACTCCAGGTCGCACGCAGTCTGCAAAGCCAGCTGTTCTTCTACGAGGTCGAGTGGGTGGACCGGCCGCTGCAGGACGGCGTCGAGGACGTGTACATGTTCTGGGACGACCAGGAGGGCATGTCAGACGCCCGGATGGAGCGGGAGGAGCTACCCACAGCTGTCATCACCCTGCTGACGCGTTGCTATGCGTCGCTTTGCGACGAGGATAACCCATGTTACTCGTATACGTGTCCTCGACGGGTAAGCTGTTCGGTGCTGGACTCCGAGGGTCGTACCTGACGCCTCGCCTTCTAGAGGAGCGCCTTGCCGCTGATTGCGCCTGTGGAGAAGGACGAGGAAGAGGACAAGAATGAATGGACACGCACAGTGCCCAGAGAGTTGCTGGTTACATTACCGGACGGCGGCGAAGACGTGTAGCGCAGGCCTTGGTTGACGTGAGTGCTCTCCGGCTTGCGAACCCGATGGCTGATGCGTTGCGCGAGGCGTCCCGAGCGTGCAGACGGTGCTCGCTGATGGCCGTGATGGGCGACGGATTGCCAACTAGAGAAATAAAGGATGAGATAGGGTGTGTAGAGGGCTGTATAGGCGGGTGTGTGGAGGGCTGTATAGGGGCAGAGGGGTGCAGATGGATGCAGAGGGATGCAGACGTGGAGACGGGAGGGCAGGAGACGGGCACAGTAGCTAGATCATGTACATACGACGGAAATATATTTCTTGGGCTACTCTACAGCGAGTGCATTACAGGCTCGGAGAGGAGAGGGAGAGAACTCGACGCTCGAACTCGACTCTCGAACTCGAACACTCGAGTCTGAGGGACACAGAGACACTCCGGAGCTCGCACATCCACTCTCGCAGCTCACGGACCTCTGCTCAGCCTGTATACCGCGCACATACTCCTCCCTGGCACCGTACTGGCTCGTCGCGACCCTTGGGCGGTGAGTAGACAGGCGGGCGCCTATGTGGCCATATTGGGACACCCATCTCGGACGCGTCGCGTCGCGTCGAGTCGCGTCTCTTGCTTCCGGCCGCCACCATCTCCGCCGCACGTACCTCCTCCTCCTCGATGTTCAGCTGCTTGCAAGTCTGCGGACTCGATGTGCGCTGCATCCTGGTACTCCTGGCCTGTCCTGCAAACTCAACTGAACTCGGAGTGAGACGCGCTGAGGCGTCGGAGTGGACTGAACTCGTACCTGGTGCTCTGACGGCCTGTCTCGCCATCTCCGACTCTATGCTCTCCGTCTGCAACTCTGCGCCTGCCGTCTCCGACTCCGTTCCCGCCGTCTCTGCCTCTGTGCTCGCCGTCCTCGTCCGCCGACTTGTCTCTCGCGCGCAGATCCCGCCCTTGTCCGCTCGACTCCCTGACGCCCTCCACCAAGCTCGCGTTCGCGTTCGCATCCACGCAGACCTCCCCACATTCCCCAGAACGACAAATGCCACGTACCTGCTGCCCAGCTGCTGCCCCAAAGACCGCACACTGCCCACCTCGATCCGATCCGCGCCCGAGCGTCTGACGCGTGACGTCACCGACGTCACTCTCGCGACGCATCGACTTACTGGCTGCTTACTGGCGAAATCGGTCAGTCTTGTCTCCGAGTCCGTCGCGTCCGTCACCGTCAAGGTAGGTATCCGAGCGAACCGCTGCGTCGCCGCTCTGCCACTCCTTGCAGCACCGCCGTCCGCCGCTGATCGAAGTACGCCTCTCTCTTGTTTCGCCGCGCGATGTACGCTCCCGTTGGCCAACGAACGTCGCCGTATCCCGCCACAGGTGAGTCGTTTCGGATGCAAGCCCTGACACACCTCGTCAGTCTCGTGGCCTGCGCCAGCCGTCAAGGTACGTACCCGGCTCTGACTCCTGGCCTCACGCGAAGGTTCACGAAGGTGCGTGGAAGGGTCTCCCAGACAACCGCGCCTTCGCTGCGGGTCCGTCTTTGGATAGCAGGAGGTACGTTGACGTCTGATCTCATGTAAGTATGCGTGTGATTGAGTTGGCAAGCAGCTCACGAACCCTCGTGTCAGTCAGATGGCACCATCACAGGTGAGTCGGATTTATGCGCGGCGTCTTTTCAAGGCCTCAGCAATGACGTTGTCGGCGTTCTGTCGCGTCGGACCAGAGTCTGTACGCTTGCGAATGTCCTGCAGATCGCACAAGGTGAGTTTCCGAGAACATCGTGAAGATGTTTGACGTGCTGTACCTCCAATCACGCCCATCCTCAGCCATGTCTCCCACCTCGCCGACTCCGGTCGCGCGAGTGATACTGACTGTGGACTGCAACGGACTGTCGCGGCACCGCGGCGAAGCCACGGGAGCGCTACACGTCGCGGCGAACATCGCGATAGCCTGCAGGTGAGTCACGGTCGTCTTGGAGGTAGGCCCTGGCGTATTCTGTGAGCATTGTCTCGCCCTCCGTCCGCCGTCAACTTACGTACCCAAATGCATCGTCAAGCTGCCGTCTTGCAACCGCAGACCGAGCATGAAGATCCAAAACGTCGAGGTATGTCCTTCGACCTGCTAAACCACCGCGGCTTTGCCGTGGGAGCACCGCCGGATAGCAGAAGCTATGTTGAGGTCTGCAGCGACATGAGTATGGGTGGTATTGAGCTCACACCCGTCTGACAGACCTTGTCGCTTCTCCAGGACCTCAGCAATGACGTCGTCGGTGTTCTATCGCCTACAGCGACCTTCACCGTGATGCTCGCGACTGTCCTGCAGATCTCAGAAAGGTCAGTCGCCGCGAAAACCCGAAGAAGGCTCTGACGTACGGTATATCGGCCTGCTGTGCGTATGCACCTCCTCCACAATCCCCTTCTTCGAGTCTTGTGCCAGTGATGCTAACAGTGGAAGGTCAGTTGACTCCAGTCACCAGTGCTTGTCAGAGCCGTGCACACACCTCAGCGGAACAGCTTGACCAGCTTCGGGAACATGACAACCGTCTCGTCCCGTGGTGCTGCTGCCGTGGAATCGTGCGTGTGTCCGCGTCGTCCAGAAGCATAGAAAACCAATATGTATGCGCTGTTGCGAGTCTTCCGTCAATACAAGCTGTGTGAGCCATGATACATGACATAGATCTCACCACTCTCAACACTGCCCCCACTGCGAGAGACGTGGCGTCGAGTTGCCGAGACATCTCGCACTGCACTGGATGCCACCATGTCATAACTCTCGTCTGCTCACGCTGTCAGTGACGAGATCTTCCGGAGGTGAGCAATAGATCGAAGTACGTACATTGCGATGTGCGGCGTATGGCAAGATTCTCCATGCAACAGGGCACCTCGGAGAACTGGTGGATGTGTTCTGGACGCAGTGTCGACGCGTCCAGAAAGCCTTCGAAGCTCAGCAGTGTATTCTCCATTGGGTGGTGAGTACTGCCTGTCAAGGAGAACACAGGTCGGTATGCGTGGACGTGTTATGATAGGGAAACAGTACACTCACAACTCGGGACTCCGCAACACGTTGGAAGACTATCAGAGCAGGAAAGAGCGGTGTCACTCCGTGTTCTAGTTGGAGAGGAGGATGAGGAGGTCGCTGTCAATGTCCTGGCTGTAGCAGACACTGGAAAGAGTGTGTGTCGACAGAGCACAAGCAAGCAGACTGCGTGCCAGCGTCGTACGATGATCGTAGTCAACAAACTCAAACAGCGAAGCCTAGGTTCCAGCCTTACCTCAAACGCTCGAGAATACCGCGACCGGCACATCACTTCTGCATGATAAATTGAGACGCTATTCGGATGCGCTCATCCAGATCTCTCCATGCCGCTGAGCTTTCCCACTGCAGCAGCCTAAGTGCATCCCTGTAAGCCCGTGAGCCATCCACATTGAACAACTACACTCGTATTACCCAGTCATCCGTCGTGTGCAGGGATCGTCTAGCACTGTGCAACAACCTTTGGGGATGATGACCATGGGATATCAGACGATGGCAGCTGAGTCGAACATCAGACAATTTCTCACATTCACACGCGGTCCAAAGTCATGGGTATCTCGGCATTCTGTGTGTTTCATGTGGATAGAGAAGCAGCTACGCAAGTCTTCTCGAGAGATATGGTCTAGAGCTGTCAAAGCGACGTGGTTAACCCTGAACCTCAAAATATCACCAACAGTACTACAGTCTTCAAGATGCCATTGTGCTATCGCACTGTGCTGTCGGACTTGGAGCAATGTGCATGGCAGTCGTCGGTGCAGACAGAGCGTGTGGTTGTGGGAAGGCACTCTACAGCCCACACAGGCACAGGTCGAGAACTCGACCGTACCCGAGGATGCCGAGTCCAGAACTCGCCGCCCATTAGGCGAGGAGTACGTCCTCTTCGCGCCCGAGCTTCCTGCTATATTTCTAGGCAAGGAATGACGTAGATAGGTACACTCACACGCAGCGGCGAACTTGAAAATTCCTGTTAGCGAGCGGAGCATTCCGAGATATTTTTGCGCCGGTCTGTCGGAGTTCAGCGACAGCGGCCGGGAGACCTCTGCCTTCGGCGATCTCACGTTGAGCAGAGAGTTAGTACGCAGGTCGAGTAGATTCTTCGGGTGTGCGTGCTACACAGAAATGCAGCAGTTTTGCTGATTCGGACGTATCAATCCCACGGCTTACACTTACAAGTCCGTGAGGCTAGCAGTGGAGCTGCACAAAGTTGCGGCTGCCGGCCAGTTTTGAGGATTGGAGTGGACCATACTGATCTTTCAATGCAGAAAGAATATGAGACTTGGGCTACATCTGTATCAGTGGTGCACACCAGTGCACACCTACATATCATTCAACTGGCCGGGGAGTCTTCGACTCAGCTTCAAGCTGGATCCCTTGAGCAAGTCCAATTCTCGGCCGGGCCAATCTCCTTGGCGGACATCGGGCACTGTCCTAGCAAGTGAGCGACTCCTTGTCGCGCCATTCGCACGCATATGCGCGGAGTGGGAACGGCGGATACTCAACTGAGGAACGGCGGAGATGAGCGTCATAGTCAGAAGCCGCGCGCTCGGGAGCCTCGGGTATGGGCAACGGCAGCCCAAATGCGGACAGCCATACTCACCGCCGGGCGTTTATCGCCCTCTTCCTCCGCCGATCTCTGACATGAAAACCGACACAGTCCACCCATTATGAGGAGTCCAGGGACCATGAGCTACATACCCGAGTATTATGCAGCTTGTTAAGCTGTGAATATGAAGAGCCCGACCATTTTCGAGCGTAAGTCTCGTATAATGGTGTTTTTGCGCATGATTTCGAGATTGCTGATCGCTGTACGATTGCTATAGAGCTATGAGCATGGATCTGACTGTGATATGTCTCTCCCACGGCGTCCGTATGTGGTCGGCACAATCTTCCCTCCTCCGCCGCTCCCGACTGCGCCGAAACGGCGAGAAAACGTGCGGACGGTGTTATCCGTGCGGGACCCTTTCCTCGAGCCTCTTCCGGCTCGATTTACGACGGCATCGCGACGAGAACTGCATGATGCATTAGCCGAGCGCTCACTGTACTAAGCGAAGACATCGAAGACGTTTCTACGCTCCTCCGTGCTCGGAACCTGCGGCACACGCGCAGGGTCTCCCTTCCCCTCTTCCTCGTCTCCCGTGTCGCGCTCTGGTTGGTCCCGCCTCCGCCACCCCCAAAACATGCGTGCGAAGTCCTGTTCTCACTTCCTCACGCTCTAGTCTGGTGACCGTGGGGCATGCGCACGGGCCAAGCTTGAGACGTACAAGTACGTCCGCAACCTCGTCGAGTCCAGCACCCACCCCCTACTCGAGTGCGCCCTCTCCCCTCCTCTCTCCTCCCTCGACACTCCAGCACTCCTCTACTGCACTCGTCCACACACCTTTGCACTCCCCGGCTGCTCCCTTCACTCGTCGACGACACTCCGAGCTCGCGCCGGCCATCTCGCTCCCGATCCCGCTCGTTCATCCTCACTCCTCCCGCACGCCGATCGGATTTGCACAGCCTACCCCGTCCATCTGCTTCTTCTTCTATGCTCTGGTCGCCGACAACCTGGTGCGTGTCTGTGAGTAGAGTTCTGTCTGGCTGTGTCCTTACCGTGCGCTGACTTGAGGCTTCCCAGTCCAGATGCACTCGCGCCAACGTCCGACAGGTTGTGCATTGTAGGTACAGCTTCTATTAACATCCGCATGCTACGCTCACTGATGTATCCTCAGTCGCTCGCAGTAGGATGGCGACTTACGCTTCCGATCCCGCGACTCGAAGGTTCACGGTCCGAGATCCACACATGATCTCGAGGTATGTAAGTAGCTTCGACCGGAGTCTGCACGGCCGTTCGATTGCTGACTAGCATCTATTTCAGATCTCCGTCAACGCATGTGCTCGCTTTTGCATCGCAGATGAATTAGGTACGCCCGCCCGCTAGTCTGATGTTGTCTACGCTGACTGAACGCATCTCGCACAGCTGGCGGCGTGGAAGCACCCGTCCACGCGCGAGTCTACCGGTACTGCGCGTGTTAGAGTTGAGATTGCACCAGATCTCGACTCGGCTCTTTTGCTGAGAGCTCCCGGGCCTCGTTCCTCACGAGTTGGTGCGTACGGCTCACGGTCCGTCGCTGTCACGGCACGCGCCGCGTATCTGACCGATTCTGCTGCTTGTAGGCTCGATCCGAACTCTACGCGTCGCGTTTGCGCACCACTGCCGCGAGGGTGATCTCCCCGGACGCTGACAAGTCTTCTCATCAGATCCTCACAGCAGTGTGCGGTCCCGGGCCCGAGCTTGGGCGAGGCGTCGGGGGTCGTCCCGACTTTGGTGCATCGCGGACGAGACACGCCGCCAGGTACGTCTCCATCGGTATCTGCGAAACCGGAGCACGGTGCTGACTGTGATCGTCGACCTCAGCGGACAGCTGCCGGCGCAGACGGGGACATGCGCACCTCAGGTCGGCGTGCCGTGTTCCTATTATCACAAGACGTGAGTCGACTCAAATGATCTCGCTTTTCGTCGGAAGTCCAGTTCTGACTGTCGTGACAGACCTCCGAGTGCCCGTCCACAGCCGGCGAGTCGGTGAGTGTCCGTACTTCTCGCCATGTCCGCTCGTATCTCAGCACCTGACCGTCACTTGCTCGGCTAGGTTCCTGTGTGCGGAACGAGGCACCCGTTTGAGTGATACTCACTCTCGACGACTGGATCCCAGCGCCGCACGCACCAGGCCAGCGCGTCTCTCCGGCCACCTGTCCAACGCGAACCCGAATCGCGCCAACCGACCCGTCTCAGACGGCGACCGGCGCGCGAAGCTCCGAGGAGTGGTAGATGGAGTATATTGTTGACTACTTACTGTACACTAGTACTTGTCGTGGACTGCGCCGCCCCGACACGCCGTCCCACCCGCTGACCGGCTCCCCGACAGCACCGCCGCCCGCGAGCACCCATCTCCGTCGGTCGGTCAATCCGTCTCGCCGCTTGCGCGGACGTCTCGCACGCGTCCGAGCTCTCGTACGTGCCGTCGCGAGGCATGGAGACCGGAGATGAGCCCCGCGGCGATCGGGACTCGGGTGCGGGCCGGCGGACGTCTTCGACGGAGCGATGCTCGAGCACGGCGTGCTCGGAGCGTCCGCGGGCGCGTGGGGCCTGCGCACGAGCCGCGGCGGTCGCTCCCGTGCCCCGTCGGATCCCGACGCTCAACACGGCTCCCGCGGACGCCGGCGGCGTGCCCTCGACGGGAGGCAGGTATCCGCAGGTCGGGGACGACGCAACGCGCATCTCCGCCGTAGTTTCGTAGGCTAGAAAGACGAACTGCGTGAGCTACGGCCCGGATATCGCGAGTTTACGCGGATTCGCGCACCTTTTCGCGTCCTAGCCTCACGGGAACGGCCGTCCCAGGCACCTGTAGTGTGCCTCTAACGGGCGGATGAGTGTCCGGGGCGCGGCGAGGCGTGGTTCGTGAGTTCGGCCTCGGCGCCGTCCTGCCCCGCCGCGCGACCGTCGTGTTCCGCATCTTCCGCGGCCCGGAACGCATCGGTAGCGTCTGCAGACTGTTCGTGCATGCCGTCCGCGTCGATAATAGCCGTCCGCGGCGGCCGAGAGCGGCTGTATCGCGAATGCGTGTCGGCCGGCCTTTGGAGGCGCACCTTGGTCGATTTCCAAACTTGGTCGTCCGGGCCTGCGAACGCGTCGTACGCGAGCTGCATAGTAGGCGTATACAGAATGTATGATTTGCGCGACCCGGCGGGTGGTCGTTCGGACGGGAGGGAGTGCTCGCCTCCGGTGTCCATGAAATCGCACTGAAAGCGATTTTGGCGACCTCGTCGGATCGGGGCGAGACCGAGCGCGTTCGACGCGGAATGTTCAACGCGTGCTGGGGGTATGTGTTAGCACACAGACGGACAAGAATTGGATGCGATATTCGGGAAACGGCGACTTGCCGCGCAGAGATCGGGGTGCAGTGACCGAGTACGACAGCGGCGCACGTCGCCGCTCGCCGCACGTCGTCCGGCAGTCGTTCAGCCTCGTATTGAGCGGCGAGATTCAGTTCCGGACGGAATGGGGCTACGAGATGGCGGCAGAGTCGGAGTGGCTGGGAGGAGCAATGGATGGACGTTGTCGAGCGATGTTGAGAAGTCGTCGGATCGTGGCGCGAATGAGAGGGGTGTTGGAGATCGTTCACAGTGTCGCCTTTGTCGTAGTCTGCCGGCGGAAGGATGTCGAGTGCGGAGGGGAGGCGAGATTTGGCGGTCGGGCGGGGAGTGTTTGGGTCGTAGACGGAGGGAGAGTGGTCGTCCGGCGATGAGGCGCATATGTCCCATTTCGGACGGTCGTAGGCTATCGGACGCAGCCGATTTGGACTCAATCCGTTGGGAAATGAGGTCGGTCGGTCCAAGTCTCTGTCCACGAGACGTGAGGCACACGGTCAAGTGGGTGCAATGAGCAGACATGGATTGAGTCAGTGTGGGTTATATGACAGAGCAGAGGGGGCACTTACTTGAGGAGAGCAGAGGGCGGAAAGCGGCGGGGAGGAGAGCGGAGAGCGGAGGAGGGAGGGGATGACCGGGACAGGATGAGGCGAAGGAGGGACTTACACGGGGCAGAGACGGCGGGAGGAGTGGACAGAGGGACAGAGTGCGAGGGAAGCGAGGCGAGAAGGGACGTACGGGTGCAGCGATGGGAGCGCATACAGGGACTGCGACTGTCGGTGGCCCTTGGCTGGGGACCATCGCCGTTGGTGGACAAGTGCGATCGAGGGCGGTCGTGCACAAACACTTGCGGGATCCTGGGGGGTGAGGGATGTTGCCATACAATATTAATCTCTCCGGCCGTGGCCTTTGTTGTGACTAGTAAGTAAGGATTTGCAAGGACGTGTTCTAGTCGTTTCAAGCAGACGGGCGGCTACATGGCCCGGCGGCGCTGAGCCCCGGATGCCAAAAAGGGCAGGTGCACTGAGGGGGGCGTGATTGGAGGTGCTGCGCTCTTCGTCCTGACCACCAAGTTGTACGAGTCCGAGTCCGATGCTGGCTCTCGTCTTCTCATACTCTACGCTTGCTTCCTAACTCTCACCATGTCTGCCGTCGCACTCCCGCCCCTCAACCCTGGCGACGAGGATCTCGCCCAGCTCTACCACCAAGTCCTGGCTGGCTTCGCGGAAGAGTCTCCGACTGCCGACCACCAAGCCCATCATCCCACTTCTCCCCAAGATCGTGAGGTCGACTCAATCTACAACCATTATCAGGATGGCGAGGGCACTCCTACTGCGAACAGACTCAATCCATCCGCGCGGTCGGCTGCCAACTGTGCGTCTTTTCCGTTGCAGTGCCCGCCCGGTCTGATCTGAGTTCTCTCAAGCTTCCCACTACGGTCTTCCTATATCGCCACGTCCACAACAACCACCACTACCCCTCGCGCCGCAAAGCTCCTCAGCCAGCCCCCAGTCTCCCTCTCAACGCGCCCCAAGACCTCTGCCTCGCATCCCAGGCTCCAGCCCTGCCCCGCCCGTACCGCCCCCACCTCCACTGCCCAACAACTCCAACATGTACGGTCCCGGCATGCCCGAAGCCCGTCCGTACCCAGGAGACGAGTTGCGCCATCAGCCTACCAACAGCAGTGAATCGTGCGTGTCCTATTCTGTGTTCTTCGTGAGTCGTATTCATCGATTTCTGCTCGTAAAGGGGCCGGTACCTTCCCCGAGCTCCATCCACCAATGGCTACAACAACGGCCTGGTCAACCCCCCAGCCAACAGTGCCATGCTCCCCAGACTACCATCACTGAACGGTGCGTACGTGCCCGACCCTCGCCCAGGGTCTTCCGGCCCCCGTCCTGGCTCTGCAGAGAGCTCGTCCAGAGGACAGTACAACATGCCAGTCCCCGACACGTCCGAAACGTATGGATGGCGCTCGTCCTCGAGCGAGCCGCGCCGCCCACCACTTGGCGCCCAGCCATCCAAGATCCCTGGCTATAGTCCCTACAACAGCGTTTACGAGGATGATCGTCCACCGAGCTCTCCTTCGGTCCACGAGATATCGGACTACCGGCCGTATTCTCAGCAATCGTCGTCGTCCCTCACACCATCACCCGCTCTACACCACAGTCAGAATTGTGAGAGCACTGTTTAGACCTTGCACTCACGACGTGTACCGCCAAATACGTTGGTCTATGGAAGGCACCGGGGGGCATTGACTGATGTAACGACTTGTTACATCGTGACTATAGCGTGATTAGAATCCAATTATGGCTTTCCTTTGTCTATGTGTTCCATCCTGGATACATCGTGGTTGCACACGACATTGAAATGTATCCAGGATGTAACACAGAAACACGGGAACATATTGAATGTTTCTAGCATGTTGCACCATGACACATGAGAGATACATTGGGATTTTGACCACAATGTGACCGCGATGTAATTGCTCGTTACATCGCTCAATGCCCCCGGGGAGGGACGTTATATTCCGGCATGATGAATCCTTTCTCCCGATATGAGGGCGCGAAGGCCTTTTTGAAGGGATAGTATTCATTGTCCCGGAGTACACCATGCCTATCCGGTCCCTACTTTGTGGCCGGTGCACGTCGTGATGATGTGTCCATCTGCTCATCATTGATCATACAGATTCCCCAATACAAGCGCTGGGGAGATCAACATCCACTGGTTCGGTGGGATCTCTCCCGTACCCGAGCGGCCTCGAACGGAACTCGTCGTACACGACGCGCACAACCGTGTCTTCGACGTACCAGGATAGCGACGGGATCAACCGACCTAGCTCATCGTTGGCAACAACTGTAGACCGCGGCAACTCGGTGGGCTCATACGTCTCAAAGGGCTCAGACGGTGGCTGGTCCACCTCAACTCCGCCTTCTATCGCTCCGACGTTCCAACAGCGACCTTCCCAGCAAAGCTACTTCGGCAATGTGGACGTATACACTGCTGCACCATCTATGCAACCGGTTGCGTCTTCGTCGACATGGCGCGACCCAGATCTGGTGCGCACCGTCCAAGACATCAAGCGACCACTGGAGATCCACGACGGGTACACGGAGGACGACGACGAGTTTTACGAGGAGGATCCCTCTGAGGACGGTGACGACCGCTTCTTCAACCCAGCTCTTCTCAGTCACATTGCTGTGCGACTCCGCGACAAGGTTCCCCGCGGGACTCATGTCAAGGGAAGCATACCTTACCCTCGAGCGTTCACGGGCAAGGATGTCGTGGTAAGTCGCAGTCCGCAGTCATATGTAAAACAGGCTCTCATACCGTAACAGTCGACCATCCAGTCGCAGATCCAGCGCGAGTTGCTCGTCACGCACGGTATATCAACGAACGACCGTCGCGCCGCACTCCAGGTCGCACGCAGTCTGCAAAGCCAGCTGTTCTTCTACGAGGTCGAGTGGGTCGACCGGCCGCTGCAGGATGGCGTCGAAGACGTGTACATGTTCTGGGACGACCAGGAGGGCATGTCAGACGCCCGGATGGAGCGGGAGGAGCTACCCACAGCTGTCATCACCCTGCTGACGCGTTGCTATGCGTCGCTTTGCGACGAGGATAACCCATGTTACTCGTATACGTGTCCTCGACGGGTAAGCTGTTCGGTGCTGGACTCCGAGGGTCGTACCTGACGCCTCGCCTTCTAGAGGAGCGCCTTGCCGCTGATTGCGCCTGTGGAGAAGGACGAGGAAGAGGACAAGAATGAATGGACACGCACAGTGCCCAGAGAGTTGCTGGTTACATTACCGGACAGTGAAGTCAACCGGCAAAGGTATGTAGCGCTCGTGACTTAGCTGTGTCTGCCACACTAATCTCCGTCACGCAGCATCATCCACAAACTCATCGTCAAGGAGAAGCAGTACCTCCGCGATTTGGACACGATTGAGACGGTGAGTTCCGAGCGGAAGCGCGGAGGTATACTGGTTCGCTCAATCTCTCGCAGCTCTTCATCCGGCCGCTGCGCAATGCGAACCCACCGGTGATACGGATGAGCGAAATTGACGAGTTCATCGACGAGGTCTTCGGTAACGTCTTGGACCTGCGCGAATGCAACCGCCGCCTTCTCGAGATGATCTACGTGCGACAGCGCGAACAGTCGCCCGTCATCCAGGGCATCGGGGACATCTTCCTCGAGGCTGCGACGGAGTTCCGCCTGGCGTATCCGAACTACCTCGGACATCTGCCCGTCGCAGAGAAGCGTATGAAGGACGAGCTGGAGAAGAACGCCGAGTTCAAGCGTTTCGTGGAGGTTCGTGGTCTCCTGCCCGTTCTAGGTCACGGATTGACACTGGTACAGCAATGTTCGCGTCACCCGGATGCGCACAGACTGGACCTCAAGCACTTCCTGAGCCGGCCGTCCGAGCATCTGCAGAAGTACCCGGTGCTGCTCGAGGCCATCTGCAACGAAACGACAGAGGGCAACCCCGACATCGAGTTCCTCGAGGAGGCCATCGCAGCGATCAAGAAGCTGCAGACCGTCGCGCAACTATGGACCTGGCAGTCTGCTATGGGCAAGGGTCCTACCGGGAAGTTGGAGTGGCACAACCTCGTCTCTGAGGAGCATCGGCAGACACTCTCCAAACATGAAGTGAAGCGCCAGAAGTAGGTGGTGTAACCGTTCATCGATGTACTATATAACTGACATGAGTGCTAGCATCATCTTCGAAGTCATCAAGGGTGAGATGGACTACGTCCGCGATCTCGAGAACATCGAAGTGGTATGTCTTTATCACGATCCGTTACAATCTAGGTGGCTGATGCGTTGCCCAAGATGTACGTCGGCCCGTTGCGCGAGATGGACCCGCCCATCATCCCGCGCGATCGTCTCGAGCAGTTCATCCAGGAGGTCTTCCACAACTACGCAGAGCTCCACAGCCACCACCGGCGCATGCTCGAGAAGCTGCACGAGATCCAGCGCGACGAGCACCCGGTCATCCGGAGTATCACTGCAGCGATCTACGACGCGGTCTTGAACTTCAGGGAGGCGTACATGGAGTATATTCCGAACTACCCTATCGCGGCGTACCGCATCGACGATGAGATGGCAACCAACCCGCAGTTCCAGGCCTTTGTCGACGTGAGTGCCTCCGGCTTGCAATCTGCCTGAACGTGATACTGACGAAAGCTTCTTTCTTGTCCTGTAGCAATGCACGCGGCATCCTGATGCGCACCGCCTGGACATGAAGAACTTCATCAATCGGCCGATCCCGCGTCTCCTCCGTTACGAGCTGTTGCTGAAGAACATCCTTGATGAGACCCCGGAGGGACACGAAGACCGGGACTACATCCCGCAAGTGTTGGACGTCATCAAAGCGCTTGGAAAGGAGACGGAGCCGGGTGTAGTGTCTGCGAAGCAGAAGGTCGAGGTATGGCGCTACAACTCGAACCTGGTCTTCAAGACCGGCGAGTATATCGTACGTATCACATCGCATGATCGTGGCTTGCTATATGGAATGACTGCTGATGTTAATTGAACATAGGATATGGACCTGTTGCACGAGAACCGCTCGTTGATCCACACTGGAAAGTTGCTCCGCCAGCCTGACAGTGGTTTCGAGTGGAATGGCTGGACCGAGCTGTTCGTTCTCCTCTTCGATAACTACCGTGAGTCAATCCGCCCCCGGTGCTAGTCAGGGCACCGAGTGCTTATATGCGTGCTCGCTATAGTGGTGATGACGAAGCCGAGGGAGAAGGAAGGTGTCACCAAGTACTCTGTGTACCGACGGGTGAGCGCGCTGTCTCACTCCGCTCACGAGCCACATCTGACACCCCAATCAGCCAATTCCTCTAGATCTGCTCACGCTGGCAAACTTCACCGACCCGCCCACACAGCGCGGGAACAGCATTCTGCGTCTCGGTCGCTCAGAGCGCCACGGAGGCGACACAGGCACGCCCATCGGTGCGGGCGCGACCTCGCCCGACTCTGCGACGGACTCGCGGCTCGTGTACCCGTGCACGATCCACCACAACGGGCGGCTGGGCGGGCTGTACACCGTGTTCGCCGAGTCGGCGCAGGCGCGGAGCGAGTGGAAGCAGAAGCTCGAGGAGGCGATTGGCCTGCGCAAGGTCGTGCAGGACTCGAACAAGGTGTTCGAGATCGAGACGCTCAGCGCGGACACCTTCCTCGTCCCGTCCATGATGGCGAACTCGGGCGCGGCGTGGAGCCACGGAGAGGCGTTCACGGGCAAGGTCACTTGCTCGGTGCCCTTCAGTGAGTGCTTTCTTTGGACCGCTTGCGCTGTGTTTCTGATCAGTGCTCTGCTCGTGCAGCTACCGCGGATGGACGTGGGCTTGTCGCTATTGGGTGCGCGGAGGGTGTCTGGATCGGTTTCCGGCACGACTCGCGATGTACGTCTCCTTCTCGCATTTCGACGACGCTCAACCGCTGACGATGATCTATCTGTCAACCAGCCCTTCGGCGTGTGCTCCATCTCAAGATGGTCACTCAGTGTGCGATGTTGGAAGACTTCGGTATCTTCCTCGTGTTGGCGGACAAGGTGAGTCTTCCTGCAACGAACATATATTCAGTCCAGGATTGATGATCGTGGTCGAAGTCGTTGTTTGCATATCACATCGAGGCGTTGGTGCCCTCATCGCCTCAGAGCGCCCATACGTCGCAGACGCCTCAGAAGCTCAGCGGGAACAAGGACGTGCACTTCTTCAGCGTCGGAAACCTGAACGGGCGCACTCTCGTCATCTACATGAAGAAGAAAGGAGTGCGTGATGCTTCGCAACGCCCCAGTGAAACAAACTACTAACATCAGAGCAGCTTGATAGCGTGTTCCGTGTCCTCGAGCCTGTGGTAGGAAAGATCAACGAGCGGACGAAGGCTCCGCAGACCTTCGGTTCTCGACTTGGTTTGCGCTCACAGCGATCGGAGTGGTTCCGAGTGTACAGAGTGAGTATTCTAGGTTCAGTTGAGGACGAGAGACTAATGTCCGCGTGTAGGACTTCTTCCTTCCGTCGGAAGCCTTTGACTTGCTCTTCTTGAAAGCGAAGATCGTCATTCTGTGCACGAAAGGCTTTGAGATCATGGACCTCACCGAGTGAGTACGGCGTCTCGCTTACTTGTTATGGTTATTGACGCCTCTCCAGCTTCAAGAGTGTCACCATCCCACAACGTGACGATCCTCGCCTCGAGAAGTTGGCTAAGCGATGCGAGAACTGTCGTCCGATGGGTATGTTCCGGTCCAGCAATGACGAGTTCTTGCTGTGTTACGACGGTACGCCTGTCACCGCGATATTCGCTTGACGGGACCCACTAACGCCTATGTTTCGCAGAGTTCGGCTTGTACGTCGATCGTCATGGCGACCCCAGCCGCTCGAACGGTACCATCGAATGGGAGGGTACCGCCGAACATGTCGCGTGGCACCCGCCATACGTCCTTCTCTTCGACAGCCGATTCATCGAGATCCGACATGTCGAGACCGGACGACTTGCTCAGATTATCCCTGGCCACGATGTGCGCTGTATCTGGGATGGTCGGGGCGTCACCGGTGTACCTCCTACGACACCGGTACAAGAAGGGTACGGCCAGGAGATGATCTCTCAGGAGCCCCGCGTGCATGGTGTGATGAACGCGACCGACGCTCCGGCGCTCACGTCTCAATCTCGGGGTCCACGACCGATCGCACAGCATGTCTTCGAGCTCATCCCTACGATACCCCTCTACCTCCCTGGATCTCTGGCCTCGCCCTCACAGTCTACGACCTACTTCTCGCAGAACAACTCTCCCCCGCACTCCCCTCGCCTCAATCCGGCGCTTTCGTGGCGTTCATGATCCATGAAGATTCACGAACCGTCTCTGTGTGCCATTCCTCGGCGAACTCTACACGCGATGCAGTGCAGCGGATATCCGTCGAGGTGCACTTTGCGAGACGACAGCTATCGGCTGACAAGTACTTTATGTGGATATAGAGCTTTTGTAATAACATCATCGACCGCCCACGCTGTAATATCGCTCGTGCCTCTACTTATGTGATGGTCATCCCTCACCGGCACCTGGCAGTGACCAGCCAGTCAGGGTACAATTGCTTCCGGGACCGGGGACGGTCTACCGGGCTGCTCCCACACAATCGTCACCTGTATTGTGGAGAACTCCACGAGGAGCTGTGCCGTGCGGATGTGGTGGTTGGAGTCCCTGCTCTTCTTGTGACCGGCACTTACGATAATCTCTCCATTCCGTCTCCCGTGTACGTACAATTCTACACAGGGCTCCGCCCTGCAGCGGATATACAAAGCGGATTCCAAACAAAAGAAATTCGAAAATAGTGGGATTCAAAAGAAGTGGGGCCCAACGTTGGGTCGGAGGTAATACCGGATTTGGAGCACTGTCGTATCAAACGGCAGGATTAGCGCCTGTTTGTGTTCCTCTACCTTCCAGTCGACCATGATTGCGTGAACGGTATGTCCTCCGATCGTAGAGTGCATTGTAGAATGCACCAGCAGGCTGAGCACTCTGCACCATCCTTCACAGTGGGACTCACCCAGTATCACCGATCGAAGACTACGCCTCCTTCAGGTCTATCGCACTCACCGATCATCTAAAGCGTCGTACGCAATGCGGTATGTGTACGATGCCTTATACTGCGTAACATAGCACTCATTACTACATCTATAGCATCATGAGATCGCTCCCGGGCCGCGTCAATGAAGACATCGTTGATCACATCATCGATTCCTTACAAGATGACCCTCAAGGCCTCTCGCGGTTCTCACTCGTCTGCAGGTACTGGTGGACCAGGGCACGACGCAACCTGTTCGGCACCATCATTCTCCCCTACTCGCTTGATGTCGGGGACTACGCAATCAGAAACACCGCGACGGAACGGCGGCAGCTCTTCCACGCCATCCTCCGCAAGTACCCCGACATCGCACCTCTCGTCAAGAATCTTTGCCTCACAGCCGTCGAGGAGCCGGGCTGGGACAGATGGCTAGATCAGCACCTAACCCCCTTGACGTACCTCAAGCATGTCCGCTGTCTCGCAATATCACGCTTCTGGGCAAACAGCCTGCTCGGTATCGCACGGGCCGCCGTAAACACCTTTCCCGCACTCGAAGTCCTCATCATCGAAGAGGCGAATCTATGCACGTGGCGCAACGGAGACGACGAGCCCGTCTCTGACCCATCGCCCTTCCTGCAGCCCTTGTACCGTACCAAGACTCTCACCGTCTTGGTGCTCAGCGAGGTTATCTCCCGGACGGACGATGCGGATATTCAGGTCGAGATATCCAAGCTTGCGAAGGGCCTGCAGGCAATGGGCGAGCTGTCTACACTCGTCCGGCTTGAGCTTTTGGGGGACCCGGAGACGAGCGAAGCGTGGATCCCGTTCTTTCCTACCGTGAAGGCCACGCTACAACATCTCGCGGTCGTTATCAACGACGTGGTAGCGATCGAGCACATGCCTCGGGTGCTTACCGAGCAACAGCTGCGCAAGTTTCCTCTTCTGCGGGCATATACTACAGCGAGTTAAAAGATACCGTTCATTTCACAGAAAACAAGATCGCGACGCTCTACGACGCAATCTCCGTATGTTCGGCTCTGCGTTCTCTCCGGATCAGGTTTGACGCATATCCAACGTTCGTGCGCGAGATCATGGACCACCAGCGAAACCGGGACCCTCAGACTAGCCCGAACCCCCTGATTTCCCCCTACTTCCTCACCGCCCTTACGGCGATGCTCTCCCGCGAGGTCGAGCATCCCTCACCGACGAGCCCCGGCTCGCCCTTCCCAGACCTCGAGGGACTCGAGTTCCACCTTGTGGGAAGCGTCGAATGTCTGGGACGATGTGGCAGGGCGTGGTCGGCCCTCTGCCAAGTTTTGACGGCCGAGGGAAGGTTCCCCCGCTTCCGTCGACTGGACATCGTCCTGGAAGAGATCACCTCGTACTGCGCAGAGACGGGCGTTTCCATGGCCTATGAGGCGGAAGGAAGGGCTGCCGAGGTGAAAACAATTCTGAGAGCGTTTGAGGAGGCTGGCGTGCAGGTTGTAGTGTCAGTACGGAAGATGCCTATGGTGTCCACGCCAAAGTGAGGAGAAGGACGATTTAAGGTGTATTTGTAGCCTTCTACAAGGTGTAACTACAGCATATATGGACCTATAGCTACCTGTTGAATCCAATTGCAATCTCAATGCTCGCGCTCCCACTGAACGACTATCTTCCGGGAACTAGAGGCTAATTTACGAGCCTACTTCTGTGATTAGAAGGGACTGCAGCAAATAGGCATGATACAAAAAGATCGACGGACCCGGAGAGTAGCACTGGATGGTCGGTCCTCCTCAACGTATGTAAACCCGCCGTGGTCCGTGTCTGACTCCGGGATCGGACCCACTCAGTAAGTATCCGGCCTCCTCAGGCTCTGAGTCCCGCCAAGAAGGCACCACACAGTCCTGCCGATCAACCACATACCATGACTATAGACAGTGTCGTTTACATTCATATAACAACATATGCACCAAATCTTCATGAAGGTACTACCACACCGTTTGTGAATGACTACTCCAGCAGTCGCAGCAGAAACGGACTAACGATGAATGTCAGAGACTCCGTACCTAAAGCCAAGATGCTTGTATGCTTGCCTTCAGCCTAAAACTTGATTCCACCACCGACCTCGGATCCGTCACATTATGGGGCTCTAGAGCCTGAGCCTGATGGTCTTTTCCCTTTGGTGTATAATCTACTATATTCTACACGTGCCATGGGTGGAGTCCAGTACAACATTGGAGACTCGGAGTCCATAAAGCCGCCTTTCGCCTTTCGCCTGATGGTGCATGAGCCCCCTTCTGTCCTCCGAAGAAATTGTAAAATGGCCTTCTCACAGCTGCTTTGCTGCCGCCGGGGCCGTCCAAGGCGCGTCGCTCGTCGAAAAGAGTGATCCCACTCCCGCCCCTTTCCCATGACTGCACTCACCGGTGGCCCGAATATGACTCCTAGGCCTAGGCTGCGACTCCAACATCATCTGGCCTGTCTGCGAACTCAGCGGTGGAAGCCCGCTGCTCATGTTCACGTGCTTCAAGTTTGCCGACGAGGGCAACATTGTGGTCACTGTTCGTCCGAGGTGTCGTTCTTTGTTGATTTGCTACAATCAATCTTGGCGTGTAAGCTCCGTGCTCACTACAAATCACGAACGTCTGTGCGGAGTGTGCGCGGAGAATGCGGCGTACCCTTTGGCGGTTCTGCGCTGACAGAGGGGAAGGCTGGCTATCGGACCACATCCTCGCAGCGTACAAACGCTGAATATGCCGTGATGTATCCGCGCTTCGCCCCCGAAGAACCACGAACCGCATGTCTTTTCATGGACGGGTCGTTGACAAGTTGGGTTTGATTGCTTCGAAGAGCCGGGACGGACGGATTGTCGCGCCCGCAAGCTTCTATTGCCGTGCGTCTTGTCTCTCGATGGTGACTTCCATCTCACGGGGTTCTGACGCATGCTCTTCGGAATTCGGATCGGCTGTATATTCCGAATGAGAGATGACTGTCATCCGTCGAAGAAACTAGATACATGCGTATTGATGACACATACAATGGCAAAGGAGGGGTGGCAGACCCGGTCAACGAGGTCCAGAGTCGATATAGAGGAGGATTGAAGTTCCAGATTGCAATGGTATAAGGCCGACATGTGAAGCCAGTGCCGAGGATGATTTGGAGTATGACCTGCGACCGTGACTATGCTTGCTATTATACCGCAATGCCACCATGCTGGTCGTATTGGTCCACGTCGGAGCAGCTGTGAGTGTCCGAGCTGACGAGCACCGTGACAACCTTGAGCTCCGTATCCGGAGATCCCGATGCCTGTTTTGTGTTCGAACCACGCTACGCACATCGCACATGTCGTATCAGTGCCGCTGAAACGGATGGAAGCGGTGACGAAACGCATGTACCTCTGAGGGTTTCTGCACTGATACATCAATCCCAGAGCTGGTGCGACGGGTGTGTCTAAGGACGGTTGTGCTGAAGGGCGTTCCCTCATTGATGAGGGCAGCACGTTTGAGGAGGAGGGATTGCCGGGCGTTCACTCTGTGACATGTTAGCCGATATCTCGCGAGAAGAGATGGTTACACACGAGACAAGGAATGTATTTGAGTACACTGCAGCATTGAATATGTCAGTCCTTTCCGAGATCTCATGCGCTAACGACGGACTTACGCTTGGTGAGAATGATAGAAATCGCCGTGTATACGAGGTTGCTTGGCCATATAATGGACTGTGCAGAACGTACAGCGCTGTCACAATTGGTCAATCCTTGCGATATTGGTGAAACTCACGAAGGTGACATTCAGCACGTTGAATATACTGCAGATCTGGGTTAGTGCGCATGATACGCAAGAGTACGTTCTATGCTCACCAGATGATGAGGCCTGGTACGTTCTTCGTCAGTCAAGGAACGGAGAGGAGAGCATATAGCTGAGGGGTCTCACCGCTGCTGACGGCGTACATGATCAACAGATCTAAGATCGAGTCGGTGCTAGACATAATATAAGTACGTGACTCGATGTATGTCACATGGTCCCGTACCGGATGACACCTGTATGGTTGCGCCGTAGAAACATGATGAGGACGATAGTCATCATCAGGTCAGCCAGCATAATGAGCCCCGATGCGACGGAGGCAAGCCACTGTAATCAAGGAGAAATACTATTGTCAGCTCGAACATCACTCATTTGATCTAATGGCCTACCGAGAGGTCGAGGAACTCTGCCATCGTAGCCTTGTTCCACCTGGACATCCTACATGAGTACACTCCGCTGCAATGGTTGCGAACCACAACGAACCCAAGCACTGTGAAAGCTGACGGTACGTCAGTCCTGGAATACATGCCAACAAAGCAGCGATATGAATCACCACAGAAAGAGCCTGCGAGTTGGGTGGTGAGTACAGGTTTCTATACACGGGCACCGGGCTGCTTACCACAGAACGCGAAGATCAACACGGCCTGTCAAGATTTGAGGGTAAGTGCTAGCAACAAATGGGACAAGGTGAACGCTCAACAGCTAGCACCGCGATCGGACGAAATCGCGAGTTGACTGGATTCGTAGGAATGAGTCATAGAAAGGGGTTGGTCCACTGGTAAATATGAGTCCTTACGGAGGAAGATGCGACGAGCAAAAAATCTATTATACAAAGCTGTGTGAGCAGCGAGACGAGGCAAAGTTCGAACGCCACTCACGTCTGCGTGATCACCGCCGACAGAGACTGGAAAGGTATAGGTGTTGATCAGTTTAACGAGCTGTCACCTGGCCGCAACTACTCACAGCGGGAACAGGAAGGAGCTACTCAAAGAAGCTCGGATTAGTGATAGAATGTAACAACTATCGCGAACAACTCCAACCTTGAGGGACCTAGCAGATGATCAATTCCAGTTTCGCAATATTAATGGAGAACCCTCACCATACTGGTCCCAAGAAAAGGACCGTGGGTTTGGAGTAGTTCGTTACCAAGTAATAGTAGCTATGATAGCTAAATAAGTTCGTCTATCCCGTGCGCAACCTTCAGACATACGTTGTGTGCATAAACAAAGCCGTATTGGCGGTCTCTGTGATTCTGTCCGGACATATGAGTGTCAGAGTGAGTTTGTGGTGTGGGTACACATACAGAAGCAGAACGACCTGGGAGTCCGTTACAGTCAAAAGCGATTCTCGAGGATCAGAAACTTGCGTACCCATATCTTGAGGTAGTATGGGTCTCTACGATAGAGCCTGAAGTACCGATACGTTTGATGGTACCCCACGCCTTGTAGACTGAAAGCGATGAGCAGAGACACAGTCCGGGGTATGGCCAGTACTCACAGTATACCGAAGAATGTGCCGAGAAGCCACGCCCCCATAGTGTCGTCGAGCGCCGGGAACGCCGGGGGAACTGGCATTGGTAGAGTCGCCGTCGAGTTCGCTGTAGATGAGGTGCTCATATCCATGGGTTGCCAGTGGGACGCCGGGTCCGAGGACTCCAAGACGGGAGTTCTTATAGAGAGCCAGCTGAACAGGACCCTTCTCAGACCCTGAAAGAACTCCTTACCCAGCGTTAGCGTCACGGCGCTGGAACGCGGGTTGGAAGCTTTCGTCGCGCTGATCCGGCGGTTCTTGGGACAAGGCCAGCCTGGATTGTCCGGAAAGGCGACGACTCGGCGAAGAGTCTGACTCGAAAGCATGCATGCTCCAGCCAGTCACCAATGTGGCGTAAATCTACTGCACCGTGATGTTGAGTGGGAGATATACAAAGTGGAGTTCAGCTTGCATAAAGAGGGAGGATGAATGGTTGGTCCGGGCTAGCGCGACTTTGTGTCTCGGCCCTCGATAATGTGACACTTCCGAATTCAAGCTCAGGCGCCGTCACGTAGGCATCCTGGCCATATTAGGCCGTCCGTCGGGCGTCGACAACTTCTACGGGCCCTTGCCCGCCTTAGCTCCATGCGAAGCTGGGTACAGGGCAAGACATCGAACTCGTCTTCTCCTGAAGAAATAAAATAGCTCGACTTCGTAATGCAACACATTCTCAAGCTGTTCGTCAAAGGACGTTAACGTTCCCGAGTGCGGCCAAGTATGCAAAAGAATAAGTCCATCCGTTCAGAAATGTGCACCTGTCCCCTATAGAACAGACACACGCCCACTTAGCTGTGCTGTCTACAGCAGACGGCATTCTCTGCAGCAATTTACAGCTCCGCTGGAGCGCCGCTGCATGAAGCTGCGCAGACCAGAGAACCCCCCCGACTCGCGCCCGGACTCAATGAGAGAAGCCGTCGCGCGACCGTTCGAACAGAGCCGTTCCATGCTCACCTGGACAGAGTGCCGCACTTCCTCCCCGGACCTCAATGACACCCGCCCATATCGCCTCCCACAGAGCCGGCACTTTGGTCGTATACGTTGGCGGATCTTCTCGGTACCACTCTGAGCCCATGGTTCGCAGACACAGAGCTCACAAGGCGGGGAACACTCACCTTCCAAGTCCACGACGCGTATCATGTTTGTACCTGGCGACGGGGAAAAGGGAACAAGGTGGGAGGGCATCGGCGGGCGTTGAGTCGACGTAAGTAAGTACTCGGGATAGCGGCGTAGCGAAGTACGGAGCAAAGACAAGTTACTCGGCATTGTTTCTATGCGTCTATGGAAGAGCAGATGGAGATAATAGCCATTGTCCAAGTGTAGACAGAGGAGCCCAGTGCAGAGTCGGTGGGAGCCGGAGTCGAGAGCCAAGAAAGGTAGTATAGGCGCCCCTCCACGGGCTGTTTCTCAGGTTGGACTTTGTTTGACACTGAGAATACAGTACTACTAACCCAAAATCACAGCAGGTTTGCTTCAATCATCGCGGTTGCTATAGTCTCAGCCATTGCTGGATCTTCAAGCCATAAATTCATGGCCAAGGCAAGCGCGTTGAGGCTGATGCTCCTGGGTCAGACGAAGCCGCGTGGGTCAGACAAGGGCAACTTTCCAAGGTCCACTTAAGTTAGGTATCTATAGTCACATACGAGCAACAGAGGCGCGAGCTACCGACTCTTGCCGTTTAGCTTTCCCTTCCCCTTCTGCCGCTCCGGCGAGTCCGACAGCGGCACGTTCACCGGCGCCTTCCACCTGCCCAGAAGCAGATTCGCGCGGAGGACAAGCAGGTCCCGGAGCATCTGCAAAGAGTCTGCGAAGACGTGGAGCTTGCTCCCGCCGACCTCGTGCCACTCGATCGGGACCTCTGCGACCGGTATGCGCATGGCCTTCGCGAGGAGGAGAAGCTCGACATCGAAAATCCACGTGGGGAGGTGCTGGTACGGGAAGATGTGCTGGGCGGCGCGCCGCGAGAAGAGCTTGAAGCCGCACTGGGTGTCGCGGATATGGCCGACGCCGACTATTCGGAGAATGGTGTGTAGGCCGTACATAAGCACGTTGCGTAAGAAGGAGCGCTGTAGGCAATATGTAAGTAAGCGTGTGCGCGGCTGTGAGCACAAGCGTCGGTACGACGCAAGAACGCACCTTGACGACAGCGTCGGTTTTGACAAGGTGTGCGCGACTCCCGACTGCGACCGCCGCACCGTCCTTGTCGTCTTCGAGGAGCCCGTCCATCGCCGTCCACAGCGCTTCCAGGTCTTCGAACCGGCTCGCTCCATCCGCGTCCACCATGAGTAGCCTGCGGCCCCTCGCATGCAGCATCCCGTGCCTAACTGCTCCGCCCTTGCCGAGATTCTTCTCGAGCACGACGACGCGCACGTCCCCCGCGCTCCCCGCGTACGTCGCGCCGAGCCTGAGCGCGAGATCAGCTGTGCCGTCGCGCGACCCGTCGTCGACGACCAGGACTTCGTACGTGCGCCCCAGCGAGGTACGTGTCGATTCGAGGTGGGCGAGGGTGGTCGAGAACATGTCCGGTAATCGTGCGGTCTCGTTATACGCGGGAATGACAACTGTGAGGTCGACAGTGGGTGGAGTGTGTACACTCGGCAGGGGCAGTCGCGCGGAGGGTTTGCGCGCGGAACGGTAAGTTTTCTCCGAGGGTTTTGGGATGATGGTCGAGGGAGACCAGAGGACGAGAAGTGAGTATGCCTGTCGTGAGAGCAATGAGCAAAGATTCGGGGCCATGTGTGAAGCAAAAGCCACTTGAAAGGAAGAGACCGCTCAGTGATGCCGTATAGGGCTTCGTCTCACCCTAGTCGCAAGCTCGAGGGGGACGACGCGCTCAGAATAGACGGCTTGAGCCGAGCTGACCAGTGAATTCGTCAACCTCGCAGCGCACGCCCGCGTCACAAGGACACGAACAGCCTGCGAGTCTTAGAACAAGGATGATTGTGGATTCATCTTCGCGCGTCGCCTGAGCGTCCTCAAGGTTGAGTGTAATCGAATCTCCCATCCCGAATTTCGTCTCGCGGACTAAGCCGGGTGAACGAGCAGATGGGCTCTGTGAAGGATGAAGCACGTACAGTGCCAAGCGTGGCGACCACAACAGCCAGACCACTGTAGACGAGTGTAGACGTGTCCATAGCGGACGCGAGTTTCAAGACGCCTCCTGTCCGATATCCGTCGTGGGTCTAGTCGTGGAGGCGATTGTCGTAGTTCAAGAAGGCAGTCAAGGTCAAGCGGTAGATCTAGTCGGCATGAGCGAGAAGGAAAGAGAGAGGCAGGGGCCGGCGCAAACGGTGACAGGGAGAGGATGGCGGTGAACGGAGAGAGACAGCATTGCGTTTTGGTTTACATACAGCACTCACGCGCATCCTTCTGCCACGTCGTCTTATAATCGCTTTAGATAAGATAGACGCCTTTTTCGTTCTTTACGTCCAAGTCCTCGCGCCGGGACTCCGCTCTCGTCTGCTCCGTCTTTCCAATTTCGCCACCTCCTCCACCTCCCCGACGTGGCGATCGTTCTCATCTGAGCTCTCATCGACTCAAACGATGGCGACAAGAATGGCGACGCGCACCATACTCTCGCGAGCATCCGCCCCGGGACGTATCTTCCTGCCAACCTTCGGCGCGTCTGCGAGGAGATATATGGCCTCGTCTTCTGAAGCAACAGTACGTGTATCTTCCACGGCGACGCGCATATACCAATCTCAATATCTACTGGGCACATAGCTGAAAAAGACGGGGCTATATGACTTCCACGTCGCAAACGGCGCGAAGATGGTCCCCTTCGCCGGGTACTCCATGCCATTATCGTACGGTGACGTCGGCGCAGGTGAGTTTATGCGTATGTCGTGTATCGCTTATCAGCTCAGAAAGACTCGGACGTGTAGTTGCTAGCCATCACCACGTCCGCAACTCCGTCGGTCTCTTCGATGTTGGACATATGGTCCAGTCCAAGTACGGCTTCCCACCTTTTCCATGGCGTATCCCTCCTAAGTAATTCGTCATGTGCAGCTTCCGCGGCCCTACCGCAACCGCCTTCCTCGAGCATCTCACACCTTCCTCACTGTCATCTCTACCACACTATACCTCTACGCTTTCCATCCTCCTCAACCCTCACGGAGGCATAATTGACGATACCGTTATCACGAAGCACGCCGACGACGCCTACTACGTTGTCACCAACGCCGGGCGCCGTGATCGCGACCTCGCGTGGTTTGCCGAGAAGGTGAAGGAGTGGAACGCGAGCGAGAAGGCGAAGAAGGAAGGTGGGGTTGAGCACGAGGTCCTCGAGGGCTGGGGTCTGCTTGCATTGCAAGGTACGTACACTTCTCTCGTAGCACATCAGGGGCATCGTGAATTCCTCTGGACCTTGAGTCACAATTGCACTGCATTGAGCATCTCTGTGCGGTAAAGTAACCGATGCCTCCGATTACACCCACAATCATATGCCATTCACGCAAGCTAGGTTTCTGATCTCGTAATACAGGCCCGGAGGCAGCGCAATACCTGCAAGGTCTTACCTCCTTCGATCTGCGCGAGCTCACCTTTGGAAAGTGTGCCTTCGTCCCTATCGAAGGCTTCAACCTTCACGTCGCGCGGGGAGGATACACTGGAGAGGACGGTTTCGAGGTGCGCCATCACCCCTAGTATTGTGATTACGCTCGTTGCTACATAAACTCACTCTTGCTACCAGATCTCCATACCGCCCTCACAAACATTCGAGGTGGCGCAGCTCCTCTCGAAACCTCCCGTTCAGCTCACAGGACTTGGCGCGCGTGACAGCTTGCGGCTCGAAGCGGGGATGTGCCTGTATGGCCAGGATCTCGACGAGGATACGACAGCTATCGAAGCCGGCTTGACATGGGTGATTGGTGCGTTATATAGTTTCTTCTTGTGTGCTTGCCGCTCACTCGTGAACATACTAATCACTAGGTAAGGACCGGAGGGAGAATGGCGACTTCGTCGGCGCTGAGGGAGTGCGAAAACATCTGAAAGAAGGCCCACCTAGGAGACGTGTTGGGCTAATTGTCGAGGGTGCCCCCGCACGGCGTACGTTGCTAATAGAGCCGCTATCTTCCACTGGGGTTGACCGATTATACCTGCAGAGGGCGCGAAAATATTCACCCCATCCGGTGAAGAACAGATCGGTAAGCTTCCTAGGCTGGGCCGACATTTGCTGCATTCTACGTTCTTTCTTGACAGAGCGCGTATCGCGTCCCTCCTAGGTACCGTAACCTCCGGCATACCATCGCCGACGCTGGGGAAAAACATCGCCATGGCGTATATTAAGAACGGCTGGCACAAGAAGGGAACCGAGGTTGCTGTCGACGTGCGGAACAAACTCCGCAAGGCAGTTCTGACCCCTATGCCGTTCTCGCCAACACGGTACTATCGCGGATGAGTCCACTATGTTTGATGCCCATCTCTCGCGTGTGGGGATGGGTTTGTACGTGTAGTGAGCGAGTCTCAACGCGTGCGCATCTCAACATGTACCGCTGGTGTGATCCGAAACGCATCATTTTCCTCGTGTTCACACGCAGCGAGCTCAAGACATCTTCGCCGAAATGGATGATGCGCGGTGTGGGGAATCGTGATAGGACTTGCTCGCATGACCGAAGCAGACCCGCGGCCGACTTTGTCTCAGCATGTCTATCACTTGATATGAAGCATCAAGGATTAAATACTTACACCTAACGCGTATAACGGACAGATGTTCATGAACGAATGCGGACCGACCGTTAAGCATCGTCCAGAGCTCCGCACACTCGGCTGAATAGGACACCTTCGGCAGACATATCGTACCGCAGGCTCTGGAACACAGGCGATACCCATGGCCATCTATCGTGGGGAGACGCTGACCGGATGTAGAGAGGGAGGGCACGGCCGCTGCAAGTCCGGAAGGTGAAGGTGAGTCCGTACATTCGGACGTACGTGTTGTCGTTCGTAACTTTGCGGCCCGCGGTGGTGGGGTGCGGGCGTATACCACGACGGATGGGCACGAGACCAGGTATCGGGGACCTAATGGGGAGACCGTTCAGACTCACTTAGCAAATGCTCATTCATCGTGGTCCGAGACTGCACGCCGTCTTCGGGTCGAAGAAGTAATCCTTCCGGCCCTTCCGTCCGCACAGGGAATGACTCAGCTAGACGGATGTGGGGCCAGCAAGCTGCTCTATGCTGGCATCTAGTCGCAGACCCTGACTCTATGAATACTTAGTCTCCGTCCCGCCCATATGCTGCTTCCTACGCTTCGTGGTAGTTGATACCATTACCCCCGTCCCTCCACAAATTCTCCGCCGTCATATACCGAAGTATACCGTCTTCACCTTCATCTGATCGTGGATAACGATGGAAGACTACTAAGTACCCTACGCCATGGCAAAGCGCATCTTCGTCGCCATATAATACGTCAGAGAATCCTATCAGTAACTATGAATGTACTACTACGGCTATTGGGCCCGAGAATGCAGGCAGTGTCTCATAACATAACCTTCATTGGTCACACTACTAATTGTTCCACGACGTGGTGTGTCGGTGAAGCCTCCTCACAACGTCAATTCTGCAGCAAGGCACTTAAAGTTGTAGGGTCATATAACCTGTATCCTCATTTTGATCATACCGATGGTATTTCAAGTGCGAGGATGACGATGTCAGTTATGCTCCCATTTTCCTACAGGATTCATCCTGAGAAGCAGTCATCATATTATACAAGGTGGCACGCGGTGGCGTCGAGAAGAAGAGTAAAAATTGGGTGAGCTCGTCCTTGTCATATATCGTTCCGAAGCGCAAGGCTCGAGAACCAATCATGCTAAGTGAAAGATGTGCATAATTCACACAGTGAGTGCGACGTCCTTGGTTGCACGATCTTTCTTGCCTAGCGTGCTCTCAACGTCCGTTAGTGACTCCCCTGCCGGAGGCACCATCTTGAGTTCGATGTCCGAGGATCGGTCTGTCGCGGCTGTAGTCACGGTTTCCTGTGGACTCATCAGCCGATGAGATTGTGAACGAACGCAGAGCGGAAGCACACCTGATGGATGTCGAGAGGCACTGCAACCCGGCGGGGCTTGCCAACGGGGTTTGTGGACCGCTTGCCCAAAACGGTAGAGGTGAAGGGTGTTGTGCCCTCCATCACCACACCGCGGTTGATAAGGGACTGCCGAGCGTTGAGACTGGGAAGACATCAGCCTTGCCCCCACGACTGAATTGAGACAGTGCCACTCACGAGACTAGGAACGAGTTGGAGTAAACTGCCAGTGAAAGTTCAATCGTCAGATGACGAGTAATGCTGATGTGAGTACACGCCGGAATAGCACGCACGCACGTTTTGTCAAAATCATTGAGATTGCGGCATATACAAGGTTGTCCGACCAGGCCAGAGACTGTAAAGTCGGAATGCGAATGAGTCGTCTAGCAGCCTGGTTATGCAGTTGACCTTCACTTACGAAAGCGACGTTCAAGATGTTGAACACACTGCAGGAACATAAATAATCAGAGACCCGTTTGTCTACATGTGATCGAGCGTACCAAATCACGAGACCTGGTGATTGAAAGTGAGCTATCAGTCGCGGAGCCTGGCACCGGCAAGAGATACTGGTGTCTTACCACTGCTGATTGCGTACATGATAAGGATATCAAGCAGGGAATCTGTGCTGGATTTAACTATCAGCTATGTACTGCTTCGTCAGAACGGTGGTTCTACATACCGAGTCACGCCAGTGCGATTCGTGCGGAGGAAATAAATGAGCACGCTCGTAAGCATGAGATCGGCCACCATGATGAGGGAGGATCCCAAGGATGCCAGCCACTAATGGATTTCCGTCAGTCAAGGTCCAAGGAGACATTCTCAGCGATTGTCAGATGAACGTGCCGAGTACTTTAGGAACTCGTTGATGTTCGCAGCATTCCAGCTAGAGACATGGGTGTTAGACCTAAAGCATATCTTGACATACAATGGATGTTTCTAAACGAACCCCAGACCTGTCAGAGCTGCGAGACGTTCCAAGTTAGCGCCTTATTGAGAATGTGTCATCTATAACACGGCATACCACAGTAACATACTACGAAAGGTCAGCATTCGATAGTCTAGCATGATTATCACAGCACGTACCGGTGAACGCCAAGGTGAGAATCGTCTGGCGAGGGCCGTTAGAGGTGCATGTCATGGAGTATACGCCAAATTGCAACGTACAGCAATGATTGCAACTGGTCGAAACCTGCGATCAACTGCGTCATAGTCAGAACAGTATCTGATGACGAGCAGGACATTGTCTTCGCTTACTCATGTACACTCGTCGTGCAAAAAAGCTGTTAGAGGCCGTGACTGATGAGATTCACAAGTGAACAGCAAAGAAAGCGCCACTCACGTCTGCGTGATGAGCGCAGCTATGCTCTGCCAATTCCAATATATTGTTAGCGGACGGAATCTTCGTTGTTTATTAGCAGTGTCACGAGAGACGTACTCCTGGAACGGGGAGAAACTGGGCTGAAGTGAACATCTATAGAACGATAAACACAGGCGGATGTCTCATACCCTCATGGACCTGTCCAGGCTCGTGAATGATCTGTAAATGATCCTATACTATGTATAGATTACATACCAAACCGGAGCTTCTAGAAATATTGTCGGATTGAAATAGTTAGTTATGAGGTTGTAGTAGCTGTCATATTTCATATCTATCAGATCGGTATTGGAGTAGTCAAGCGAAGTCTTATGTACCATGCTTGGATTGAGAGCGCTGTAATCGCCGTTTCGACGATTCTGAAGCAGGGTTGATTGAGATACTGACATTGAGATTACCTTGTTAATGTGAACGCACTGTGATACTATTATCTGCGGAGATTCGCGTTTTAATATCCTGGACCATTCGACTATCGACAAGCATACTGACCCATAGTTTCATATAGCGAGGGTCTTTTGGGTACAGTCGGAAATATCGGTAGGTCTGATGATATCCAATCCCTTGAAGACTACGTCGTAGGGCATGTGAGATCATATGGCTTGCTTGACTAAGTGTACGTGTACTCACAGCATCGCGAAGAGAGTTCCCAGAAGCCATGCCCCCATTGTGCTGTCGATAGCTGGGGGTGCCAGTGGTGGAGGAGCCATGACCATCGGCGATGTCATCGGCGGCCCGGCGGTGGTGTTTTGCATCTTGCTTAGTGAGAAGGCGACGGATGAGAGATCGAAGGGCGCTCTAGCCACAAGTGGTTTATATAGGTTGCTTCAGTGAGTAGCAGAAATAGTCGTGAACGTTACTCACTAGGCAATCTCGCGGGTGACCTGGGCTCGACTCCTAGCAAGCTCGGACAGGCCATGTCCGATGGTGAAGATAGAGTTCATCCGAAGGATAGCATCGTGGTATTCCTGTGCGCAGAGGAGGGCATGGTGTCTTTGCTCATCAAGATCACCAACAGTGTGGTGTATCGTTCAGCCAAGGCCGCTGAATTCTGGTCGTGGATTTCGCCACAAAGTTCCGAGTGTACGGTAACTTCCGTCACAGCACACAAGCGCCAGATAGAGCGCCTGTCTCTTGACTTGATAAATCTCAGGCTGTTCTCCGGCTCCTGTCAGCTCCTGTCCCGTACGGCTTCTTGAACTTTCATGGCCTGAACTTGTGCAGTGCAACCCCCATAATGGTCTGTCTCGGTTTCTTGACTCTATCCCCTGCCGGACTGCCGTTGATGAGTACATCATATCAGCCAGGGTCAAACACTCAGTAGGCCGCTGGGGAGCATCTCGAGAACATCTTCGGGGCGGCTGAAGCAGCATAGTGCGACACAAAGGTGGCTTTCTTTCTGCGCGCGGTTCCCATGTGCGGTCGAACTCTATCGCCACAAGGCTGCTTCTCGCACCGGGCATGGATAGCAGCGCCCCAGGCCCTCTTCCTCCGAGCGCGACTGCACCATCGTTTCCACCACGACCTCGGGGACCTCTGTTCAAATCCACTACTATTCGAGCTGCCTCTGGACTGGGTCTTCTACTCCTATATAGTAGCCCGTTAAGTTCCTAGCACTCTACTCTACTCCATCGCCAACTCTATTCTCCATGGGTCAGTCATCGTCGAAACCCAATAGCGACCCGTCGGTCTACGCCTCATCGTTCAAACCGGGTACTTCAAGCATTGTGTCGGAAGACGAGAGAGCCCAGTGGAAGTCATATGACTACGTCATTGTAGGAGGGGGTTAAGTTGTTTTCGGCTTATGCATAACGTGATGACTCGCCGTCTCTGACCTTGCCACGCAGGAACCGCTGGTAGTGTACTTGCGTCAAGGCTTTCCGAAGACAGAGGGACCACTGTCCTTCTTCTGGAGGCGGGTGAAAAGTACATCAATTCGGACTGTTCACATTGTACGGTCTACTGAGATGACTATCTAGCAACGAAGGAAAGTTATTCAGTCGCATCCCCCTGGCCTTCGAGCGGATGCTTGGTAGCCCTCATGACTGGCGGTATCGAACTGTGTACGTCTCATCACTATCTTCCCCGTGGACGTATAGCTAACGTTGTCTCAGTCCACAGAAAGAATTCAACGAGCGCACCGTTGAGTTTCCAAGAGGAAAGCTATTGGGAGGCACGAGGTCAGTCGTTTTTTCTGATCTTCTCTGAAGGACACACGCGCTGACGCAGCCTTCGCAAAGTTCGATCAATGCCATGATATATCACCACTGCGATCCAGAAGGTGCGAAGGTCCGCTCGCCTCCACGGCGGCTTCATCCTGATCTCTCGCTCGACTACTAGATTATGACGCTTGGGAGAGGCTAGGTGCTACAGGATGGGGTTCAAGCACCATGGCAAAGTTTGTCATCGTCTACAAGTTCCAAGGTCTTGTGGAACTGATGTATCTCTAGATATTTCCAGAAGATGAAGAGAGACGGACCACACGTTTCCACCAACCTTGACCTCGCTGTGAGTGGCCGTCGAATCAGCGGTTCTAAAATGGTCTCTGACAGCAGTCGTCCATCAGCCTATCTCAAACGCCTTCATAGACGCAGCTGTACAAATGGGAATTCCCCGGCGAAAGTAAGCAGTTCGTATCACGCAACCACACCATGGGCTCAGCGAATGGCAATCCAGGGACTTCAACACCGCCGAAGGAACCAGTGGAGCTGGAGCATTCTACGGCGCTGTTGATGCTAAGCATGAGAGTCAGTTGCATCTTCCGCACCCTCTGGTTGAGCCTAACTTTGTGCCTCCATCTATCAGGAAGCTCGACGGCTACAACATACCTGCGGCAAGAGGTTCGCGAAAGGCCTAACCTTACCATCGCAGTCTGCGCCCACACAGAGCGTGTGTTGTTCACCGCAGGTGCAGGGGGTGCCCCCAAAGCTGTTGGTGTGCAAATATCGACTACCCGTGATGGCCCCAAGTATGCGGTCGGTGCGAACCGTGAAGTCCTGGTGTGTGGGGGAGTATTTGGCTCTCCTCAGATCCTCCTGCTCTCGGGTATCGGACCGGCCAAGCACCTCAACAAGGTCAAGATTCCCGTTGTGCACGACCTCCAAACAGTAGGACGTGGTCTGCTTGATGTATGTGCCTCATCCGTTCCGTGTACGAACATTTCTCTCAGGTCTGATGTACCCACCTACAGCACATAAGCCCCGGCAGTATCTGCTTCCGCGCAAAGCCTGGATGGACGTGGGACCATATTACGCAGAGTCAGCTTCACAGCGCTCTAGCACTCTTACGTTGGCTGGCCTTCGGAACCGGACCAATGGGAGCATTGTGTGGGCAGGCAGTGGTTTTCACTCGCTCCGACGATAAGAGGTGAATGCTGTCATATCTTGATTAATTTGGACCGGTGCTGACTATGTAACCAATAGCCTACCGTATGGTCCGGAGCTACCTGTCACTAACACTTTCTCGGGACCCCGTGCTCCCGACCTTGAATTCCTCCTGTTCCCTATGGGTATCATCGATTACGGGCACGGCTTCCCCCCTCGCGGCAACTATGGCATCTCCGTAGTAAGTAGTACTTCAATTAATCTGAACCATCGCTCACACTGCCTGTCTAGGGCGCGATCCTTCTGAAACCTGTGAGCGCGGGCACAGTCGAACTCCAAACGAACAGCGTGTACGATGCCCCTCTCATCGATACAAAGTGAGCTTGTGCGTTGCGTCATCTTCACATGGAACGTATCTGACTCACCGGACCTCAGTTTCCTTTCGGAACAGAGCGATGTGAACGCATGCATCCGCGCTGTCCGCTTCCTGCTTCACCTCGTGCGGACCCCGCCGCTGTCGGACGCGCTCGACTTGCGCCACCTGGAGACGGCCCCTAAAGATGCAGACTACTACTGGATTGGAGACGCCGACCCGGACAAGGTATGTACTCCGTCTCGTCATGGCGGGAACGTGATGGTTCAACCCCACCGCAGGTTTCGGACGCGGAGATCGAGGCTTTCGTACGCAAGTACGCACAGTCCTCTACTCATCCTGTGAGCCATTCTCCCCCGTCTAGTAACGAGCTGCTCGTTGAGATGCGCCGTGCAGACCTCCTCAGTGCGGATGGGACAGGATCCGGCAACGAGCGCTGTCGACCCTCAGCTGCGCGTCCACGGTGTCCAGTCGCTTCGGGTTATCGACGCCTCCGTCTTCCCAGACCAGGTCTCTGGACATCCCTGCGCCCCTGTCATCGCGCTTGCAGAACGCGCCGCTGACTTGATCAAGGGCCAGGCGTAGCGGAGTTCTCCCGCCGCCTCCAGTGCTTGAGTAGTCCGTATTCAACTTTCTTGTGTTCACTTCACCTTCCTGGCTATCGGGCGTACTATCATCATGGATCTAGTTCGCTTTGTGTGGGTGCATCGGGTGCTACTAGCTTATATCCTGCGGTGATACATACTATGTACCATAAGTATCGCCTTTGGCTGTGGTAGTACCATGAGAATGGTCGACCGTCCTTCCGCCGCTCGAAGGGCGAGCAATCGCGCTAGAGAAGTGGCGCTACTCATGCGCATTCACTCGTATTGACAGTAGCATGTGCAACAGATACCTCCACGCTGCTGCCGAAGGTGTAGGGGTGGTTCATAGCTTCTATCAGTTCCTCACCTTCTAATTACCTTCTTGTGCGGCTTGCGGGCACAGTCACAGGAGTCATTGCGGGCGCGGAACGCCACCCTATGTGATTCAGCGGGTCCTGAGCGCTGCAGTTGTACATACATCATTGGGGGCCAAGCCAAAGAAGGAGTGACTACAGACGCAGAGCGGCCGTCTGGGATGTACTTCTCGAGATACATGCGATGTGACAGGCGGTGAAGGACGACCACGGATCCGAGGTATGGGGAGCGGAGAACATCTGTAATCGTCATCAGCTTCTATCGAGTTCCGCCCGCGTTACGACTCGCGCCTGCCGCACAGACTGGACAACATTGAGCACACGTCGGGCTGGGCTGTAGGTGAACAAGCAGGTGCGTGTCCGCACGCCGCCCCTTTCTCTCCGTGTCTTGCCATCTTCTGACGCACAACACTCTGCCCGACAGACTAGTACGATGAACGATGGCAGAACAGATTTTCTCTAGTGGTTCAGCAGGGATGCGTTGGGCAATAGGAGCTACAGCACCTATGGGCACAGTGAGCGTTCGGAGAGCGGCTTCCCAATAAGCAGACTGAAACCCGACGAGTGCTAACAGGCGGGTAAACATACCTCCGTCGGCTTGATGACACGGTCGATTGATTTCCGTTCAAGAACGAGACGATAAGCAGTTAAAGCTGATCTGACCGTTGGAAACTGGAATCGTCGAACGGCGCACACCCGCGTCACGAGCACGAGTTCCTGCCGTCCCGCAGCTTCGCAAGAGGGATCCATGCAATAGGCCGTGAAACCCTGTGTGGTTTGGACCAGGTGGTCGATTAGATGGCCAGAGATCTGCAAAGAGTGAGTACGAAGTGATTAGGGAGGTGATACCACAACCGCGAGACTGGCACTGTGAAAGTGCGGCGTAGATGTCCATTCGGTGCAGGAGAGGTTTGCGATATCCGTTGTGGGTCTGGACTTCAGGTCATTGTAGTAGTCTAGATATGTGCCAAAAGTTTTGTAGTAGGTCAGTGCAGCATGAGCGAGACAAAAAACACGAGTCGCACCTCAGGCCTCATCCGTGATACTACAGGTTACGCGCTCCAGATTCAGGAGCCCCACTTCTACTTAGCTGTTCTCCGAGGCTGTACTGAAATCTCGGCCCTCTCGTCTCTCTCACTCCAGGCTATCATTAGAGGACTCTATAGGCATTGGGCAACGCGCACCGTGTACGAGAATCTACCCACTGACTCGAGTACATTGATATCATCGGACCGTAAACGGCGTGGATCGCCGCGGAAAGCCGAGCAGACAGGTCAAGTTACGAGATGGTTGTCAAGAGATTCACAAACTCTTCTTGCGGGTAGATGTAGCTGCAGTTCCATGAGGCAAGGGCGAGGTAGTCGAGGGTAGTCGTGGAGAAAACATAACGAGCACCGGCTCTTGCCGTTGAGTCTCTTTTGTTAGACGCTGACGACTAAGTTTCGTGCGGCCCGGTATCGGGCCTTCAGCGCTTGTGCATCCGGAACACGACTTTGGACTCCGAGTGGGCCTCCTACGTGTCGCGTAACGTATGCCCTCACGGTGAGCTGGATGCTTCGCTCTATCATCTGTGGGTAGCACTACCGATGGTATATTGCACCGGTGGCTGTCTCGTGCTGCGGCGGGATAAGCCATTTGACAGTGACATTCGGGCACCTATGGCGTTGAATCTACAGCCTGAGCTTCTTCACTGCGGGCAACAGCCCGCTCAACGCGGCCTTCATGCAATACACGTTCGCTGCCGCAGACAATGTCGCAAAGGTATGTCGGAGCAATTGTTGTACGCCTCTGGGACGCTGAACATGGCGCATACCGCTCCAGATCCCTGACAACATATCATTTGACCAAGCGGCTTCTGTTCCTGTCGGAACGGTGACCGTGGCGATGGAGATGTAGAGCCACTACCCCGAGGCTCGTTCTGTGGACTTTTCTGCGCCTTGGGAAGAGGGTGAAATGACAAAGCACGCTGGCCAGCCCGCTCTTGTCCTCGGGGGCTCGTCGTCGGTCGGACAGTACGGTCAGTTCAGGTGCCTCTCAGAGATATCATGGTAGAGCTGACTAGTGTTACCCGTCCGCAGCGATTCAGATGACGAATCTTTCAGGCTTCTTGCCCATCATTGCGACCTCGTCCCTAAGTACACGGACTATCTAAAGACGCTCGGCGCGGCCAATGTCCTCGACGCGCTCGCTCACCCCAGACGCACTCAAGGCCGAGATCTCCTAGATCATCTCCGGGAAACCTCTCAAGTATGTGTACGTCGCGATCATCGACCCGGCCGTGCAGGAACTCGGATACGACATCCTCGCTCCTGGAGGGTCGCTCGTCTTGACGAACCCGTGGGACACCGCGACTCTCCAGCCGAGGTTAGAGCGCGACAGCGCCGCGGGCCTCACCTCGAGGAAGATCGCGCGAGTGTTCGGCAGCCTCGCGATTCCATCCAATAAGGTTGCTCGGCGAGGAGTTGTACAAGCACCTCACGGAGTGGTTGGCCAGGGGGCTTATTGTGGTAAGCGGAACCAGCTGTTGCAGGTTTCACGTTCGTATCTTACTACGTGATGTATTCTGGCCGAACAGGGTCGAGATTCTCCCTGGAGGATTGCTGGCTATGCTAGAGGAGTGTGCGCGTATGCGGGACAACAAGGTCAGTGGAGTCAAGCTAATTGTGCACCAGCAGGAGACCGCTTGAGCCTCCGAGTCGATATATCTCGCTCGAGCTTTCCGTTGAGATTGGTACGACTGTGATACTACTGATTGCAATGCACACCGGAATTGTCAACCCGCTCATCTACGTACCGCGTGATGTTGCTTTACTTATGTTATATTTTCAACAGCAAATTATTGCGAAGCAGCTACAAGACCTTTCGCCTACCATTACCACCTCCTCACTTAACCACGCCTCTCAGATTCAAGTTGATCCGAAATCATTCTCGTTCGACATGTCCCTATAAGTGATGCGGCCGGTGTCGTAGACTCGTAGTCATAGGGCAATCTGCTGGACACCCGGTGCGTGCTTCCGAGCGTCTCTCACCCGTGCCATTCTCGACTAACCATCTCCCTGGAACTAGACCTCGTCGTCGCGCACGGGAGTAATCGGGTGCTGAGAAAGACATCATGTACATGCGTGCATTGGGTCTCAGCACTCCGGGTCGTTGATGCGTTCGTGTTCCCCGACCTGGGGGCATCCTTGCGTGCCTATTATGGCACATGCGGAACGAGCGGCAGATGGCGGTATTCATAAAGTAAGAGGCCGTGGTTGCTTCTCTTGATCGTGATGTCTTGTGTTGCGCGTCGAACTGATCAGCTACTACTAAGAGTCTAGATGGGCCTCATGGCAGCCTAAACCCGGACGAGCATGAGTGGAGTGATTCAACTGCTGCAGTTCTACACACGACGGGCACAGGCCAGAAACCAGACGCAGAAAATGTTGAGAAAATCTCCGGGCGTATCTAAGCTGCTATGGGACTTTCTTGCTCATCTCTGCGTGTACGTAATGCTTCCTTCTCCGGCACTATTCACGACATTTCTACCATCTGAACATTGTAGTCCCGAAGATGTTCCCTTCCTTTGTCACAGAAATCATGAGAAAGACCGAAAGGCTACCTTTTGCATACATTCTATAGCCAGTTTTTGTGACAGGATTTCCCGGCACCTACAACACGATAGAAACAACTACCTTTGTCGTCGCTTCTAGGGTAGTGCTTAGTTTACTGGATATGTTTCATTCATCACGACCAGGAAGTTTTGCAATATTCTAGGAGAATGCCACATTCTCGACCGTGCCAAAAGTCTACTGAAATTGTGCGGACAGGTTAGATCCGCCTGGTACTTCACGAAGATTTCTTGCGCCCATTATTTGGGGCATGCCTGCCGTGACAAGTGATCATCCAATCACTCTCTCGCACCTAGAGCAGGACCCGCCGAAATGACCGAAGTGACCTTGATGCTCGTGGTATCCCACTGCAGGTTCGTATATCCAAAAGTTGGAACAGCAAACACACGATACTCACCACCTCTCCAGATACGTAGAACGAGTCCGACTTGAGGACATCCCAGATCTGCTCGACGTTATTGGCGCGCAGGACGATGAAGGAGCCGGTGACGTTGTCCATAGCGTCGGCGTCGCTCATCTTCACTCCGTCGAAGGAGTTGGATGCACACGGGATCCCGGATCCCGCATAGTCCCGTAACGGAAATTTGCCGGCAATGCTAAAACTCTGTTACATAGCCACAGAGAGGTAAACCCGGTGCGTATTGACCGTCGCATTGCCTGTCGCACGCCAACGCTAGAAATCGTTTGACACTAGGTATACTGGAGATGGACGAGACACTACTGGCACTCAATGTTAGCCTCTCGGGGTCGGACTCGGATTCGGCTCAACGGAGCCGATGTTAGGCGCTCGAACCAAACGGCCTTCCCGGACGCTGTCGGCCCTCACTTTAGCTTGCGTTATGTACACCGCCCCCACGGCTCACGCACCGGCATCCCAGATGGCTGTGGACTTGGGTGGACTTGGGTGAACGCCTTTTCCCAAGGATCCGTCCTTCCTACCCGCAGCTACCACCATGCAACCCTTTCAACACTTCTCCCAACTTTCAAATCTCGACCTCGCGACGCCTGGTGGCGAACCCGGAAGTACATCGGAGGCACTTCAGGATGCCAGCACCGTGCGTTGAACCACTTACTCCCTCCAGGGTCCGCCTGCCACATCCTCTGCACCATACAGACCGTACTAACTCCTCGCAGGCAGAACTGATGCTTGCCTACAATCCGTATCTTAACCCCCCCTTCCCCACCCCCGGGCCATCCACCCCATTCTCCCCTACACATGAGCATGATGGAGAACTGCCCGATGTTGTCCTGATCACTCAGGATCAAGCTCACTTCTATGCCCATTCTCGCCGACTCGTTCTGGCGTCCACGAATTACTGGGGTATGTTGTTCGCCAGCCCCGTTCCACCCCAAATCATCAACGTGCCCGAAGACGCGAACACACTCCGTCTCGCTTTACACCTCGTCTACGGTTCTCCCTTCCTCTACCTTGGACCGTCCCTGGAGAGCATCGAGGGCACCCTTGTCGCACTAACAAAGTACGGCGTCGTACTTGACAAGCTTGTTGCATCCTGCATGCCGCTCTACCACCTCATCCTCTCCCATGCCCCCTACCGGCCAATCGAGACCTACGCGCTCGCAGCCTGGTTCCACCTAGAGCCCGTCGCTGTTGCCGCCTCTTCGCACCTCCTCGCCTTCGACACCTCGACGCTCACGGACGAGCTGACGATCAAGATGGGTGCGCTATACTTTAAGCGGCTGCTTGACCTCCACAAAATCCGCCGTACAGCGCTCAAAACGATCGTTCTCCGCCTGCCGCAGATGCACCCACCGACGGACACGTGCGGAGAGGAGGGGCAGAGGGAGCTGATGAGTATATGCGCTTCGGCGGCCGCGGAACTAGCGTGGGACTCGCTACCGAGTGAGTGATGTTGCTTTGTGTGCGCGAGGAAACGTAATGATCGTTTGTGTCGCTTTTAGATCTCTCGACCTACGCGCTGCAGTCTGTGTTCGAGAAGCCGGCGACTGACTTGCGGTGCAGGGCATGCAAGGCCGTGCTACAGCAACATATAAATGAAGTTACCACGGAGTGGTCGGCAGTGAAGGTATGTATCCTCGACGACATCTTCGAGGCTAGCCATTCTAATATACTCAATCGTCGTAGAGGACGATCTAGCTATGAACTGACACTATCTGCTCAAGAAGACAACGTTCACCCTCGAACTATGCCTCCATCCGACTATGGTTCCCCATCTGGCAAAACGGCACGCTGCCGACTTGTGGGCCCTTATGGTACCAAGAACCGTCCACACAAATCTTGCGCGCCGATCGCAACAGGATCACCTGCACCAATGCTTATGCCGAGGCGAAGGGCGACGGGTCCAAGTGGGGCCGAGTTTAGGCTGGCTGTAAGTGCTTCCAACTCTCTCAGTATGTTTTCATCCCGACCCATCCCGATGTTCCCGTTTCATTTGCGCAGGTGGAGATACGAGTCCCGTCTCCAATATCTTCCCAAGCCCCGTAACACTCGTATCTACGCTCGGGGTCACATCCTACGCTGGAGGTCAGTACAGTATCATTATATACGTTCTGCCTGCTTAAAGCGCTTGACTGATGTATCGTTTGCCCGTCGGATGTACTGAAACACTCTTCGACCTGGCAGGCATCAGCGTACTCCCGTGTCCAGCCCGCGACACAGCAGAGTGGATCCCTCGCCCGATCTACATTGCGGATCCGACAGCCTCGCGGGTGCATGCTGCTCAAGGGTTAAGCTTGCAAGTTTGAGAGCTAGTCCATTGACGATCGTGAAAAGGAAAGTAAGTAACAACACATGTTGCCAACTGGTACCGACAGCTTCCATCATCGCACTGACGTCCGCAACAACAATCCGCAGGGCTTTGTCTCCGACATACGGTAAACGCAGCAAGGTAAGTTTGAATCTTCCTCAGAGGTTTACAGGACGACAAGCAGAAACCGGCAATGCAAGATTGCTTGCGCGGCCGGTCAACGAAGACTTCTTGATCGCCAGACGAAGTAGAGTTCGTCCGGCGCCGTGAACACAGCTCGCCCCACCAGCCTCACCCGCACGTCAGACGCAGCTGACCGCTTCTCTTGCACTGACGTGCACTGACCACATGACAGGCTCTGCAGCATCAGCGAGCCAGAAGCTGCTTCTATTTCACCCGTGCGCAGATCCTATGTGGGGCACATCCGCGCACGAACGCGTCATCCCGTCCACCGTGGCCACTGGCCAGTATCAGCGCACAAGCAGCGGCGGCCGAGGAGCTTCCCCTGGCACAGGTGGACCCTGGCACGACTCGGCTACAACGCGCATCCCACACTACGTAAGTAGGTACATATATATGCGCCGAAGTCAGAGCCCATGCACCGGTAAGTCTCTTCTGAATTCGCCGTCAGAGCTCATGCACAGGTATGTAAGTCTCTTTTTGCTCGGCGAACTTCCGCGCCCGAGGCGGGTGTGTCTCCGGTGCCGGGGCGTCCGATAGCGTCTTCAGAGGATAGCAGAGCAGGTGAGGCTATGGATCTCGTGACGGGAGGCAGGCGGTGGGAGTGTACGCCGCCAAGCTACCCACGCATGAGATTTACGAGCGCCTGATAGAGTATGAGCGAGAAGAGTGGTTTGGAGAAGGCAATGCGGTTTGTGAGAGGGATGCCGTAGCCCACCGCCATCGCCTTCGAACTTGTCTAGCTACGGCGGGCACAAGTATGTCGATGGTCGAGTAGTACTTGAAAAGCTATGGACGATGTTGAGCACAGCTTCGGTTTCGGGCATGTCGTACTCTGGCATCGCTGTGCCTTTTCTGCGCTCGGAAGTCATTACGTTGTACCGTACGTCCATTGACGGTTGGCGTGTTGACGTGAGAGTCAATGCTGCGGCCGACTAGAGCATGTACACCTTCGAAGTGGGGAATGGAGCAGAAGTTCGCGGGTCCCAGATCTTCGTGCAGCCCGCCTGTTTCGTTCGTTGGTCAACTTGAAGGTCTGGCGGGAACACAGCTTAGAACATACGCACGGTCTGGAAAGTCAAGAAATCTATCATGCAATATGTCTTCTGCGAGCAAACGAGGGAAGGTTCGTCATCGGCGGACAGGAATTCGACCAGCACCACTTACTACGTATGTAGCCCGTTCCTCCTGCGCCAGTGATCCGCTCTCTCCAATTCTTCTCCTGTCGTCGAACCTGGGGGCGCGGAACGCCCTGCCAGCGGGCGCGTTCAAGTACGGCAACGTTCACGACAAAGCCCCTAGAACCGTAGATCTCAGGCTCTCCGAACGACGGCTATTTGTGCTTTACTGTACTTTGGACAGGCTTGGGAAGTTCGCTGACAGCACTTCAGCCAGCGCAACATCCGCGCGTGACCCCAACAGTGGACGGCCGATATGCAGGGCACGGAGGGAGGTAGAGTCACGTGAACCTGACCACCGATAAATGTCCGGGGGATGGACGACATGTCGATATCGGCTAGCGGGACGCTGAGAGTGTCGAGGTGGGGGCAATGTGTGGCAAGCTGAAGCAGACCGGTAATACTCATGGTCGTTTGGACGGCGTTTGGTGAGCGCCATCCAGGACAGAGTCTGAAATCACGGAACTCGGGCCAGCATAGCGCGAGTAGGTCGGACCACAATGGCATCATCGAGATCCGCGGCATACCCTGAGCCCGATACGACAAGTATTTCTAGTTGAGAGAGGGCGTACAGCGCGGTGAGTGCGCTAGCGGAGAATGAGGTTAGAAAGTTGTGGGCCTGACCGGTTCGATCAAGTCTTGCGATGACATCGACTACTTCGCGCGTGTGGCTACATAGGTGATTGTGATTAGGGGCATCAGAAGAAGAAGCAAGGAGAACTGACGATTGGCTAGTTACTGGTGCTTCGTGTGATTTCGGACTCGAGATGACCCGTTACGTCCTTGTACAAGGGGAGAATGTCGCAGCGACACACCGGAACCCAGCCCTGCTAAGAGAGTTCGCATTGAAGTACTCCATGGAGCAGCTCGCCGTCGCGCAGCTCGATGTGACCGACCACCAAGGGATCAAAGGCGCGTTCCAGCAGGCGAAAGAGATCTTCGGGTTAGTCGACGTCGTGTTCAACAACGTAGTGCACATCCTCGTCGGAGAAGCGGAATCGACCGCAGACGTGCTCGCACGGAAGGTGTTCGAAGTCAACTTCTGGGGCGTGGTGCATGTCTCTCTGGAGGCGGTCCGCTTCTTCCGAGAGGAGAACGCAAGGAGAACGAGCCACAAGGCGGACGACTCCTCCAGAACCACGCCGCTGGGGGCTCCATCGGGTATCCGGGCGTACGGTTCTACTGCGCGACAAAGCACGGTGAGCACTGCGTACGCGCGCATGCGCATGACGAGAGTCGCATGTTCAACGCACATTTTATCTAGCTTTGGAGGGATACACAGCCGCCGCGCTGGTCGAAGTTGGACCCTGCGTGAAACACTCAGGTAGGAGCTCCATCCCAGCTCGCATCGGCCATGGCTGACTTCCCCGCTAACGCTGATTCCGCCAGGTCACGCCCGCTCAGCCCGGCTCACTCGACACTGGTTATACAAACCCACCGCGCCTCCAAGTAGCCCCGCAACGTCCTGCCTAATCCAGCCCCACGTCCATGTCGTCAGTTACACGCGCGAGTATGAGCTGAGAGCGGACCGGGAGAAGCCGACGGCGTAGCCGTACAGCTCACGGGCAGGGTGGGCGATGCCGCGAAAGGGCTGCGGAGGATCTTCGACCTGAGCCAGCTCCCGGATCTACCGCAGCGCCTGCAGCTCGGGCTGGATACTATCCAGTTCTGCAGGGGCTACATTGATGAGCTCAGGAGGGATTTGCAGGATTACGCACATTGGTCGAATGTTCTTAACAAGTAGCACTCAGCGATGTTGGGCAACAGTCTGCGCAATGTGAGGTTCATTGAAGCTCGCGGAAGCACGACACTACAAGGCAGTATATGACCGTTGCATACATTCCTTCTCAAGAGTCAAGAGAGCATCTGCTTACACGTCATCGCTACAAATACAACAGTGTATATGGAAGCTTGGGCAACTGCACCGTGGTCTTCTGTCCATCGATACAATGCAGCACTGCTGACAGATAAGGTGAGATGGCTTTACGGGGGAGCGGGGTATGTCACGGGTCCAAACGCACATCAGTTGAGGATTCATACGCTGACCTGGACCATTGGGGGGCGAGGAAGGGGGCGAAGATGATGCAGTGGTATAGGACGACAGGCCCCGTCGGAAACCCGCGAGAGGCGATGAAATCCACTGCGAAGCCGCAAAGAGGTGGTTGGTTGAGAGTGTCTGTGTTCCTAGTGTCGGATGGCATGGCGTCGACCGGGGTCAATTGCACAGGCCGGACGTGGATATATCCTGCGAGCTGACCAGTCGCCTTGGATCGGAAGGGAAGGACACATGCAGGAACGATAACGCATGCGATAGGCCCGCCCGTGGATTGGAGCGTGACACGGCCAGGATTGATCCTGTCGTATGTCAAAGGTGTGAGAACGTACGGTATCGGCGAGAACGTACTTATGATCCACGGCGTCCCAGCGAACAGTCCCACATGTCTCCAGTTCCGCAGTGCTTGTGATGTAGATGAGCATTAGCCCACACTCGCATGTGGTCAACCGCTACGTACAGCTCATCGCGCTCGGTGTGTACGGAGCACGGGATTGGGATGTGTGATAGAGATGGAAGGACCCAAAACTTGGGAGAAGCGACGTTCATCGAGCGAGGTGGACTGGAGTCGACTCGGACGGACTGGTCGAGCGACTGATTGCCATCCTTGGGTTCGGCCTTGATCAACATTGGCGAGTTATGTGTGGGTGAAACTTGGGTCGATTAGTGAGTGGTCTGTGACAGTAGCACCACATAGACGTACTACAGCGGTCTCGTAGGCGCGGCAGGAAGGTTCCGAACTTATCTGGTCGACCCCGGGAAGAAGTGTCTGGATGTATAAACGGATTTTAATGGTGTGCGACGCTAGGAGCAGCTCACGCAGACCGTTACACAATATGACAGACATGTGGGCAAGTACTGAGCCAGATAGCCCTGCGATGGACAGCGCTAGGTATCGCACAGCTTGCGAACCGTACGTGTCGCACATAGTGACATAGGCGAAGGGGTAATAGGAGAGGATAGCGGCACTATACTCATTGCAATTGGGCAAAGTGGTTCAATGCTTTCCCAGTATCCGTGCCCCGCTACTTAACGGGCTTGCCAGGGGGACACATGGCGCAAATATGGACGCCTCGCAGTTGAGGTGGAAACATCAACCCCCTTCTTTCAACTCCGACCGTTGTCTGAGACATCCGACCGTAGTATATATATCGTGCGTACCGTTTATCGTATGGCGGAGTGTACCACCTTATCCCAGCAATGATCAATGATCCAGTAGGTGGACGTCCTGCAGGCTCAACCTTAAGCGGATGGAGGCACGGATGGCAGTACTGTACAGTACTTACTAGTGTGACTGTCGACGACTTCCGTACGTGAGGAGGTGTGGTCAATCGGAGGTCCGTGCGGTGACAGGCGGTGACAGTTCAGCCCATTCGAGCTCCGCTGGCGGACTTGGAACACCGACAATCACCGAAATATACCTGACAGATCATATACTTACAGTATGCTTACACCCCGGGCCATGCCCCTGGCTTCGTCAACCTCACACTCCTTACACTGGTCAACCTGCACTCCGTGTTAACCAGTCAATGTCATGCTTCCGCTCAACCGTCGGTCTTCTGTACACGGCAGCAGTGGTTTCAACCTGACACTACCTGATGTGTACTCAGACTCAAGAGAACATGGCTATCGTGGACCGACTAGGCATGTCCGCCTCGCTCGTGCAACCACCAACGGTGGAGGGTCGATTGCAAAATCCGAGGATGGGGTAAGGTGTGTTGTTGCAGGGCGAGAATGTGAGTCCGTTCATCCGTGTCTGTTTCGCTTCAACACGTACGAGCGCGCGACTTTCCACGAACATTTGAACAGAATGACCGACTAGGCGTACAGCACTTCGCATTCTCCGCATGTCGGACACGTCCCCAACCGGACAATCTCAGAGTGACCATAGATCCAGCACTGGCAGGGGCGGCCATCGTATCGACGCCTCACGGAACCTCTGGGACGGCAGCGGGCTGAAAGTGGACAGCTCAAGCACCGACGTCGCGTGGTGCCACGGAGGTATGTCCCAGTACTGATAGATCGTGTCATACGTGATATTGAATACACTTCAAGTGTTCAACAACAAGATCCTAACGAGCGCACGCAATGGGGAGTTGATATTATGGGACTTGAACAAGAATGGGCCGTCCAAGTTTGGTGAGAGTCCCTCAGCTGGTTCTTGCGCCCCCCTTTCCTGTCAAGCAGATTGTGAGGATGCATGCAATCGACCTTCATGTATACAGATTACGGAGTCCTGCCTTGCAGAATTGTGTCGCTTACATCTTGTGTTTGCCAGAAAGACGAACTCGCGATCACGCTCGTTCTATACATGTTCTGCAATACTCTCCTATACTCCAGTCATACTGTATGACCGGCTCTGCCGATGGAGATCTTCGTATATGGGTCTGTTGCCTTTATTCATGCTTGTAGTCGCGTATTGACGGGGTTGCGCGCAGGACATTAGAGATCTGACTAAGTCGATCATGAGAATACACCATCCTGCTGCCGTCAGGGCGGTCGCCTTCTCTCCCGTATCCTCCCAATCACGCCATGTTGTCGCCGCTCTGGACAACGGAAGCATGTACAGGTACCATCCTTCCGTTCACTATGCTCGCATAAGTCTCAGCCCCGTCGACCTTCGTGTTCTCTCTCGCCAGGTGGGACCTACACATGGGACAAAGAGGACAACTAGATCGCATTCCTGTTGCACATGCGGGCCCCATCTTGTCTTTGGATTGGCTTCCGCCCTCATCGATGTCTCCGACCTCATCGAGCACGCGTCAGTCCGGCTCTGGTAATTGGTATGGGACTGGTGCGGGCTTCTTTGAAGATATTTTGCCGTCTGTGCCTATCGCTGGCACCGCGACTGCTTCGACACCTGATGTCGATACCACCAGCCCAGGGTGGATCATCAGTGGAGGGATGGATAGAACCGTGAAGGTAAATTCATTGCATCTACTACACGGTGCTTGTATGCTAAGGTAGTCCGCCAGGTATGGGACTTGACCCACCCCGCCACTAGGCACACTTCGCAGCACCCTACCAACACCCTCCACACTTCCTTCCCTGTACGCCGCGTTCTGTGGCGCCCTGGGTATGAGTGTGAGCTAGCAATAGTCTCTAACGCCGACTTCGGTATCGGTACTGGGGCAGACTTCGGACACGGTGCCCTTGGTGGCAACACATCCGGCAGTAGTGGGCTCAACTCGACTGTGCCGAGTCCTCGCAATTACACATCGCCGCTCGCGGAGGGATCTGGCTCGGCTTCTGCAGCTCAACGCGCGAAGTCGGTCACGCCACACGATGGGAGCGATCCGGTGGAGGTCTGGGACGTGCGTAGAGGGTACATCGCTAAGTGGGTTGTCACCGGGTCTGCTGTCGAGGGTGGCGTCACAGGTTCGTGCTCTGCTTGCTGCGCTGAGTAGATTTGAGGCATGACTGACGGTGGTTCAGACATCGACTTTGCAGACTCGCATGCACTTTGGGCGTTGCATTCATCCGGAACGTTCTCCCAGCTCGATCTGAGGCAGGCGCATCAACCACTGGACGCAATTCCGCGTTCCGCCATCTCGTGGAATACATCTGGGTCAATCGCGTTTGTCACCGATCGGCCGAGGCGGTGGGAGGTTCCATATGATGACATGTGCGCTTTATTTGTGCACGGTACTCATATATTGTTGTACTGAACTGATAGGTAGTGATCCTGACCTGGCGAAGGACAAGAGTCCCGCAAAGGCTTTGGGCAATCCTCCGTATCGACCGGCAACGCAGAATGTGGGCGCCTTTGTGCCAGAGGGCGCGATGGATGACTTGGACACCATCGAGAAGCTCGCGCGAGGATACGTCTTCACAGACAGAGAGAAGCCACAGATTTGTGCGCATAATGCAAACGTTAGTTTGTTATATTTCTGCTCACGAGGGATTGCTCATCGCTTCCTTATCCTCAGGTCGCCATGACTGTCAGCGCCCATGACGCTGCACAAACGTGGTCCATGTTGGAGTCCCTACTCACCGAGTTGACTACGCCACCTACCCCGCCGCTCTCTCCACTACCGTTCGCTAACCCACAACTTCCACACTCCGCATCCGCGCCCGCCGCGATCCCTACAGTCGGCACTCTCCCTCAAACGCCAGCTCCTCCGCGCCCGCCGCGATCAGTAACGTCAGATGGGACCAGTCTTGTCAGGCATAAAGACCGCAGCCCAGGCTCGCGCTCTAAGCACAGCGACGATCGGCGTCGCCCGTCGACGTCTGGTCGCGGCTCTCCGCATGGGATCACCCCCACCTCGTCTACGGCGTCCTCCCCGAGAAAGTCCAGCACTGGGCTGCCAAATGTGCCTGCCGCGATCTTTGCGCGGCGCGAGTCTGGTGCGGGACTGCCTCCCCCTCTTCGTCCGCGCCTACCGTCCTCGTTCCGTCGGCCGTCCTTCTCGACGACGCAAAGCCTGTACAGCACGCACAGCGATAGTCCGAGCGATAGTTTGCGCCTCAATCTTCGGCATGTTGGCGAAGGAGCGTTGGACGACTCGGACTCGTCGGACAGCGGGAGCGACGACGGCGGTGAGGACGGTTCTAGGCGTGGAGGTGACAAAGATAGCGAGAAGGACGTGGACGCGCACCCGACGTCATCAGCGAGCTCGTCGCGCGGGCCTAACTCTCCTTACCTTCACCGCGCGACCACTGCGCACCCGTCGCCGCTCTCGCGCCTGGCTGTCACCGGGCAGCAAACGTGGACCGAGGACGAGAAGGACGACGACTCATCGCCATCCCCGGCGTCGACCTCGGAGGAAGAAACGGACTACGATGACGGCGCGAGTGGTAGCGGAGCTGGCCTAGCGCGGCGGCCACTTGCCGTGCGGATGCAGCGCCGGAGCTCCGCGAGGAGCAGGACGCGCAGCAGGAGCTCGACCGTCGCGTCCCTGGTCGCGCCTCCCCCGAGCTCGCTCCGGAAGATCGTCAAGCAGGATTCCCAAAGCAGCATACGCACCGTGACTGCAGGAGAGTCGACTCCGGCCGGTACTCTGAGTCGCGCGGACGGCGTCCTGAGGCGCGACGACACGATCCGGGACCTGTCAGGGCGCGGCGCTGCGTCGGTGCGCGCGTCGTCGTCGTCGTTGCGGCACACTCGCGCGCGGTCGGAGGCGTTGTCCGGCGATTTCGTGTACGATGGCGAGAGGACAGACGATCTGGACGGGCTGCAGACCCCGATGAGTACGACGAGGACGCAGAGTGGCAAGACCAGGGAGGCTGTGAGAGACGCGGAGGCTAGGCTGAGGGCGCTGGCTTGGGATACTATGCGAGAGCGGTTCGAGCAGTATGCTGATGAGGTACGTCTAGACATCGTCTGCTTCTGCTTCTGCGATTAGGACTGACTGATCGTCATGGCAGGGCGACGTGATCATGTGCGCGATGCTTGCGTTGGTGGTTCCCGAGGAACTGAAGATCTCGAAGATTCGCACAGCACAATTCGTCGAAGCGTATATCGGTATGTCGTACTGTCAGTCTAAGTGTATCATACCTGACAGCCTGTCGCAGAAATACTATCCCGCCTGCGTCTGCACACTTGTGCCGCATACATCCGCAAGTTCGTGTCGGTTGAAGACATCAGGGCCACGACATCTGTGAGCTTCACATCCACTTTCCTCACCATGACTGACTTGTGAGCTGTCGGCAGATGCAAACCACCATCTATAGTACGTGTGGCAGGTGTCGCAAGCCCATCATGCAGCCTGCTGGCCCCATGATCCGCTCCGGAAAACCGTCTGGGAGCTACGCGTTTTGTCTTTCCTGCCAAGCCAGCATCACGAAGTGTTCCATATGGTGCGCAACTCGTGTTGTGCGTGCGTCGAGAGTTCCCACTAACTGTGATTGCTCGGCAGCCATCTGCCCGTCAGGTCGCTAATGTTTCAATGTCCCGTATGCCTCCATGGGGGACATCAGGACTGCTATCGCGAGTTCTATATGCGCCGACCGCCAGACGAGATCACCCCTCCGCCTCTTCCGCCGTCTCTGCGTCTCGGCCGCACGATCGACATGAATCCACCTCGCGGCCGTGCGCTGTCTCGGACGAACTCGACGTACACTGGCGATGGCGAGTCGGACGACGGAGCGAGTGCTCAGGGGGACGGGGACGGGACGACCGGGAGCTACAACAGCGGACGAGTGATGTTGGTGACCACGTCGAACATGGCGCTGGGGCGGCTATGCGCTGCTGGCTGTGGGCATTATTGCTGGGCTGTCCACGACAGTCTCGTCCTGCGAAATTGATGATGTAGCGGTATTGTACCTTTTCAGGGCACTGTCTAAGAGCGGTCCACCATTGATGAATAGATCTTGGATTCCACTCGTAAACTTCGACTTGCCGGAACCAGCAGGAGCATTGATCCCCATTGAGGGATAACTAGCTGACACGATGGCTGGAACGGTACGAAGACATGCTGACTATCGAAGGGTCAGCAAATCTTGAGGACAGAACTTATGAGCCGTGAGCCAAGCGCAAGGTCGACACACCATCTACGCCTTGCGCTCAATGTCCCCGGGGCCGACGACGTTGTGCCGGTACGTTGTCACGGTGCTATGAGCGCGCCGTTCACGCCGGTTCAATGAACGGTTCAGGCCATCGGGAAATTCCGAGTCCTGCGGCGGGATTTTCTCCCTTCAAACTAAGATCATCATATCCCACTCATACTAAGTAAGTACAGGTGCGGCCGCTATAATCTACGCGTAATACAGGGGCAGGCGAGATGATGCCTACCTGCGGTGGGATTATAAACACGGCGGCCATTGCCCGAGGGTGCGCCCGTCCACCTAAAAGCCGTCCGAGTCGAGGGAAGAAGTAAGTATTCCTTCTCGCATCTCCCTCAGCTGGCTACAAGAGGGGAGAACGCCTGCCCGACCGTTGTGACTGCCATCGACGCAAGGAGTACTCATGAGCGCTAACCTATCTTCCTTCCTCTCCGCCATAACGACGTCGCCAACTATCCAGTGCTCTCTACTCGCTGCCCCCGCTGTCCTCGTCCTTGCCTCTCGTTTGATTGCCTATACGCCTGCACCGCACGCACCGCGCATCCACTCGTCGCTTGCTACGCTCCCCAAGAGCAGCCGGAGCTGGTCGTTGTACCCTGACACCTACTATGAGGGAGGCGCATATGCGAGATTGCCATATGGCTCGGTACGGTATTCCTCGCTCTTTCTTGCGCTCCATATCAGCTAACCTCGACTCTATTGATAGGTTCGATACTGGCTCATCGGTCCAGAAGGCGGGAAACGGGTACGAGAACATCGATGCTTCTTCAACTTGCGATGACTGTACCTCAACATGTCACGAATCAGGTGGTACTCATACACGGCCTCACCATACCCGCAATCATCTGGAAAGACGTAGTGCCTGAACTGGCCGCGGAGGGGTACCGCGTTCTTGTATATGGTAAGTCACCTTTCTGGTAAGCACTGTTGCGCATCCGCGAACCCAAGCCCGCGTACAGACGTATACGGTCGCGGCTACTCCGACGCACCGCACACCACCTACGACGCAAGTCTCTATATCACTCAGCTCGCTCTTCTCCTCCAACATGTTGGTTGGATCAATGCAAACATTGTCGGCGTGTCTATGGTGCGTCCCAGCAACTTTGCGCAGCAGGCTCGCCTTGACATATGTACACACCACGCTCGTAGGGAGGGGCCATTGCTACGGCGTTCGCAGCACAGTTTCCCAACCTTGTAGACGACAAGGTCGTACTGATCGCTAGTGTCGGTCTCTACGAGGTTCGTTCGGCGTCTTCGTTTGGTGTCCCTCTTTCGTTGCTTGCTGACCGTCTCCTGGCTGCTAGTCGTCCGACCTGCCTTGGCGCTTCAAGTTCAACGCCTCTCCGCTTATGCAATTCGTGAAGTCGAGCTATGCCTACCGTGTAAGTATCACTCAGATCTTCTTCTCTGATCTATGCTATTGGTCTACAAGTTGGGTACGCTTCCCTTGTGAGCTGCGGTGTTGAGCTCAGCATACCGTGGCGACATCGCTGAGCGAACATTTTCATCGCGCCTGCCTCCCTTTCCTCCATCCTGGTCTGCAAGGACCATCACGCGCCACATACGCACAGCTCACGATTCCGCTACAGCTTTACCTCCAGTATCGCGCAACCCAACAAGTACCATCTGATGACCCCATCAGCGAGGTACGCTCGCCTCCATCGCGCTTCCAGCTCGTTCCGCAGCTCACAGGCATGACTCGTCACCATCCACAACGGCAGCTCGTGCGCATACAGTCAGCGTATCTCCCCGGCTTCAATCGCGCGGTCGCGTCCACTGTCCGCGACGGCCCCCTGCGCAACCTCGCGCCACAGTTCGCTGCCCTTGGCCGGCAGTCGCGCAAAACCGGCGGCCGTGTTCTCCTCATCTGGGTGCGTCTTCCTCTCGCCAAGTACTCTACCGTCCTGCCGAACTGACTCGCTCCCTCTGCTCTATTTCACACAGGGAACCAACGACGAGGACGTTCCATACCATTTTACGTCGCGCTTGAAAGCGCTGATCCCGCATGCCGAGCTCGTCGCGATCGACGGTGGACCGCACGATATCACGCTCTCGCACGGGCACGAGGTGTCTCGCGCGCTCGTTGAGTTCCTCGGGTGACTGGAATTCAGTAGATCATGTATCATTATAACCCGTCGTCCGTACTCTCATAGATATCGAGCGAAACGCCGACTGTTCTTCCTCATCTCCGCCCTGCCTTGCTGCCGATGGTCGGCAGATTCACGTACAGGAGATATTCTAGCCAGGCAGGCGTAAGAACATCAAGCTACTCCGCCACACGAGACTTCATCGCGCGCTTCAAAGCTTGAACGTAGCTCGACATCAAGACATACGTACCTCCAGGCCATTGTACTCGACGACGGATATCGAGGACACGCTATCGCTGGAGGACAGGTAGGCCGAACCGAGACCATGGCAGAAGTAAACAGAATAGCCTCCAATGCGTCGTTAGCCCCGCTACGGCTCAGAACGCCCGCAAGCGTAAATGCGTTCTCAGCAGCTCGCAGGTCGAACCCGGACCGCTATGGGCGACGAAGGTGACGAGCTCAGGCTGGTGATATGCCGCGCGCCATCGTAATGTACATACTAGCTAGTCCGTCTTGGAGTCGTAGCGATTCGAGGTTTGTAGTGAGTTCATGAGATGGGGCGATGTCATAGATTTTAGTAGCGTGCAGATACCACTGAAACTTTGAAAATCTGGTACAGGTAGACACGATGACGAAAGAGAGACGTAACGTCTGCCTGCGACCAGGCCCAGCTGCTTGTCCGCGACCTGGTACATCGCCCCGAAGAGAATTTGCTTTGGCTGTCGTGGCGGTGGAGGAGTAAGAGGGATCTAGCAGGTGAGTCGGAGTCGCGAGGAGACCAAGATGTGTGCACGTACATACGCATAGTCTGCCTGCCATTGGAGACTAATAGCTAGCTCGCGCTAGTCGCTCCCCCCCGCGCCCAACAGAAACATCCTCCATTTTCCTCACGCATACCGTCCCATCCTCCGCTCCTGATGCCAAAACACCATCGTAGGCCGAGAACAGGACATGTGTCACCGCCGCCTCGTGTTCCGTCAACGTGCGTACGCACTCTCCGTCCTCTGTCCTCCATAGCCGCACGGTGTGATCCGCGGACGCGGTTGCAATGTAATCGCCCCAAGAAGTGAGCGCAATCGCGTTGACTGCCCCGTCGTGTCCTTCGAGCACGACACTGCGAGTTTGGCGTCCGCCTGTCCCGGGTTGGGAATGGGACAGGTTGAAGACGCGCACCGTCGAAGGGCCTCGACTCGGAGCAGACCCTAGTGAGCCACGATCCGGACATATCCAGGCAAGACGCAGTCCCGAGCGGGAGAACGTGATGGACGAGGTGCCGCCGGAGGAGAGTTCGGATGCGTGCGGGAGCATCCACGGACGGCGCACCGGAGCACCCGTGAGGACGTCCCACCGCCATACCGCACCGCGGTTCGATACGCCGACAAGGTGGCACAGGCTGTGACTAGCCTCCTCCAAGTTATCGAACGTTGCGGCCAAGAGGAACTCTGGGTCGGGACTGCGGGGCGTTGTGTGAGCTGAGAGTGACGGAAAGATGAATCGCGAATGGAGTGTCGGGCTCTCGGCGACGATGTCCCAAACTAGCACCATCCCGGGCGTATGCCAGTCCGCGAGCCATCCCTCGCCGGGAGAAACCGCGAACGAACCGGCACGAAGTCTTGAAGACGTGGGATGGACCCGAGGGGGATACTCGGGCTACTCCGATCTATATCAAACGTGTTGATGCTGTCCATGGAGACTGCGCGCACCTCGCCGTCGAGGGAGATGGAGATAATGCTGGGAGGCGAGCAACAGAGGACGTAAGTGAGAATTTCATAGCCATTGGCAGACATGGGACGGATGTCGTGGAACTCCGAATCAACAATCGCGAAGGTATTCGGATATCTCTTCCATGGGCTACCCTTGAGGGTGATGATGTTGCTGTACGGGATAAGTTGCGAAGCATAGACAGGAGGTAGACCAGGTTTGTCTGCCCAGTCTATCACTGTAGACTTGAGACCCTCATATTCGGTGTCCCAGGAATGGATCGAGTCAGAGCTGTAGCTGACTATTAGCGTGCCTGCAGGAGCAGCGACGAGGATGGCCAGACGCCCGGGGAGATGCCGATATGTCCAGCGGGACGTAGTGTGTTCTGCCAGTGTAACCCTCTGCCGTTAGCCAGCTTCAGCATCTAATTCTGGAGACGTATAGGCTCACCGACGTTGGACACGATGTAGCACAGCGAACGTGCTATGGACTCGGGCAAAAGGGCCTGGATGGCCAAAGTCCACCGATCGGTATGCCTCTGTGATGCTCGAGGCAAGACGATCCTGATGTCGCGAAGACGTGGGTGCAAGTCTTTGGCAACAGTCAGGACTTTGTCCAACCGCTCCCACTGCTCCCGGCTCATAGAGACAATCTTCGAGTCTAAGAGATACCTTGACAATTGAAGTGAGCTGAACTGTGTCAGATCAATGTTGAACACCGAGACAGTGGGGGTAACACGACTTCAACGATGTGCCTGACATCATCTAGGTCGATTAGTCGGTATTGATCATCGTGAGGGTCCCCATGTTTGCGGCAATGGAACATCACCGTCAGCGTGACGAGGCTGCAGTACGGAGCAAGTGATCCTGGAGGGATGGCTTCATGTTCTACGAGCGCACGATTACATTCGGGTTCCAAATTGCAACGGCACTAACACTCACGTTCCATGTTGAACCGGTCGGCGGTCGTGGCAATCTGGTTCACATCAACTGCAAGGTAGCTCACATGGGGAGCCACAGCTTTCTCCAGTGTGTGTAGAAGCGACAGGGACTCGGTTGGGGTGGAGTATCTGTCGACATTGCAGATCTGCAATGGAACGCCGGTGCTCAGCGTCGATGCAATGTCTGGTACAACATGATCTTTACCTGCAGGACTGATAGCCGGAGTTGACTCGGGAGGCGGTCTAGAAGCCGGTCCAGGTACATCCCTTCCCTGCTAAAACTAATGTTCATGGCCTGCAGCGACCGAAGGGCAGGAAGGGCGAGTAGCAATCTCAGGATATCTGTCATGCGTGGGACATAAATGTTGACGAGAGAGAGGTCGTGGATGACCGAGTGACGCGGGAGGCATGCGAGAACGACTGCCTGCAATTGAAGACAAGAGTAGTTGTAGTTTATCTTGCCACGACAAGTCCAGCTGCGCAGATTAGGAAGGAGCGGAAGGAGAACGAGAGGCGCAGAATCGAAGATAGCGCTTGAAGCATCAGTGGCCTCCGGATCCCAGTACGAAAACAAGGGGATACCCTCGAGAGTAACGGATTGCACCGCCTGCCGCAGTACTGGGGAGGAGACAAGAAGGGGGCGGAGGGATCTCAGTGCCCTCAGGTCCACAATGTGGACTGTGCGGAAGAGAATACCGCGGCTTCGAGGGTACCAGGCTTGACAAACAAGAGCGCAGTTCCGAAGAGATGATTCATGACTATCTCTGCCGAGTTGGTCTATGATGTCTTCCGCAATTTCGAGGGGGACCCCAGGCCTCGGATGTAGAGCGGTAGGCATGGTCGGGCATGAGAGACAGGAAGATCTTCATGACAATTCCTATCATCGATGCGGAGAAAGACGGCGCCCATGGAAGGCGCTTGTACAATAGGTGCGCGCTTATCGCTAGCGCCCTCCTCCTCCTCCAGCTTCCTGCACGCCATCGGTGCGGAGGCGCGAGCGTACCACGTCGTCGTCCGACGGCTCACACAACTATGCAGGTTGCAACTGACCTCGAACCAAGACATCGAACATCTGCGGTTGCGCCGCTGTACCAGGCGTTGTTTCGCAACGGCTCGCGCTCAGCAGCCGAACACCGGAACTCCAAGGCGGGAGTCCGGACACACACGCGATGGATGTTTAGAGATGTCAAGAGTATCGATTGCAGTACTCCATCGACATCAGCAACGCACACGCTCAAACACAAAATGTAGTCTTTTGGCACGAACGGATACCCTGATCCCCCTCGAGCAATGATGAAACTTTGACGTATAGTCGCAGTGGACCGACGACCTCACGCGAGGACCTCGACAGCGGGGCCCTCGGCCGCGCGGCGGGCGATGCGAGCACGGCGGGTGCCCTAAGAACACCGCAATCAGCACGACGTACTCTTCCTAGAAGAACGACAGAGAAAACGCACCGCAGCCTGGTTCTGGCGCTGTGACTGGACAAACTTGCGCAGGCGGTCAACGAGCGTCGCGCCGTCCGTGCCCTGAGCCTGCGCCTGGGCGGCCGCCTGCTTGTTGCTGTGGCCCTTCTTGCCGGTCATGGTAGCGGTCGAAGTCGCAGTCGCAGCGGTGGAGTCGGTCGCAACCGCAGTCGCAACGACGGAGTCGATGGCGGTCGCGGTCGCAGCGGCAGACGAGGCCGCGGAATCCGCAGCGGCGGTGTCCGTGCTCGTCGCGCCAGTGGTGTCCGTGCCAGTGCTGGCAGCATCCGTCCCCGTGGCCGCATCGGTGCCAGTCGCGGCGGCGTTGGTGCCCGCAGCCGCGTTAGTGCCCGCAGCCGCGTTAGTGCCCGCAGCTGCGTTCTTCCCAGCCGCCGCGCCCTTTGCGCCTTTCTGGCCTTTGTGGCCGCGACCGTTGCCCGTGGTCGTGGTGTTGCCGGTGCCCGTGGTCGCGGTCGCGGTCGCAGCGGCAGAGTCGATGGCGGTCGCGGTCACAGCGGCGGACGAGGCCGCGGAATCCGCAGCGGTGGTGTCCGTGCTCGTCGCGTCAGTGGTGTCCGTGCCAGTGCTGGCAGCATCCGTCCCCGTGGCCGCATCGGTGCCAGTCGCGGTGGCGTTGGTGCCCGCAGCCGCATTCGTGCCAGCAGCCGCATTCGTGCCCGCAGCCGCATTCGTGCCCGCAGCCGCGCCCTTTGCGCCCTTCTGGCCTTTGCGGCCGCGACCGTTACCCGTGGTCGCGGTGTTGCCAGTGCCAGTGGTGGCAGCGTCGCTAGCGGCAGCCGCGTCCGTACCGGTCGCAGTGGAATTGCCAGTGGCGGCAGCGTTGCCCGCGGCAGCCGCGTCCGTACCGGTCACCGTGGAATTGCCAGTGCCGGCGGCGGCGGCGCCGCCTTGGCTGACGACGACGCAGTTGCCGAAGCGGCCGGCGGTGGTGAAGGAGACGAGACACTTGTTCCCTGTCGCGCCGCCCGTGCACGTCGTGCCAGCGGGGAGCTGGACGGAGAGCGGAACAGAGCCAGTGCCCTTGGGTGCCTGTGCATTTTGGGGACGTTGATGAGGGTGGAAACGACGGCAGAAGATGTGAACGGACATACCTGAACGCCGTTCTGGAGCACCTGGGCGTCGACGAACGACTTACCAGTACCGGTCGCGTCGACCTTAGCAGTGACCAGGGTCGAGCCGTCAACTCCTCTACAAAACGGAGATCCCGCAGTCAGCACGTGCCTCGAAGGCGAATGCATGGAGATAGTGAAGAGAGACGACTGCTCACCCGTTGAAGTTGGTAATAGTGGCCGCGAAGATGCCGCTGGCATCAGCGGGAGCTGCCGTGGAGGAGTCGAAGGTCTGGGCGATGTTGACGTTACCGCAAGGCTTAGCGGTCGACGGACGCTGTGCGTCTTTGCGGACTGGGGTGCCCTGGACACCCATCGCGGGCGCAATAGCCGCGTGGGCGTCAGCGTGGAGGGCGAGGCTCATGCAGAGCGCGACGGTGGCGACGAAGCTCCTCGGGAAGAACATAGTTCCAGACTTCGGGTAGAAAAATGCAATCAAGCAAGGACTCGAAAAGAAGGTGGATGAGTCTGAGAAGGTGAACGGCAAGAAAGAACTTGAACGGATGAAGGAAAGAACAAGTGGGATGCGTCCAGCAGACTACGATTGGAATGAGGATCCGGCCTCGGTGCGTTGCAGAAAAGAGCGGGGTGGGGAGCGAAGCGAGCTCGAGGACCGACTTCTTATAACCCTGCCAGCGCTCAGCTACGGATGTCGCGAGGATGGCCTATCTGCGCGGATCTAGATCCGGAGGTTCTGTTTGGTTTCTGTGCAGAACATGACGCTTGAGCGAGGGTTGTCATGGAATTTTATGTACTGATCACCAACGTTCTGGGGCACGAGGACTCCGCTTGGCCTGGGAGGGGGGCACAAGACCACCGAGCGGAGAGGGCTTGATTGGCTGGAAAAAGCTTCCAGAGCACGATGACAACGGAAGGACCAGAAAAGGACGAACACCACAACGCCTCCATCCAATACGCGTCCGCCAGCCATCCGGTCCCCAGAGATGGAGTCGCTAAGGCACTCAGTTTCCAGGCGGTCGCCGAATCAATGGCCTGGACGTCGCGAATACGGCCGCATTTGACCGTAGCTTGCGTTCAGCAGCGAAGTAAGTGACAAGAAGCATAAAGAATGTCGAGTGTGTTGGAGAAAGACAACAATAGCGTCGACTCGGACACCGCCTGAGATGATGATGCTGGGAGACAAATTTGAGAGGCTGCTTTCCCACAAGCTATCTCAGGTTGCGCCCGGCGCTTCTATAGACTACAGGTCGACGTTGCGCATATCCCCGACGGCAGTATCGACGACGTACCAACCTCCCGGGGCGGAGGCTTGAACACCGGCGCACTTGTTGGTCCACGCCAGGTCCACCCACATACCGATGCTCTGGGAACGCTCGATATCTTTTCGTGGGATCTGCTTGATCCTGAAGGCTGACGGATCCCCTTCCGTGGACTCGGGCGTACCGTATCTCTGGACTCTGTCACCGCCCCGAACCATAGGCAAACTCGAAGCTTGAATGCGGCACATTACCGTTACGACACCTACTCAAATCGAGCTATGTATACATGCCGTGACTACCCCTCGGCCAGTGCGAACGATTCCGACGGCGACGCTCAGCTCGATGGGAATGCAACTGAGTTGTTGTCAGGTTCGCATGGCAAGCAAGTGCGTCTTCGATTCACGTCCGAGTTGTGCACTGCTCTGCTGGTCCGTCTAGGCCTGTGTCGGAGCAGCAAGTCTCCATATATGCCGTCTGGATTCCCCGCATGATCATGATCTCGCACGCAACCCCCGCCAGATTTCGTGCTATACTCGATTGGATCAAGCAATCCGTGCGGTGCGTTTCCGATCCCCATCCTTGACTGGGTCCATACTTATCACTGTGCATCAGCCTATACGCAGCGTCGAGGTGCTGCGCGAGGGCGCGGATATGAGATGTGACCACTGGAGCGGGGAATCCAGAGGGCTCTCATTGATCGTGTTGCCAGGCTGCGCGAAGAGGTATGTTTATCCTTCACTGGCACTTGTCTACCCGCATCACTACATTGTGCGTGTCAGTGGTCATGAGACGTGATTTCTTGGAGTAAAAAGCAATGAGCAGTCGCCATGTCGACCTTCCTCCCTCCCCCTGGTCAGGCCTCAGGCTCAGCTCGATATTTCAATATGCTCAGCCTCGCCCTGAGTATGTGATGAGCTGCGCTCGACCCGTCGTTCCGCTTACTAGCGACATCGCTCATGATTGCAACCGATATCTTGGTCTACCGTGACTCTGGTTTGCGACGTTGCAGATACAGCTTATTACGACGTTGGTGACTCTACGCACACTTGTATGAGGTAACAATCGAACACACTTCGTCGTGAACGATCGTGACGATGCCTCTGCGGTACAATGATGAGTCCTGTGAACGTTCGGCTTACGGACTAGTATTGTGAGACTCATCCGACTTCGGTGAGGTATAGGAGTTCTCGGTTTTCAGTCCTTGGCCGCCGGAGCGCTCTCGATCACATCTACCGCCGCCTGCGACCTCGGCCGGATGACACACTGGAACGGGAGCGGCCGCCTGTATATGTGTGAGCGAGGTCCTTGGTCAGCCTCCCGCGCTCCACAGCATACCGGCGCACGAATGAACTTGGACACGACTCACGAGATCGCCTCAGAAGTGAACTCCGCGGGAGGAGGATCGGCGCCCTCGGGCAAGGAGACCGTGAAGGTCGCGAGGAACTGCGCGATGAGCAGCCAGAGGGAGGAGTCCTCCGCGACGAGCTTCCCCGGGCACATCCTGACCACGCGAAAGGTGCAGAGAATGAGTATGGTATGCTGAAAGCACTGTGTAGCGAAGGTGAAGACGCGTGCACTGACCGTCGCCCGATACCGAACGTGTAGTTCAAGCTGCAGTCGAATATACCATCGCGCAGGAACCTTTCGGGCTTGAACGCCATGGGGTCCGGATAGACGGTGTGTGGGTCGTGGAGCAGCTCCCTGCAGCACCAGAAGGGACGAGTTAGTGTTGGCGCGTGGTGAACAGGTGTCTGCGTATTTACCAGACAGTGTAGGCTAGGACCATAGAGCCGGCGGGCACATAGTACCCGTTATGGATGTCGTCTTGCCTCAACATATGCGGGATACCTGCGTGATGCTAGTTAGATTGACTGATTGCCACGCATCCTGTAGGTCCTGGTGGGTGCCAGCGCAGGACCTCTTTCAGCACGGCAGAGATGTAAGGGAGCTCGGCTACATAGTCCGGGAGACGATTAATGCCAACAACTCTATCAATCTCTGTCTGAGCCCGCTTTTGCACTGCGGAATATAGGATCATGGATGATGGCGAGCACGAAGACCTCTGTGCTGACGACAGTCTGTTTGTGCAGGTCAGTGACGCTGTCAGTATCACGCATGACTGTGAGCATCTACCGTATAACCGCCGCGGCTGGTAGGGTAAACAAACGGAACGTATCAAAAACGGTGTGCATGGGCAGATAACGAAGACTCGTAAGCAGCGGCCGCGGTGTCGCGTATCAATCTCTTCATCTGAGCCGGGCACGGGTGACATCTCCTGAACAAGGCTCGCAACGTACGAGGGCCGCGCATCTCCCCGTGCCTACTACTAGTCCCATGGTGGGCTCAGCATATTGCGCGAGCCCGGTTTCTAGACGCACCAGATCCTTCTGAACGTGCGCGTAGGGCGCGAATCGAAAGGCGTGACAGTCGGCCCTCCATTTTCGCAACGGCGCGAGAATAGTCGTCAGCCAACTGTCAGGGACGTATCTGACTGTGCGGAGAGGTTGAAGATGAGCGGAGACTGCCGGTGCGATAACGTTCAACGCTCAGGTATGATATTTAGGTTGAAGAGCCACATCGCAGAAGAGAAGGCTAGGGAGACAGCGACATGACGGCCTCTGCCGTCTGCACGAACAGGTCTTGGTCTGACTCGGCTTTGATGCCATAGGTGACGTCCTGAATGAGCTGACTGAGTCCGGATCGGGAGCTCAACTGGTCTTGAATGCTTCCGTTCACCGTCCACAACCCGGGCAGACGAGCCTGAGAACGTCGAACGATCCTGAATAGCTATAGCGTATGCACAGTGGCAGTCGCACCCAACCAAATCTTGACTCGTGAAGAACCTAGAAGGATAATAATGAGTGTCCCACGATAGCCCACGACGTACTGAGATTCGATATCGGATGAGGAAAACTGCCAGCCAGCCGACTCCTCGGAACAGTCGCTTCACCAGAGTCGAGGCTGAATAGAGAACCGGATGAATGGGGCGTGCCAGTAGACGGCGAGGTTGACCGTGACAGTGAGGCGATACGGCAGGAGCTGGCCGAAGAGAGTAAGTCCGTCACACGGGTCGGAGATACCCGGACCCTTCTGCCGCTGAGCGAGGCCCCGCCTACAGGTCTTTCCCTACACTCTTGTCACTCACTACTACATATCACCGTCATGCAAACAAGGACGAGCTACGGCTCAACTAGAGCCAGCCTTTCATCTTCACTACAGATAGCTGTCACATTCGAAGACAACAATGGGTCGAAGTTGTGTTGGAGGAGCTTCTGACTCGGAGGACAAGTCACCTCGAACATGGTCATCAACTCGGACGATTACTACCACTGTACGACTGACTATTTGGAGAAGGACTTCCAACGGTTTGCAGATGCCATTCGATATTCACTTGTAGTCTCTGATAAGCACATTTACACAGGGTTCTAGCGAGCCCACTCTCAACTCCGACCTCGTAGCGCACGGCGAAGTTGTAGCCACCGTCAATCCCGAGACGCCCTAGCAGACCCTGGCCGACACAGCTCGAATGGGAGACTGGGAACGTCGTCTAAGTATAACGGGAGTGTACGTCCCACATAAGTCCGCTAACCCCCACGAACCCCGAGGGCTGAGCAGCCCACACTGGACACCGACGACATCCAAAAACCTAACGGGAGACTGGGATTAGACTGTATGGGGGGTGTACATCTCATATAAATGCGCTAATCCCCACCCAAGGCGAATATCGAATCAACACACTCATTTCCCCTCACTCTTCATGGCCCCGTCGACGCAGAAAGCACTCGTTGTACCCGAGCCAGGGCAGCCTTGGAAGGTCGTCGCCGACTGGCCTGTGCCGACCCCGGGCCCGCAGGAGGTGCTGGTCAGGATCATGGCCGCGGGGCTCAACCCTGCGGACTGGAAGATACAGACGTACGCGCCGTCGTACATCAGCGACTACCCGTTCATTGGCGGCTTGGATGGCGCTGGCATCGTGGAGGACGTCGGGGATGCGGTCTCGAACGTGGCGAAGGGCGACAAGATGTAGGTGGCCCAGTGACTGCTACTGTGTCTTGTGTGGAGTATATGTACATGCTGATGACACGTACCTAGTCTCTTTCCTGGGGATTTCAACAAGCTCCATGCCACGTTCCAGCAGTATAACGTCGTCCCTGCGGATAATGTTGCAAAGGCGCGTTCTTCCTTATCTCGAACCTCGTCCCATTGGCAGGTGCTGACCCAAGCTGAGCCAACAGATTCCGGACAACGTTACCTTCGACGAAGCTGCGTCCGTATCGCTTGCGCTCGCCACAGTCCTTGCCGGCATATGGAGTCAGCATCCCCAGGCAACCTCCATAAAGCTTACGCCGCCCTGGGAAGACGGCGGCATGACGAAGTACGCCGGACAACCGGCGCTCGTGCTCGGGGGTTCGTCCTCCGTCGGGCAATACGGTACGCGCCCCCTCCGTGTTCTCCGTCCTGCCAGCTATGCCGACCGCCTGATCTTCGCGCAAACGCAGCTCTTCAGATGGCGAAGCTGCAGCGCTTCGCGCCCATCATCACAACCGCGTCTCCGAAGCACGCGGAGCACCTCAAGTCCCTGGGGGCGACCCACATCCTCGACCGCGCGCTCTCGCCCGACGCCCTTCTCGCCGCGCTCCGCACACTCACGGCGGAGGCGCCCCTCGTGTATGCGTTCGACGCGATCTCTACCGAGGAGACCCAGAGTCTCGCATACAGCGCCCTCGCCCCGGGGGGCGCGCTCGTCGCCACGAACCCCGTCTCGGGGCTGTTCCCCGCTGTCCAGGTCATGGTCGACCGCGACCGCGGTGCGGGCCACGCCCCGAAGACGATCGTGCGCACGTCCGCGAACCTGGCGATCCCCGGGAGCAAGGCGCTCGGGGAGGAGATGTTCAAGCGGCTGACGGAATGGCTGGCGACCGGAGTCGTAGTGGTGAGTGCTCCATGTTGCCGCGTACACATTGACGTGGCGGCGTTCTGATCACGAACTTTCCGACGCTCAGCCGAACAGAGTGGAAGTGCTCCCCGGAGGACTGGCTGGGATCCCGGAAGGGTGTGCTCGGATGCGGGACAACAAGGTCAGCGGGACGAAGTTGGTTGTCCGTCCTCAGGAGACCGTCTGAGTGCTCGAGCATGAGCACGGTACTCACAACTCGAGTACATCAGAGCCCGATTTCCGCCGGCAGTTGGCGTGCAGTGGTAGCAGTAGCGCGTGAATATAATTTTTGTGTCTCCTAGCGCATAACACGGCCCTCCGGGCACCGGGCAAACCTGTCCACGAACGCGCGGTGTAGGGGGTTACGAATGGAACTCCGAGGTTCGTGAACAGCTATGAGGCGCCGCGCATCGGGCAGGCTTCGCCAGCCCTCGGCCAGCGGCGCCGAGCATTAAACTACTTCCGCAGCTTCGTGGCTCTAGAATATCATCATGATCGTCTTTGTGATATCAATGAATGTACTCACAACCACTCACAATTCACTCCTGATTCACTGTGAACGGCGTTGAGCGCTTCAGCATTGGCAAGAGCATGGTATCAGGGGTCGGGGTGCCAAAGTCACGTGAGGTATCCCCGACATTACCCAAAAGTTAAAACAAACCTGGGTCACTTCGTACTTCGTGTCCAGGAATTCCTTCGTAACGAATCGATATCAATCAATTATCCGGCACAAAAGGCTACTGACGACAGGTAGCTACAGATACAGTTCAAGCAATTATCACAGACCAATATTCTCATAGTAGAGCCGTTCGAACGGTGTCAAAGCGTTCAAACCCGGTGGTGAGTGGCGGTAGCAGGTTCTGTCGCAACACCGTCGGCAGGATATGCGCCTGCCTCGTTTTTGCCCGCATGCGGCCCAGCGCCGCCCGCCCCCGAGCGGTGCCCGGCGGTGTTGTTCCCGTAACCGCCCTCGGAGTGCTTCATCGACTGGAAACCGAACGCCCCGTACTCGGTTCTGTGGATGCTCGAGAGGAAGCTGAGGAGAAGGACCGGACCGGCCAGGAGGTCGAGTATCCCGTACCAGATCACCTCCGCGTTCGAGGAGAGCACGTTACTGCCTTCGGAGAGGCCCCAGCAGATGGGGTATAGCAGGAGGATGAGCGAGAGGCCGATGGCGTGCCGCAGGTACCCTCCGCGCACGGCGCTGCCTGCGGCGAACGTCGAGCGGCGGCCGTGGTCGAGCAGGGAGTGCCTGTATCGATGCGGAAGACGCGAGCGCGAGGGAACGAACCGAGGGTCAGAATGTGTGCGTACGATAGGAGAAGGGATGGCGTACCAGATGTAGAAGAGCGCCATGATACCGAAGGCGTAGTAGCCCCACTTGTAGCCGGTGGCCACGAGCGCGCCGACGAGCCCGCAGACAACAAAGACCCATGCCATGAACATGGTGGTGAAGATGTCGGAGAGGGAGAGCCCCGTGACGAGCAGGAGCTCGAGGAGGAGGAGTGGCAACGTGATAAACCACTGGATGTATCGGACAAACTACAGCGTGAAGAGTGGGAGTTAGTAGCTGATAGGACTGAGGGACACGGGAACTGGACTTGCCCATATTTGTCGAGTGCTGGCAGAGGTGTTGTTGAACCCGGATCCCGTGCGGACAGGCGTGGCCCCGAGGTCGGATGCCATGGAGAAGTAGGCGATGGTGGCAGTGGTGAGTATGATGACCGCGAGCTGGTGGAACAGCCGCGTTCCTCGCGGTCTCTGTGGGGGCGCGAGCGTGAGCGGCGCCGGAATCATCATATGCAGGCCATTTCTCACCTTCAACGTCCAGAAGATCACGAGGAGGTCGGTGAGGAGCATGATGGCGCAAACAGCCCATAACCAATCAGAGCCACCCCGGGTGATGTGTCGATCTGCATTCGGCGGGTTAGTGTCGAGAGAGCTCCCAGCCATGGTCACGGATTGCGATGAAGAGCGATGCGCGAAAGCAAGTTGTGAGCCGGGGCGGGCTTTGGCTGAGGAACGTGGAGGGGTACGGTGTCGTCGGTGTGGGCACACACTGTCGTATATATACTTGGATGCTAGGCCTATGCGGCCGTTGCCCGTGGCTTGGGGTACGCAAGGGATCAGATCTAGAGGGCGATGAGAGTCGGAGCGGGCGAAGTCATCGCTCATGGGTGATGACGCGCTGTTGAGATCGTTGCCCGTGATCAGAGCGCGGACAGAGTTAGTGGCCCCATGCGGGCAGGCTCCTACCCACCCGCCGAGTCGAGTTGGAGGCGATTCACGAAGGGGGATGAGGGAGTAAGTACAGTAGGACGAGCGTTTACCGTACACAAATCCAATCACATGACCTCTCGCTGGCCTCCAACTCGACAGGGCGGCTGGCACCAAACATATACAAATATCCGGAGCTCGGAGAGCAAACGCCCGCGACTACTCCGTATGGTAGTTCGCATCAATCATCGCGGCTTACTCGCGCGAACACGCGCGACCTTGCGCGACCACCATCCCTCGGTGCGCGCAAAGGGCCATGTTGATCCCATTACATTTATGCAATAAGGATAGTGCTGCAGCTTACTTTTATGTCTAATATCTTATCGTACTCTGACTCCTGATCAGCCTTGAGGTGCACGACTCAATCTACTTCAAAGTTCATCTACTGCCAGCTGGCTTCTCGAAAGTTGCCGGGGCATCGTTCATGTCAGCGAATAGCTGCAAAGAATGAGAATGAGGAGTGACATTAACTGATATGCGCGAGAATGCACACCGGTAGTAGACTACCTATAGTGCTACTACAGACACACGGCATATCTCATGTTGTCGATACTACTAGTAGGTTCCAGGTTGAACCGCCACAGCGGCCTGATGGACATTATAAATCTCGGTAAGTTCTAACATGGCCGAGTCATTTTGCACCGACACAAATGGAATTCAAGAGTACGGGACACTAGCTTATATACCGGGGGGGGGTGCCATCCGAGTTCCTCCATCAGTGAGAGTCGGACTTTGTAGGCTACTTCGTAGACTACTTACTCTGTAAAAGTTTCTCCATCATCTTAGAGCAAGCTGTGAGACTTGAGTGCTACGCATTTTGAACATGCGGACACCATTGTTGAGGCTAGTTGAGTGGCAACATTAACGACTCGGAGACTAGCCTGAGGACGAGTCACCTATACACTACTACTACTCAAGCTCAAGAGCTGGTCATCCTGTTCGCGGTTTCTATTGCACATAGGACTAATAAGGGAGGAGACATTCTGGGAAGCCTTCATCCTGTCGTGCTACACTACTACAACTCCTCGCGCAAGGTCGCGCGTGTTCGCGCGAGTAAGCCGCGATGATTGATGCGAACTACCATACGGAGTAGTCGCGGGCGTTTGCTCTCCGAGCTCCGGATATTTGTATATGTTTGGTGCCAGCCGCCCTGTCGAGTTGGAGGCCAGCGAGAGGTCATGTGATTGGATTTGTGTACGGTAAACGCTCGTCCTATAGTACTGTACTTACTCCCTCATCCCCCTTCGTGAATCGCCTCCAACTCGACTCGGCGGGTGGGTAGGAGCCTGCCATGCGGGCCTCTCTCAGACCTCCGACTCTGAGCTCGGACGGTGCGGAAGGGAAGCCTGGCTCAAACAAGAACTTACATTCCTATACGCAGACTCATGCCCCTCGACTCCACAACACGCGTGCGACGGATTGGGCAGACTTCGTAAGTCGTTTGCTCCTCCTCTGCATCGTTCTACTTTCCAAAGACACCGTGACGCATGTTCGGGAGATTTACTGTCACGGATCTGCCAAGTACCCTCTCGTGAGCTATGCATCGGACAACGTGCCTTCTCAGGCAGCCTCCTGCGTCGGTCACACTGACCAACGACAATGTACATATGTACGTCCCACCCGCAGGCATCCATAGCAGATTACGCCGCGGACGTTCGATTTGCAGGGTCACTGTCCCCAATGCTTATGTGCACAGGACTCGGCGTACGACGTAGATGTTGCAGATCCGCATACGACCTGCGTGAGCGTGAGGCGGGGGAGTCGGAGCCACCGGGGATGGAGCCGAAGTCCTCGTAATCTGGCATCTCCGAGTCCTCGTCCGACATGTCGGGCGTCTCTCCGCGCGATGGGCCGGGAGACCAGCCAAAGATCCGGTCGTCGAGCCATGTCTACAATTAGGTCGAGGTGAGTCGTGGTCCGTCTATCGAGGGTAAGACGATGCGCACTGCTTACCATGGGATGATTGAGCAGTTTGCCTTGAGCGTCAGCGCCAGCGACGCGCTTCCTCAGACGCAGACTTCCGGACTGGCCGGACAGTGGTGGGGTGCTGGCGGAGGGAACGAGAAGACGCCACTGCCGACGATCGAGCGTGTCTGAGCGCGTGCCACTGGCTGATCAAACGAGCAAAAACGCACCTCGTCAAAGTCGTCGAAGAGCTTCGGCCCAAACTCGTTGACGGTATCCGCGAGTTCCTGTGAGACTACTTCTCGCATGCGCTTGAGCCGGTCCAGCGACCGCTGCTCACCGGGCGCCAGCGCCACCAGGAGCGGAGGTAAAGACCTGTGCGACGCCGGGGTCAACGATCGCTCCTTTCGAGGTCGATGTGGACTCACTTCATAACGTCCATTCCGGCCTCTCCGAATTTTAGCGCGGCGTAAGCAACTATCGGGAGGACCGCGAACACTACAAATGGCGTCCAGATCGTGACTTTTGACGGCACGCCCCCGTTGACAGCGATGACGGTGGCGAGTAGAGCATAGGATGCGTACACGACTGGTGTGACTCCGAGCGCAACAAGTACCTTCCAGGATGCGAGGACGTCGCGACCCGCGATTTTGACATCAGATTTGGCAACGTCGTCTGGCAAAAGAGATGTGATGAATGCGACGCCCAACAGAAATGGCGCACGTTCATACCTTTCGCCTTCCTGTGGGAGATGATGGAGGCCGTAATGAAGATAGGACTGTTCAAGACGACTCCCGGTAGTGCGAGTACCGCCCAGATAGCGAGGAGCGCAAGACGGTACATCAGGAGACCCAATGTCTTCCATCCCTCCTTCCGAGCCTTTGGTACCTGTAATCATACGTGTCTCAGTGATCTAGAAAATGGTGAGAGAACACTTCTCGGATGCTCACCTGGTGATCACGCAAGCCAAGGTACCTCAGCAACTGGTTATACTGTAAGACATCGTTTCGAAGCTTCTGCACCTTCGGTTCGTCCTTGAAGTGCATATATGCTTGCAGGAAACGCTTGTTCAACTCGATGACTTTGTCCAGGGGGAGCTGTTGGCTGAGTGGTGCTTCGTACAATCGTCGAGCGGCTTGAATAAGCTGAGTATATGCGTCTCAGTGCGTGCCCTGTAAAGTCGCTACGGTACACTCTCACCATAAGTGTCTCGTAGTCCGGTGCTCGTAGAGTGACTGTCTTCAGCGCGTCGTACACGGTGTCGAGGAGCGTCCCCACGGCCTCCCTCTTCCGCGCACCACCTTCCTTGAACATGTCTATTAATTCAAGGGGGACGTCCAGAGGAGCACCAAACTCGATGACCGCGCGGGATCGGAAGCGGTGAGCGTGGAAGTAGGAGAGCCCAACAGGTACAATCTTGACTTGGGATTCCGGGTTGTTCGCCATCGCCCCGAGAGCCATGAGGGAGACACCAGCCTTCAAAGGGAGAAGATCCGTCCGGTCATGGCTACCACCTGTAGTATGTCTGAGAAACGGTGCAGAGCATGGGTGGATGTGTGACAATACCTTCAGGGAAGATGCCAATGGCACCGTGATCGTCAAGACATCGATATACGTTCTGAAACATCGCATTCTGGTCCACGTAGGGGAGCCTTTGGTACGATAGGCCATCCTTCCCAGCAGCCTGAGCCTCGCCAATCTTCTCTCGTATCTTGGCGATCCCGGGAAATGCCTTGCCGATCCTCAGCTGCGTATCCGATAGCACGTCGACTACTTGCGCAACGCTCGAGCCTGCCGACTTCGCGAGTTTGATCTGCATCTTTGGCGTGAATTCAGAGGTGAACTTGGTCCCATGTCCGAGGACAAGACACTCGTCCTCCTCTGACAGGGTGATCTGGCCTGCGCCGGCCTGCGCTTCATCTGCCGCTCGTACGACCGGGACTTGAAGGGTTATATGTCGGTCAGAGCCAGAGCAGAGGAAGGGGTAGACGCACTCACTGCCGCCCATCATCCGCGCAAAGAACCCTACAAGTTTCCGTTTCATGCTGCTCGCCGCGGTGAGCGTGCTGACACGACGCCCTGTCTCTCGATGGACCTCTTGCATGAGCAGCATGGCATCAAGGAACTGGCACATAGTATGTATAAGGTCAGCGACGCGTCGAGGAACGGAAGAGCATACATACATACCTGATTGTTATGCGGCGCGGCGACCAAAATGACGGGTCCTTCGCTAGGGATGTTGTAGGCCCCGCGAGGCCGTATCTCTCAAAAGAAGACATTGGTGACGGCCTTGACAGCGACAAGCGTAGCTTCGTAGAGGATATCAGCACTCTGAGTGCGTCGCCCTGTGGAAGTCGTGGAGGATGGAGGCATTGTGGATTCGTTGGGGGAAACAGACGCAGACGCAGTCCCCGAGAGTTTGGGGTTGATCTATACCGCAGGTGCCACCGCTGACAGGCCATGAGGATACGGACAGCTCCTGCGCAGGCCTCACTCCATGGACAGTGCCATGCACCCTGCCCACCACCGCGAAGTATTATGACCAGCTCGGAGCTAGCATGTCTTGAACCTCTGACGCGGGGCCCGCCATGGGTCAAGAGAGACTTGAGTGATTGAGGACTGACACCGGTGTAGGCTATAGCGCGGAATATTAAGTAAGAACGTAGGTGTACGAGAAGTAGTTGGATGTCGTAGAAGGTTGTACTAGTAGAGCAAACAATCGGAGCACGATGACATCATGACAAGCCAGCACTCAGATTGGCTGGCAAAGTCCCACGGTAAGTAAACAACCACCTAGGCGCCCCGCCGCACTTGTTCTGCGAACGCGGCCCGCCTAGGGCAGCCGAACCTTCATATATCATAGTACCAGAACTAAGCAGGTACTTCAACCTTAGCTGCAACGCATCTGCGCACTCATCGGAGTCACAACTACTCACATGCGTCGTGCAGGTGCGAAAGCGATACTCAACTTCCCTCAGGGATATCTTACGACTTCCCGGCCTAATTGGGTCGATCCTCAGGCCTCAATATTCAATATTCAATCTGGTGAGTGTCCACTGTCCTGGAAACACAAGCGGACTCTGATGACCATTGTCCCCCCTTACAGCGACGATGACCGCCATGCGATGGAATAAATACCTTGCTCTTGCCTTCCTCGGTGAGGGCTGTCGATGAGCGTTGACCAAATTGCTCGTGAACCAATGGAAGATCAACCGACGCCTCTCACTGAGAGGCCGCGTGTTAGCTGCGGGCGCGTATAGCAGGGCTGGCTGGTCAATTCGCTCACATCCGCTGGAATGTTGGTGAGTGGCCAGCATATTGTCGTATCGTCGGGACGACAGCTGATATCGATATTGGGATGCTCCCAAGGAAACGATGACATCGGTAGGTTGTATGCGCAATCGAGGTTCGAGACGAAACATCCACAAGCGAAGTTTGCGTGTTCAGTCCGAACCACATCGGTGAGTTCCGTACTCTGTCCTATTGCCAATTTGTTTTCAGACTATCCCGTCGTGATATGGTGCGTTCCACCATACACCTACACTAGCACCGTTGTTGGATACATTGTGTTTTTGTAGGGCAACCCACCGCGTGGGTGGGATTGTGATGTACGTCCCCTTTGGGCTTGTGTCTGCGTCGGCACTTATTGGCACAGCACAGTGGCGCGAACCCCGCGTATATTGGCGACAAGCTCGTGTACCAAATCAAGGCAGCGAAAGCGACCTTCCTCTTCGTTCATCCCGACGTCCTCCCAGTAGGCCTCGAAGCGGCCCGCATAGCAGGCCTCCCGGACGACCGCATAGTGCTCTTCGATCTGATTCACAGTGACAGCCATCTGACCGTTGGCGACCTCGTGAAGGCGGGCCTAGCGCAGCCGAAACGACATGTAGAACCGCGTCTGAGACCTGGGGAAAGCAAGACGAAGCTTGCTTTTCTTTGCATCTGCATCTCAAGTGGGACGACTGGGCGGCCGAAGGCGGTCATGATTCCCCACTACTCTCTCATCTCGAACATCATTCAGATGAAGCAGCATATGAACGGGGATGGGTCCAAGCCGAACGAGGAGAAGTCGTACACGTCCGGCGATGTCGCTCTTGGAGGTAGGCGGATCCTGCATACATTCGCGACATGGGTAAGTTGACTGTACCTCGTCCGTTCCATCTAGCGTTGCCCTTCTACCGTACGTTTCTTTTGAACGTGTCGGCTATGAGATGCTCACATCTTGACGGCATTGACGGCTATAAGACATCTACGGCATTGCCGTCCGAAGCCTGCACTTCTTTCTATTTTGTGGTGTGAGTCTGTTTCACGTTGTGCCCACGTCCAGGCTTCACCTACCCGTTAATGCAGATATCTCTTGTCGTTGTTCCGCGTTTCACTTTGGAGGGTATGCTCAACAGCATACAACGTTACAATATTACACATCTCACGTACGTCAGGCTGACCCATTTCCCGGCCACAGGACCAACAGAAGTCGCCGTTGTTCGCCCGTCAGGCTTGTCCCGCCCATGATCGTGCTTCTATGCAAGATATCGAGTGTGCTCACCACGACTTAGAATTATGCAGTTGGAGTCTCACATAGCCCCGCCTAGGACCCGAGAGTCAAGAACTACAACCTCGACGGAATTAACCATGATCTCCGCAGCCGCGCCGCTCAGCGCCGAGCTCATGCACCAAGTCGCGCGTGTCCTCAAGAACAGCAGGATCAGCCAAGGGTGGGGTCTGACTGAGACCGCCGTGGCAGTCTCGTCCCCTCAGATGGACACACGCGTCGGCACCATCGGGTCCAGTGGCTGGCTCATACCAGGGGTCGCCGTTCGCAACCTTAAGGCCGACAGCTCGTGGGGCGGTGTCAATGAGCAGGGCGAGCTCGTCGTGACCGGGCCTAGTATACCGCTGGGCTACCTCGACAACACGCAGGCGACGGAGGAGACGTTCAAGGATGGGTGGGTGCATACCGGCGACGGGGGGTACGTCGATGAGAAGAAGGACGTGTTTATCATCGACCGAATCAAGGTCGGTGTGTTGCAGTGCGAGGCGCAGCGCTGATCGCGAAAGCTGACGGGCTTACAGGAGCTCATCAAGGTGCGCGGGTTCCAAGTCGCTCCCGCGGAGCTCGAGGGCCACCTGCTCCGAGTCGACCATCCGGATGTCGCGGACGTGTGTGTCGTAGCTGCGCCCGACGAGTATAGCGGTGGATTTCCGTTCGCGTTCGTGGCGCTGCACGTGAAAGTACGTGCACGTATCGCAAAGGACGGCACAGAAGAAGAGCGCGTGCGGAGGGCGATCATCAAGGTATGTATCATTTGTAGTACGAATCTCACGAGATGTCTGATAGTTGATTGCGTCCCTGCTACAGCACGTCTCGGACCACAAGGCGCATTACAAGTGGCTTTCGGTGGTAGAGTTCGTCAAAGTCGTTCCGAGGAGGGAGAACTTGAAGGCGAAGCTCAGTTGAATTATAGATCTATGAAGTAGGAGTTATGAGTGTGTCGGGATATGTACATGCACGTCTATCGATATCCCTCTTGCATCCGTGTACACGGCCCTCTTCAAGTCGTTCTCTTAGCTCTACCAATGCCAGGAAATAATCAGATGAATGACATCATGATCATGACAGCTCTGTAGAAACATCCATCAGTAGACGCCCTATTATACTTAGTACCTCCTTACGTTGATGCTGGACTATCTCGAACTCCCTACCTGCCCAATCTCTGCTTGACATCTTCGCTATGCTTTTTTCTTCCCTTCCTATCAAAGATAAAGATTGGACCTCGAACTCGAACTGTGGCCTGCATCGTTAATACGTGATGGCGTGTAGAGCTTGAGTACGTCTCCTCTTTCACACCTACTCAGCTTTCGCTCACGGGCCTCGTGTTTGTCTGGATCGTACATGATGCAAATCCGATGGTTCAGTTCCTGTTCAATGTGCGTGGCCTTGGCGAACGACGAGGTAAGATATCTTTTAGTGGTGGGCAATGCATGAATTATGCGATCATCCAAATACTACGCGGCGAGCTCGGTCGCTCCTGGAGTCCTGGTCGCACACCGGTATCACCGTTCACACCCTCAGCCTGACGCCGACTTAACGAAGTCCACCAAATACATAGAGCGGCTGCCGGTGGCTTCTTTGACGACGACGACCCCTGGTGCGCGACATGACTGGCAGCATACAAACGATCTACGGCGTCGGCGGACCGCTGGTGCACGTCCCGGACGACTTGACGATCCCGCAGTTCTTCCTGGATTCACACCATCCGCTGGGCGGCGAAGCGCTGCTTCTCCGCAAGCCAGCCTATTTCGTCGACGACGGAACCGGACGGGAGGTGACTGGTGACGAGGTGAGTACATCGTTTAATGCCCCCGCTGTAGAGTGGAAACAGAGAGACGTGGGGAATATTGTAGGTTCGGGCACGTGTGGCGGGACTTGCGAATTCTCTTCATATCCGCTGGAACATCGGTGAGTGTCGAAGGCCGCTTTAGCCACACAATAGGAAGAGAGCTGGAATGGATTCGCGTGTTGGGTAGGGAACGACGACGTCGGTGAGTTCCTTCATGCACGTTGAACTACTGCCACTTCCTGACACTACGGGATACTTCCTCAGTCTGCGTGTTCGGTCCCAACCACATCGGTTAGTTCCGCTCTATCATCACAATCCAACCCTGTCTCACCGTCCCCGACCAGACTATCCTGTCGTGATATGGTGCGTGCCACTATGTAGCACCTACACGTGACGAAATGATGTTCAATGCGACACGGTGTCTGTAGGGCAACACACCGCGTGGGCGGTGTCGTCACGTACGTCCTCCCTGCTTCCTGATGATACCACGTCCATCTTCATCTGTGGGACAGCGGCGCGAACCCTTCATACACCGCCGACGAGCTTGTGTACCAGATCAAAACGGCCAAGGCCACCGTCCTCTTCGTCCACCCCGATTCGCTCCAAGTTGGTCTTGAGGCGGCCCGCAAAGTGGGCATCCGGGACGACCGCATTATTCTGTTCGATTTTGTAAAGGGTGACAAGCACCTTACGGTTGGCGACCTTGTCAAGGACGGTCTAGCGCAACCCAAGCGCTATGTCGAGCCTCGTCTCAAGCCTGGAGATTCCAAGACGAAGCTCGCGTTGCTCTTTTTCTCCAGTGGCACGACCGGCAGGCCAAAGGCGGTCATGATTCCACACTACTCTGTCATTGCGAACTGCATACAGATGAAGCAGTTCATAGACACGAAGGATGGGGGTAAGCCGAACGACCAGAAGCTATATGCGTCTGGCGACATCGCACTCGGAGGTGTGTTCACTTTACCCTTTTGTATTGCCTACGTACTGATCGTACCTGGGAATCACAGTCCTGCCATTCTACCGTGCGTCGAAGCGTCTATTCGTATAGCTAGAAGTCTGGACTCATTTGCGTCGACTCAGATATCTATGGCATCATCGTTAGCCTGCATCTATTCCTATTCTGTGGTGTAGGTTATATCTAGCTCTTCTTGACCTTTATGCTTATTCGCTGACCAACCCCTTAGATTTCCCTCGTCATCGTCCAACGCTTCAACTTTGAGGGCATGCTCAAGAGCATACAGCGATACAAAGTGACCCATCTTGCGTACGCAAGTCTTGTCTCTCACCGCTCGGATCAATACTGAGAAGCAAGTTCCATATCCTTCCTAGTCTCGTCCCGCCCATGATCGTGCTTCTGTGCAAGGTACCCTCCGTTCCCCTCGCAAGCACCGCTGTACACTGAACCGGCTACCCGTTAGCATCCTATCGTCAAAAAGTACAACCTTGACGGTGTCAAGGCCCTCACTAGCGCGGCAGCCCCGCTCAGCGCCGAGCTTACGCACCAAGTTGCGCGGGTGCTCAAGAACAGTAGCATCGGTCAAGGCTACGGCATGACGGAGACCGCCACTGCTGTAGCGTTCCCCCAGGTCGACACACGCGTTGGCACCGTCGGGTCCGCCGGGCGCCTCATCCCGGGGGTCGCAGTCCGCATCCTGAAGGCAGACGGCTCGTGGGGCGGCGTCAACGACCAGGGCCAGATCGTCGTGACAGGCCCGAGTATGGCGCTGGGCTACCTGAATAACAGAGAGGCGACGGAGGAGACGTTCATTGACGGGTGGGTGTACACGGGCGACGAGGGTTATGTGACTGAGCAGAAGGATCTGTTCATCGTCGATCGAATTAAGGTCCGTGCAGCTTCTTCTCCTGCATGCGCATAAACGATGTTGCTGATGCCGAGTCGCAGGAGCTCATAAAGGTGCGTGGCTTCCAAGTCGCCCCGGCGGAGCTCGAGGGCCACCTGCTCGAACACGCGGACGTCGCGGACGTGTGCGTCGTGGCTGCACCCGATGAGTACAGCGGCGAGCTGCCGTTCGCGTTCGTGTCACTTCACGAGGATGTGCGCGCGCGCATCGCGAAAGACCGGAGAGAGCAGGAGCGCGTCCGCAGCGCGATCATGAAGGTGCGTGCCCCATGCCTGTCATCCCATTTTTACGCCCTTGTCTTGCGCCGCGACATCTCTGATGCGATTCTGTCTGCGCATACAGCATGTGTCAGACCACAAGACACAATACAAGTGGCTCGCGGGCATCGAGTTCATCGACATTATCCCGAAGAACCCAAGTGGCAAGCTGCTGCGGAGGATCCTCAGGGACCAGCTGAAGAACGGTCTGCAGAGCGGTCGCATTAAGCTCATCTCGCCCGGAAAGAAGGAGAAGGCGAAGCTCTAGAGACGGTGGCTTCCCCATCATGTTTTACCTGGACTCAAGTCAGGTGTGGTTTGCACATGCTGGCATGGCACAAGCGAAAGACGGTGATTTACGCGCGGTTTTCACATAGTTATTGTGTATTCTTGAGTTGACCCGTTGCAGTCCATCTGTTGTGATACTATCTCGAAGCTATCGTACATGCTAACAGAGCGATGCGAGCAGTGTTCCTTGCACCGCGCTTCACCCTGACTGTGTCACAGTATCCGACTGATTGTCATCATTGCATCGCACAGAGTGGTAAATCATGCCTTCTCAACCATGAGTAACCTGTTGGGCAGATCACTGTTGTCAGCTTGCAAGGTAGCGGTAGACATCACAGGGAATCAAACCTCAGTACGGAGAAGACCTTCGAACACGAGGATCTGCTCCATATTGCGAACCCATATCAGGCCGTCTTCGCCGCCCGACACCAGCAACTGCCCATTGTCTGAGATCACGACATGCGTCACCCGTGCCCGATGTTCTGTGAATCTCCTCAAGCATCGTCCGTCGCTAGTCTGCCAGAGCCGCACACTTTCGTCGGCAGAGGCGGTCGCAACATACTGTCCATCCTGGGAGAAGGAGAACGCGAGGATCGGTCCGGTGTGTCCTCGAAGAACGACAGGGTGGAAACGCTTTCGGCCAGGGTCTGAGAGATCTAGCACCTTGAGCAGATGCCGGGGTTCCGCGTGGGGATCCGTGTCGCTGTTGGATCTGGACGGCACACGCCGCATAGCATCGGGATGGAAAGGCTCCTTGTAGTGGATCCACGCAAAGCGCGCTCCGGTCCGAGAGAATGCACACTGTGCGGAGTAGGAGATCTCTGAGGAGGTGGAATGATGGACCGGGCGACGGAGCGGGATCCCTGTCGCGATGTCCCAATACCAGATCCTTCCGCGACTTGACACCCCGATCAATACACTTCCATGTGGGGAGAACGCAGCAGCGACGACCTCTTCCTGGACGGTAATGGATGGCGAGAGGGCAAAATCAACGCAGAGCTTCGGGACCTTGTTTCTGAGGTCCCATATGAGCATTGTCCCCCGAACGTGCCAGTCCGCAAGCCAGCGCGCGTTTGGAGAGACGGCGAAGGCTCCTTCGCGAAGGCCAGGGAGAATACCACGACGCGGATGAGTGCGTCTGCGAGATACAGCAGCAGTCTCCTCGCCTGTTTTGATGTCCATCATCCGCAACACGCCATCGTCTGCTATGAAGAGAATTGTCGCGGACAAGCACAAATGTGTGACGATCTGGTGCCCGGGATGGCAGGTCGCGGTGACCTCGCGCGAGTTCGAGCGGAACCAGTCTTCCTTTTCGAAGTCGGTGGCCTGGTGAGCATCGAAGAGGGTGAACGTGCTTGGGGAGAGCCTGAAGTTCTCAGCAGACATGACGAAGTATCGGCGGTTCGGCGATGGGTTTGGTGGGGTGAGATAGGTACAATCTGCTTCGATTGAGAGGGTAGAGACGATCCCGCCGAGCTGCGTGTCGAATATTGTGTCCGAGTCGGACGCATGGCTAACGATCCACTTTCCCGTCGGCGAGACGTAAAGAGAGGACAGGGGAAACTTGTGCTTATCGCACTCGTAGGTATTGTAGCTGAGTTCAAAGTCGTCTGCGTGCGACAGACCAGACAGCAACGACAACAATGAGCATTTTCCGACGACTACACCGTTGAGATGGTGCTCGCTCACCGACAGGATGTTTGAACTCTTCCAAGGAGATGAGTCGAGCTCCATTGGGAATGCGAATGGCCAAAGCAGAGCTCCAACGGTCAATGATCGCTCTCGACGCCCGCGGCCACATGAATACGAGGTTCTCGAACGCGCCGTGCGTCACCTCTTTGAGACGACATAACAGTATGTCAACTCTTCGCCAGATGCCCAGACTGGCGTTACGATCACTGCCAAGATAGGTGAACATGTCATACGCAGAGACTTCTGTATAGTCAAGGCACAGTGTTTGAACAGTAAGCGGGAACGTATATTGGAGAAAATTCGCGAGAGCGGGAAGGGTGTGGTCTGCGGAGGCGCGAATGCGGAGCGAACGAAGTCGTGAATATTGTGCCAGTGAGAGGTACTTTTGAAGAACGGTATCTGCACCTTGCTATCAGCACGCGCGATGGTGTGCAAATCACCGACAGACTAGCAGCCTGCATGGTCGTCAGAACTCACCGTGGTCATCCGTGGTGATTGTGAGGTTTTGGACTGACGATGCAACGGCGTGGTCGAGCAAGAGGACTGCCCGTGTAGAGACTTTGCTGCACTGAGGCGTCCAGTGGTTATGTGTCAGCTATTTCCGGTATCTAACTCGTGTACATGTCATGGCGCAGAAAGACTCACCCAAAGTGTCGTCAGTTGAAAGCTTTGACGGAGACGTAGGATACACCAGCTCAGCATCACTTGTGGACTATCTTGAGCAACGTCGACGTTACTGAGGTGCAAGGATCGCAACGCGGGAAGCGCCAATAGCAGTCTAGCCAGATCAGCCGTACAAGCGAAGGATACTTGAATCAGGCGCAGCTCGCAGACGGCCAAGTACTGTTGATGACAAGCGAGAGTGGCACGGCTCCCTCGGAGAGGGTTTTGGGAATGAGGTCCGGCACTTTCGTAACTCCAGCTCCGTAGGCGGGGAAGGTGTGGGAGAAGAAGCACTGCAGCACTATCTAACGCAGTCCGTGGTCGGACGGCCCACTGGTCGTGCATGAGCCTTCTCTTCACCGTGCCATAGACCACGACTATAGCCTGAACAATATGCCCGAAAGCTGGGTTGGACAAGAGGACGCCATGGAGGTTGTACAGCTGTTCCAGAGAGGAGATGCGCAGCGTGCCGAAAAGATGGATGCGACATCTTGTTAACCATTTGGGAGAAGTGAGTGCGCATGCGAGTAATGAGGTGTGGTCGTCGGCGAGATGGTCAATGATGTCTTCAGCGAGTTCTAGAGGGATGTGATGTAGCATGGTGATTGTAGCGATCAAGATAAACGTTCGCAGCCTACAATGCATATGCCCAAAAAGCGTGAGATAAAAATAAGTAGACGCTCGGGTTGTCGAACGCTGTGCAAGTAAGTAAGTACTGTTAACGTTTGCATCTGTGACGTACTCCTCAAGCCCGCTCGGATTCATGCTATGACCTCCTAATATGGTCCCGCGAGAGACGAGCTCACCGACCAACGATTGGATAGGAGCTTGACAATGCAGGCGCTGGATCAGTGAAATCGATTCAGAGGATCCTCAACGGAGAAGGTCATGACAGATATTCGAATTCAAAACACGAATCGAACACTCAACGACGTCAGCACATCAGTGCCATCTAGTCGTGCAGAGTCCTCTACCACCTGCACCGCGCTATCTCCATCGCTGAACTGGAGAGCAGACCGGGTCGCAGTATCGAACTTCGGCCACTGCACCTCGGTACCTCCATTCGGGTCAAGGTCGTTGACAAACCGCACAAAGTAGTCCGTCATGTCCCCAGGGCCGAACGCCGTGAGCAGGTCGCTAGTGTGGACCTGGAGATATGGTGTTAGCTCTGCACGGTAGTGAGTTCGAACACATGAGCCACCTACATGTCCGAGTCCCGGGAAGCTACCTCGCGAGTACACTTGGATGACACGCAGCGTCAGTCACATCGCTTCTCTTGACCCATGACGTCGCGGAATACTCACAGAACGTGTAAGCTGTCTGAGTAGACGAGTATTTGTCCAAGAGCTGTCTACGAGGCGCGTTGAAGAACCAGTCACCCTGCACAGCCGCGATACGCTTGTATTCCGGGGTGAAAGCGTTCGCACTCCCCGTGTTGAAAGGCGAGCCCGCAGCCGGATCCGACGGGTACAGCGAGAGCACCGGGGCGAGATCGGAAGCAGACGCTCCAGGAAACCAAGCTTGCGCGAGGTAGGATGCAAATTCATCGTCCGTGCTGTGGGGTACCCGTGAGCATTGGGAAAGTCGAGATCACACGGTGTATTGGAGACCTACGTGACGTTGAGACTGCCGATCGAGAAGAAGGTACCTTCGTCTATGACATCGCCTAGTGGGGATGGAGTAGATTCAAGAACCTGTCGTCAAATGCGATGGAGTAGCGCACCGGTAATGAACGGAATCTTCGCGAGCTCTCCTTCGCGAGCGAGCTGCTGAGGAGGTGCGGCAAGGAACTTTCCGTCTGCGTGGGGCATCAACGGAGTAGCGAGGCCCTACCGCACCATATTAGTTGACGATGTGAGAGGCTACCGTGACCATCAACTCACTGTGTAAGACAGGCCCAAGGGAATACCGTTACCCGCTTCCACAAGGCTATCCGAAGAGACACCACGTAGACAATCGAGCGTGTCCGACGAGTTGGCGCATCCGACTTGCTCGACCACGGAGTCGTAGGTGCCTTGGAGCTTGCTGATATCTCCTGTGGGGACGGGAGAGCCAGAGTTCATGATCCCCGCACGGAAGAGACCTTCCGTGTCTCCTCCGTTTGTGAGCATATGCAATGAGACCGATATTGCGCCTGCACTCTCCCCCCAGCTGCGCGACGAGATGTAAGCACACTGAGCGATATCTGTCTTGTGCAGAGCTTACATCGTCACTTTCGTTGGATCTCCACCAAAGGATGGGATGAACTTCTGGACCCAACGAAGACTGGCCCGTTCTACGGGACACTAGTAAGCTTCGTTCGTGCTGTGAGAACAATCTGTACGAACGATCCTGGAGACCCAGGTTCCCGACTCCGACGTCCTTCACCTGCTGACCGCCAAGGAAGCCAAAGATATTGAGGCTGGTGATAGGATGAGCCAATGTGGACATATCACAACAAAGGACTGTACATACCGGTAATTGATAGCAACGTAGATAATAGGTTCGCCGAGGTCGATCGATCTCTGCACAACGTGAGAGCCATCGTATGCAGGCCTATGTGCGCATCAGCCAGGATGCGATAGAGCGTAGACTAAGCGACTCACATGGCGTTGGATCCCACAGCGAATGCACCGCCGTAGATCCACTAGCGAGAGTTTAGTGCAATGATGTTAGTCCTTCTCCTAGCGACATGAATACTTACGACGAGCACGGGAAGTTGAGCATCGGCGCTCGTATTCGCAGGACGTATGACGTTGAGATTCAGGCCTTCGTATAGTGAGAAATTGTCTAGCGCAGGTCAGGATAGGATAGTACTCACAATCTTCGCTCTGCGGCACGTCAGGGTTGGCGGTGAAGAAGCCGGAAAGCTCAGAGATGCTCTCGAGGATCTCAGAGGGGACGTCCGGAGGGAATGCGACGGCAGACTGGATGCACTGGTTGCCGAAGCCAGTCGCGTTGACTGCCCCGTCATAGGAGGCGATGAGTTGAGGGAGCTGAAAGCGAAGCTCGCCCAAACTGCAAATGCGGGATAATTGACGTCAGTTGGTATATGGTCAGACGTGTTACGTGGATGCTCTTACGGAGGTTGTGCGTATGGAATACCGAGGAAACTCTCGACGGAGCCGTTCACCGTTCCCGTCACGGTGGCTCCGTCAACCTGAACGCTGTGGTCTCCACGATCTGCGAGCGAGGATCCGTAAACAAGAACGGCATTGAGAAGAAGAGGAGAGAGGGCGAGGGTTGTCAATATGAACAGCATATCGGTATGGTGTCCTATAGGTTCGTGGGACTGATCGGCCGTGATATATAGACCTAGTCGGCGTTTCGAGCACCGGGGGCGGTACTGACGGACGCTCTGATGGCGCGCCGATGGTCGAGCTACGCCCGACCTGAAGCGCTAGCGGAGCTCTCTTGACCAGTGCCGCACCATACGGTTGAGGCATTGTTGGCTTCCATCGTCTCTTCAATAGCATATTTGTGTCCATTTGCTTGATACTGAGAAGGGCGAAAGTTCAGGAAACACGGCCGAAGCGACGTGTTTGCAAACGAGTCTCCCGACCGGGGTGCTGCAACGGAGAAGGTTCAGTCACAGATCCCTGCATTGAGCGCGGAAGTTGCCTAGGGGAGCGTCTGCACATTGGCAATTTGGGCGATCCGTAACGGTCGCGCCTTCGCTATCCCCGATACCGACTTCTCAGCCTTATCAGCCTGAGGATGCGGAGGACTCTTGCAGGTACGTGTGATCTAGGAGTAAGAACTTACCTCGTAGAGTCACCAATTCTCCCCGCTGATGACAAGTGGGCGGCCCGCATGAGCTCAGTGGCCAACTTCGGCCGGCGCAGAGGTTCCCGAGAAGATGCAGACCTTCAGGAGGTGCACAGGAAGTCTCGCAGGTAGAGCTAGAGCCAGAGAGCCGCTGGTCGCAAGGAGAAGATAGCATACAGGATAAGAGCGCTGCTAGTCGACTCGGTGGTGGTACGGTAACGAAGGTAAGAGAGTGCTGATCAATGTTGTCCGGCGTCTATATCACTTTCTACAGAACCACCACCTGTTGGCCTGCTACTTAGGAACAACATGACCGGCAGAGCTTGCTTCAAAGCTTGTCTATCTAGTAACCCCGTGCAGCTGCTCAAAATCGTTCAATTGTGCGTATGGGCTCCCAACATAAATGTTTATATACATCTCTGATCCCCTGGCAAACTCATGATAGTCACTACTACCCGCGCATACCCGTAGTACTTACTTATGGACAACGGGTACGGAATCTGCGAGCACGGGTAAAGGACGGGTAGACATCTCTTCGGCACCCTGCTAACTAGTGGCAGACTGCAGTGACCTCGGATCCTTCAAAGTAACTTGAACATCCGGATCGAGAATTGAAACGATGACTGCCAGCGGATGCCAGGCTCCGGAGCGGTCCCCGGAAGGGACTACCATGTCCGATACCCTTGCCAGGCAAAAGGTGAACGTTGAGGGAGCACTTGCTAGCTACGGTGCGGCATAGCACAGACATGTCGAGACCTCAAAGTTGTGCCATCCAGCCTGCTTTCAGCGACTTGGTAGTGACTCTCCTAGAACCTACGATCAGCAGCTCCTACTGTTCTATAGGCTATACTTCGCTGCATTGGAGACATATATCTTTATTCTCACTCGTCCGTTTAGCCTCCAGTGCATACAGGGACTTGAAACGTTCAAGCTGGCGATGATAGCAGCACGTCATCATCACCATCCTTGCTGTGAGTACTGCACGTACAGTGCGGGTCTCAGATATATTTTGCTCGTTCTACAACGTCCCAGGCCTCAGAGTACTCAGTTTGTACTCAGTATTCACCAAGTATTCACAAGGGTGAACCCGGCGTGTCTACCGACGGTGCCGGCCCCGCCACTCCCACGGTGTGGGCTTGGATAATACTATACTTGAATTTTCAAACTTCCTTTCTCGCCTTTTCTCGCTGGTCTTGAGTACTGTGGTTGGGTGCGGGCTCTATACTCAACGTCTGGGTACGAGACCACTTATGATTTCTCGCCGTCCCGGAGCGGTCCTGACCGGTCCCGTTAGTGGGGGTGCTTGTGAATCTGATGCTACAATGATTAGCTCCATTTGTTTAGTGTGGCCGATCCCGCGGACATCACTCCTCTGTCGCAATGCAGGATCCGGAAGCGTTTTGCAGCAATATTTCCAGATCGAAGACTCTACGTGCCTGCATGCACATTCTTCCTTTCGTGATCAGTGCTAATATCGTGCCAGTTCAGCTGTTTGCAGCTGTTGTCCGAGCCATGCTCGGGTCATAGAGGTTGGAGTTCTCACCCGCTGATCGTCTTGAGAGCTGACTGTGAGCGATTACAGCTAACAGCAGATCAATAGACCTCGTCGACAAATCCTTGTCTTGAAGCTGCCCCATCGGTAAAGCTGGCGCCGTTGTCCGATTGGTGGAGGGGTGTGTCCTCTCCGCTCGCCCCCACCTCCAGCGTCCGGCTCCTCCTTGCCATTCAATGAGCGCAGCGCGTCCTGGGCGTTATTTTATGACCCCGCGGGCCCGCCTAGACAAGCGTTTTCTACGGGGACTATCGATCTGCAGTTAGCTGTATCGCATCTTGAACTGCAGGATCTGCCAGGGTGCGGGTTTACGTACATAACTTATATGAGACTCGGAGAGACGCGATCTGGACGTGGTGCCACTCAAGCCAGGTATAGTCAAGTCCGGCAACGCTAGTCAACACCTCAGGGTCAACATTAGGGGCTCGCTAGCCAGCCTCTCGCTCTTCCAGACCGCACTAGACCTAGTTGACCGCACTGCGACTGACAGCCTACGGTACTTACCGTCACAGATGATGACGGCCATTGTAGTCTATTGTAGTTGACTGATTGTAATGTGGTCGGCGGGATCCCGTCATCATATTCACTGAAGCTTAAAACTCAGTGAGTACTGTATACGAGACTGTACGAGACCAGGCTGAGACTGGGCCGGGTAGTGTCTCCCGTTTCGCACTCCGCTATCACTTCCCAATGACTCTAGCCACAAGTGGTGATCATTCTCTCCCGCTTCGCACTACACCATCACTTCCCGATCGACTGGTTCGAGTCTACTTTGCATGGAACACTGATGACTTACTTAATTGCGGCACAGTGCACATGGCGACGACCAACTTGGCAATACTTCGAGTTCGGAGAGCCTCCGTCGTTCTCCTCCTTCCTTCCCCGCTCAGCTCTCCGCATCACTTGTGGCTATCGGCCCGCCTCAATCACACCGGTACGTAGCCGAACTCTTCATCAATAAAATGAGAGATAAAAATAAGAAGTGAGTACGGCCTATATCTCGATATATAACACCAGTCATCGAGCACATCGTCAACTGCAGTACCCTCTCCCCTCAGCCAACATGAGCGTCCCGCAGAACTTCCTCCTAGTCAACACCAATGTGGTCCTGCTCTCTCTCGCAGTCTGTGCTATAATCTATGCCGTATCGACCGCACAATGGAAGCGTCGCTCTCGCGGTCTTCCACTACCCCCCGGCCCGAAGGGCACGCCTATCCTAGGCAATATTGCACACATGCAGCAGCCGCAGGTCTGGAATGCCCACGCTGAGCTCTGTAAGATCTATGGTGAGTTCGTCAATCTCTCACAAGCGCACTGTTGCTCATGTGGCGTCTGGCTGATTCGTTCAGGGGACGTCGTGCATGTCCCCGTGCTCGGACACAGCGTCGTCCTGCTCGGGAGCGCGAAGGCCATTTTCGACGTCCTCGACCAACGCTCGGCTACAACGTCCGACCGGTATCAATCTCCAACCATAGTACTGTGAGTCGCCTTGCATTCTACGACGTGCGACGCAAAGTCGCCTAACGTGCTGTATGCTGCATAGTGCGGGACAGGGCTTCAACTTCGCGTTGATGACGTACGGACCAAAGTGGAAACACTATCGCCGAAAATTCGTGCAGTGGTTCCCATCCCCGGTGCCCGTGGAGCAGCAGGAATTCCAACAGGAACACGCGCGCATCTTCGTGAAGAAGCTGTTGAACGATTCGGAGAACCTCCTTCACCACATACGCTAGTAAGCACTGTTCTCGTTCAGGGAACTGAAGTTTCCCTGTATCCTCTTAAGCGGAGGTGTTCAAATGATCGAGCAGCACATTTGGCGCGTCCATCGTGAAGTTGGCATACGGCATTGATGTCGCAGAGAAGGACGACGAGAATCTCGCTAATATGGAGAGGGTGCTCGAGGGACTCCAAGCGGTTACGCCTGGCAGATTCCTGGTCCAATTCTTACCGTTCCTCAAGCATGCTCCGCATTGGCTGCCCATTATCGGTAAGCAGATGAAACAGCTAGCGGTGTGGCACGAGAGCGCGCGGTTCGTCAAGCAGGCACTCTTCGACTTGACGAAACAGGAAGTTGTGAGTCTCTCAGCCGACATTCCATTCCTGTAACGCTCACCTCTGCTGTCGTTGATGTATAATGCAGGAGAAAGGCAGTGCATCGCTTTCGATGGTTTCTAACGTCCTGCGGGATATGGACGGGATGGATGCCAAGGAGGTCGCAGAGGTCGAGGACGTCACGAAAGATCTTGCCTTAACCGCTTTCCAGGGTGAGTCTCCACATCACAACCACCATCCACACACCGAATTCTCATGCCATCTCCGTTCATGGCAGGCTCGATAGAGACAGTAAGTGACCTGGTTCCGCGATCATAGTATATCCGTGCCTGCACTGACTAGCGACCTGTTCTCTCAGACAAACTCGGCCCTCCAGTTCTTCTTTGTGGCGATGTGGCTCCATCCGGAGGTGCAGCGCAAGGCGCACGCTGAGCTCGATGCTGTCGTCGGCCACCACCGTCTGCCCGAGCATACGGACATGGCGTCGCTGCCGTACATCTGTGCTATCGCCAAGGAGTGTCTGAGGTGGCGCAATATCACACCTATCAGCGTGCCGCACAGCACTACCGAGGATCTCGTGTACCGCGGGTACTTTATTCCTAAAGGAACGACACTTGTCCCGTTGACCTGGTGAGTGCGCCGCTGAGCGGGCTTGGTGCAACGAGGCAGCTCCAATCTCACAACCCGCAATACAACAGGATGTGTCTGCATGATCCGGAAGCGTACCCCGAGCCCCTGCTGTTCAAACCGGAGCGGTTCCTACGCGATGGAAAGCTGGAGTACCCTCAGCGCGATCCATCGGATTTTGCGTTCGGGTTCGGACGGAGGTGCGTGCCCTGTTCCCGGAGTACTCTACTTCCCGCCCGTGCTGAGTAACGTCTCCGACAATTCCGCAGGATCTGCGCTGGGATGGCATACGGAGAAACTGCGTTGTTCATCAACGTCGCGATGGCGCTGCATGTATACGAGTTCCTTCCGCCTCTGGACAAGCACGGGAAGGTCATCACCGCCGAGCCCAAAGTGGGCGGGCTGTTCACGGCGTACGTGTTGCTTGTGTGCAGGCCGGATGGCAGCGCTGAGATCCTCCTTATTCACAGGTATCCCAAGGACTGTCGGTGCCGCGTGAAGCCTCGGTTTGCTGGGGTTGAGAGCTTGATTTGCCCAGATCGCGAGATGTAGTGCCAGCATTGAGGCACGTGTGGAATATAGAGCCCGGGCAACATAGTGTCGCATGTCTCGGGCTCGCGTTCGTTCTGTGGACGTTTGCGCCGCTGGACAGCGATATCACCAGTAACGGTCGTGGTCTCCTTTACTTATGCCAATGTTGAAGTTGTGTACGAGCTTGACTATCACGATCTCTGTAATGCACTTGTTCTGCCAGACTCGAAGAGCTCACCCTCACACCCGTCTTTTGGACGTGGCAGACTGTTGGTGATTTTGTGTTCACTGTGATACTAAACACTCTGATTGCAAGGCGTAACATTCAACTATACTTAGTGGGACGGGTTGAAAAGCCCGAGGAGGTTGCGAATTTGGTGTCCTCCCTCGTATGCGTTCATCACAGGTACGCACACCTATCGGTTACTTGAGAAGGTAGTGCATCATACTGAGAACATTTGCGCCGTAAAGCGTACAAGGCGAGCGAAGATTCTGTATTATGTTTCCGGCATATAATACATCAAGTACCCGGACATGATGGCAATGCGTCTATAGTAGGTAATAGTACTAGGTATAGTCTATTCTATTCCAGCGAGCTTGAGTATGTAGTGAGAGGTTGTTCGTCACTTAAGACTAAAGTCCTAGGAATGACCTCGACACACGGGATGATACACAGCCCTGGCAGTCTTGCAGGGGACTCCGGGTACCGAGTCGCCCGGAGACATGGAACTCGACCCCATTGAGGCAAGCAGAACGACACCAGCATCTGATCCGACCATGTCCGCACTCTTCGCGAGCTCTGGGACCTGTTCCAGGTCGAAAGCAAAGTCTTGGGCCCGCGTCTCGGGGGTAACGACGCCCAAGCTGTCCTCTTCCGAGCTCGATCCGGAGTCGAAGTCCGGACATGGTTCCCTTTCAAGGCTCGAATTGGAGTCGCGGCGCGGCCATTTGTCCCTTGAGCCCGACGGGTCTTCGAACGGGTCCGAAGCGAGCGCGACGGCCGCGACGGCGTCGCACGAAGTGTTCGAGCTGAGCGTAAGGGGGGCGTCCTGCGCATTGCCGACTTTCACCGTGTCACCGCGGTCCATGTATTTAGCTTTCGCCTTGAGGTCCTCGCTGCCGTTGGCTACATCTTCATCAGACATGAAGAACGTTTTCACGTCCAGGATGTGCTGGCGGAGGGAGGGGATGGAGATGCGCGCTGCGGGATCCGGGACGAAGATCTCTCCGAGGATGTCGGCGGCCTCCTCGGAAATGGGCAGCATCTCGCGCAAGTACCCGGGGTTGTCGAGGAAATACCGGTAGTTCTCGTCGTCGAGGACGGCCCTGTTCCACGGAAAAGAGCGCGCGATGAGGTTGGTGAGGATGACGCCTAGCGACCAGACTTCGCTCCGTTTGTTGGAGAAGGATCGGTAGTCGTAGTCGGTTCCGATGCATTCTGCGTCCCGGAGGTCAGCGTGCATGTGGCAGATACGGGCATGCGGAAACTTACCAGGACTCATGTAGCGCAATGTTCCTGAGCCGCAGCTATCTGTGATGTTCACACTGGTGGCCAGGCCGAAGTCCGACAACTTGACAGTCGTCCCCTGATTGCTCATGAGGACGTTCTCCGGCTTGAGATCGCGGTGATAGATACCATTGAGGTGGCAGTGCTGCACGGCGTCGAGCAGCTGCACGAAGATGCTCTTCAGGTGTGTCTCATTGCTCTTGAACCGATCGTCCTCGAAGATGCTATCCAGGAGATCGCCGTCACATAGCTCAAGGACGACGAACATGTAGTTCTCCCACTCGGAGGCGGAGTAGATGTACGCGATGTGCGGATGGCCGTTGAGCTGCATCTGTGCAGTGATCTCGCGTTTCTGGTACTGCCAGAGCATGCTGTGCGTGTCCGCTTTCTCAACGACCTTGACGGCGTACTCAGATCGCTTGCAGGCAGATGTGGACTGGGGGGAATCGTCGATCGCCCGGTACACAGCACCGAAGGAACCTTCGCCGACTTTGTTGATGAACCGCAGGGTTAGGCGTGGTTCGGCGAAATCGACTATGCAGCCCGTGAAAGTGGCGAAATGGGTGGGGTGCGAGCTAGACATGATGTTCAGAGGTAATATGTGAAAGCAAAGCAATTGAGAGGATGCGGTACGGTGCAGGTGAATTGTCGGAGGCTGATGATATCCTCAGCCTGAGGAAAATCTGGCGGCCTTATGTATCGTTCACCGTCGGATGTAGGGACACAGAGGCCTCTTCCGACGATGACATCCATGCAAGCGGAGCAAGCGGACTTAACTCCAATAGCGACAACTGGCCTCTACTTCCGAGAGCAAATGTCGGGTGTTTGCAGTAGGTTTGCCCAATAAGGCAAGTCCCCGGGAACGGATTCTTGAATCCCGACGAGCGACATGGGCCCGACTGTAACAGCTAGTCTTGTTGTCACGGATATTCGCGAATGGACTGACTGAGTCTGGTGGTCGTCCACGGCACTGACGTACTACGTAGATATCAGCGTCCATGTATGGTAACCGATAAGACTCCGAGGGCTTTCCACTAGATGTTTAGCGGGTGACACTTCCGCTGATGTAGTACTTATCCTCAGCGCTCTCTGAGAACACGGCGGTAATATGTGGACTGTGTTCGAACGACTCGCACCTGCCAGTGTAACTTCAACGATTACCACGGTCGACGTCAACAGGCTGAGAGGAGGTGGGCCGTCAACCACGTGCTTGCGGTCTACGCAAACTCCCATTCAGCCCAGCAGGGCTATGCAGAGCGAAAGGCCAAGTTGGATCACTATAGGGGGATATGCACAGTAGTGAGCATGCGTGTTCTCGGCGGCTGTTTGGTATACTGTGGGGATGTGAAGTTACGTACCGTACTGGCCGACTGACGATGCGCCTCCGAGATGATCACAGGCTTGCTTGCAAACATAGTCTCGCCACCTTCCTCCCATGGCGCAGGGAAACCGACGGATCTGGCCTGCGGATGCTTGTTCCAGATACCGTTGAAGACGGTGCCGAGGCCGACAGGAATGGATGCAGCTTGGTCGAATGAGACATCCTCGGGGATCTTGGAGGTTGTGACATGAGAACCCAACGTCGCATGTCTGGTTCAAAGCACGATGTAGAACATACTTTTGTCGTGAGCTCAGCAGGCACGATTGCGTACCGCTAGAAGGTGGCCTTACTTTTCTCTATGAAGCCTTGGAAGGCACTGATGCGAGGTCAACGACACGCACGAGAAGGCGCATGTTCTACACTCACATCCTGTCCCCCCTGGCGACGTTGACCACCTCTGAGCCCACCTCCTCAACGATACCTGCTCCCTCCGACCAGACAAGGAAGGATATTCGGTAATCCAGACACCGTACGTCTGGATCTTCCAGTCGATAGGGTTCATACCAGTCGCGAGGATCTTGACGACGTCGGTGGGACCAGGAGTAGGAATAGTATTCTCGCCCATCTGCCACGCGCCCTGCTTGACCGGAAGTAGGAGAGCCTTCTGAGTAGCCATAGTATTACGAGTGGATATGTTTGGAGTCGAGCAGATCGGATGAGGCGGGTGAGTTTCTGTTACCCGTCTGTGGAAGTGACCAGGTATATGTACCCCCATTGTGTCCGGGTTGTTGAGTGGGGGTGAGGGTAGTACCTACATACCCGTTGTTAGGCTCGCGTGTCCCTTCGGCGGGTCTCTGACGAGAGATAGGCGAAGTTACAGTGAGATTGGAGGGGCTCGCTGACCAAATTGGATCCGGATGCGGTGGAAATAGCATATAGGTCGTCCAGGGCTTCAGCAACTCCGGGTTCAAACGTTCGTCGTGGATGAAGGAGACAGGGAAGAGGGAATGCTCACTACAGTAGGTCACGGTGACGCGGCGAAGCCATGGACGTCACGTGTGCGTGACTGTTGGCGTGGACCAGGGGCGAAGCTGAGCGCTCAGCCCCAGTGAACACTCGCTCGGATATTTACGTATGGACTCGTATGGACTCGTGGAAATCCGTAAGAACTCGTATGGAACAGTACACGCAATATCATTCCGAGATCATACGAGAACCTGAAGGTTTTTACGAAAAACCCGTAATAACTCGTAAGGAATGTTAACAATAGTTCCGTAATCATACGAATACGTCGTAAGAACTCGTAAAAACAGGTACAACGGCGGAATGTGATTTGTTTTGTCAGATCACTCCTAGTTTGTTCGTCATACGGATTCATACGGATTCGTACGAGATTATATGCATTGATATGTTCTAGAAATACAGGATCCTACGGGATTCTATGAGACACTAGGGATATCCGTATAGAGTCGTGCTAGCTCGTTCGCCGCATCTACACGCCACCCGTGCCCGCGCAGATGCTTATTTGCGAAGTCTATGAGCAATGTCAGTATATCGCAAGTTGTACACGAGGCCGCCTTGCAAGCGGTACATACAGTGCTTGCATCATCTTCGTGAAGTTCTTGTCGAGTTGCTGGGGTGTTTCTGTTGGATACACAAGTGTGAGTACTACTACTAGTGACTCTGAGATAGACATACCCTGTCTTGTGGCTCTGCGGAAGAGCTCCTCAGGCTGCCAGGTTCCTCCAGTCTTCTTGTACCATTCGTGGGCATACTGCACCTAGATGTAGTAGAATGTCACATAATGCGCGCGTGTGCACAGTACACGCGTGGATGACGTACCTTCGCGCGCTGCGAAGATCGTGCTTCAAATGCGCGTGCTTCCGACTTGCAGTGTCTGTGTCCAACGGCTCGGTAGGCTCAGCGACCGCTGCGACCGACCTTCGAAGCTCGTCGGCAAGGTGTCCTTGTGGCGTGGACGGGCCTGCAGTTGCCGTGCTACCACACTTTTGGTAGTATGGGATGACTATATGCGCATGAGATTGCAACTCACGTGCAGTTCTGTGTCCTGGTCTGTCCCCCTATGCTTGGTGGGGGGTCCACTAGGCTCGGTAGCAGCGAGCACAGCTCGAAGAGTGCCACGCAGCCTGCAGGTCATTCGCGCGGGCGGTAGGAAGATGCGTGCCTCTTGTATCCTGGCGCCGCGCAGTGAGACCACACTTCTCCTCGCCGCACTGGCAGTCCTTTCGGCGTCGTCATACCCGCCCATAATTTGAGGATACCTATCGGTGCAAGACAGTCATGGTGAGAGAGTCACAGTGAGAGAGGGAGGGGGAGAGCTTAGGGGGAGAAGACAGGAAAAGAATGGGAAGGAAGCGTCGGAGGCGACAAGATATAGTATGTGGCTTTGGAAGCTTACGTCACGGGGCGTGTTTAGCATTTCAGTGAGTTCAAAACTAGTCCGCTGGGTAATAAGCTAGACACAGGCGGGCCTCGGCCTGTTGGCATCGATAGTTGCGCTCCAAAGACTGGTCGTTGTAGCTCGCAACACGTCCCCAAGTAAACACCCAAGCACGTTCAACAACCTCGTGACCGTGATTTTCCGACTCTCTCCTCGTTCTGCCGCCTTCTTCCTGGTTCCTCCGTGTTGATACTAAAATATCCGAGCGTGTTTTCACTGGGGCTCAGCGCTCAGCTCCTCACCAGCAGCAATAAGTACGAAACATCCTTTCGCGCATCTCGATTGACAAGGACAGAAGGCGGCAATGGATACATGCTGCAAACCGCAGATTCCAGCTGGTGATAGTATGCCAGTCTAGATCTACCACGCCATCCTTCTGTTCTGCTTTGGCTAACACACCATTAGGCAGAACGCACAGATTGTTCTGTCGACGCCCACACGGCGACCCATCCATGGCTTATTCAACAAGCTTGACACTCATCTCGAGCCATACATGTTGCGCTCCGTCCCTTGCCAGATCTCCTCCAAATGAGCCTGACCTCTCACCGATTGCGAGGCGTGGTGATGGATGATTTTGTCTCTCGCCCTGTGGTCCTCCGGGGAAACCACCAAGCCAGGTCCTTCTCTGACTTCATGCTCGCTCAGAATGATGACCACCCCTCTCTCTTCTCGCATCTCCGCATACTCACTCTCGACGCGGTGTCCTTGGAAAGAGCACACCCCGAGGGTGACCAAGACGACACTCTCCTCAAGATGATGCAGCGCGCTACCCAGCTCCGTGAGCTCACACTGCACCAATGCGACATTTACCTCCTCGACGCTCGCTTCGTGCAGGTTATATGCGGGGTGCGCCATGCCCAATCCCTGCACATCCACACTCCCACCGACAGAGCCTTTCTTATAAGCATCTATGAATGGTGCATGACTTGCATTCCTCATTGAAGACGCTCAAGTACACTACCGGTGCCGTTCAGATCCCGTCCGACTACGACACCTTCATAAACTCTCTCCTCGAGCCACACCCCGACATGGAGAACCTCTTTCCATCAGCGTGTGGAGCCTAGCGTCCCGCAGTGGACGACTCCCTACCGTCACGTTCGCATTCTCCATATCACAATCCTCCAGCAGGAGGTCACCTTGCAATTGCCGTACATGGTTGATAACTTTTCCCGGCTCTAGCGCCTCGCCGTCGTCACGCACGGCTATTGTATGCATCCTTCCGTCGCCAAGTTTCTGCACGTCGCTGCCGTCCGCGACACGGCACTCGCTCAGCAGGCCGCCGGGAGACGCTGGTCCCGTTTGAGGTGCTCAGCGGTTCGACCACCACACTGTACGTCCTCGCCGTCGCATGTCCCGTTTCCCATCTGCAGCTCGGCCGGACATATGAGTGACAGCGCCACAGGGCGTACTTACAATGTACATGGACGTTTTTTTCGGTACTCGTCCGAACTTGAAGCGGATCGACCTCAAGATCGTCTACGCGCGCGGACACAAGGCAGAGAGCACGCACATTCGTGTCCGGCGGCCCACTGGGCCTAGAGGGTCCAGCGGTCGGGAGTCAACTCGTCCTGAGCTTCGAGATCGATGCAGCCTCCACCCCGACACCGGGCTCGCGCAAGATTCTGGTGAGCTATATGGGCGCTTGCATCTAGGCACATGTCTAACTCTTTTGATTATGCCAGGGATCGCTCAAGCCCCAGCTAGAAGGCTTTGAGGTGAAGTACCTCCATCTCGCCGTCAAGTTCCGCCCGCAGGACCTCGGCATGGACGACGTTACAGGCGAGTACCTCGGGCCGCCAGAGGTCAGCCTCAGGAGAGCGATAGCTGTGATTGACGTCGAGCGTTGGGCCTCGCTGAGAGAGTACCGCATCTTAACATGGTTGTCATCTCGCTGGCGGGCGGGGCGGACCAGCGCACCTGAAGAATCGGCCGCGGAGACACCGCCGGAGAGGGACGTGCGACACTGCTGCGGTTTGACCAGTCTGTGGACGAGCATGTCATCGCGCAATAGGCGCAACAGGAGGACGTGCGCGCTGCGTGCGGGATCTGTTTCTGTATGTATATGACTGATGATGTTTGAATAGGAACCTGGGCAACTTACGATTGTATGGGATATACTGCTGAGATCGACGTTCAATGACCGAGCATGGCGCATTGAAGTTGCCCTGCTTAGTGCGATCGCATGCTTGGTATCACCCCACATGAACGGCCAATTGCTGTATCACACATAATAAGCCCGGCCCGAGGCACACGTGTTTCTAGGCGAGTCTCAATTCTCATTGATTAGGCAGTCAGTGAACTTGCACTAATGAAGCGCAAGGCATACAGGTACAGTCTTGCACCAGTCCTGCTGAAAACAATCACAGTCTCCGACATTGCCATCTATGACAACTCAGACATGTTCGCGGTACTCAGGGACCGCCGGGGTGGTCGGTACGGATGGCGTGGGCGCAGTCGGATGACCTGATTGCACAGCGGGCGTCCGAGCAGGCACGAAGACCGCCGCAAAGGGCGTTGACGTTGAGAGGGACGGTGCCGACACCGGAATGGAGTGCTGTGGCACGAGCGGCGCGCTGACCGATGACATAGTTGTTGGTGCGGCGGGAAGACCGGAAGTCTCCACGGCGGCGACAGCAGCAGCGAGCGAGGACGGGTTCGGGAGGTGGGAGCTTGTGACAGCGTCGACAGACGAAGGCGCGGTGAGTGAAGGCGCGACAAGCGTGGGCATAGGCGACACTGGGCTTGTCGGGATGCCAGTGACGGGGCGGGATCCCGAGGGAACGGCCAGTGCGTGCGATGTCGCTGAAGAAGACACAGCGGCAGTTGGGTCGACGCTGACTAGCAGAGCCGGGATGTTGGGCAGTGCAGGAGAGCCTTCCGCAGGGGTTATGAGCGATGCTGTCGATGGTGTGCTTTGCGTGGAAATGCTCGCGGATGGTGCCGTCGAGGTAATGATCACGACGCTCGCCGTCTGCGTCGGGAGTGCCACGCTAGTGGAGGTCAACCCAGCCACTGAGTGTGCGCCTTGGCCGAGATCAACAGGGCGAGCTGGAACGAGTTGAGGTTAGCAAGACGCTTCTAGCTCCATGTACGAAATACTCACTGCTGACGTCAGCGACCATCGCAAGGATAGTAAAAGCAACAAACTTGGAGTCGTTCGAGAACATGATGGTGTGGGCGGATTTCTGAACAGAGTCGTGTGTTGTGAAAAGGACGTGCTGTTTGATGAGTGGACTGGACTGGACTCTGAAGGCCTTGTATGCTATTTGACACGCTCCCTGTCCGTACAGGGTCTGGTGGAACATTACCGTGTTCCTGCGCTCGACGAAGGCGATTGCGCTCTCAAGAACCAAACCAGTCAAGTCAGTGGGTCTTCCGCGCGGTCTTGACATAAGCTCCGCGGCACTGACGTACATGCTATTATCTCAGCTATTATATATCAGCTCGGATGCGTAGGATAGTTGCATTTGCAACAGCCGTGGGCAGATGATTGGCTAAGGTCATATAAGGGAACGGAAGCGCTCAACGCCGCCCGCGGAGCAAAGTTTTCCGGTTTGGTATAGAACTCTGATAAGCTTTGAGACTCGCAAAGATTGAAGTCAGCGCACTTGGCACAAGTACCAAATGGCAAGATAGATATTATTCGAAAGTGAATGACTACAGTAATCTAGCACAACCAAAGCACGACACAAGCACTGCATCAGGAAACCAAGCACCTAATTGCTGCGCGCGGTAACGCTCTCCGAGACATGGTCGACGGCTGTCATACGGCGCCTTGCGCTACGCGGTGCGATCAAGCACCATCTTCTCTCGTAGTGCACCGCACGGGTTGATCATGGGTGGTCGACTGTCATCTGGGTAGGCAGGCAATGACCGGGTACGGTCATTCGGCTCAGAACAATGTCCATGAATAATCTACTAGACAAATAAATGTCATACATTATCGTACATGCCTGCCAGTAAGTTTTCGAAGCAAAGAGTCGGGCATCGGAGGGCCGGGTGCATCAAGACAAATCTACCAGTACTATACAAGCTACAAGGGGGCGAAACCTTCACCTGCGTACAAATCATAATGCGCATCATAGTCGTCGTTGTCTGAGCCGGATCCGACGCCGTCGTCAATGTCGTGGTGCATGTCTTCCGCATCCTCGTTCTCCGAGTCCCGTACTTCAAAGTCCACAGTGTTTCCATCGAAATCTTCGTCTACATCTTCTTCCGCACCTTGCAGATCCTGTTCCGATGTGTCTGAGTCTTCCTCAATCACCTCCTCGTCGCCGGCACAAGGCTCGTCCGACTCATCTGCACCCTCTGCTGGTATCGGGTCTCCGTCCTCCGGTTCGTCGATGTACTCCAGGTCTGGCAGGGATGCGGGGTGAACGGCGGGGCGAAGGGTCCGGGAGGCGTGGGCTTTGGATTGTTTGAGACTGACACCATGTCCCTTGTGTCCGATTCCGCCGCCGTGATGGCGCATGAAGATGTCACGGTCAGCGAACCTAGCGGTGCAGGAAATAGTTAGTACAGCATCAAAGAGTTTGGTGACGGATTAACTTACATAGACACAGTATAGAACTTATAGTCCCATACATTGTCTGGCACTCCTGGTTCCACAGGTACCTGACGTGCGAGAGTGGAGGGACCAAGGAGCTCGTCAGTGAGAGGGTATGGTCCGGCAGGGCAAGGAAGGATATGAGCTGTGCGGATGACATCATCCGGATTGATGAAGCTGAACGGGTCATTACCATGAATGTTTGCGTTCACGAATTGAATGCGAGGTTGACGGCGGTGATAGAACCCGGAGGAATAGAGCTCGGAGTCGACATAAGTGAACCATCGGACCCACAGAAAATCGTAGTCGCGCCACTTGCGGGAAAGTTGATTGGCATCAGGACCGTCATACCGTGCCTTAGCATGGAAAATACCCAGCACTCGAGCGAACCAGTACGGATGGGAGGTATCCCACTCTGGAGATAATACCATGATGTCTGCCTGGCGGCGGGGGTGGATTACATCTTGCTCGCGCCGCAAATCGTAGGTCGTGTAGTTGATCCGAAAGTATTGATGCTTGTACAGCCTGTCGTCGAGAATTCGGATGCCATCGAGTTGCTCCTGTGTGAACTCTTCACCCTCGGAGTACATGGACTCGTCGCCGAGGATCCGGGCTGCAAGATGTTCATAGAGCCGTGGTAAGAAAGTCTAAGATGAACAGTGTCAGCATGCTGATACAAGTGGTCACACTGAGAGCACTATACCTTGATGGCGGGGTCGTTCCAGTGCTCGTCTACCCATGTGTTGAGGCGGATAGGCCTGCGACGTGACTGAGACATGAAATAGTGGTCTGTAGGAGGCACCGGAGCAGAGCGGCTGCCTGGGGGCTTCTTGCCAGTGAGCACCGGCTGCATACCCGAACGCTCGTGCGACTCCGCAAGCGCGATAGCGGCGCGCTTGTTCTGCTCCCTGCGCAATGAGGGGACAATATACCCGTCGCGCGCGCGCCAACTTGCCACCATGCTGCGCTTCTGCTGGTGTAGCGCGATCTGCCTCTCATAGTTGACTTTGTTTGTCCGATCGAATACCCGTTTAACATGCCGGTGCTCCAACTCGCCCTGTAAGCATTGGAAGTGAGAGAATTCTAGAGTTAAAACAATGAGTACGTACAATTTGTGTGGTGTAGTTATCTGTCGGGCCCGAGCGTCGGATGTAGTCCACATAGTTCCCGAGATTGTAGTACTTGAAGGTGTTGATCACATTAAAGTTGACGACACGTCGAGCACCCTCTCCAGCGTTGATGCCACTCGTCTTCGTGCGCGCGCGCCGGGTGCGTGCTTCTGTCTCACTCGGAAGCTCGTACGCTGTATGGTCTGCGCAGGTTGTGTCTGCAAAACACCTGATAGCCGCATACATATGCGTTGTAGCGCGCTCCAAGTTTATGAGGGTGACGTCGTGATGCATTCGAAGCTTTGCGAGCGCATGCCAGTTGGCTAGCTCAAATAGCATGTCGGCAACTGTCTTGTTGTCATCCGGAGGAAGCAGGCCTTCAATAACAGGCATGATGACCTAGAAAATGTGTTAGAGGCAATTTGTGCAGCGTCAGCCTTACGCGCACATACCTGTAGATACGCCTTGTAGTCATGAGCTGCCATCCGCTTGCGGGTGGATGCATCGTCATAGAAACGTCGAATGCGATCGCGGCCCCATTTCGGCATCAGTCGCATCCTGTGGATTGGTGAGCATAAGAGAGAAAATATTTATGCTGGAGCAGTCATCACCTGCGGTTGAACTCTTGGATAACCTTGTCCCCTTGTGCGTGAATGAGACGGACGAGGTGATCAAATATCCCCCGCCAGACTCCCAACTCAAACTCGTGCATCAGATCCGGTGCGAGGATCTGATACAAGTTGATACCATGGGGCGCGAGGCGAACGGAGAACGCATTCTAATAGATAGTATATGATTAGCACATGCATGTCATCTTGATTCAGTTCGCTGAGCTCGATCACATACCTGGGTAGGCGTGAGTGAATACTCGCTGAGCAAGTCCTTGACACGTTTGCTCGTGATTGAGAAACCCTGTTCGAGAATCAATCGGCGCGCTCGCGCGATCTTCAAATGTGTTGCGGGGTCATCTTGACGAAGTGCCGCACGTCGCATGATGTCGGCCAGCATTCCAGCTTCCCAGAGTTCGTCTTTGCGGGTGAGTAACTGTGGTATCATGTAGGTCGAGTTGGGTTTCAGGGCAGCAATCTTCACTCTGCATATCGAAACATCAGTTGAGTTGACAGACTCCATCAAGCAGGAAGTCTTACTTTTCCATGTAGTCAGCGGAATAAGTGTAGATGCGGAAGAACGTGCGGCGCACAACGCTGTCACCACACTGGACGACTATGCCACGAGAGAACGCTTGCATAAACTTCTCATTGAGAAGCAGGAGCCATATCTGGGTGAAGAGCTCACGGCGACAGAACCGGAGGACTTCTGCCGAAGGCTGTGTGCCGTACACGCTTTTGTAGTAGTCAGCGAAGCTATCAGGCAGCTATAATATTCATCAGTCAAAGCATGTAGTAGTACAAGAGAGTAGATGATGGACATACACTAGGGATGTAAGCGAGATGGTGGGCTGCGAACTCAGTTGGACGCCCTCGGATGTACTTCGAGAGATGTCCGAAGTATATATAGATGGGCCACAGGGTCGCTGAGCCGAAACTGGATAGAACCGTCTCGTCAGACCAGATGAGGACAGGGAGGACTACATATTCCATCTCGGGGTCGTCTCCAGGAATGCGATCCATCTTGCGGATGATTTCTTCATCGGCAAGAACTGCGTCGGAGTTGATGCAATCAGAATAAACGCGAAGCGGCTTCGGGTGTGACGATGTCGCCGAGCTGGGTGAAAGACGAGGAGATGATGAGCCGGATGGGGTGGGCGAGGCATGGGGTGACGAGCCAGAGGGGATGGGTGAGCTACGGGCTGATGAGCGAGAGGACTGAGGAGCCATAGGTGGGATCCAAAACAGTTTGTTTGGGACCCAGTGGTAGTTGTGACGGAATCGAGATGTTCTATCGGAGATACAACCGATGACAAGATCCACGATATCACGGTGGTGAAGCCCAGGCACCTCAAACTTGGGTACAGTGTCCTCGGACGTGTTTGAGAACTTGGTGCAAGGCATGGGGACGTAGACCACAGACTTGTGCCAACCATGCTCTCGGCGGAAGACATCATCCTTCTTGACCCACGCCTCGAGCATGCGCTCGGCCTTGCGCGCACTGAATCCTTCGAGATCTGCTGGGGTGAAACCGTGTGATTGAATAATATCTAGGAGGTCGTCGAACCGGTCGAAGGAAAGAACCTCTGAGCCACGACCATAGAACCAGTTGATGAGTCGGAATTGGGTCTCGCTCTCCCCAAACGGTCTGAACTTGGCCTGGCTAGAGTCGTCCTGTGCATCGCCGGGTTGTTGTGAGAGCCAGGCAATACTAGCAAATTGAGGTGTGGGGTCCGAGGGTTCTGTCGTGAGGTCAGGAGGAGGGTGTCCAGGCTTCTCGAGCCCTGGAGCATCGCAGACTGCCGCCAAGTCAAAGTTGATGTCCGGGTCGCGCTTGGGAATTCGACAGAACGAGCGAAATAGGCCGAAAGCATCAGGCGGGGTATCAAAAACATCCGGGGGGTCTGCGTCCTCGAGACCCATGCCGTCGCTGTGAGACGGCCCCGGGGAGTTCGGAGGTTGAGGGGTCGACGACTTCGATGACTTGTTTGAGCTGGGATGGGGCTCAGGGAAGAGTGCCATCCATTCGGATAGCGTCGAGCTTTGCCCGGATGGGACATAGTCCTCGAAACGCCGTGGTAGACGAACCTGACGGCCAGAGCGGGTAGATGTCACCGTGTTGGCCTGAGAAGGCTCCAGGGCATCCGTGGCGCGGCCGAAGTCAGGATTGGCGCGACTTAGGCCTGAAGGCATCGAGAGGGGAGGCAGCATACTGGCAGTGTCTTCGAGGGGACCGGTGTAATCAAGCGGACCGGCGGTCGTCTACATCACGGGTTAGCGCATACATTTAACTCATCTGAGCCTGCATACCTGCTCATAGGCCTCTTGATCATCCATGCGTAGTTTTTTGCGGCTCGCACGCTCAGCCACGATCTTGCGCTTGCTCATATTCCATGTGATGAGGTCCAGCTGGATCTTGCAGTGGTGTTTTGACAGGGATAAAGCGCTTGCGGTGGCGAAGTTACAGCCATTAGTAGGGCAGCGAAATGCCATAGCCGAGCAGAAAGTCAGTGAGCGAGAGGAGGAGAGAGAGGATGTATGTGACTGACTGGGACAGAGACTCGTCAGAGCTTTTATACCCGGCATGACACCCACGTTGGCCCTGCGTCGAACGGTCTTGCTATCTTGACGCCTAGAGGTCTGTAAGCTCCGAGCAGAGGCGGAGCCAGCACGTACAGTATGAGTCATACCTTGGGAGTATCTGAACCCTCCTGAGCAAATCAAAAGACGGTTGAGGCGTGCTTGGCCTGGAGGCTGCGCATCCCAGCCCCAGCTCGACGTTTTGAGTACCTCCGGTGCCAACCTGAGAGTTGCCAGGCCTTGTGCTGCTAGATAAGTCACAATAGCAGAGCCAAGTTCTCGTAGTGTTCGGCGAGGAGTTTGGCGAGGTGTGCAAGAGATGACAAAACAAGGTGGGATGACAGAGAGAGCATGAGGGTTGGAGAACAAGTCGCGAGCACTCGTCCATCGATCATATGTGGAAGTCATCACGTGATCGTGTCATCACTCTCGATGTGTCGACGCGTCGTAAGTACTGACAGCTCTCTTCCTCCTCCCCACTCAGATGGACCCCCTGCCCTATGCTCTACCCCCTCTTATCGCTTTTTGTTGATACTGTTGTCATATAAAAACCTCCCCTGCCACCAATTTCCGCGCAACTGTCTTTCCTCCTCCCACCATCATCTCTGTTCTGTTCACTCTCCGGTCACCCTCTCCCCACCATGGATCGCGCAAGCTACTATCAGCCTCGGAGGGGCTACACAGGGCGGCGTTCCGCACGGACGCCTGCACATCAAGCTGAGCCCCAGCCTCCGCGCCCACCTCTGCCGCCTCCGCCTCCGAGGCAACCCCAACTGCCTGCCCAGGAGCCCCAAGATGCAGAACAAGAAGGCGACGAGCCTCCCAACAAACATCCTCGTATAGATGTTGAGCCTGAGGATGAGGAGTGGGCGGACGCAATGGAGATGTTAGACTCACGGGCCAGGCATGTGTATAATTGTGCATATATACGCACTGACATCAGACTATATGCATATCCCAGCTGCCCTACGATGCTCGCCAACGGGTACAAGCACCTGTATGACGGAGTCAGGAATATCATGCGTCTCTGCGGTGGTGACACCGCGAACTATGCCAACATCATCAGCAAGGGTATCGAGCTGTATGACATCGATCTCAAGAACCCCGCGCACCCTTACTGGTCAGGCCTGAACTGCTGTGTCCCCGTGTATCATCTGCGCATATACTGACACACCTGCTCTTCCAGGGCTTGCGAAGATTACGATGACATTGCCGAAGCAACTCTCTTGTTTCCGATCTTCGTCCGCCACTTCCCCGGCCTTGAACGGCACATCGACTACCTTGCTGTGAACAATACCGTTGTTCAAAAGTTGGCCAACTTCGTATGGTGTCTATATCTCCCTGTTACCGCCGCATACACTCACCATGTATTCACAGTGCACCCAGGTTGCCAAAAAATCTCGCGGCGATGACATCGGCCGTGTCAAGAGAGATCTCTACAAGATCGCGCAATGGGACGACTCACGTCTCTCAGTGAAGAGCAACCGTGGATACAAGAGTCCCATCACTGGGAAGTTACTCACACCGCCGCGTCTGCTGGGCCGGTTTGAAGCTAATCCTACTGAGTCCGTCGCTCTTGATCTCTCTCAAGCATGCTTGCTCACCGCATCTCCATTTAGATTCTGCCGCCTCGTCTGCAAGGGCCACATCAAGATCCTCTCCGAAGACTGGCCTCTCCTCTTGTACGACATGTTGCTCTTCCGCAAAGGCCAACAAAAGCCGGGCCTTCTCAAGAACGAGCTCCTCATAGAGGTAACTCTTGTATTCTCACCCACCGTCCGTTACTCACACCCATTTGAAGATGGGCAAGTCGATGTTCACAGGTTTCTCGTCCACCGATGTCGGTGCCGCTGAAGCTAGCTCTGGCAAGGGCCAGCCTAGTGTCGCACACAAGCACGGCATGACATCCCTTAACATTCACGCGATCCTCTATGTCATAACTCTGGTATGTTGTCGTTCGCACAGCCTCCGCTGCCGCAACAGATACTAATGTTATTCTCAACTGACAGGTTCGCTTCAGCGTCACGTCTCACGGCTCCTGGGAGCCCAAAGAAGGCAAGCTCTGGGACGTCAAGATTTTCATGCAGAACATCCTCACGTTCGCCCATAACAATGCTGACTGGGTTGATGACATTGAGGGCTGGTGGACTAAGTAAGTCCTCGCTCACCGCTAACATACTGCTCGTTCACACTGATATACCCCGCACAGGCAAATTTTCGGTGACAGTAATGAAGAAGATCAGAAGAGCTCCGCGCCGAACGTCGGCAAACTTCCTTCCACCAGGCAATGGCAACGGAGTGCACCGGGCGTCGCAGGCCTCCCGCGGCCGCACCGTCTTCTCCGAATAGTAGACATCACTCCGCGACACCCGATGCCGACCCCGCGCCTGCAGGCACTGGCGGCGAGGGGGCCTGAGGTCGCACTCGCATCACCCGCGCTGTGGCCCTTCGCTACTTACTGCATCGCTCACCCTCTCGCCACCCTCTCGCCACCCTCTCGTCCCGCCCTGCTGTTCTTCCGCATTGCTCGTTCTCCCGCCACGCCCTCGTCCCGCACTGCCGTTCTCTCGCGATCGCGCTGCGTTGTCATCTAGCCACCTCGCGCCCCCGTCGCGCTCTCATCTCGCACTGTTGTGCATTCATGCTCTCGCCCTGCTAGTCTCTCGAAATCTCGCACTGCTCACCTCTCGCAACCGCGTCTCTGCCGCCCTCGACAGTCTTTTGCGCTCATGCACCTCGCGCTCTGATCACCCAGCAAGCTCTCGCCTCTCGCTCGATTTGTCCATCAAGATGTACAGATTCTCACTCAGGTGGCCTTCTGCCCCCGTCCGCAGTGCTGAAGCCCCGTCGCCGTGCTCAATTACATGTATTTTTGGAACCAGTATAGCTCTAACTGAATCGATTTATTTCTCTCGAACATCTTTGTTGTGTGCGTTTCCCAAGCATGGAGCAACTATGAGCGTGTATATAGCCCAGGAACATTTTCGAGGTGCCGTACGACCGCCTGCGGCATGGGAATGATGGGTCCAGATATCTCTTCGGTGCCTTGACCCTCTTACATGACATGGACACGTACTACAACTACCAAGCATGATGACTGATGACCATCTCGTCCCACAGGATCAACATCGCGAGATCAATGGGCTCGCTGAGCTTGGTCATCGGTGATCGACGCCTCTGCCTCAGTCGACCACGAGCGGTCATATGAGACCGTTCCTCACTGCGATGTCACCACACACGACCAATGCACGCTCAGCTGTGACAATGCATTAACGCTGGGGGCGTGGTTTGGTCGACCCTGGACATCTGCTGATATGTATATATGAGTATGACATTCGAAGACTGTCTACTGACATCAATGGTCACCTAGGGTACACGTTTCCTGATGTGGACTTTGAATCATCAGTGCTGTCAAAGGATAGACTGGAAATCTGGAGAAGCACACAAGCATTTCTGTCCGACACGGGAAGAGTCCACCACTCGCAGTATCAGAAGTCTACCAAGACCGCCTGCGTCGCGGGCAGGTCAAGCCCCTCGCTCAACTCGACCGTCTCCATCACCACGCTGCCCGACGGCGCGCCGCTCGACGTCTCGAAGCTCTGTCCCGCCCACGTCATGTTCGCGGTGTCGTCCGCATGCTGAATGACGAGCCGACGCACGGACGCGGTCCCCGTCTTGCTTCCGCCCGTGAAAGCGAAGTCGATGTGCACGCTCAGGCGCGCGCCCGTGCTCGTCGTCAGCCACGGATGGAGGTTGACGAAGACGGCGCGGACGAGCTTTCCGGCCTCAAACGCGGTGTACCCGGAGACGTTCGATTCGTCGACGGCGAGCTCGGTAATCTGGGATGCACCGGTGCTGCCAATGAGGGTGTTGATGACAAGTCCGGCGTAGTACGCGGGCTGGACGTGTGGGGGGGCCGGAGGGTCAAGCGGCGAGTTGTCGAGGATGGAGCGATTCAGGCTGATGGGTTGGATCTAGCGATGGGCGATTAGGATGTGCGTATATGTGGTAAAGAACGAGGAAGATGGGAGTGGACGTACAAAGTTATATTTGAAGCCCACGCCCTGGTGGAAGAAGGCCTCCTTGATGCCCAATGTGGACGCCTGGAGGGTGTAATCGACCACCCATAGCGCAATGCCCGCCGTTTCGCTGACGCCGGTCGCACCGTGGCAGAGAGCGACGTTGTTGGTCTCGCTGAGAGGGAGGATCACAAGGTCAGCGTGTCACACAGAAGGAGACGACGACATGCGTACCCCAGTATGTACGTTAGGCCCTGCGCATGGGTCGCAGCAATGTCCTCGTTGAAGATGGTCAGGTTGCTCCGGATGGAGGCTTTGTCCATGAACGCTACAAGCACAACATTCCCACCGTCGCAGGGCACAGTTGAGTAGTGGTGCTGCGAGATGCTGTCGGGGACCATGGGGAAGAGCATGTCAGCAATTTCGTCCCCATACGGTGCAAGTCTGGTCCGCCGCGCTACATACACGGAGACGGTCTTCCCAGGCATGCTGTCCAGAATGCCAAGATCAAAGATCTCCCGCGGGGTGAAGTCCTGCTCGGCGAACGCCGCGCCTTGGAGGGAGACGGGCCCGTTGCGCCCTGTTATACCAGCCGCCTGCGCCACTGGACCGGCGACAGAGATCCAGTCAGTGACATACTCGTCGACAGTCCAGTTGCCGGATCGTAGTCCTTTGAGCTCGTAGAAGTCCGGTTTGTTCCCGACCTCGACTAGGTCAAGAACAACCCCTGAACCTTGGACTGCTGACGTCTCGAAAGCCTTGATAATCGAATTGATCATGTTCACCGCGTTCGTCACGTTATCCGCGCCGAGGTTGACGCCCCATGTCATATGTGTGCCACTCGGGAGGAAGCGCGACAGCTGGTAGTACCCATTGCCGACCGTTATGGAATCCGCCTCTGGGTAAGGAGTGGTCGAGTTCGCAGGCGGGAACTCGTCCTGGTTGATGTCGACCGTAGGCGAGAAGACGGTGCGGTCCTCCGAATTTGCGCCGACGCGAATCTTGGGTGGCTGGCCGGTTAGTGCGCCCAGATTTTCGAGCGTGGTGTGGACAAACTCGTTGCGGGACGATATCCCAGTCCACTCAGGCCAGTTGTCCTGCTCGATGGAGAATGAAAGGAGCGTGCGAGAGAGGTCCTGTGTCCCAGACGGCGGAGTGAGGGGCACAGATACGTCGATGGCCACGACGATGTGTGCAAGCAGCGGAGCTACTATGATAGCGAGAACACATTGAGACGGAGTTGGCATGGTGAAGAGGGAAGGGAAAGTTGTTGGGTTGGACCAGCAGCCTGATGTATTATATATCTGAGGAGAGATCAGCGATACGGAATTGCTCAAGCTGAGTTCTACTTACGTCGACAAAACCCAACTATCCCCGTTTGAAAGCGACGTAATCCGGAGAGTTTAAGCAGCGGCTCGTTCTTACAACGTATGTCGGCTACAGTTGTCCGAATCGTGCGAGGGAGTGCTGCTTGAAATAGAATGGAGTGACTGTGCTTCACAGGGAACCGTTCCAGTCGGAGCCTTCGTCTCATTTGCTGACTATGGGAAAATATGGTAGGGCCAAACTTGACTCGTGTGCCATGCGTCCAACTCGTCAAAGACGACACGGAAGAGGTGTCGAGTGCGCAGAGGAAACAGATTTAGGAATGGTTCACCACCGGAGCAACTATTCGCTCGAACGCTGAGCTCGACTTCGGGATGGGTGCAGAATCTCTGCCAGCGTTGACAGAATCATCGTATAGGTGCTTCCCCTGTAATGATCTAACAATGTGGTCGACGGGAGGATGTTATGCAATATCAGTGTTCTCGCAAAAGGTTCAGAATCAGTTACTATAACCAAGAACATACCTGTATCAAAGATCCACAACACGGCTGACGTCGCCGGCAGATGGCACCTCTCTGGTCATCGCGCCCGTCGGAGTGGTTGCAGTCATCACAGCATGCGCACTCGCCGAGGACGCCCGATCCGATGTCATAGTAGCAGTTTCGAAGTTTTGCCCAATCCGCACCGCTCGCGTCGCGGTGTCGTCTGTGCGCTATATGACCAGCCGCGGCGCGGACGTGCACCAATCGCGGATGTGCACCGATGTTCTTGCACGCCAGTGTGGCCAAGTAGAGTCCTGTATCTTACTCTCACTAATTAGTAGAGTAGAGTGGGACCAACATACTACATCCGATTGCGGAGGAGTGCCGTCGTCGAAGACAATCCCTTGTCGTCCTGTGTTGCGTGTTAGCCCTGCCAGTAGTCACAGCGGTCAGAGAGCATCCTACTTCACTCTTCATGTACAGATTTCTACTATCCCCAGTGTCTCTGCCTGTCAAGTTACCAGACTAGTTCTTGACGAGTCGATATAGGAGGGCCCTACCAGATATTGACTAAGTAGAGTAGATGGTTTCAACTGCTTCAACATCGATATCGTGAGCTCAAGATGTGTTGATGTGGTGCTGGAAGTATGATGATGGTAGCAGACAGGTACTACTAGTAGTAGCGCCCGGCCTGCCAGTGGGAGAGCTGTGTAGCAAACTGACCCTAACCCTATTAGTGGTAAGCTTCCGAGACCTTTCATGGCTCGATACCGATACCTGTGCGTGGAATTAAATTAATCCATATACGAAAAATACGAAAAAGGAAAGACGGGAGGAGGGAGAAAGAAACCAAGGGTACGAGGCCACCATACCTTGTTCTTATCATTGAGAGCCCCTATACGAGTGATTTCGTCAGACGATCTGTCCAAGATGGCTCGATAACCACCCTCTCACCACCGGAGAGCGCGAGGTCGAACGTGAGGTTCTCTCACTGACCTCAGATACCGCTCCGCTTCGAGAGTGTCCGCGCGCCGGAGGCGCGCGGATACAGATACCATTGTCTTGTTCCCACTTGCTGGATCTGTGACCGAGCCGTGAGCGGCATGATAGCCGTCAGCAAGTCCGTAGTGCGATTTGTGCGGTTGAACTGGATCAACTCGCAGGGTCAGCGTTTAGTATCTTATGATTCCAGTTCCTCCGGACTCAAATTGCACTCTCTGCACCCATTCCGACTTGCCACATGCTGCCAAGTGCTTGTCGAGGCTCAACTGAGGAAAGAACGTACGAGTACAATCTTCATACATCAATATTGGTGTGTCCTAGTAGGAGAGCGGCAATAGCTTGTACTCACTGATGTAACCGAGGGGGGCAAGTCTCGGATCTATCGCCCTCGTAAGATGATGTGTTTGTGCTCCTGACACGAGTCGCCGGTGTGTTGCCGGTCTGCTACCTGCGAAGCGTAACGGTAGTCATTATATCTCTGTGGGCCCGGGAGTCAGTTATTAGTTGCCCACTCCTCGGGCTAGCCTCGGAGTCCTAGAGTATAGCCATTGAGTATTCAAGCCTGATACAGGACGCATGGTACTACGGACACTAGTTGCTCAGCTGTCCTCGCAAGCTCTGCTTGAATGCCTCACCAGAGTAGATGTAGAGTTGTGTTGTGGGACGGTCGATGTGAGCGCTTATGAGCCTTCCAAAAAAGGCACTTGATTATGTACGCTATCCGCTATCACTATCTCGCACAGGTATCCCAGGCGAGCCCCTTTCATCAGCAAAAAGTCAGTGGATCGAGTATGTTGGCGGTGAGTGGGATGTCCGTGACTCCTGATGAGACGGTGCGTGGGACTTCAGAGCGATTGCTAGACTGGCACGTTCCAATGGAATGGGATGCTCCCGGAGGTGAGCAAACGTATACTCGACTCAGGTCCTCCACTGGCATGTCGTACGCTCCGAGAGGATGATGCTCCCGTACGTAGTCGCAGAATCAAGATGAGAGTAGTGAGTCGGGCAGACATGGCAGGATAAGACGGGCGCACGCGAGAGTCAATCGAATGTCTGGCAGGGATTGTTTCATGAGCCATATCCGACTCCGAGATACCCGGGACCCATTCGGCGAGGAAGTGGTGCAATATAGTGCGCATGGAGTGGAGTTCCGAGTCGGCATCGAGTCTGCCGGTTACAGAGACAATGTTAGAATAGAAAGGATACATACAAGGCATTGCGGACATTGGTGTTGTAGGATGTCCTGTCACAGGCTGGGATGAGCAACTCGGTCTATCAGACACACTGGGTACCTACTTTATGTGTCAGATGTGGAGGTTGCAGGAGGTCGCCTGGGCGCGAATTCGTTTGCACGTAAGTACGCTTGTCCAGTGTTTGTCCGTATCTCCCAAGATGATATCATTATACTTGAACTATGCAATACAGATAAACTTACCGTCGCGATGCATATGGTATACACGATGTCGTCACATGCCGTCGAATTCGCGGCTCGCACGTACGAGTCGTTCACTCAGCACTGATGATCGACCTCACGAACATGTTGCGGGGACGTCACGGCGATTCGCGAAGGGTTTGGATTGATTACTTATTCGAGAGAGCGCCGACATCAGGGAACCTGCACGCCAAAAGGCAATGGATGTTAGTTGTAAATAATGCATTGCCATGGTCAATAACAATGACCACAAGGTGATGGATGTCGGTCTATTCGCGCAATATGTGGGCATGGGTGGTCATCCACAGGGCAAGAGCTTACGGCGTATTGTAAGTACTGGGGTTAGATGCGGTCACTCATGACCACTGCCGACAATGTGCAGCGGAGCCAATGACAATACATGACCGGACTGTAAGCAAGGAGATGACGATATATGGTGGCTTCTCGAAAGAGTAATGACCATGCATATGCCCATGCATGGTCATCACCCGATAGCTAGGTGATAATGTTGTGTCGTACAAGGTTCATCCACATAGTTACAAGCTCATTATTACAATTGATACCGTTGATACTAATAATGGCACGTTGCATGATGGCTACGGGCGCTTATAAACAATAAATGGATACCGCGATTTATATTGCTACTACAGTGTTATATAGACTGCAATTCATAGCACTACTACATCATTACATACTAACGTACTAAACACAGGGTAACGAGCAAGCAACAGAAGTGGAGCGGAGCCAGTGCCACAGTGTGAGGGTAACATCAACCACAGCGCAGCGCCTCGGAAGCATACTCCAGTACAGTGTAAGCGAATCAGGAGATACATCGGAGCATGGCAGACGCAAGAGCCCAGAGGAAGCAAGCATTCAAGGCTCTGAAGTACGAAGACGGACGGCAAGGCCACGGTGAGCAACAGCACGAGAGACTCGTAGAGAGAAAGCAGGAGGGTACCTGGTGCAAGCTTTATAAAGCAACTCCGAGTGGGGTAGATGAGTGGGGAGGCATCATCGATGCATCATTGCTACGTCATTGATGGAGTAAAGTAGAGACCCCTGAGGGTCACCGTCTAGCGCACCAGAGTCCAGGCTGCCGCGTTGATGTGGTCACGTGCCCGAGCGCGGGTCCGTCACTTCCTCTCTCACCGCATGGATTCGTATGGGCCTGGGCCGAGGGCTTCGGCGCCCTGTAGCATCTCATATAGTACACATCTCTCAACCTCTTTTCGAAATCCTGTAGATGATCATCCGTTGTCGCACATGGTCTTCTCTTTTGTGCGCAGGTATGATGCATGCTCATAGATGCTAATTCATTGGGGTCCATGTGATCATACTCGAACATACAAATTCATAGCAGACAGGTGATGACCATACATGGTCATTTCGCGCCAAGCACTGCGCCGGATGGTGACTCTCGACCTTCCGGCGGCATCACCGACACTGAATGATGACCACCGACGATTCCGCGCCGTACATTAGCACTCATGGTCGTAGAGTGCTCGGTTCCCTGATGGAAAGGATGTAGGAGCAATTTAGGGTAGATCGCCGTCCATTTAATCTTGTCATGGAGCGACCATTCGGACCCTCCATGACCACATGGGCGTGCGAGGGTACTTGTGTCTTGTGGGGCACGTCAAAGCTTTGATAATTATCCGCCCAACGAGAACCTATGAGTATCATGGCCCACTTCGAATTCGCAAATTCACAGATAAGAATAGCATACGGACCTTCCGATATACCCTGACCCCGTTCGCAAAGGATAGAGCGGCGGCGAGCCGCTGCCCGCAGACAGAGATGTCACGGTCCTGATCCATAGTAGTACTACGCCGAGGAGGAGAGGTGCCTTAGCATACTTAAGTTGTCCCGGATTTCGGCATGGACCAACTCCAAGTTACGATAGGAAACACTGTACTCAAGAGTGAGTACCAATTTCCCCCAGACCGCCAGCTGCACAATATAAGTCGACAACGTTGATCACATGCAGTGATTTCTTTTCTTGATGACGATACACTAACATTAGTACATGCAGTAGTTGTATGTCGTACCATTCGAACTACCAAGTTGACTTCATGGCGAAGAGGAACGCACGTCAGGACGGCGCCTCGCAGTCGCCTGGCAACGACAGATCATTCTCGATGAAGATAAGACTTAACAACGAGAACAGGGTGAGACTGGCGAGACTTGCGGGGGGTCGGGTGGCAAGTGGCGCTACTAGTAGCCCATGGCGTGAAAACATGACGGCCGCCGTGGAGTCTTGCTCAATCCTCCGCGTAGATCAAGCTCTCCGCCGCCGGGAAGCGGAGCTTGACGCGGCAACGACACTCCTCTGGGTACCTGGGCCCCAGCAAAACATCTCAGGATTGCTCGTATCTTATAGCAGGAGGAAGAGGCAATACGCACGAGGTGAAGAGTCCCGCTGCCTCCGGTTCGGTGGTGACGACCTTGCCGTCCTGATCGAGCGGCGGGAGGATTTCGAACACTTGGAGCGTCATCGCGATGTTGAGGAACACCGCCGCCTCGCCGTACGCGAGCCCGGGGCACCGCCTGTGCGCGGCGAGCGGTTGGTCAGCTGACAGGCAGGGAGCGAGGGAGCTGCGAGTCGGACACGGAGAAAGCTACTGACCTGCGCCCGTACCCAAAAGCGAACTCTTCCACATCGCGCTCGGGCTCAATCAACTTCCCGTCGCGTATGAAGCGCTCGGGGATGAAACGGTCCGGCTCGGAGTATACTTGGGAGTCGTGGAGGATCGCCCTGCGCGTGGTCGCCGGTCAGATGTCGTCGAGGACACGCGTCGGCTCGCAGGGGACTCGGAGGGACTCACCAGGACAGCGGGATGAGAGTCGTCTCTTTCGGGATGAAGTAGCCGCGGTACTCCATGTCCTCCTCGGTGTAGTGTGGCACGGCGAAGGGCACGGCTTGCTGCCACCGCAAGCACTCGCGGACGATCGCGTTGATGTACGGCAGGGAGTCCTTGTCCGCGTGCACAGGCAGGCGGTGCGGGCCGATGACGGCGTCGAGCTCTTCTCGTGCCTTGCGCTGCACCTCGGGGTTGAGCCACATCGCGACGTAGAAAAACTGGATCGTGGAGGATGTCTGCGAGGCGATGGTGGGTTCAGAGGGTCGTCAGTGAAGCGGGGATACTACTCACCGTCTCCATCGCACCTGCTCAAGACATGAGAGCGTTAGCATTGGAAGCAGAATACGTGAAGTCCTTGACTGCTTACCCTCGAAGGCGGTTACTGCGACGTCCTTCGTGGCACGTTCGATCTCCGCAACCTCAGTCGGGTCTGCTCCTTCGAGGTCCTGCAGGATATTGCCGACCATGGACGGTGGCGCTTCACCTCTCGCCTGGCGACAACGGCGGCCGATTTTAGCGTATAATGGATGGAGAGACGGCAGAAGGAAGACGCACGACTTGTGCTTTGGTCATGCCAAACAGGGCTTCCCTGACCACTATCGAGCACTCGCGCCAATGTGCGAGCTTCTTCATCTGCGGACCGACAATGGGCAGCCAGTGCGGGGCGTGCTCGAGGATAGGAATGAATTGGACGAGGAACCGGCCTGGAGTCAGTGCCTCCACACCCTCGACTACGGTCTCCATGAGCGCCAGATTCTCGTCGTTCTCGTCCGCGACCTCGATGCCGTACACCGACCGCACAACGGAAGCGCCGAACGTGCTACTTGATTGTGAGCGACTGGCGATAGCGCAGGCGGAATGGGACTCACTAGCGGATGTGCGCCGACACCTTGTCCGCGTTTTTGAGCACCTTCTTTAAGCAGAGGCGGGCATAGTGCCGCTGGAACTCCATCTGCGACTCGGTGACGGTCGTCGCAAACTGTTGAATGAACAGACGGCGATGAAGCTTCCATTTGGGCCCGTACGTCATCAGGGCCATGTTGAAGTCCTGTCCCGAGCTATCGTCACCATGCAAGATATCAGCCCAGCCATCAATGTTTTGAGTGTAGGAGCTTACAGATGGGCAAGTACGGTCTGCTGTCGCCCTGAGGTCGTGAGGGATCGTTTTTCGAGGAGCTCGACGATGGATTCCGGGCTTCCAAGCAGGACGATGTCGTGTCCGAGGACCCGGAGATGTACAACGTCGCCTGATGTAAACCATTCGGTCATAGGGTGAACAGGAATAAGTCGGGGCAATAACAGACTCACCGTATTGCTTGCAGAGCTCCGTATGAGCGCGCCAGACTTGCGGCTTTGCCATGTGCGCCGCATTACCTAGGATAGGCACACCCTTGGGGCCGGGAGGCAGCGGCAGCCCACGGGTACGACGCTTCCATCGGGCATTCGATACCGTGTAAGCCACAGCGCAAACGGCAACAACGAGCAGGACCGCGTTCGTGCTGCCAGTGAGGGGCAGTGCAGCGGGGAATGGGACCATGGTGGCGTTGCACGTCGGTCGGGGAGGAACCGCGAATTTGAGGAAGCTACAAGCTGGGTGAGGTTCTGGGGGCTCCGTCCGCGTCACGGTGGGGGCCGACCTGGGCCGACATGTATATATCTTAGAACGCTTCGAAGTCCAGGTGACGCAGCGTGGTGCCTGCGCAGAAGTGAGACATCGACGAACGAGTACTACTCTGTACTAGTGCAGAGCTCGATTCTCCCGCTTCTATACAGACGCCGCACCCTTTTCTGAAGAGATCTGAGTAAGTAGGATGAAACATCGCTTTCCCAAGCATTCATTCAAAAGGACGCGATTGCTTACCAGTACTGGCACATTCTGTCTATGAACTTTTCTAGATTGTCTGTTCGGTCCCCCCTAGAAGAGGCCCTCGATTGTACACTCACCTTGCACGGGAGGTCAATCTCTCGAATGATGGTGCTGGGCGCGCGAGAGCCGGACTGTAAGCAAACTGACGAGTTTGCGACGAGTCGGACGAGGGCAAACGTCTAGTCTCGTCCCTAAGACAACGCTCACACTCCGCCCGCGCTCGCCGAATTTTATCCTCCTCCTCGGCTCCTCCTCCTTCTCCCGAACCCGACGGGCGTTGTGGAACTTGTGATGTGTGACTCTGGAGGATACAGTCATCCACCGCCGAGTGGGTCACCCCGGCGAATGCTGCCATTTTAGGGCGGGTGAATGCCCCCATAGCGCCCACTTCGAGTGCAAACCTTGGTTATGGTCCCGTCCTGGTCCCGTCTCTGTCTCGGTTTCTCGTTTCCCTGCCTTTTCTGGACCGAGGCAGAGGCGGTGGCAATTGCGGCTGGTTACGAGAGTAGATAAGGATGGTAAGCGCTCTGCCTCCGATTCCAAGTAAAAGTCTACCGGATATGGATGACATGTCCTCTTGCAGTTGCTGCGCAGTCGTTGCTTCGTCAGTAATACCAACAAGATGCTCAAATACCGGCTTTCGAAGGTACCCGGGATACCCTGTCTTGCGATAGCAAATCCCCACTGGCAGTCGACCTCAGGCAGCTGCCGATCACCTTGAACTTCCTTTGTCAATAAAACCAGGCCGATGGCTTAGGAGGAGCTTACACAGGAGGCTGTAATCCCGACGTGACCCTCTACCAGTGCCCGTCGCCGCTAAATCTCATTTGCACTTACAGCAGCGGGATGTCATCATCGCCAAGGGCGAGTGTCCGCTCGAAATAAAGGATAACCTCTTGCTGGACTTTGACATAGCGGGCGTGATCCTCGCCGAGGGCGAGGACCTCAATGGCGCGGCGGACATCGCGACGTTCTCCTCTGACACGGTGCTCGCCGTGGCGCACGTAGTGAACTACAAGACGACGCCCGCCTGGGACAAGGAGGTGCTCAGGATCTCGAGCGGAAGAGCCGTGGATCATGTCATCGAGGTCGGCGGCGTTCCCTAGTATGAGGTCGGCCAACTGCGTGCGCGACGGGGAACGGTCAGCGTCATTGAAGTCGTCACTGGGGTGGGTGCTCAGTACTCAGTACTCCCGGCGAGTGCCAGCTGAGCTAAAGTTTGTGAAAGGAAGCTCACCCATCGCGCTACGCGTATGCTTCTGCAGTGGGAAGCGGGCTCTACGAGCGACGTTCCACCATGGCTATCGCGGTGCTCAGCAAGGCAGCCATCATACGAGGCATCAAACTCGGCTCACGCACGTAGTCTGTGTGCATTCAAGGTGGTCCGTACGGGCGGGTAGAGCGCGGTTCTGACTGTCCTTTGATCACAAGTTCGAGGACGTGAACCGGCTGGTCTCCGCGATGGAACTGAGGCCCGTAGTCCACACGGTGTTCGACTTCGAGCGCGCCCGCCGGGAGGCGTCTTGAATTACGCGTAAGTATCTCGAAAGGCTGCAGGTGTCCAACGATCGAATACTGAGTACTGAACGGTGAACGTTGGAGCTGCCAGGTCACTCACAACCATTCCGCGAGCAGACAGGGCTACACACCGTCACACGATCTTCAAGGACTCCGAAGGATGGGCACACGAACCTCCAACACACGGATCTCCCGGCGATCTCCACGCGCATCATGCACTTCTGAGTTTTGCCTTGCGCCCAACGACTCCCGAGGCAGGCGGAACGCCCTCGACGCGTCGCGCTCGAGTCCGGTACCACCTCGGAGCGGTAAGTAGTATCGGAGCGTACGCCTCCGTCCGACGTGGTGGGTCATCTAATAGTCTGCCACGACTGGGAGGCCCGATGGAAGGTCTGCGGGTTCTCGGACCGGGCGATCCCGAGGATGCCGGTATGACGAGAGCCTGCGCAAGTTGAAGTTGAAGGGATGTCCTGAGCGAATGCCGGTGAGCCTCGGAGGACGAGTCCGGACGTCATATGTGTACTTCTCATACCACACACAGCACTGCGCACGAACACAGACGGGCGGCACAGCGCGCACGCGCGGTCGCGGCTCCCATACGGCATGCATGCCATGCCCGGGTGCCCACTCGGTGATATAGCACAGTGCACACTGTCAGGTCTCGAACTCGTGCCGGTGGAGACGTCCTCCACATCCCGGACGTCCATGCGCACATCAAAGTATGTATCGAAGCCTCGAACCCACCGCAAGCGTCGCACGCACCTCGTTCAATGATACTTGATCCCTAGCTATGCTGCAGGCATCCACTCGCCGCTCGCGTGATCGGGCGCGACTCCACGCGTAAGTACATATCGATGACGACTTCAAGATGGACAGTTGGGAAGGTACTTATCGAACACGTGGCCGACTTGGGCAGCATCAAAACCCGGCCGGTCGTCGCAGCGAGATGTGACTCTGAGACACCCGAGCGACGCCAGCGGCCTGCAGCCTGTGACCGGGACCACTGACGACGTCCGCGTTCGACGTCTGGACACCCGGTGGCGTCGACTTGACGTCCCACGGCGTGCATCCCCGTATTTCAAGCCCTTTGACACGATGCCGAGTCGACATGGGCATGTTTGCGACATCCTTCACCGACAAAGGGCCCTTTGTCTGGATCAATGACCTGCAGGAAAGATGGGGGGAGTATGTCTCGTGCACTGAAATGCAGGGATGTTTGCTGTGTCCGTGGAAACCCAGCCGGCGAGACCCGAACGAGCCCATGCTGTCCGTGCTCGTCTTCCCGCGAGTTGTCGATGGGCCGGGTCGGAGGTGTGCGAACCGAAGTGCGGTCTGCAGTGTTTGCAGTGATTCAGCCGCTGCAGATGCATGAGACACATCAGCCCATGTTTTCTCACACATCACGACTACGATATGTAGATGACTAGAATGCACATCCGTTTCAGCATCTTTTGCTAGTACGATTACTTCCGCGCATAGTACTAAACTATGCACCACGAAAGTATGTGTCCAGCGGAAGTTGAAGTTCGCTCTGGCTGCCGGCCGAGGCTCTGTCCTCTGCTATCTGAGTCCTGACGCGAACACCCGATATCATGATAATATCATCAGCTGTGCGAGATCGTTCGCTGTTGGGCGGTGAATGCAAAGCAGATGGGAGCACTCACCATGGTCATCGCAATGCACGCGGATCCGGACTGTGACAGCGCCGTGTCGACGTCTCGAAAACATAGACAGAGACTTCCGATTGAATCCGTGCCGCGAGGACGCGCAACAGGTGGTCATATATCATAGGCAATGGTTCTGGATTCATGTTGGTGTATGGGTTCACGTACATCATACTAGTGTACATACGATGGACTGGATATATATGATGTACACGTACGCTTGGTGCGAGAGCGGAGAGGAGGATAGCAGCTCGGTCAGGCTGAGAGTCCATGAGCGTGAGATGATGAGGAAGATGGCAGACGTGAGAGTGAGCAGAGGTGCTTGCGGTCCATGGATGGGACGGGATGGGATTAGAGACATGATGCAGAGAAGATGCGGAGTGCCTGAAGCGAAAGATATGTGTACACGATCTGTCGTAGAAGATCAAAAGGCGAGAAAGAAGAGTGCGGGCTGGAAGCTGAGACTTGGTGGAGATGATGCACTGTCAATGGTCATGCAGTCGATATTGAAGCAGACAATGATGAGAAGAACGGGTCAACGGATGATGATGTACAGAGAGTCATTAGCGGATGCTGTAATGGGGAGGGGTCAAAGACAAACGACACCGTGCGAGTATTAAGGAGAGGACAGTAATGTTACCAGCAATAGGGTGTAATCCCATTATCTATAGATAACATAAGGCACCGTGCGCGGACGAACATCGAGTTCGGGCGAGTCAACGCCAGCACAGCGCAAAGAGCTTGAGGGGCGGCGCGGGACCGTGCGCATATATGCATATAGGACGCCAGTGCAAGCGTACAGCATAATGTGGATCAACCGCTGAGAGCCGCGCGCTTGCGTCTTCGCGAGAGAAATGTTGGCTACGAAGATGGCATGATGGGGTATGCTGTTCAAGAGATCTCGACGAAGCTGCGCCAACTACGACTGGCTCCGTCGTCCGAGTCGCGGAAGTCGATGAAGTTCGTGAGAGGGAAGAGGAGGCTCTCGAGGGTACCTCTTCTGCTACGCGTCTTCCTTGAACTGGGGGGCGAAGACAACCGCTTGCGTGACGGCGCGGGCGAGGGTACGACCACATCCTCCTCTTCTTGGAGAACCTCGAGCAAACCGGCTTGCACCGCGACCGCGGCGGGAGCTGAAGCGGGAGGGGGAGGGGTAGTGACGATGTCGTCGAGATCAATGTCGTCTTCGTCGTCACTCATGCTCATGAAGTTGCTTGGCCGCGAACGATAGTGCTGTCTGCGAGCATTGCGCCCCTCCAGCGCTGCTAGAGCGGCAGAACGGTTCACCTGACGCGTCTTGAACGATGCGGTTGAGCGCATCGAAGGTCGCGAATGAAGTGAGGTGGTCGGCGGCGCTCCGTGCGAGGATATTTGGGCAGGGCGAACGAAGGAGTCGGTGAGAGAAGGAGAGAGCGGCGATGAGAATGCAAAGTAGGAGCGCTCGACGGGGGAGAGGAGGGGAGATATGGGGGAAAGGACCGACGGCTCTGAATGAACGGAGCGATGGCCTGAAGAAGACGACGATGTACTCGTAACGGGAGAGAAGCAGGTGGAAAGTGTGATCGCGAGGTCGGCAGGTCGACGGCGGGGGACAGCTGGGAGCTGGGACGAGGGAGCCGGTTTCGCGCCAGGGAGACCTTCGCGGGACGAATGGCGGACAAGGCTTTTGCGAGCAAGCTCAGGAGATCCGAGCTGAGAGAAGGAAGCAAATGGCATGGGAGGACTGCCGACATGGTTAGAAAGTGTGCCAAAGTCAAAGGATGATACGACGTACGACATGGGAAACATGGCAGACGGCGAACCGGGTGCAGAGCGGCCGAAGTGTGTGGTAGCACGGCTTGTGATGGTATCCTTTCTCCGGAGGCTCATGGAGCGCATGGACTGGCTCTCTGCGAGGTCGAGGGAGAGGAAGGAGTTGCCAAGCTCGACGCGTCGGCGACGGGGCATGAAGGTGAAGAAGACGGTATCGTCTTCGGAGAGAGGCGGGAGGGTGGTCTCATACAGACTGTCGGTACTTGCATCGACGGGGAGGCTCTCGCGGGGTTCCTTGGAGCAACGCTCGACAGAAGGCATGCGAGAAGAGGATGGGGTGTTGCTCTCGGAGAGGAGCCCAGAGGTGAAGAGCGGAGAGTACTGGGCGAACATGGTGGATGTCGTGGAGGCCGTCGAGAGCAGGAGAGACGACCTGGACGGGGGCGGGCAGGGGATGGGGGCGCGGAGGGGCGGTTGTTATACAGTCGCGCACGCGCCTTGGGCTGATTTCGTGGGGCCACTTTACACGTGTGTGCCGGCAGATCTCGATCGAGTTTCCCTGACGCCCAAACAGGACTTCGGGGATTTCACGCACCGTCACCCTTCACTTGACCCGAGGAGACGCGCGAGATGGCTGCATTTTCGGTGCCACTCGTGTACCCCCGCCTCGTCCTCTGTCGCCCCGCCATCTTCGACCTGTCTTCAACCATCTCCTTTCTGTGCTCAGCGGGTCCGTGTCATCTCTCCGTGTCAGCTGCCTAGACGTCTATCTACCCTTTCCGGGCGATTCTCTCCGCCACCAGCTGAGCGCGCTCCACCCCTCGTCTTATCTTCACCCCACTAGCTGTTCCTTACACTACCGTAAGTATATCCTATCAAACGTGTTCAGCGTACGGATCGCCGGCGGTCTCGGAACTTCATACTCTGCAATCATGTCGCGGCGCATCTCAGCATCCGCGCAGACTGCCTCCCCCTCGCGATGATATACTACGAATGCTATGCCGTTGCGCCACAGCTACCTACATGACCTCCAGGAACGCTCCCTTTCCTGACTGCCTGTCATGCCGTCCGGCGCGGCGCCTCCCGTGTACGATTATCGCATTTATCGCATCCATCAGCATGAGCTACTCGCATTTGCCTGCAGTCCATTGCATCCTAATCGGCCTGATTTGAGCAGAAATTCGCCCGAGGGCAGACACGCAGGGTGATCTTGTCCAGAAGGTCGCTGAGAGCGCCGCAACCATGTTCGTCTCTTCTTTCCGCCTTCTCTCCGTCGAACGGCCGTAATTGCGCCTATCGACTTGCTTCCATTGCTACCAACACAAGGCCGCGCTACTCTAAACTCAGCCCATCTCATAAAGCACTCGCCTCGCCGCCCAATTATTCACTCGACCTTCTCCCACAACGCCGACGGACAACGACCTCCGGATTCGGCTTCCTTCTGTCCCGGAACGGAAGAACTGTCGGTGTGAGTCAGCGCTTCCCCGCCTCGCGCACAACAAAAGGGTGGGTACTCACCTAATGATCACCCGGCATCAGAGTACTGTCGAAATTCCCCGCCACTTATTGTCTCGCGCATACAACGCCAACAACGCGTGAGCACCCACGTCGATATGCGCAGAACTCTCTTTATTGTTGCTGACGACAACGATAGCGCTCGTCAGGGGCGGGAGCAGCACTCGGGCACCGAATGAGGCAGATCTCCACCGCCAGATAGCGAAACACGATCGGGCGTGTGCATTCGGAGATGCATCGGCTGTTGGTCCTCTCAGCTCTCGGCAGCTCTCTCGGCCTGTCACAAGCCCGCACCACTCATGCTCTCTCATGCTAAGCCCCCGCCGGCGCCACCCTCACCGAGTACGTTCGCTGATACAGTAAGTATACTCAACGCATATAGGAAAGAGCATCATATGGCCTGGGCTTACTGATCAAATGGAACTAGGGATGCGGACGGGCGCGACCACCAAGCTCGAGGCCGAGTCCGACTCTTGACTCGGGCGATGGACGAGTTCGGTTGCGAGCTCGAGCTCGCCGAGCGAGTCGTCCTCGAGGGCATCACGTGCGCATGTCGCCTTGTTACATTGAGTTTAAAGAGTAGTTTTTCACTAGTCGAATCACCGCGCGATACCGTGCGCCCGCGGGCGCTCGTGACGGCAGCTCGCGCGCGAGCCTGCCTTATCCAGACATCTGCCGCGCGTCGGCATCGGTGCTGCCGCCTGCCTCACTAGTCAGCGAGAGCGAAGGAAAGGGGTTCCCTCACCTCTTCTCCTCTTCCCTCTCGTTCGCTAGGTGAGCACAGTGCCAGCATTGCGACGAGCCGTCCGCTGACCTCGTTGCCTCTTCCCTCTCGTTCGCTAGCTCGCATAGACTGTGCTTTTTCAGCTAAATTAGCCTTCGCCATCTTTCGAAATCAAAAAAAACCCCTATGTCACAGAATGGAAGCGGAGACAATAACGGCATATCTCAAGCGCAAGCGGCCATTGTCCAGCAGTGCGAAGAGCAGGTGGAAGCGTACAAGAGAGGAGACCTGGACCGAACCGCAGCCGTCAGTGCCATCTTCCGGCTTCTCAACAGCCCAACCAGTGAGCTCAGTGGGACCGCTGCCGGTGAGACTCTCGACTCGTACCGGGGCATGCTGGATGAGGTCGACAGAAACCGTCAAGCATCGAACCTCGCTCCTGGACCGCCTCAGCAGCCCGGAGGTGGTCCTCCGGCCGGAGAGCCCCGGCGGTCTGTTGAGCCGCCTAGAGCCTCGCGACCACCGAGCGAGGATGGAGAGCGACAGCCGCGCAGAGCCTCGCGGGCACCGAGCGAGAGCAGAGGGCCGCCGCCGTCCACCGGCCACTCGCGAAGGCGCGCTCGATCTCCAACACCGTCTTCGGGATCCGAGCCCGAGAGGGAGGATGACGAGCCGGGTTACAAGCGTCCCAGACCGGACCCTACGCTGTTTGCGTGGGCCGGCTTGGGGGACGCCCTCGAGTGTGCGCTCAGACCCGAGTTGCGGGAGACCATCCGGCTTCTCCGGGAATACGGAAAAGATATCCGTTTTGCCCGAGAAAATTTGCTCAACACAGTCGGAGTCCCGGAATTTCCGGTCAGCGAGTGGGACAACGTCCTTCGTGGCCGAGCCGTTGATCTCGACCGAGTTCTCACGGGACACTACTCCCTCGGCGTTGACGATAAGCAATCGCACCGTGTCGGTGACCTCCAGTTCAGCTACCGCCCTCTTGAACCGAAACGCCGAGTCGAGTCGCTTGGGGACTGGATACTCGCGTGGGGGAAAACCTCGGCCGCTACCCGTTTCGTTTTCCCGCACCGCGAGTCAGAACTCCGACGATATGAAGCGCAAATCATCCAGTTCTTCGGAGCACTCGCTCCGGCACAGCAGCACCGAGTTATCGAGTATGACAAGGCCGTCCGGAAGCGTGTCGGCAACGTCCGAGACACGCTCCTCACCGACCTCAACTCTTTCGGAGACATCAAGCTCATGTGCATCGACTCGGTTGGTGCCGGCGCTCTCGGAGGAGCTGAGCCTGCTAAGCAAGCTTCGAGAGCAAGCACGGCAAAGCCGCGGGGCAAACGTGGAGAGGCCTGCAAGCGTTGGAACAACGGTCAATGTCGGCAAACCGCCGAAGAATGCCGCTACAAGCACGTCTGCGCTCGTTGTGGCCGAGCCGGTCATCCCGACTCCCGATGCTCTCAGGACGAGAACTGAACGGCCGTCCCACGCCTCCGCGCCGAGGTTTCTGCGAGGATTCGTGTGGGATGACTCGGACAGTCACGTTCGTACCTTCGGTTCGGTCTCCCTCACTCACGAGCCGCTTCCGGACGTGCCGGTCGCAGCGAGGAACGACCCCCACATCCGAAAGACATTAGCGGAGCGTCCCGACCTATTCAAAATAATCACACCCATCAACGTTGATCGTTTCGAGCACTTACTCGAGCGTCACCCGAACCGCCTCTTCGTGATCTCGGTTGTCCGGGGTCTCCGGGAGGGTTTCTGGCCATTCGCGGACGACAAGCCGGGCACCTATCCGGACACGCACGACGAAACTCGGCCACCCCCCGCAGACGATGTCGCCCGCCAGTTCCTCCGAGACCAGAGGGACGAGGAGATCGCTCTCGGGCGTTTCTCGGAGTCGTTTGGTACGGAGTTGCTGGAGGGAATGTATAGCATGCCCGTTCATGTCGTCCCGAAACCCAACTCATCTAAATTCCGGCTCGTGAACGACCAGTCCGCCGGGCCTTACTCCCTCAACTCCATGATTCGGTCGGAGGCGGTTCGTGGCGCAGTTTTGGACGGCATCCCGGTCCTCGGTGTCCACCTCCGCCGTATCAGGGAGCGCTACGGCAGTCAGCCACTGATCCTATGGAAATCCGATGTCTCTCAAGCATACCGGAGGATGCCTATGTCCCCCTTTTGGCAAGTGCGACAGGTTGTCACCATAGACGGCCTTCGGTACGTCGACCGGTGTAACGTCTTTGGCGGCCGCGGATCTCTGAGGGTCTGGGCGGCTTTCCTGAGCCTCGTGGCCTGGATTGCAGAGCATCATTTCGGCGTTGAGTTCGTCGGCACTTACGTCGACGATAACTTCGGCCTTGAACTCAGATCACAAGTGTCTTGGTACCCTCCCTACAGCAAGTTCCTACCTGCTGCACAAGCCAAGCTTCTGACCTGTTGGGATGACATTGGCTTACCTCACGACGAGCCCAAGCAAATCTACGGTGTGGAGTTGCCTATCATAGGTTTTCTCTGCGATGCGGATTGCCTTTCCGTTACCCTGCCCGTCGACCGGCGGCAGACGCTTGTCGCGACCTTGCGCAACGTGTGTGACGTCGCGCGCTCGCGCAGGCGCCCTCTCGGCGAGGTCCTCTCCCTTGTCGGCTTCATCAACTGGGCGCTGAACGTCTGTCCCTTGCTGAGACCTGCCCTTGCGAGTGTGTACGCGAAGATCGCCGGGAAAATGAACAAGCATGCGCATATCTACATCAACTCCGACATGGCCCGCGATCTCACCTGGCTTGCGGATCGCATTGAGCGTGCCCCCCCAGTTTGGCTCCTTCGCAGTGTCGTGTGGTCCCCTGCCGACCTCGTGGCCGAGAACTCTGAGCATGAGTTCTCCATGGTAGACGCGTCCGGCCGTGGCCTGGGCCTGTATTTCCCATGGCTGCATCTCGGGTTCCATTCCTTGTTGCCGTCAGACCCTCCCGCGGGAACGATTTTCTTTATGGAATCGCTGGCAATTTGCAGCGCAATCCATAGGGTGGGAACCTGGATCACGTCAGGTCGCCGCATCACTCGTCTAGCAGTGCTATCCGACAACTCCAACGCCGTCGCAATATTCAATACCCTGCGCGCCACCCCCGCTTACAGCCGCATCCTCATGTCTGCCGTTGACATTCGACTCGAACGTAACCTCGACCTGCGCATTGACCATGTCCCAGGCCGTTTCAATGTTGTTGCGGATGCCCTATCACGGGGCAAGCTGGACCTCGCGCGCGAGCTCGATCCCCTCATAACTCTCTTCCGCTTCATACCCCCTCGAGATGCGCTGGGGGCGGTTAAAAAATGATCTCGATCTCCCCCCGTTCGCGCCAGCCCCTCCGCAAGGCGTGGACTTTGGAGCGCCTGCTGCACGAGCGCGCCATCGCGCTCGAGCATGCGCTCGACAAGACTACAAAGTCGACCTACATGTCCGCACTGAATTCTTATCTCACGTTCTGCTCCCTGCATCACTTCCCCATCAACCCCACCGAGAACATTCTCAGCCTATATGTCATCTATCAATCACACCACATCGAGCCTCGCTCTGTTGACTCTTACTTATCCGGGATTTGCAGTGAACTCGAGGCCTTCTACCCCGATGTCCGCAGAGCGCGCAAAGCACCGCTCGTCGCACGCACCCTCCAAGGCGCTAAGCGCTTGTACAGCAAACCCGTGGTGCGCAAAATGCCTCTCGCGCGTGATGACGTCAACCGTGTCCGCGTCGCTCTCCTCCGCAGCGACGAGTTTGATGACCTTCTCTTCCTGGCGCAATTCACGACCGGTTTCCATGCTCTGCTCCGTCTCGGCGACCTTGTTTGGCCAGATCGCAAGGACTTGCGCTCCTTCGACAAGATATCACGGCGCGCGTCAGCGTTCATCAAATCTGATTCATTCGGTTTCGATCTCCGCAGGCACAAGGCCGACCGCCATTTCGAAGGCAACAAAGTGGTCATCAGCACCTCGATACAAGGCGAAGACTCCCTCCTTGCTTTCAAGCATTATCTCAACGCTCGCGATCAGCGTTTCCCTTGTCGATCCGAGCTATGGATCACACGAGACGGCTCTGTCCCCACCCGTTCCTGGTTCCTACGGCGTCTCCGTGTTTTCTTCCCACCCTCCTCCCGAATCAGCGGGCATTCCCTGCGCGCAGGTGGTGCTACCGCCCTCGCCATCGCTGGCGTCCCCGCTGCCTCGATCCAGGCCATTGGCAGGTGGTCGTCTGATGCATGGCAAGCGTACATCCGCAAGCACCCCCTCATCGTGCACGCCATGATGATCGCTGAGCGTCAGGGTACCACGGTTTCGGCAGCATGAATTCACGCACTGAGCAGAGGCTAGTGCACCCAAAATCTTTCGTCATGTGTTGAGAAGCTTCTAACACTTGATCTTTCTCCGGCAACGAGTCCTCCCATCCCTCCGTCTCCTTACTTTACAAAACCAAACACACCAATTTTCCTTCTTTAGTCTTCTAGCGTTCGTACTCGTATGCTGTAAATACACGCTACTTAGGCGCCCCGTCCGCGCGCGCGCAGCGGGGCGTCTGTGCTCAGCCAAATCCCCCGCGTGCATCGTCCGCCTCCACAGGCTATAGAGCGCGAGAGATTTGTTGAGTTTAAAGAGTAGTTTTTCACTAGTCGAATCACCGCGCGATACCGTGCGCCCGCGGGCGCTCGTGACGGCAGCTCGCGCGCGAGCCTGCCTTATCCAGACATCTGCCGCGCGTCGGCATCGGTGCTGCCGCCTGCCTCACTAGTCAGCGAGAGCGAAGGAAAGGGGTTCCCTCACCTCTTCTCCTCTTCCCTCTCGTTCGCTAGGTGAGCACAGTGCCAGCATTGCGACGAGCCGTCCGCTGACCTCGTTGCCTCTTCCCTCTCGTTCGCTAGCTCGCATAGACTGTGCTTTTTCAGCTACCCACCGTCCACTACCCTAGTTACATCCCGCGTGTATTTAGCGTTCGTACTCGTATGCTGTAAATACACGCTACTTAGGCGCCCCGTCCGCGCGCGCGCAGCGGGGCGTCTGTGCTCAGCCAAATCCCCCGCGTGCATCGTCCGCCTCCACAGGCTATAGAGCGCGAGAGATTTGGCCTAGATCTCTTCCGCTCTGTCCCGCGTCTTCGAGTTCCCCGGGCCCAACCTCGAGGCAGCACGCCTCGCCCGTTCTCGTAATCCTCGGCACGACTGCGAGCGATTGACATTGGACAATGACAGTACTGACAGGAGGAGTTCGAACTTCGATAGGTATTGGTTAAAATATATCCGCGGTCTATCGATGAGTCAAGATACGACCGTCCAGAGCCTGATGCCTGCAGTGAGGAGGGGGCCCTCGACGACGGCGACGACCGCAGTCGAGTTGTAGGGTCTGCAATACATATATCGTTTGTCAACCCGAAACGGTTCGTGCGTCCGGTCGTCGATGCTCGCGATGATGCGGTCCCAGGCTCAGGGTACTAGTTGCACGACCACGAACGCTCGGCGAGGCTCGAGGATTCAGGGTGGTGAGTGCGCTTGCAGGTGCATGTACGTACATGTCAGCAGCGCTGTCTGTCGGTGGTTGAAAGTTTGAACGTTTGGACAAGCGTGACGGTGACATGGGAGGCCGCATTGAGCGCTATTGAGCGGCGGCGGGAGCGTGACGCGCGCCTCGTTTGCCGACTCGGACGCCCGTCGATGGGTGACACCGCACGCGGTGACGAGCTCCCGGCGATGCGCTCGACTGCCGGAGACACGCTCCGAACACGTTGCGGACGACCATATACACCTCTCTCTTCTTGCTTTCTACCAGCTCTCGCGCCGCGCACGCCGTCAAAGACACACAACGCAAAGCCGACGTCGCCTACGCCTGTCCGACGTCGAGCGACGAGCGCATCAACGCGAGTCCCGGCGTGGATCATGATTCACTTGGAGGCACGCCTCTCGCGTCGAGCTTGCGATTGGAACTACAGCTTCGGGCGGGCTCCATCGTCTTTCACTGTGACTGGTATTGTCCGCATACTTATCTTCGGACGACGACCGGACACTGATGGCGCGCTCGCTCTTTTGTCTCCCGCCGATGCAGATCTCACCATTCAGCTTTCCTATGTATACTTGACAACAAACGATCTTCACGGGCATCTTCTGCCAAGCTCCAAGTTCCGTACTTACGCAGCATTCGTGTATGCAGGTGCACTGGTACGGAGGCTAAGTACATGTAATGCTGTCATCACCCACCCCGCAGTACTTAGTCGACTTTGAAAATCTGACTCCCCGAGGTGCACGCGTGCGCCATCTCTGCAATCGCACACCGACATTGGCGTTCCGTGACCCGCGACCCTCCTCAAACCTCCTCCGCACTTCTGCTCGCCCCGGTGCCGCCCCGATGGCCTTCGGATCACGGTCTAGCGATCCGGCCCTGGGCTTGTAATAAGTATGTAACTATGAAGGTGGACCTAACGGGACCCAACGCCAGGAGGAGCCAGCCATATTACTGTCACGGCGACCAGGAGAATCCGGACCGTCCATGACCCAGCTCACCGCGACGGAGGACACGTGTGCTCGCGAGGCGGACGAGAACGATGATGGCGCAGCTGTGCAGGGCGAGGGTCGCGGATCGCAGGAGCGCATTGGCGCGGTCTGGAACTGGAAGCAGGTATGTCCGCGAAATGCCGTTCAGGACTAATTCGACTTGAAGAATCAAGATGTGCTGGTGGAGAAACCGAACGTCTGCGCGTCTGCATCGTACTGTTAGCCTGTTGTCAGTGTTGGCGACCACTGCCGATGGGGCACGTACGATAGTGCGTGTCTCTTCTGCATTATCACGGCGTGTCGTCGTCATTCTGATCTCACTAACGGTTCCTCGTCCGCTCAGGTATCTCAGGTCTTCTGCTTGTATGCTGCGGCCGTGATGAGATATGTACCTTTTTCGACACGGGATCCACTGGCACGTTCCCCCGTCGCCATCGAACTCGGGGGTACTAGCTCGAGTCTGCCTCCACACCCCAAGATGGCCGCGCACCGCTTCAGCACTCCACCTTCGTCTCACCCTTCGTCTCTCTTCGTCCATCTCAGGTATGCGCATTGGGTCACACGGTTAATGGACAGTCAGAACGCACGCGACGGCCGTGTTGTTCTAGTGTTGCTCTGCGTTTCGGTGCGTCTCGATCTTCTTTTGTGTGCGAGGCCCGCGATGACGTACCGTCAGCAAATAGGTATAACCTCGGCAGCTGTCAACATATGTACATGCTCCTCGTGTGTGTGATGTTGACACGGACAGGACAGTTCGAGCATGCCGCACGGACCTGAATGGTCCCTCTAGACGCTTGACTGTCAACCAAGAGCAGCTCAGCGCGATCATTCATCTTTAGCTGCGTCTACGGCGTGAGGTGAGCCCATCGTGCGCATACATTCTCGTACGCGGCGCACCTCTCGCGCGCGCCTCGCTGTGTGCAAGCACATTGCTCTCTCAGGGCTTGAACAGATCACGCCACGACTCCCATGCATATGAGCAGCCTCGTCACTAGGAAATGTCGTCGTCATTCTCCATGCGACAGCCGTCGAGCCGGTACGCGACATTCTCGAGAAGTGGCACGCTATTGACGCATGCAGCGATGACGCAATCCTCGCGCTCGTCTGTTCGTCGTTCATGACATCGGACGGACGGACGGACGAGGGCGGGCACGCGCGCGTGTTTCAAAGTGATAGCTATAGGGTATGTCGCGCTCAGTTGCGAGGTGGACGTTGTCCTACGCTGAAAGTGAAGTTCACAGCGCGTGATCACACAGCTGGTGGCTGTCGATGTCGATGTAACGAAATCCATATACACCCTGGCCTAAGCGCAATATGCTGTCAGTACGTCACGCTCTTGTTGCGCCGCGCATACATAGGCTGAACGTTGACGTCGAACACTCCGTCTTAGGCAGGCCGGACACATCGCGATCGCGCGTCTTGTTCCGTAGCCGTACCCTGGCGCGCGCCCCGAGCCCTTGCAAGGGACCAGGCAGAATGTCAATGATAGAATGCACATCCACGCCGCGCCCTGTCAACATTTCCGAATCTCGAGGCCTTCCGGCGCAAGACGAGTCGCTAGTGGCGCGGCCCGATATTACGCTATGATTGTGCGACTGTATGCACGTCGAACCTCGGCGAGGCGCCAGCGCGCGGTCTGACCTTAGCCTGATTACTGACTTGTGTGATTTGATGTGCGCAGGTCCATCGCGCGCGCGCGCGTAGAGAAGGGTCCTGCACTGGGACGGATCGACATGCAGATCGGCGCTGGAATGGTACCGGTGAGTGTCGCGCGAACGTTCGACTCGGGTTTCTGGCGCTGATAAGCAGGCAACGAACAAATATCGCCCTCCCGCCTCATTCCACATGAGCTCAGCCAGCGGCCGGAGATGCATTCTAAAGCGTGGGGGCCATGCGATAGGTGCGATCCCAGCTTCTTGCGACACCGCCGCGACGACACCTCTCCCTCATCACGGGCGCAGCTACGTGCCACCGCCAGAGTGACAGCATGAATATTCATGGCCGCCGGTGCATGTTCAGGAGTGTCAGCACTTGCGCACGATCCGATCCATGGATCCCGGCGCTCCCTCAATCCGGTGCGTTCTTCTCTCGCCATCCCCGGAACCACCTCTCGCGCCTGCTCACCGCTTCTCTTCGGTTCGCAGGAGGCGCGGCCTCGTGGATCAGGTCGTACTGTCCACCGTGGCCACCAGCATGCTCGCTCGACGGTCCAGAGCGCATACACGTGCGGACCCCACGGCACGGACGGGCGGACTCTCGAGGCAGCTTTCGTCGCGCGTGCACATCCCGAGCTTGTGGTTGGCCAACCGTGTGTGCTGCGTCCGCGGAATAGACCTTCTGGAGATTGCTCGCCGAGCACAGCCTCACACGCTCTGCCACACCGACAGTCTCAAACTCTCAAGCTCAAAGTTCGCGCTTGCTCCGACGCGGACCAAGTCTTAGCGGCCGCCCTCGGAATGCATCTTCGACGTCGCCCGGTTGCTACCGACGCTCGGGCATCGGGCCTCGTGGATCACGCGAAAACCACAACCACTGCCCGCTCGATGTTCCCAATGTTCGGACATACACCGATCACCATCCAGCCAAAGACCACGTACCACGTACCACGGCCACGGACCACACGCACCGCAGTTGCGATCGTGCAACCGACCCTCTTTAGATGGTGACAGGTCGCACTCCCCCCGTCCCGGCGATATCGGTCGTAGAGCTCGAGCCTGGACCAGCTGCCAGGAACCTATCGACGCTGTACGACCCCACCCCCTCACCTCGGCGACGGCGGCGACGTGCGCGCGCTGTGGCTCCAGAGAGAAAAATTCAACCTTAACGACGACGTGCTGCGCGGAGGTGGCGCCACTCTCGATTTTGTTGTGGGCCTCCAATATCGGAGGGCGTGTAGAGCGCGCGCTCCTGAGTCCTTCCCTCCTTTGGGACTGTGGATATCGGGGGTGGCGACGGCCCAGCGCTCACTGCGAAGCTCAATATCCTCTGTGAAGGTTTCGGTTTCCTCCAGGGCGTTACTGCGGCTCCGACTCCTCACCCGGTCTTCAGTCTTCGATCATCTCGCAACTATAACTCGCGGCACAGGGCACGGGCTGCGCTTGTGGACGACCGTCGGGGCTGCTGTGCGGGGGCCCTATGTTGACCGGTGTAGGGGAAAGAGGGGGATCGCCCGACGCCGGTGTGCTCGGAACCTAGTTTCGGCCGCTCGTATCGTATCGCCACTTCAAGTTGATACGTTGACGTTGAACGTTCGTGGCCGGTGCAGGGGCGCTGCGGTCGAAATCTTCAAGATAAGCTTTGTGGCTACCTCCACTCCGAGTGGTGAGTGCCATTTACTGTGTTGTGAGCGCTCGGAACTGCTAGGAAGCCACTTCTACTCAGTAAATCGCAAGATACTTGCTCTCCGCTGCTTTCATCGACAACACCAGCTTCAACAACCGGTTCAGGCTTCAGCCTGGCAGACTCAGCTCTGATCCGTCAGCCCAGCACCGGGCCTTCCTGAAGACTATCGTAAAACGCTCTGGCAGCATCCCGCAAGCAAATCTGCGCTTCCGATCGTGTTCGGATGCTTGATGCTTAACAGTGTTGGCGCTTGTTGCATTCCTCGGACCTCCGCAGGTTAGGAATATGATCGCTAAACGACACGCGCGTGTGGATTTCTGGGGCTCATGTATTCTGCGCAATACAGGTTCTCCTCCTCCTCCGTCATGTGCCAGTACCAGGGTCTCGTCTACATTGTGTCTAGTAAGTAGTACAGTGAGTTGACCGTCGACGGGCAGCGTCATATTCCCATCTCGCACAGGCTAACTTGATCCTCTCTAGCTTCTATGTTACCATCCAGTCTCGCCAGATAGGGCACATGCCGATGCGTGAGTTACGTTAGCCCATGCCAGCTCTCTACATTGGATCTTGGCGTCGTTCAATCCGCGCAAGGGGAGAAGACCCTTGACAATGACCGAACAGCGTTAGCAAGAGCCCTACCCTTCTCCTCCTCACTATACTCAACCTTTACATATATACAAGATCGACAAGAGCTTATCGCAGCTACCAGTGGCAGGTTGGCATGCAATGACTGTGTACACCAGCCCGGTATCGTGCCTTCGATACTACTCGACGATTCGGAAGCTGAACGACCATCATCTTAGATCTTCGATTCTCGTTGTCTCATCCTCAAATCCTCGCGCACTCTGGCTGCCGCAGTCACGACAAAGTACGCCCTAGACATCAAGGTTCTTTTCGTCCTCAGATGAGCTATCCTTGAAGGTCATCGAGGTGACATTGAGCATCATTTGACCTTTTTTGAGGTGTAAGTAAGCGTGTACTGACACGAGGAGGACAATATTACCACACGACAGCTTTGCTACCACAGCACACTCGGCGACCAAGATTCTTACCACAACTACTTAGTACTGCCGTCCACCTGCCGCCATTCCAGGAGTTCCTGCATCTTGCCTTGCGCCCCTCCTGGTAGAGCCTGTCGCTACATAATGTCCTTCAATCCTTTGGCAGCACTCTCCGCCTCTTCACAAGGGGCAACCAGCTTAGCGGCGTCCTCCCCAGAGAAGATAGTAGCTCTCGTCAATTGCTCCTCGCTCGCAGCTGAGCTTCTCAAAGCCAGCGGCATAGGACCTTCCTCCGCTCTGCCAGAGACATCAATCAGTCCAGAGCTCGTGGACACCATAGCCCTCGCCGCCGAGCTCATCCGCGACATCCGAGCCAGCAAAGAGCCAAGCAGCCAATATGACTTTTGCGGAGTTTTCTGCGCTCGTGCGCGCCGCCCCAACTCACATCCGCGCGCTCCCCGTCACGAGCGTAGAGTCGTTCAGCAAGCCCGCACCGGGGATGGCCGGCATCGTCCTCGGCCACCAGTACGTCCTCGCCGCCGTCCTCCTCCCTGGGGATCGGCGCCACACCTATCTCCGCTTCGAGTTCTACACCAGTGCACCCTTGCGCCTCGGAGACAGTCCGGGGGTACTGTGCGTGCGGATGTCGGACGACCACGACACGCTTTCGAAGGGCCGGTGGCGGATCTGCAAGCTCGCGACCGCGCCGAGGCAGGGCGTCGAGCGCGGGCCGTCGCTCTTCGTATCCTTCTTCACCTTTGCACCTCAGCAATACACAAAAATTACCACCCTCCGTCGGGCAAAAACTCGTGACTGACTCTGAAATATGTTCTCTTTCAAGCCTTGTGTTCTCCGCCGACCTGATCCATCGAGAAGTTCGACATGTCACCTCAGGATCTTGGCGTGTTCTCCACGGCGGTTCAGCATAAGTTGTTATACGTGCTCTGATGACGGTGCCAGCAGTGGCGCGATGTCGGACCTACGCCGTGCTTTCTGTAATTGACTTCCGGCAGTGACCGATACTTATTGGTGTCTACAACTCACGAGATGTGGACGCAACATAGGCAATTTGCCGCGCCGATTGGGCTCCATTGATGGTTTTCGCGGGTGCAATTGGTTACGGGAGTCGTCTTATGTGGTGCGAGTGCTCACTCGAGAATGACAAGTATGTGGTATGCTATTGTAAGAGTGATCAACTCAAGAGCCAACCCCCGTTTACGCTGTATGACTGGCCTAACATGATTCCCCATTAGCTTCATCACCCACAGCGCACAGGATTTGCCACACTCACCCGTGACGAACGATGAATCGGGCTTCGCAAGGTACGAGACTATATTCGCTACGTCGGATGCCTTTCCGAGTTCCTGATCGTCGGGCATGTTGAGGTACTACAATGCAAAGGTCAACCTGGGTCCTTTATAATTTTGAAGAATAGGATAGGGTGAGAAGATTGCGATACCTCTCGCAACCACTTCTCTGTACTGCCATCGGTGTACGAATCTGATAGCATACAGTTCATGTTGTTGTCAGACGCAAGAACTTCAAGGAGTCGACTGATGCACTTACGTATCGGGGTTAGGATGACCCCCGGGCAGTATGCGTTAACCGTGATCTTGTGCTTCCGAAGCTCTAGAGCTGTTCCTCGTGTCGGTGAGAGGTAAGTGTGTGGAACTCGTCTCGAAGCTAACCGCTAGATTGAACGAGCCCGCGTATAGCGAACTTTGATGCACAATAAAGCGCACTGTCCGCCAAAGCTGAGTATGTGCAACCGAATCAGCACCAGCGCAGGCGAAAGTCAAGCAAACGTGTGCATAATACCCACCAGTCTTCCCAAGATCAGACGAAGCACCTAGTAGATGACACAGCCCGTGTGAGACGGTCAGTATCCGTTGTAGACTTTGGACGAGAATGATCCACTCACATATAATGCGGCCCCCGCAACCCTGATCTATCATACGCAAGGCGGCGTGCTTGATGCACAAGAACGTGCCGCGTCCGTTGACACCGGAGATACGATCCCATTCCTCCACCGTGCACTCATGCATCGGCTTCAGGTCTATAATAATACCCGCATTGGCGACGAACTAGGGGACAGACACCTTCAAGTTAGCGATCGCAAATGTGACACCCTTAACAGTAAGACCACGCACCACGTCCAGTCCTCCGAGTCCGGCGACAGTCTCGTTGATCATCGAAACAACATCAGCCTCGATGGATATATCCCCAGGGACAAGGACGGCCCGCCGGCCCTTCTCTTCAATAGCCTTGGCGACAGCGACGAGCTGGTCGTGTTTAATCGGGACGTCGTTGAGCGCGATGTCGAGGCCGTCTTCGGCGAGCTTCAGCGCGATAGCTTCTCCGATGCCCTGCGCGGCCCCGGTGATGATAGCGACCCTGGTAGAGTGTCCGTGTGCGTCAGCCATCTGGGGCTCGGGAAAAAATGATGCCGCACCTTGAGCTAGCTCAAGCTTCTTGTACCGCTAGAAGGTTGCGTGCTCCCGTTCGTCGCGCGAGATTTTCCTCTCATTCGGCAATGCGCGCCGTGCTTCCTGTGCTCATCCGTACCGTTTCCGGCACCTGGTGATGTACTCATATAAGTTGAGGATCATTTTGTGCGGAGTCAATGGTCATGCGAGACGTTGAACCGCGCGGCCCTTACACATCCTGTGCAGGCTTGAGTTTCGGATAACGTCGGCGAGTATTCTCGGTCGCCGCGGTGTCCCTGGATGTTTCTGAACGTGGACGAGGCGGCGGGACGGTCTATGGGTTGCGAAGTGGGGATTTCTTTTACAACGTATGAGCGCAAGCTCCTGGTGAGGCTGGCCCTGATCTGTGTATCTCATTCAGTGTATCTGCCTCTCAGCCATAAAATGAGGACGACGATTGTCTTCGATATCATATAGCCTCGTGTGCTCACTGATGTTTGTGGCAGACGTCGACGGGCGGGCCCCCGTATTCAGGAGATTTTGTTACAATGCGGACACAATCCGACTATGTTGTGCGTTTCTGAGTTGCAACAGGTTCAGGTTAGACGTATACGGCCCGCATTCCCTAGAAGAACAAAGGATCGTTCATGATGGCCGTGCATGAGGAATGGTGACGTGAACGCACTGTGGCAACTTCTGCGACATGTCTCCGATAGATCACATCCATCCACGCAGTCTAGGCCATCACTACATCCTCCATCTCCCCGGGCGCAAGAGCCTCACGCGCGTCCTTCAGCTTCTGGCGTCCGTCCCCACGTCATCGTTGTCAAACCACTCCCGCCACTCCGCCGACTCGACGTTGAGTACCATCACGATGTTCGACAGATAGATCTGATGACACAACTGGACCGCCCCTGCGGGCGTGAGCCTCCCGAAGCGCGGAAGGACCTCCGATGTTAGCTTGGAAACGAGCGAGATGCCCAGAGACGAGAGCCATGTTGCGGACACGGCCTCGGGCGTGAGCATCGGAGGTAGTACCGCGGGGTTCGTCCCGGCTTGGGCTCCTGAGGACCCCTTGAGAGTGAGCGACGGAGACCGGCGGGTATGCGAGATGCCGGACGGTGTTAGAGCTGTGTCTGGAGGCGGAGTGGGGTCGGCGAGGCCACGCAGCAAGTCGGCGCTGATGAAGGGAAGGGTCTCGAGTGAGAAGGCGAGAGCGTCATCGCCTGCGTAGACCTCAAACAGACGCGGAAGGTTCAGCAGCCCTTCTGCGACATGTTGCATGGTACTTCTCGGAGAGAGGGAGAATGTTGGAACTTGGACTTCGCTCAAAGCACTGTCACCGGTAAGAGGACGTTTCGCTTTGGGGTCTCTGGGAGTGGACCGCAGTGCTGAAGACGCGTATGTGGCGAGGTGCTTGTGGAGAGGCGATAGAATGGTTTCCTGTAACGCTTCTTGGCATGTCTTCGCTAAATCGGAGATGGCTGTACGAACAGCCACGAGGAGTGGAGGTGGAGGTGCTAGAGAGGTATGAGGAACGGCGTATAGATGAGGCGAGCATCGAGGGTCAGGAGTCGGGGGAGTCGGTGCTCAGAATGTCTCGGTCCTGGAGGCTGTCTGGGGAACCGATGGTTCGAGGTCGACCTTGTTGAGGAGCTCATGAAGTTCAGCAGAGTTCATGGTCGACTGCATGAGCAGTTGGAGCTTGCCATGAAGATGCCCATAGGATCTCCGCGCTGCTGGTGCAACGTTGTCGACACAAGACCGGAGCGTAGCTTGGACCCAATCATCGCAGTGTAGTCAAGGTCCGATAGATCTTCGCCCGAGGCAGACGTAGTCAAGGATTGGCCACCATGCCCGCTTCGTCTCCAATTGATCTCCACCTTCGACGCCTCAGCAAAGGCAGAAAAGAGACGATCTAGGGATTGTGCTAGGCCTAGCGCGCCATAGCCATGCGTAAAGGCCGTGCAGCGGGCGATGGCTTCCTCGGCTACGCCGAAGACATCCACGGCACGCTCCCGGAGGAGACGAGCATGGTCCACGCGCCCCCGAGTTTCAGCGGCGAGGATTGTCTGCAGCGCATCTTCGAGGAGTCGCGTCTCTAGCGCAGGATAGTCGACCTGGAGGTCTACACACAGGTCGAAGAGCTCCTGGTCCTAGTCGAGGGTCGGAGGAGTTAGAGCACTCGTCTCACTGATAGAGGCGATGGGAACCGATTCTCCGTGTCATTGACAGAGACATCCGGGAGGATGAACGACGTCGAAGGCGTGCTCCAGATTGCTCTTCGCCAGAGATAGGTGCAGCATGTCGATGAAAATGGAGAAGTAGTTGCGACATACTTGGACATCTTGCGAGTTGACTGCAGCAACCAAAGCTGAGCTGAGGGACGCCTCGAGCTGGTTCTGCAGAATGACCATGAGCGTCCTCCTGCTGATGTTCGGGAGTGTTCTCAAACACAGCCATGCTCTTGGAGGCCTCTGACAGTCGTTCTGCTGCCTTTTCGTAGTTCTTCTCGGCCAACAGCGACGTCACATCGCTTTCCAGAGTACTCCAGCTCTCCGCTTCCCGCAATGCGCATGATCAACCTCTCGAGTAGCCTCCATGTTGCGCTTTATCGTGTCTAGATAATGCAGCTTTGACAGCGCAGCGTCGGTGCCCACCCCGAGCGACGAGCTGGATCTGGTTTCCACACGGTGTAGGACCCCTTGCAGGGATAAAGCGCTTTCGCGCATGAAGTGGAGGTCGTATGTGAGTCGAGACGCACCGCGAGAGATATCCTCGGCGAGACGATCGGTGTCCCGCTGTAGACGGTCTTGCCCCCGGCTCCCTCGCGACTGTTGTGGGCGGGGTGCGCTCGAGGCGTTCTAGTTCGATATATTGGGTGGTTTCGGTTTGTTGTGAGTGGAATGCATCCCTACTCTTCGAATGCTGCCCAGTTAGCGTGGGAAAATCCAAGGAGATGGTGGTAATTGATTTCTTTCCATGCAATCTCAGCTTCTTGCGACACCGCCGTGACGACACCTCCCCCGTTCTCCCTCATAACGGCCGCTTGCGACGTGCCACCGCCAGAGTGACAGCAAGAATATTCATGTGCATGCTCAGGAGTGTCAGCACTTGCGCACGATCCAATTCGTGGATCCCGGCGCTCGCTCAATCCGGTGCGTTCTCTCGCCATCGCCGGAACCACCTCTCGCGCCTGCTCTCTTCGGTTCGCAGGAGGCGCGGCCGAGTGGATCAGGTCGCACTGTCCACCGTGGCCACCAGCATGCTCGCTCGACGGTCCAGAGCGCATACTCGTGCGGACCCCACCGCACACTAGACACCTTTAGCAGCGCGGCCCCAACGTTTGATGGGAGCTCCATCGAGCGTGACAGGCGCTAGAGAGAGAGCCGGGCCGACAGAGTGTGACATGCTGAGGGCTTCCTGGGCGAAAACCGGTCAGTTGGTGCTCTCAGACCGTGTCACTATATCAGCAGAGAAAAACTGACGCTATGAATGCTTTCTACACTGTAATATATGGGCAGGAAGCTGGAGGTCCAATCACTGGTTGGCCGCGATTTATGTGCGTCGAGATTGACGGTGAGCAGACGGCGGCTACTAGGCGCTAGCTCAGATGGTCACAGTGTGACCTGGAGCGTTACATCAGATGGTCGCCCCAACGCTCCATGATGGGCGACTGTGTCTACTCTCGAGGCAGCTTCCGTCGCGCGTGCACATACCGAGCTTGTGTTGGCCAGTCGTTTGTGCTGCGTCCGCGGATAGAGCTTCTGGAGATTGCTCGCCGAGCACAGCCTCACACGCTCTGCCACACCGACAGTCTCAAACTCTCTGGCAAGCTCAAAGTTCGCGCTTGCTCCGACGCGGACCAAGTCTATCATGGGCATTAGCGGCCGCCCTCGGAATGCGTCTTCGACGCCGCCCGGTTGCTACCGACGCTCGGGCATCGGGCCTCGTGGATCACGCGAAGACCACAACCACTGCCCGCTCGATGTTCCCAATGTTCGGACATACACCGATCACCATCCAGCCAAAGACCACGTACCACGGCCACGGCCACGGACCACACGCACCGCGGTTTAGATCGCGCAACCGACGCCTGGTGACAGGTGCGCCAGCCGCACTCCCCCGTCTCGGCGGTATCGGTCGTAGAGCTCGAGCCTGGCCCAGCTGCCAGGAGCCTATCGACGCTGTACGACCCCACCCAGCCCCACCCCCTCACCTCGGCGACGGCGGCGACGTGCGCGCGTCATGTGCCAGTACCAGTGCCGATAGAACCTTCCCTTCCACGTCTAAATCCGGGTCTCGTCCACATTGTGTCTGGTAAGTACGCTAAGTACGACGTACCCGTGTCTCAAACTCATCGTGCACCTAGTCTCGTATCAGAACCCTCCGGCGCCGCGTCAGCGCCCCGTGAGAGGGGTTTGCGACGAACCTAATCGTGCACCAGCAGGCATCAGCTCTCACGCACTCCCAGTCGTCTATCCCCGGTCATACAGTGTCCACATAGGTCCACATGTGCTCGGCCAAGCATAGACGCCACATCCAATAAACTGCTGATGCAAAGCGACTTCTCTCTTCGTAAGTGCGTCTCGACTAGTGTCGGATGATAGTGCTAAGCATCAGTCCGATGATCCCAGCAGACTGAGCTCGCACCCATCAATACTCACAGTGGATGTCTACTGTATCTAACTGCCTCTGCAGCGCAAGAGTCGAAAGAGCATGTACGTACTACCGGTAAAATTGAATTACATCATCACGATCGCTGATCGTACTCACACCACCGAGACCTCTGGATTTGCTCTGGATAGCCGTGTCTTGGAAGCTGTACCCCATGAAGTCGAATATCATATTTTGTATGTAGCTTCCCTAAGCTTCGTCTTCCAAGCCAGCCGACCTACGCTCACCCGCCCGGACCCCGTAGTCCGATAATCGAGATGAGCCTCTACTCGACCCGTCACCCGTCAACGACTCGGAGCTAGTTTATGGTCTCACTCTCTCTATATTGTTCTCTGTGCACTAGTGTGCACCTCGAGGCCATCTCATCTTATATTGTCCAGATCGAGCATGGTCTTCCTCGAAGGCTCGGGATCGACTACGACCCTGTTTCCTCCTCAGATCGTCCTCCAGCCTGTCGCTTGGCGCATGCGGGTTGGTGTGATTCAGTCTTCCACGAGAGCGCTCGCTGACTAGGTATTTAACTAGTGAGACTGGGGAGGATTCGACGGACATCCCGAAGACATTCCTTCACGATGTTGTCGACGGCTCTGGTCTTATCTGTCCTTACCACCATCTACGCCACTCGTTTCGTCTATGCCTCCCCCGTCGTGGACCGCCGTGCGGCCTCCGTCGTCCAACTCGGCGGAGCCAATGTAGCCGGCACCGTGAGTGGGTCTGTCGAGAGCTTCCTCGGGATCCCTTACGCACAGCCCCCGTATGTCCAGAGTCTGTCGATTGCGTCGTGCGCAGCTGACACATTTCCTGTTCTATACCCAGTGTGGGCAACCTCCGTTTCCGTCTTCCGCAGCTCAGAACCACCTACGAGGGAGCGGTGGACGCTACTGCGTTCGGGAACCAGTGTCTTCAGTCGCCGGTTGCCATTCCATCGACGACTCCCCCGGAAGTCCTACAGGGTATTTTCGGCCTCTCTGGATTCCTGACCGCCAGTCCTGAGGTGTCTCAGAGCGAAGATTGTGAGTGACACTGTACTTATAGCTCTGAGGCGATCTGTGTTCTGATGACTCTGCAAGGTCTCTACCTTAACGTGATCCGGCCTGCCACCACAACCCCCGATGCCAAACTCCCGGTACTTTTCGTGAGTAATAGGACTCTCTTTGTCGTGCCCACTGTGCACAGCTGCGCTCGCGCTCACGCTCATGTTTCCGTAGTGGATGCACGGTGGCGCATTTGCTCTAGGATCTAACGCTATGTGGGTCGCCCTTCAGTCTGTTGCCTCTCAGTGACGTTGAACGTAAATGCGATGCCTAGGCCCGTGTATAACGGAAGTAGGATAGTTGAGAGATCTGTCGAGATCGGTGAACCTGTCGTCTTCGTCGCTATCAACTACCGGTACGTCTGCGGCCCTTCTACACTGTATGCCGAGAGAGACTAACATGATCATCAGCCTCAACGTCTTTGGCTTCCTCGGCGGACATGAAGTGAAGGACGCAGGTGTCGGTAACCTCGGCCTGCACGATCGTACGTATCGACCCGCACTTTGTCTTATACTTGCTTACCTGTTTTTACCTCGTCGCCACAGAGCGCGCTGCTCTCCGTTGGGTCCAGAAGTTTATCTCCGGCTTCGGCGGTGACCCGCAGAAGGTCACAATGTGAGTACTATCAGACCGGACCACCTCGGCGGGCACAGAGACTGACGGTCGCTGCGCAGCTGGGGTGAAAGCGCAGGTGCTATGTCCGTCTCTTTGCACATGCTCACCAACGGTGGGAACACCGAGGGCCTCTTCCGCGCTGCTATCATGAGCTCGGGCGGTCCCGTCTCTACCGGGGATATTACCGGCATCCAAGGAACCTTCGACACCGTCGCAAAACGCGCTGGGTGCTCCGGGTCCCCGGACGTGCTGAACTGTCTGCGTAGTGTTTCGACAGAGGATCTCGTAAAGGCCGCCGGTGACGTTGAGATCAGTATCGGATATTCTGTGAGTGCACCGGTGTATATATTGTGTGATATAGCTTGGAGCTCACGCAGTCTACCAGGGATTGGCTATCCCTTACATGCCGCGCGCAGATGGTGTATTCATCAAGGCTCCTCCTCAGCGGCTTGCGCATGACGGGGCGCTTGCGAAGGTCCCGTTCATCACCGGTACGCCTTTTCATGCATTGGCGTAGTCCCTCGCCTGGTTACATCTGACGACGACTAGGCTCTGTGACGGATGAGGGCACCATCTTCTCGCTTGGCAGCATGAACATCACGTGCGTATCCAAAATAACGACAACCATGTGCTAATGCTGACCGTAAAGCTATAGTACGAGCGACCAGCTCGCAGACTATCTGGGTAAGGTGTGGTTCCCAGGAGCTACACGCGTCGATACGCTTCCAGCCCTCGCGCTGTACCCGCCGTTCCCTTCATCTGGTTCGCCGTACAACACCGGCAACAAATACACATTCGATTCCCAATTCAAGCGCGTGGCCTCCATTCAGGGCGACTGGTTCTTCAACGCTCCACGCCGCTTGCTCCTGCAGAAGTCTAAGCAGACGGCGTACACCTACTGTGAGTCGATAGGACGTGTCAGACATGGTGGTAGCGATGCTAATGCGTTAACTAGTGCACTCTCGCGGTAACTACCCAGGTCTTGGTCAGGTAAGCATGTCACGAAGCTGAACATCAACAGACGAGAGACTGACCTATCAATCGCTTCCAGCCTCACACCACGGACCTTCTCAACGCCTTCGGTCCCGGGGACCTCACCGACTACTTTATCCGGTTCGTCAACGACCTCAACCCCAACGGAGCGAGCGGGGTGCACTGGCCGAAGTTCGACATCGTCTCACGTCAGAAGCTCCAGTTCGACGACACTCCGGTTCGGGTGGTGCAGGACTACACGCGGCTGGGCGGTACGGAAGCCCTGACTGCGTTGAGCCGTCGGTTCCCGTTCTAGCACGGAGACGAGACGGGCGTTCTCAGGCTCCGAGTCCCAGGCCGTCCGGCCATTCCTGTAAGTCCTTGTGCACCTAGACCGCTAGGCACGAGGCGTCCCTTCTCTCGTTCCCGCAAAAAGAAAACGTCTGAAAAGCTCGTTTTGCATAACCTGTATTACTTAATCTGCTATGTTTCGCGTGTGCGTCGGCACGAGATTGCGAGCACGTTTGTGGCCCACTGTACAAGTAGACACAATCTGTATCACCCGCTTTCCTATGTAGTATGTACTCGACTTTGTCGAGCCAAGATCTGCTGCATACTTCTGCTCAGACAGCGACTCCATCATCAATATTCAGGATGAAGGGAAGGGCACCGAACCTGTAGTTTTCAACATATACCTCCAACTGCGGTCTGTATGCCTGTCAGTGGCCACTTGAGCTGCGATGCGATCAGCACCACCGGCACGCTCACAAGCTCTCCGAGACCTGCATCGCGCGCGCATTGATTCACTCCACGAACGCGTCCACCGCGAGCAGTAGAGCGAACAAGTGACAGCGGTCTCAATCGACTACACCAAGTTGAGTGATCCTCGGTGCGACCTGACAGGTTGCAGGATGCTCTCCGCATGGTTCAGCCTGGGGTGAGCGTAATCAGCCCATAGTGCGCGTATAAAGCGTCTTGAGTTTGCTAGCCCTTGGATCGGCCTGATGATCACGGCATCCGAGCTTCGCTCTCACAAGCGTCGGGAGCGTGATTCGCTGATCGAGGAGTATAGGGAACGGGATGCTTCGAGTCATACCCTGTCATACCCCAGACCCTGCGTAACTCTCGCAGTCCATCTCACGCGTCCCAAAGCAGAGACCTTGAGAAAGCTTATGCGACAAGCTGGCGGGGAACGGGATATTCGGCCTCTTTGCAAATTCAGTTTGAGTCATAGAGAGGGACAATATGGTTATATAAAGTCTCTGCGGCGAGTGCAAGGATCAGTACTTCAGGTGCAATACACGGAGATCCTGGTGCGTCACTTACATTCATACTTTGCCCGCTCAGCACCTGACTTCCATGCTGATACGTAGACTGTACCCCATCTCATGGCTGCTACGTCTCCACGCATCGCTATTGTCGGTGGAGGAGTCGCAGGACTCGTCCTCCACGTCACCCTCAACCGTCGCGGGATCCGCTCTACCCTTTACGAGCGCGAGACTGGCTTCTCAGCCCGCGCCCACCTCGGAGGCACCCTCGACCTCGGCTGGGCGAGCGGCCAGCGCGCGTTACGGGAGAACGGACTCGAGGAGGCGTTCCAGCAGCTCTCGCGGCCCGAGGGCGACGAGTTTAAGATCTGTGACGGCGCTGGCAACGTCCTGCTCGCGAGAAGCGTGAACGAGGTCGAGAAGACCGATCCGCGGGACATCCGCCCCGAGATCGACAGGAGTGTCCTGCGGAAGCTCCTGCTCGACGCTGTGCCCGCCGAGTCTGTCAAGTGGGGGCACGGGCTCTCGTCGGTCCGGACTCTCGAGGAGGGCAAACACGAGCTCACGTTCGCAAACGGTACGAAGGTCGTCTGTGACATCCTCGTCGGAGCCGACGGCGCCAACTCGCGTGTACGCCCTCTCGTCTCTCCTGTGACTCCCATCTACCACGGGATCACCGGGTCCGAAATATCCCTCGCGCCTGCCGTGGCCGCCCGTCCGGACATGAAGGACGTCGTCGACGCCGTCGGACATGGGACGGTGTATGCTGCGCAAGATAACAAGAACATGGTCGTCCAGCGGAACGGCGACGGGCGCATCCGCGCGTATGCGTGGTTCCGTGCGCCCGCCGAGTGGATGACTCCGAGCGAGCCGGAAGACGCGAGGAAGGCGCTGCTCGAGATCTTCGAGGGTTGGGCACCGTGGATGCGGAAGGTCATCAAGAATTGCGACGATGCGGCCGTGTACCATCGTCCACTGTACTATCTCCCCGTCGGGCACCGGTGGCGTCACGTCGCTGGTGTCACGGTTATCGGGGATGCCGCCCACCTGATGAGTCCATACGCAGGAGCCGGGGCTAACCTGGCTATGCTTGACGGACTAGAGCTGGGCCTCGTACTTTCGGAGGCTATCCAGGGAGGTAGAGGTGCTGAGGAGAGGGAGACGGCGGTCACTGTGTGGGAGGAGAAGATGTTCAATCGTGCGGAAACGATGGCGGCCATCACCATGGAGAACCTCAACTTACTCTTCAGTCCTGGACTTCCGCTAGAAGCGGTGGAGCATATCCGACCGTTCTTGCTGGACCCCAATGCGAAGCATCGTGAAGCTTGATGCCCTAATCCCTTTGATACATGCAGATGTCGTGTCGTTCCTGAATGTCTATGCGCACAGTATGTCAACTAGGAGCTCAAGGTAGCTTGATGAGAGGATCGAAAGGAGGCATAGTAAACCAAAGGCGAACTCCGAGAACTATATCCTAGTTATAGCATGCCCCAGAATTGCAGAAGCATTGAAGCATCGAGGCCAGTGCGGATGGGATGGCATCTGCTGAGTGTTCTGAGCACGGTGCTTGTAGGTAGACGACTGTAGTACTTGGAATTTGGTAAACTGCAGATTGTACCACAAATAATGGTAGTCATGGGTTAATATGCGGCATGTGTAGACGCAAAGACGTACTTGATAGATTGATGCTATTGTCGGGCCCGTTTCACAATAATGGTCAACGTACGTGACGGTCAAACCGAGCTCAAGCGGCGGGGACAGCGGGGGAACCTCAGCTGAGTCCCAGTCTTCCAGGGCGCCTGCTCCACGTGACCCAAAGTTCTCTCTGGGGACTCAGTCTCACCTCTCGCCGAGCCTCTCGTTCTCGACCTCAACGCTTCCCATAATGTAACACACTATAAGCTTCACGACAATCTCAGGCAAAGACTGCCGCGGCTGGGGGAACCAGGATCTCTGTCGGGCACATTGTCCGCCGGCCGGGCCGCAAGACCGTATGGGCAAGAGTGAGTATTTATGCTGAGTCTCGAATCTCGACGGACACTCGGGACTACTTGACATGTATCTGTTCCTCTGTGAGGCACGCTGTCTGCGACCGGTGAGATCTCAGATCGCTCTCAAGCTTCAAGTTTGACCTCCCTCACCGCTCGCGCCTACCTTTGGTCGTGCATCACGCACACGTGCTGCCGGTTATGCAAAGAAAACTCCTCTGTCGATGATGTACTATAGAACCCGTCGGTGAGTAGTCGGCGTGGACATGGACTGGGTCTGCACCGTGACTCACAATTGCCCTAACACAAGTGCAGGAGACACGTAGCGCGTCGACGACATCTTAGTATGATGCACTTACCTTCTCAAGTAACTGACAGGTGTGCGTACCTGTGATGAACGCATACGAGGAAGGACACCAGATTCGCAACCTCCTCGGGCTTTTCAACCCGTCCCACTAAGTATAGTCGAATGTTACGCCTTGCAATCAGAGTGTTTAGTATCACAGTGAACTCAAAATCACTAACAGTCTGCCATGTCCAAAAGACGGGTGTGAGGGTGAGCTCTTCGAGTCTGGCAGAACAAGTGCATTGCAGAGATCGTGCATTGGCATAAGTAAAGGAGACCATGACCGTTACTGGTGATATCGCTGTCCAGCGGCGCAGACGTCCACAAAACGAACACGAGCCCGAGACATGCGACACTATGTTGCCCGGGCTCTATAATCCACACGTACCTCAATGCTGGCACTACATCTCGCGGTCTGCGGAAACCAAGCTCTCAACCCCAGCAAACCGAGGCCTCACGCGGCACCGACACTCCTCGGGGAACCTGCGAATGAGGAGGATCTCAGCGCTGCCATCCGGCCTGCACACAAGCAACACGTACGCCGTGAATAGCCCGTCCACTTTGGGCTCGGCGGTGATGACCTTCCCGTGCTTGTCCAGAGGCGGAAGGAACTCGAATACATGCAGCGCCATCGCGATGTTGATGAACAACGCAGATTCTCCGTATGCCATCCCAGCGCAGATCCTGCGGAACCGTCGGAGACGTGACTCAGCACGGGCGGGAAGTAGAGTACTCCGGGAACAGGGCACGCACCTCCGTCCGAACCCGAACGCAAAATCCGCCGGATCGCGCTGAGGGAACTCCAGCTTTCCATCGCGTAGGTACCGCTCTGGGTTGAACAGCAGGGGCTCGGGGTACGCTTCCGGATCATGCAGACACATCCTGTTGTATTGCGGGTTGTGAGATTGGAGCTGCCTCGTTGCACCAAGCCCGCTCAGCGGCGCACTCACCAGGTCAACGGGACAAGTGTCGTTCCTTTAGGAATGAAGTACCCGCGGTACACGAGATCCTCGGTAGTGCTGTGCGGCACGCTGATAGGTGTGATATTGCGCCACCTCAGACACTCCTTGGCGATAGCACAGACGTACGGCAGCGACACCATGTCCGAATGCTCGGGCAGACGGTGGTGGCCGACGACAGCATCGAGCTCGGCGTGCGCCTTGCGCTGCGCCTCCGGATTGAGCCACATCGCCACAAAGAAGAACTGGAGGACCGAGTTTGTCTGAGAGAACAGGTCGCTAGTCAGTGCAGGCACTGATATACCATGATCGCGGAACCAGGTCACTTACTGTCTCTATCGAGCCTGCCATGAACGGAGATGGCATGAGAATTCGGTATGTGGACGGCCGTCGTGATGTGGAGACTCACCCTCGAAAGCGGTTATGGCAAGATCTTTCGTGACGTCCTCGACCTCTGCGACCTCCTTGGCATCCATCCCGTCCATATCCCGCAGAACGTTAGAAACCATCGAAGGCGATGCACTGCCTTTCTCCTTCATTTTACATCATCGACAGCAGAGGTGAGCGTTACAGGAATGGAATGTCGGCTGAGAGACTCACTACTTCCTGTTTCGTCAAGTCGAAGAGTGCCTGCTTGACGAACTGCGCGCTCTCGTGCCACACCGCTAGCTGTTTCATCTGCTTACCGATAACGGGCAGCCAATGAGGAGCATGCTTGAGGAAGGGTAAGAATTGGACCAGGAATCTGCCAGGCGTGATCGCTTCGAGTCCCTCGAGCACCTTCTCCATATTAGCGAGATTCTCGTCGTCCGTCTCTGCGACATCGATGCCGTATACCGACTTCACGACGGACGCGCCAAATGTGCTACACAATCATTTGAACACCTCGGCCTAAGAGGATACAGGGAAACTTCAGTTTCCCTGAACGAGAACAGTGCTTACTAGCGTATGTGGTGAAGGAGGTTCTCCGAATCGTTCAACACCTTCTTCAAGAACATGCGCGCGTATTCCTGTTGCGATTCCTGCTGCTCCACGGGCACCGGGGCTGGGAACCGCTGCACGAATTCCCGGCGATAATGTTTCCACTTTGCTCCGTACGACATCAACGCAAAGTTGAAGCCCTGTCCCGAACTATGCAGCATACAGCACGTTAGGCGACTTTGCGTCACACGTCTCAGAATGCAAGGCGACTCACAGTTCTATGCTTGGAGATTGCTGCCGGTCGGACGTTGCAGCCGAGCGTTGGTCGAGGAGGTCGAAAATTGCCTTCGCGCTCCCGAGCAAGACGACATTGTGTCCGAGCACGGGGACATGCACGACGTCCCCTGAAAGAATCAGCCAGACGCCAAATGGGCAACAGTGCGCTAGTGAGAGATTGACGAACTCACCATAGACCTTACAGAGTTGAGCGTGGGCATTCCAGACCTGCGGCTGCTGCATATGTGCAACATTGCCTAGGATAGGCGTGCCCTTCGGGCCGGGGGGTAGTGGAAGACCGTGAGAACGACGCTTCCATTGTGCGGTCGATACGGCGTAGATTATAGCACAGACTGCGAGAGAGAGCAGGACCACATTGGTGTTGACTGGGAGGAAGTTCTGCGAGACGCTCATGTTGCCTGTGTCGAGGATGAGCTAGTGATGCGCAGTAAGCTAAGGGGAGAGGGTGCCACGGTTGACGATGTACTCGATGACTGATGTTATATATCGAGACATAGCGTAGGGACAATGTTGACCAGGTGTTGACTAGCGTTGTCGGATTTGACTAGACCTGGCTTGAGCGGTATCGCGTCCAGATCGCGTCTCTCCAAGTCTCCAACAGAATATTAATTGTGTACGTAAAGCCGCAGCCTGGCAGATCCTGCAGTTCAAGATGCAATAATCGCCCACAGTCAGCTCTCAAGACGATCCGCGGGTGAGAACTCCAACCTCTATAACCCGAGCATAGCTGGGACAACTGCTGCAAACAGCTGAACAGGCACGATATTAGCACTGATCACGAAAGGAAGAATGTGCATGCAGGCACGGGTACTTACTAGCACCAGGCACGTAGAGTCTTCGATCTGGAAATATTGCTGCAAAATGCTTCCGGATCCTGCATTGCGACAGAAGAGTGATCTCCGCGAGATCGGCCAGACTAAACAAACGCAGTACTGTATGTAATCAATGTAGCATCACAAGCACCTCCACTAACGGGACCGCTCAGGACCGCTCCGGGACGGCGAGAAATGATAAATGGTCTCGTACCCAGACGTTGAGTATAGAGCCCGCACCCCACCAAGTACTCAAGAGAAAAGGCGAGAAAGGAAATTCACAGTGTATTCTCCAAGAGTGGCGGCGCCGGCACCGTCGGTAGACACGCCGGGTTCACCCTTGTGAATACTTGGTGAATACTGAGTACAAACTGAGTACTCTGTAGAACGAGCAAAACATAAATGAGACCCGCACTGTACATATGCAGCATGTGCAGTACTCACAGCAAGGATGATCCCCTACGCACAATTGAACGATTTTGAGCAGCTGCACGGGGTTACTAGATAGACAAGCTTCGAAGCAAGCTCTGCCGGTCATGTTGTTCCTAAGTAGCAGGCGAACAGGTGGTGGTTCTGTAGAAAGTGATCTAGACGCCGGACAATATTGATCAGCTCTCTCTTACCTTCGTTACCGTACCACCACCGAGTTGACTATGCTGTATGCTATCTTCTCCTTGCGACCAGCGGCTCTCTGGCTCTAGCTCTACCTGCGAGACTTCCTGTGCACCTCCTGAAGGTCTGCATCTTCTCGGGAACCTCTGCGCCGGCCGAAGTTGGCCGTCGAGGTCGTGGCCTGACTGAGTGCTAGTCGACGTGACAACACAAACCTATCCTCTCCACCCCACCTCCTCCCCTTCGGCTGATCTCCCATGGACTCTAATGAACCCTTCGGAGGCCTGGATGACTCGTTTTGACACACTTACAAGACGCGTAGAGATCCCCGGATGCAGTCGAAGACACCTACCTTCCTCGTCGAGCAGACACCGGTCGACCGCGACGCACGAGCCGCTGCCCCTCCAACGAATGATAGTAGAGTGTTGTAGCGGATGTTGCACATGTCACTGAACAGCTTGCTGCTACCACTCTGTCCTGGGTGTATGCCCAAGGAGAAAGCAGATCCATGTCAGTGCTACTGAGCTCATGCGGGCCGCCCACTTGTCATCAGCGGGGAAGATTGGTGACTCTACGAGGTAAGTTCTTACTCCTAGATCACACGTACCTGCAAGAGTCCTCCGCATCCTCAGGCTGATAAGGCTGAGAAGTCGGTATCGGGGATAGCGAAGGCGCGACTACGCATCGCGCAAATTGCCAATGGGCAGACGCTCCCCTGAGCAAGTTCCGCGCTCAATGCAGGAATCTGTGACTGAACCTTCTCCGTTGCAGCACCCCGGTCGGGAGACTCGTTTGCAAACACGTCGCTTTGGCCGTGTTTCCTGGACTTTCACCCTTCTCAGTATCAACCAAATGGACACAAATATGCTATTGAAGAGACGATGGAAGCCAACGTGTCTACAACTTACGCGATGTGGACGCAACATACGCAATCTGCGTCGCCCATTGGGCTCCACTACTGAAATTCGCGGGAGCAATTGGTTATGGGAGTCGTTTCATGTGGTACGAGTGCTCACTCGAGAATGGCAGGTATGTGATATGCTATTGTAAGAGTGATCAACTCAAGAGCCAACCCCCGTTTACGCTGTATGACTGGCCTAACATGATTCCCCATTAGCTTCATCGCCCACAGCGCACAGGATTTGCCACACTCACCCGTGATGAACGATGAGTCGGGCTTCGCAAGGTACGAGACTAGATTCGCTACGTCGGATGGCTTTCCGAGTTCCTGATCGTCGGGCATGTTGAGGTACTACAATGCAAAGGTCAACTGGGTCCTTTACAAGTTTGAAGGATAGGATAGGGTGAGGAGATTGCAATACCTCTCTCAACCACTTCTCTGTACTGCCATCGGTGTACGAATCTGATAGCATACAGTTCATGTTGTTGTCAGACGCAAGAAGTCGACTGATGCACTTACGTATCGGGGTTAGGATGACCCCCGGGCAGTATGCGTTAACTGTGATCTTGTGCTTCCGAAGCTCTAGAGCTGTTCCTCGTGTCGGTGAGAGGTAAGTGTGTGGAACTCGTCTCGAAGCTAACCGCTAGATTGAACGAGCCCGCGTATAGCGAACTTCGATGCACAATAAAGCGCACTGTTCGCCAAAGCTGAGTATGTGCAACCGAATCAGCACCAGCGCAGGCGAAAGTCAAGCAAACATGTGCATTATACCCACCAGTCTTCCCAAGATCAGACGAAGCACCTAGTAGATGACACAGCCCGTGTCAGACGGTTAGTATCCGTTGTAGACTTTGGACGAGAATCTCACATATGATGCGGCCCCCGCAACCCTGATCTATCATACGCAAGGCGGCGTGCTTGATGCACAAGAACGTGCCGCGTCCGTTGACACCGGAGATACGATCCCATTCCTCCACCGTACACTCATGCATTGGCTTCAGGTCTATAATAATACCCGCATTGGCGACGAACTAAGGGACAGACACCTTCAAGTTAGCGATCGCAAATGTGACACCCTCAACATTAAGACCACGCACCACGTCCAGTCCTCCGAGTCCGGCGACAGTCTTGTTGATCATCGAAACAACATCAGCCTCGATGGATATATCCCCAGGGACAAGGACGGCCCGCCGGCCCTTCTCTTCAATAGCCTTGGCGACAGCGACGAGCTGGTCGTGTTTAATCGGGACGTCGTTGAGCGCGATGTCGAGGCCGTCTTCGGCGAGCTTCAGCGCGATAGCTTCTCCAATGCCCTGCGCGGCCCCGGTGATGATAGCGACCCTGGTAGAGTGTCCGTGTGCGTCAGCCATATGGGGCTCGGAAAAAAATGATGCCGCACCTTGAGCTAGCTCAAGCTTCTTGTATCGCTCGAGGGTTGCGTGCTCCCGTTCGTCGCGTGACATTTTTCTCTCGTTCGGCAGTGGGAGCCGTGCTTCCTGTGCTTACCACTACCATTTCCGGCACCTGGTGATGTACTCACATAAGTTGAGATGGTCATGAGTGACGTTGAACCGCGCGGCCTTTACACATCCTGTGCAGGCTTGAGTTTCGGATAACGTTGGCAGTCAAGGCAGCAGAGACGTAAATAAACGGCTTACTGCACTTGGCCAAGAGCCGCAGCTCTCCCGACGCGTGCCTGACCATATAGCATCGGACAGCACCTCGAGTGAAGGCTGCATGACTCTGCAGTGGATGCCCACTGATCTGATCTGCGCATCTAGTAGTACGTGTCGAAGTAGCTGGGTTTTTTTGAGCACGGCAAGGGCGGATGTGCTGCCTCAAGACAATATACGCAGTGCTGGTCGGGTGAGCTATGGCGGCGGGAACAGCAACTTCAAAAGTTGGCTTTACTATTACAGTGGTACTATTACAGTAGTACTAGTAGTACGAACATCGCGATCATGTGACCGTGACCGTCGGGCGCGGCCCGGGCGGCAGTTTCCCTCGTCGCGGGTGCTGTCCTGACTTCTGACCAGTTACCATGAACATCTCCCCCATGCCGTCCCGTAAATTTCGTCTGCTTCTACTCAACTAATCCTGATGTGCGGCCAGTACGGCCCGGAGGCCGAGGAGGAATGATTCTGGACGCTAATATGCTGGAATAACAGGCTTGGTAAGCTGCTCAAGGAGGGACGTACGCACGGTGGCACCAGCTGGCGATATATTGCATTGGTCTGCATCCGAGTCGACGGCTTCTGTACGCCTTCACAATGCGGAGAGTCGTTACTCGAAAACAATCGTGAGTTGAAGCTCCTCCTCCAACCAGTCTGCCTCAAGATAGTAACAAGCTTCGCCCAGGTCAACGCATGCAGGTTGCTGCGGCGCATGTCAAGTCAACTAATTAAGAGTCCCTGTCTCACTAGAAGCTCGATATGTACGTATACACTATCAAGCTTAAGTCTCATGCAACAGCAATCAAACTTTGACTGCGACGCTCCGTCAGACTAAGACCACATTAGCTGTGAGCCGGAAGGAGGGTACCAAATCCGAATGCGACACACGCGACAATCCTGAAGTCGTAGGAGTTCGAGGATTATGCCCTGAACATGTCAGCGGAGTTCAGGCTCTGCAGAGACGTCCGAACGCGAGTATTCCATCTCGTTGCCAAGTGATCTACTCTATTCACTGAGTCCGAAAACACACCGTTAGATTCGTATCAACCTCGTTTCGCGCCTCATCCCAATACAAGCTAGTGAGAGGTGGGCTCAGCACGTTGAGCAGGAGATCGTTTCGCGCTAGTTGGGTGTCTTGTTGTCGAAAACGGTTACATAGATGACGCACAATTCAGAGCACTCGTGAAATGGGCAGGTGGTGAGTGGAAATGGGACTAGATATGCCGGCGTTTTCTTGTCCCTCTCAGCATCCCTCCTTCGACCACCCGGCCAGACTGAACTTGACATGAGAAGAAAGTGACAAATCACGCCATATTTGCTCGCTATCCGGATTCTCATCCTCCTCGTTCAGTGGGCACAGAACGTCGCAGAACGAGCTTGCACGGTGCACAGCGGATGCAGTGCTGTACGTGTCTGAGATCTGAACGTTGAACATCAACATCTGAAATCTGGAACGCATCGGACGGTCTCCTGTCATACATACGCACACAGCACATGCTGCCTGCAGGCTCTTGCGCCGTACGACCGGATCCGAGTTGTGTGCGCGGCGCCATGTGCCCGGTGTGGTTACGCCGTGGCCCGTCCGGAGCGTTGGTCAGGCTTCCCTTCTCGATCTACCGCCCGACCAAGGTCCCGGACGACGGTGTCGGCAACAGCGTTCGCACCCCATTCACAGTGCGCATGCCGTCGACGTTCCGACGGGCTGTCGGACGATCTCCGCCGCCAGAGGGTCGTGTGGTGGCTTGTGATGGTGTGTCCTGCCAGCATCATCGCGAGTGTCTAAAGTCAATCTGGACCTCGGCGGAAGGCTAACCGTCTTTCCTGCATGTAGAACAAACATGCTGTCATGGAGTGGTTTGCGATGATCCCGATGGACCAGACGTAACTGGAGTGGGAGCCTGCCCTCTGTACTCATGGCAGATCCAACAGGACGGACTCATGCCAGGACGTGTGTGGCCACCTGATTTTCCGTCGCGGGCATCCGTCGGGAGATCAAATCTGTTAAGGCTAGGTCAGCCCGGTCATCGCACGACACACGTCGTGCAGGGAAGTGGACAAGTGCAGTCGAGATTGCGTATGGTAACAATACAGGCGGGAGGAGATCGACGAGGAGCGGCGACAACAGCATTAGATGAGCACGAATATGGTACAACAAACGATGGACAGTGGGATAACGGCAGCTAGGGATGGGGAATGGTATGAATGGGATGGCATGGTTGCGGAGTCGGAGTGGAGTGATGGTTGGTGGGGGAACGAAGCGTTGAGGATGTGATGACGTGCCGAGCCATTGGTTGCGTGCAGGAAAAGGGAAGTCGGAAGTGTGCTAGTACTAGCAGAAGTGCAGTGCGACAGAACGACGAGGGGACAAGCGGACTACATCCTTTTCCGCGGAATAGTGCAAGCTGGGCAATACCGCGTCAGTACGGCTCTGGCAAGCTGTATGTGTGATCACGAGACGCACCTGACATGTAAGCGTCCAAACAGTGGAAGGTACGTGGTGATAACTTAACTAAAGGATATCATGTATGTATGTACGTGCGCCATCTGTAGAAATGGGTGCCAACAAGAAGAAAGGATGGGAGCCGTCTCACGATGAGCTCCCTGGCGGTGCGCTGTCGCTCGACCTTCTCCCTCTGAGGGGTATCGCGGACAGAACGGGGACGGAGAAGCGTTGTGCCTTGGACGTGCTGAGGAACGGCCATCCGTCGAACTGCTTCGACTCTGACGCGGCGCGCTTGATATGGGATGGGTTCGTGGCATCGTCCGCAGCTCGGATAGGAGGTTGCATCGAGTGGACGCGCCTCGCGAAGAACCTGCGCCCGGCCCACGAGCCCTTGGGCTGGCGCGGCTGCACCTCTTGATCAGGGTAGTTGATGGTCGGGATGTTGTCATAGGACGTCGGCGACGATTGTTGGATCGACTCTGAGTCGAACGACGTTGACTGAGGAAGCACCACCTCGGACCGAGCTGAGAACGGTCGGTTAGGTCGGTTAGATATTCGGTCAGACCCAGTTGACGACTACTCACTCGCTGTGGTGAGGCTCATACCAAGCTTCTGTTCGACGTTCTCCTTTGGTGGAAGTGGAGGCGGCGCATCACCACCTCCTGTCGGGGAACCTGGACGTGTTTGGACGAGCTCTAGGAAAGAGCCCTCCCGGCTCTTCGAACCTTCCCGGCTCTTCGAGGGCTCGGGCAGACGGATGATGGGAACGTCTGGAACCTGCTTCGGGTCTTCGCCACGCTCAGCGCGTCGCACGCTCTTGCTGCGACTCCTGTGGGATCGCATGGAACGGATGGAGTAGATCGAGGTGCGATCCGGACGCTCGCCATTGCCCGCGGTCGGCGTCTTCGGAGTCCGCGGGATGCGAAGGCTGGCTTTCGACGCTCTGTCGCTACGCTTCTTCGCTGCAACCACACGGCTCGTGCGGTCTCCTGGCTTTGGTGGTGCGCCAGCGATATTGGTGACCACGGCCTTCGTCGCGACCGCCTTGCCGGTTATCTCAACGACCTCTGCGTGACGCATGGAGCTCACAGCGCTCATCCGGTCCATGTCGTTGTAGATATCTGCCTCGAGCGCCGAGTTGGACGGCTCGTCGTCGTCAGGCGTGAACTCCTCGTCGCTGTACGCGAGGTCAAAGTTATCCAGATCGTCCATTTCCTGAGCCATGTCCTGAGCCATGTTCCACGCCTCTTCGAGCTCCGCCCGGAGCTCTTCGTTCCGCGCGCGCGTCTCCTGCAGCTCTGCCGTGCGCTTCGCATAGGACGTGTTCAGCTTGCGCAGTGCCATCGCGAGCGCGGATGCAATATGGAGATCCTGGACACGCTGGATCTGTGTCTTCTGATCGGCGATACGGGTAAGGGTCTCCAGGAGTCGATCGCACGATGAGGTAAGGTCCGCGAGCTGGGTTGTCAGGTTGTACAGCGCCTCACCGTCGCTGTCGGTCTGTGATTGAGACAGAGCGGCTAGCGACTGCAGCAACATCGCACGTCGATGCATGTTGAACCTGTACTGCGCCTGGGTCGTGGTTCGTAACTGGTGAAAGAACAGTCAGAGGTTGACACATCTGATGCGATAGCTGCTAGCGACATACTGTTTCTAGCCGCTCGAGCTCCTGGGGAAGCTCGACGTCGTATTCATGCGTGGAGACGACGCGAATGAAGGACTCGGCCGCTGACTGCCTGATTGCTCGCGAGACGGTTTCCTGAAGCTGCTCAGAGGTGAACGTCCACTGCGCTGCTTCTAAAGTCATGGCTTTCCATTGGATGGGCTCGCTCTCGAAGGAGATGGCAGTCGGCGGCGAGAGGGGCGGCCGTTTCGAAATAACCTTCAGCAGAGCTGGCGTGGATGCTCGGGTGGAAGCAGGTGTGGAGGAACGTTCGGGGACAGCGATACTCGCCTGGACACTCTTCTCCGAAAAGGATCTGTGGTATCCGTCCGTCCCATTCGCCCCCAGCACGCCGTTCACGAGCTTGGGTGTCGCATTCGTGCCGTATGGAGATTCAGTTTCATGAAGTCCGGTGATTTGAATACTGCCGTTGGTCTGGAGTGATGGAGGGCGTGGCGCCGGCGGCACGGTATCGTCTCGTGTGGGCACAGTCGGAGAAGACGGCGATGCAGGGATGTACATGTCCAGGATATCAACTGAGATGGACTCCGTCGGGGAGACAACATCTGCTTCGTGAGAAGGGTGGCCAGGGGTAGGGGCAGGTGTCCGGCTGCGAGAGTCGGGGAGTCGGGAACTGCGGCACCTAGAGGTTCTGAGCGAGCATCCGTGGTATCGTGCACACCTACAAGCCCCTCCAAGATGTTCATCTGCCCGCTGTCCTCCTCTGCGGGACTGACCAGATCAGGCGGAGGCCCGGGAGAGACCGCTGTCCGCGTGGCAGCGGCGGCGGTCTCCTCGTCCTTCGGATCCTCCGTCTCTGTCGGCTCTCCTGCGTCTCGGACAGCGTCTCCAGCGTTCGTCTCCTCGTGAGCTGGCGTCGCTGCGTCCTCCGTGTGCTGCTGGGCAACATCTTGCTGCGACGACTGGCTGTGTTGCGACTGGTGCGACTGTTGTGACTGATGCGACTCCGTTCGCGTGTGTCCGTTGGCTGAGGACACTGACCGGATAGTATTCGACCTGGACGGAAGGGGCGCAGATGCGGGCGAAGGCGGACGAGAGCTACTAGAGGGTCCGTCGATGTGCTCAGGCGACGCGGTGCGAGGTACCCTTGCGATGTCTTCCTGGAGGCGAGCGGTGAGGTCGAGCGGGATGATATTCTTGACTGGGAGGGTGCCGGGCTTGCCCGGGCTGCGTGGGCCGATCGGTCTGCGCCCTGCAGGGGGCGAGCGTGCACGGGCGATGTCCATCGAGGGCAGCGGGCAACTCAGTCAGAGCGCATGAAGAGGGAGGAGAGTACGGTCGTGCAGGTCAGAGAGAACGGGACATGGATGGGCGGAGGTAAGGTAAACGCGGGGATGTTTGGGCAGGTGAATGCACTGATGCTGATGGCTGCCTGGGAAGCTGCTCAAAGTGAGCCTAGCTTCATGATCGCCAACCCCGCGAACTTCAAGATAGTCATCCAATTTCTCCTACAATGACGCATGTCTCGCTTCGTTGGATATGCCGTGTTACTTACATACATGACGCTACGTAGCAGTACAAGCAGAACGCGACTGCGCGGTGGAACGCGTACACCGCACCTACAAATACATTCAGCGGCTCAATGATTGTGCCATCCAGATTCCCTCCATTACAGCCACTCGCGTCGGTTTTCTGCACGCTGCACCTCCGGACAGAGAAGACTTCTGTATGGCATCATCATCACTTTACGAAGCTATCAGCACCTGGTGTCCGGGATTTTCGTTAGTCTGTCAACCCCGCGAGCCGAGCAGATTGAGTCAAACTCACTGCAGAAGGCGTCAAGCCTAGATCTCGTAGTGTCCGCGAGAAGTCTGACCGCGCGAACGTTTTCCTATGCCATGAGAGATGTCACCGGTCAGGATCAACGTCGTCAACGTCCATTCATGACGCACCTCGGGAACGTTAGCGAAAAGCTGACCGTCTCGACGTCCACCGCCAGAGTCTGGCCAGCGAGGAACTCTGCAACCTCGAGCAGGGCTATGTCGAGCGGCCAAACCACATCAGCTTCGACGCCACACGAACATGTCCGTACGCACTAGAATCGCTCGGAAGCGTCGTTGTATACGGTTGTCCGCCGCTCGCCATCCGGATCTGTAACCGCGTCTCGGGGTAGTCCCTCCCCGTCGCCTTTGGTGCAGTCGGCGCGGGTGCGCTAGCGGGTGCACTTGAGCTTGACTGCTCGAGAGGTTTCCCTTCACGCAATGCCTTTTCGCGAGCAGCCTTCTCCGCCCGGGCTTTCTTGTCTGCCTCAATTTGCGCTTTCACTGCTGCCCGCGCCTTAGCGTCTTCGAGCTTCTCTACATTGGCGATGTCAGTGCTTGTAGCATCGTGTGTCCAGCTCTCGGATTGCCGTACCTTTCTTCTTCTTCTCTGCCTCCTTGATCAGCTCCTTGTTTTTCATCTCTTCCCTGATCGAGTTCATGTCCTGGATTCCAGCCGGACCGTGAATGTCAAAACCAACATAAATGCTGATAACTGGACGCACCCTCCCGGCTTTGCGCCGGATCGCCTCGTTCGCGATGGTCTCTTTCGCTTCCTCCTTGGCCTTCACTGCCCGTTTCGCGGCCATCTTCTCCCGCAGCTCAGCGAGCTTCTGTTGCTTCTCCTCCTCTGTCAGCGGTTTGATCTAGACGCCAATTGAGTCAGTAATTGCGCAAGTCTAAGTACATGGCGCAATCTCTTTCGATCCACAGGGTCTCTAAGACATCATGTCCGGGGCCAGAACCACTTGTATCAATCAATGGAGCAATGTGCTTGTTCTCCTACGAGCTTGTGCTCGCCGGCAGCAATAGCTCCATACTGACGCGTTCAACCATACTACTAGTATACTAGCATTCAGTCACGATAGAAACGCACCTCTTCTGTAGACTCCTCGAACTGATCGTGCCCGCTCTTCTCCGCATGGTAGTTGGCGAGATCCACGTTCTTGAACGTCTTCTCGCACTGTGAGCACTTGATGCTCTTCGCCTCCCCCACCGCGTCGCCCCCAGCCGCAGACGAGCCTCCTGCAGAGCCGGAGCCTCCAGCGCCCTGCTTCCCGTACACGGCTTTCAGAGCAGTGAGATCCTCGTCGTCCTCGTCGTCCACATCCATCGGGCCACCGCCGCCACTGGGTGCTGGTGCGGAGGATGAGGAGACGGATGAGAGATCGGGTACGGGCTTGCCCTCGTTCTCAATTAGGTGATCCATTGCAGGCTGCAGCCCGCGATTTCCTGTCGCTTTCAACGCCCCTGGGAGGGAGTGAGTCCGCAATCGTGGTAGTGGCTGGTCGGTGCACCTACAATCAACACGTTGTGGGTCGAAACCCATGCTCAATAGGACTTCTTTGTCGGACATGTTATACCACACGCTATTGGGTCGCACGCGGTCGTGGTAGGCAGTATGCTCAAGGATCAAAATCAAGAGGAGTCTGTGGTAAGGAGATGAGAGAAGGTAAGAGGAGCGCTACTTAGAGACTAGAGCGACTTTGGGCGCGTAACTTGCCCTAAATTGGGGTCCCCGTATCACTGCCGCAGCAGGACGCAGCCCTGTCCTTCACCTGAGGCTTCAGACACTCCGATGCAAACACAAGGATAGCAGTATCATGAGGTGCGGTACGAGACACACAAAAAATGCCTTCAAGCCGTGGTAGACCACGAGTGAGTCGCGAGTGCGGTTTCTCGCCGCTTGAAGCACTAGTAGCATCGGACATTTCTGAGCTACAAGCGGTGAGTTCGCTTACATGTGGGTTGACGACAACACGTATGTACATACACCGCTCGTGAACATCCCGGACTGGTGAGTGTTATGTACCGCGGGGAACCGTCCGGAGGAGGGTGTGGGATTTGCCAGCTGCGCAGGCCCAGCGCGCACTCGTGCTCCCGCCTGCTCCCGTCAAAGCATATAGAGGCCCGGACTAAATTGCCGTATCAATCGCGCGACTCTTTGTCCAGCCAGGCATCCATCCAGCATCCATCTCAACAGGGAACTGCTTCTTCAGGTGAATGAGTGCGTCGTCGAACACTGTAGCCTCTAGAGATGACGTATCTGTGCGATGCGCGGATGAGGGATGCGAGGATGTCGAATGACACCGGCAGCGGGTCATCTATCACAATAGTAGCTAGCCATAGCCATGCGTATTTAGTAGTTGGAGACGGTTGAGATTAATCGCCACACACTTCTTGCCGTAGCAAACGAGGAGCAGAAACCATGGTCCAGTGACAGTACTTGCAGAGCGCTTTGCAAGCATCTGGTCATGGATCACGGAGCGCACAACGATGTGCACTGGAACCATGGGGGGCCTTCCAACAGAAATCCTCGGATCGCCTCCGACGCAGATCTTTTCTGTCATGCCAATGTGAGCTGCTGGACGATGGGAGGTGGCCGGCCCCGTTGGACGTCTACGACTCTAGTGAGTGCGCCATACCAGCCTCGGGTTGTTCCTAACAACGGTGAACGTCGCAGTCTGGGTGAAGCTTCAGCTCCCTAACTCCGAGGCTTGTGTCAACGACGACCATCTGTGCCCTATGTGAACTATTCTACCTGAGGTCTTTGGGATGTAGTCAACAATCACATAGGCATGGAGACGACAACGAACTGGTCGGAGTACCACCCGCTCTGTCGCCCCTTGGAGAGGGGGGTAGGAGGGGCGAGTTGGAGTACCGGTGGACAGCATTAGGGTAAAGCAGGGGTAAAGACTCATGTTGATGCAGAAAATGGGTATACAGAAGGTGTCCACCAGAGAAGATCGAGTGATCAAGGGGACGGTGGTGTCGAAGGCCAAAACCACCCCGATATATTCCATAGCATCCACAGCACAATAACTGCTGCTGCGCAGTAGCCGATTGTCCGCCATTGCTTCACTCCTCCGGGAGCGAGTCCGAACGCTTGACCTGCGCGACGGGAAGACTGTGCTAGCGATGCTCCGAATGATGAGAACGCATTCCGCTGTGAACGGGGAACGGGGGATGGAGGATGTCAGGAGAGCATGTGGGCGGAAGTTGGATGAGACTCACGGCGTCGTCAAGGCTAGAGTTCTGACGTTCTACGTCGTCGTAGATATCTGAGGTGACCTAGCGAGCCGGAGATTAATATGAAGCAGCAGAACGTACATGTGTCTTAGCGTACGCCACGCAATGTGCGAAGTTTAGAGTGGAGGTCCTCCAACCTCTGGTCGTTCTGCAATTCGTAGGTATCCTCCACTCTGGCGTCTCGTGATGAAGATGACATGGTTGTGCGAGGTATGGTTGTGCGAGATGAGGTTGAATGCGATGTCAGAGATGTCTTGAGTGGTGCCTTGGAAAATGGAGATAGGTTGAAAGTAGGCCGGAGATTCCGAGGGAGGAGGAGGGGCGTAACGGGTCTAGACGCGCATGGTATAGTCAGTGCACGTGGTCTCCGAGAATAGCAGCCGCGACGACGTGTCCAGCAGTGTCCAGCGCGTCACGACAAGGCTCACTGCGACTTCCACCACTCTCCTTCTCTTCCCTCCTCATTTTCTGGTCATTGACCTCGACGCGCAACGCGTCCCCGAGACCGGCTATGCCGCTGGCCTACACACTCCCAAGCAATCTGTCCCCCGCGACGGTGGCGAACACATCCTCACTACTGCGCATCATCGCCCTTTGCCTCATCTCAGGAGCTGCTATCGCCTCGCGTTTGTTTGCAGTCGTCAACTTTGAGAGTATCATTCATGAGTTGTGCGTATGCGGAAATACTGCTCTTGGTTGCGTTCTAACAGGACCCCGTTACTCAGCGATCCTTGGTTTAACTAGTAAGCTTGTTCCATACACATGGTAGAGTTGACCTCACCTACATGCACTGTGTAGCCGTGCTACCAGGGTTCTTGCTGAGAAGGGCTTCTATGTGAGTACGAAAAGCTGCAGCTGGTCTACGTAGTGTGAACATATGGATTTCAGGCATTCTGGAACTGGTTTGATCACACAGCATGGTACCCCCTTGGTCGTGTGGTAGGAGGCACCATCTACCCCGGTCTCATGGCAACTAGCGGAGTCATCTACAATGTCTTGCACGCACTCAATCTTCCGGTCGACATTCGTAACATTTGTGTGCTGCTCGCTCCGGGTTTCAGTGCGCTCACTGCCTGGTCGACATACATGTGAGCAGCTCGCTTCTGACGTTACATCTTTCATTTACACTTTTGTCAGGTTCACTAAGGAGATGAAGGATGAGAGCGCTGGTCTTCTCGCCGCTGTATTCATTGGTATTGCACCCGGCTATATCTCTCGTTCCGTTGCTGGGTCGTACGACAACGAAGCCATCGCCATCTTCTTGCTCATGTTCACGTTCTACTGCTGGATCAAGGCTCTCAAGACTGGCAGTGTGCTGTTTGGTACACTCGCCGCACTATTCTACTTTTACATGGTGGCAGCCTGGGGTGCGTTGTAACTTGAACCTTGCGAGTGTTCTACTCTAAAGACGGTCTTGACAGGTGGTTATGCGTTCATCACGAACATGATACCGTTGCACGCACTGACGCTGATCCTTATGGGTCGGTTCAACAGTCGCTTGTACGTCGCATATTCCTCGTGGTACGCTATCGGTACGCTGTCCAGCATGCAAGTACCGTTCGTCGGCTTCCAGCCCGTCCGCACCAGTGAGCACATGGCAGCACTAGGTACGTTTTTGTATGCTCGTCGCTGTAGTCATTGAGCTGACATCCCTCGGCCACAGGCGTCTTCGGCCTCCTGCAGATCGTGGCATTCGCTGAGCTTGTCCGAACGCACGTCTCGTCGAAACAATTCCAGAGCATTCTCTTCGGCTCTGTCATTGCCATCGGCGTTCTTGGCGCGTTCGCCTTCGCTGGTCTCACGTACAAGGGCTGGATTGCACCCTGGACTGGACGATTCTATTCCCTTTGGGACACTGGCTATGCCAAAAAGTAACCCTCTATCCACTTACATTCAGATAGTCGCTGAATGTCTCTTCAGATATATCCCAATCATCGCATCAGTATCAGAGCATCAGCCCACAGCATGGCCCTCGTTCTTCATGGATCTGCAGTTCCTCATTTTCTTGTTCCCTGCGGGAGTCGTTCTCTGCTTCCGCGAGTTACGTGACGAACACGTCTTCGTCATCATCTACGCAGTAGTGGCCAGCTACTTTGCCGGTGTCATGGTTCGTCTGATGCTCACGCTCACGCCAGTAGTCTGCGTGTCCGCTGCTGTTGCCTTCTCGTCCCTGCTCGACACCTACCTCGATCCGATCGAGCCCGAGCTCCCCGCTGTCAAAGGTCCAACAGCCACCGAAGCGGATCCTGCTCCTGCCGCAGATTCTCCCGCGAGCATCTCTTTTAGTACAGGATCTGCAGTATTGAGCAAGAAGGCCAAGAAGTCTGGGGCTGCCGATGCGTATACACCTGCTGTAGGCTCAGGCATCGCCGCCGCTATCTCAACATCAGGCAAGAGTGGCAAGCCTCGCGGAATCTTCGGACTCGACACCCGGTGCCTAGTGATCTTCAACGCCCTCGGCATGCTGCTCTTCTTCGTCCTCCATTGCACTTATGTCACATCGACTGCGTATTCCTCCCCGTCTGTTGTGTTAGCTTCGCAAAACCCGGACGGGAGCCAGCACATCATCGATGACTTCCGCGAGGCATACTACTGGCTCCGACAGAACACGCCACAAGATGCTGTCGTCATGAGCTGGTGGGACTACGGTTACCAGATCGCCGGTATGGCAGACAGGCCGACGCTGGTCGACAACAACACGTGGAACAACAGTCAGTCAAACGTTTATAGCTTCTCCTTCATTCATTTAGCATTAGGAGTGGAAATATTCTGACCTACACGACAGCGCACATTGCCACGGTCGGGAAAGCTATGTCGAGCTCCGAAGAGGTGGCATACCCCATTCTACGCAAGCACGACGTCGACTACGTGTTGATCATTTTTGGCGGCCTCCTTGGCTATTCTGGCGATGACATCAACAAGTTCTTGTGGATGGTCCGTATTGCACAGGGTGTGTGGCCGGAGGAGATCCAGGAGCCCAACTACTTCACCCCGAAGGGGGAGTACAGAATCGACGAGGCCGCGTCCCCTGCCATGAAGAACAGCCTCATGTATAAAATGTCCTATTACCGGTGCGTGGCCGTCTGGCTTCTGTGGCGTGTCTACGGCATGGGCCGTGCTGACCCCTCCCGTCGTGTGGCACGGGTGCGCAGATTCGCTGAATTGTTCGGTGGCAACCAAGCGATGGACCGCGTGCGTGGTCAGCAGGTGCCGAAAACGGGCCCCACGCTCGACTACCTCGGTGAGCTCCTATCCATGCCCTGCTCAGCATCCGACCCGTGCTCATCAGCGCTCCTATCGTGCAGATGAGGCGTACACCTCTGAGAACTGGATCGTACGTCGCTCGCACTCTGTGCCTTTGCGTGTCCTGCGATCGCTTCTGACCACTGCTGTCTCTACTTTGTTTGACACTTGCAGGTCCGTATCTACCAGGTCAAGAAGGAGGATCTGCTCGGTCGCGACCTCAAGGCGGCAAACGCGTTCGCACAGGGCAAGAAGAGGAAGAAGTCTAAGCCCCTCGCCAGGCGAAAGGCTATCGTGTAGACAGCCTGTCCTGTCCGTTTCTCTGCTCATTGTAATCCATCTGCTCTCTCCGTCAGCTCCGTATACAAGAGCACACTGTGACTTGATTCTCAGCTATCTTTTTGCCCCTTCAGAGAGCTGTATATGCTTATCACATGAGAGGCCACTTCGCCGTACGGAGCGACGCAAGCATGCTCAGGGTCGATCCGGAGATTGTGGTCTAGTCCCCAGGCAGAAGATCCGGAAGCTTAAAAGAAGATCCGGGGGTTCTCTACACCTCCGCGGTGTTGCTTGGGCGTGCACGCGGGAGAAGGCGTCGTCTCAGCCCTATCGCCCCATCGATGATAGACTTTTCTTCCTGGTGCATCTTGCGAGGCGTCCCAGTACTGATACCGCTCGCCTTGCGAAGACGTGCAAGCCGGACGAGACTCCGCCCCGGCCGCTGTAGTTGTTGGTACCTAGTCGACTCGTTAATGTCGGGGCTCTGCGCTGACAGGTGAGTGTGTTCTGCATCGACGTTGCGTGAATGGGAACGGGCGTACGCATCGGGCGTGTGGCTGACGGATCGCGCAGCTCCCAATGGCTCTCACGGCAGGTGGATTCCTCAATCCGTCCGTCCATCCAAGAGATCGGACGGAGCCATGTATGGTTAGCATTCTCGGATGGTTTATGGTGGACCATCGCCCAATCGATAGTAAGAAGCCAATCTCGGGCAAGCGACGTCGAGCATCCGCCGTCGGCGTTCCGACACCCAGCGCGGCGGGGCCATGAGTCCAGTCCGTTCTGCTGATGCCTTCGAACCCGCCGTGGATGATCGCGGGTCTCAGGGCGTCCGGTGAACCCGAGCATCACTGGTGTTCAATTTTCAAACGTTCAAACGTTCTTGCTCTGTGCGTCGGATGCTTGCACGGCATAGCCTCGTCAGGCATCCGGGGAGATCCCCCATGCTGAGCGGAAATCGATCCGGAGGAGGAGGAGGAGGAGGAGCGTATTTAGCCCACTGCGAGCACTCTACATCGATCTCATTTCTTCGGACTAGCACCCAGTCTTGAAAGTAGCTAGGTCAGCCACGGGTGCACACGTACAAGGCTTGCATCGACTATAGAGGTCGCAATTCCTGGCATGAAGTCCACCGTTCAGAATCGTGCCCTCAGTATTGACGCGAGACGTTGTACGCTCAGCCGATATACCCAAACTACAACTAAACAGTGAGCTGACGCCTGTCGTCAAGTGCAGTACCGCCACAACGCGGCACACTGGGGTACACAAACACCACGCTATCCAAACCCGGTGCCAATAGGGACTTCGATGCCGCCGGCATGAGCTACTTATGGAAAGCCAACGCAGACGCTGCTCTGCCAAGAAGACAGAATAAATTCATCGCTATAGTGGACTCGAAAGGCATACAGGAGGCGAGAACGTGGTGCTGATACAATGCGGAAGGAAAATAGCGGGACGGCGTGCACATCGATAAATACGGACCCGTGGCGAAAGCAAGGCGGACCTGGAGGCTTCTTCGTTAGTCCCCGTCGGCGTGCCTTTGCGTCCGTGCCCCCACTCACCACTAGCAAAAGATTCGGGCCCTATAGGACCCAGGACAAGGGCTGATCAGCCCGCCATTAAGCACCCCCTTCGTCGGGGCTCCCGGCTTCGCCCTCGGGCGGCGCTGGCCCGACCCACGGCGATGGGTCCAGCATCATCTGCTGGAACTCGGCCTCGGAGATCCGGCGGAAGTAGATCGTGCCCTCCTTCCAACCCTTGAGGAGGAGCTCGAGCTTGGGCAGGTTCGGGACGTCGCTCAGGTTCTTGAACGGGACCTCGTCCAGCGGCCAGCCTTCGATGCGCACGCGGTAACGGGTGACGACGTCGCGGATGTACGCGCCCCGGGCCCAGCGCATCGCCGCGTTGGGCTCGTTGGCGACCGCGCCTGCAGTGACGGAGAAAAAATTCATGAACAGGTCAGCATCGCGCGTGCAAAACCGGGTGAGGGGCGTCCGTACAGAGGCTCTCCCGGACGAGCTGACGGAGCTCGCTGCGAGTCGAGGTCATGCGTTCAGAGTACGTCTGCTTCGGGTTGACGCGGAATTTGTGCTGGTGTTGGAAGGGCTGCGGCTGCTGCTGGGAGGGATGCTGCTGCTGCTGCGACATCGTCGGTGGTAAAGGGCGGCTGTGGCGGTGTGGGTCGCAAGGGTGGATGCAGATGCGGAGGAGGGAGCGGGACGGACGAGTGTTTATGCTGGTAGTATAGGTGCGGTGCACAGGAGATGCGAATGTAAGACTGGTCTCTCACCCGGCTCATCGTGCGCGTACTTATACCAGGAGCTCGAGCGCGAGCGATTTCCCCCGTGCTGGGTTGCCTTTCGAGGGCGGCGTGGTGCAGGCCCACGACGCAGGCCACGCCACGCTCCCGTTGATCAGCCAACCGCTAGCCAGGCTCGCGGACTCGAAGAGGAGCATCGGTCCGTGGCAGACTGGGGCAAGTGGATTGCCTGAGCGAGAGAGATGGATGTGAGCATGGATGTGTGCAGACCGGCCTTCGGAGTAGCTTGAATTACATCTTCATATATTCGGACGCCACGAAGGGACGCCGTGACGGCGTCATGCCCACTACTTGCCCACTGGGAGAAGATCCGCTCCAGGTTACACGGCGTCGCCCTCGAGTCATCTGCGATTGATCTCCTGTGATCACTCGCTGGCCCGGACGCGGGGGGTGCACGGGCACGCTGGTCAGTAGCACTCGAAATCAGATAAAGGGTCCGGGGCAGTAGGCTTCTGCAGCGTGTCACGCCGGTATTTAATAATTGCTTGTTCTGTGAACACACACAGTCCGGGAATTAGGGCTCTAGGGGGCATCTCGTGCTACTTATCATGATGCCATAGCCATGCGTTGGCCGACCCGTCGATTAGTGGTAGATGACCGCAGCCGGCCGCACCGCACCGCACCGCACGTAGGGTACATACCAGTGCGGGAGGGGAGAACTACAAGGAGACACCAACCACTTGGCGCGTTTGCGGCTCGCATCCGGTACGTGTAACCCTATGTGGCCTGCCGGAGGCGTGTCGAAGATGGGGCGGTATAAGATACTAGCGAAGAACTCCTTCCTCTGGGAGCGGGGAGCGAGCAGAGCTTGGCCTATACATGATCCGCATGTGCAGATTCCTTGACCCCTTGCCGCCGCGCACTCATTCGCCAGAATCTGGTGTGTGGGCACGATCCTCGTCCCTCCCGCGCGCCAGACACCTGGGCGAGTCCACGAACCTAACCATAGGATGGGTTCCCGCGTGCCCTGGGCTGTACGCGGATCGTGATTCGCCAAAAGGCGCACTTCTTCATACTGCGATACAATCGCCTACATAGTGAGCTTATTTGACGTGTCGCCAGTTTGCTGCATATCGCACAGGGTCGGTTCGCGCTGGCGACGCCAACCGAGACTGGGAGTGAGTACAATTTCCATTCTCGTGATACTATGAACCAACCATAATTTATCGCAACATTCGTATGCGTCAGCCTCGTCCCGGGCCAGAGAGAACAACTATAGCTCATCCGCAGCGTGTGTAGTAGCCTTCACTTCTGGTACTTCAACGTGCGTCTCAGCGACAGGGCTGGACACCGACGACGCCTCCTGGTGAACGGGAGGCACCTTCGAAGCCTCGAAGGGCGAAGACTCCGAGGCGGCAGCCTCAGCAGCAGACGCACTTGGGACCTCGCCAGCAGCCGGTGTCTTGGGGTGCCCCGTCTCCTGAGCTTGGAAGACGACCTGGCCCGCGTCGCCCGTCTTGTCCATCTTCGGTTTCTCGCGCTCCTTCTTCTCTGCCTCCTGCTGCGCCTTCAGAATCCTGTGGATGGGGTCCTCCGGCTTGCCATTGCCCTCCTTCGCGTTCGCGTCCGCACCCGCGTCACTCTTCTTCGGCGCGCCGCCTCCCATACCGCCGCCCATCATGCCCGGGTAGCCGTTCTTCTGGTGGAAGTCCGCGCCGGCACCGTTCTTGATGGCCTCCTCAAAATCGATGATATCCGTGAAGCCGCCATGGGCGATCGCGATGCGCTGCGCCTCCTGCTTGCGCTCGATCTCGAGCATCTCCTCGTCCGGGACGAACTCCTCCGCGGCTGCCTCCTTGTTGATGATTGTGAGATCCGCGGTGCCGTCGAGGACCGAGTCGAAGAACTTGGACAGGGAGTCGTGCTTCTGGATGCCTGGAGGAGACACAGCAGACACAGCGAGCTCAGCGGGCTAGCTCCGATCCACGGCCGACGGATGCACATGTCACGCACCTTCGTAGAGCACATAGTCGCTCGAACCGACCGGATATACGAGAACCTTGGATGACTTCGCCTCGCCCTTGTCCAACCCCATTGCGATCGAGCTCTTCCCACGGCGGTCGCGGTGGATGGCGAACTTGAGTTGACCCTTGTACTTGTTCCCAAGGGTCTGCCATAGTAGAGGAATGTGCTTGCCCTGGTTGAGGAGGACGGCGCGAGGGGAGTCTTTGTTCTTCGAGAAGGATGAATACCGCACAGGAAGGAGAGCGGCGAACTGATGAGCGCTACATACCTCTTCGACCCAAGCTGGCAGATCCTCGAGGTGGTAGATCTTCTTGACGTTGTGGGGGATATTGCGCGACGCGAAGTAGTACAGCGCGCTAGCGCTCCGTTCAGGGCCGTTGAAGTCTATGGGCTTGGACTGGGCTCCTCGGGGGAACAACTATGGGGTGAAAAGGATGGGTTACGTCAAGTCAAGTGAAGCAGAACTCGCGGGAGGCGTGCCTTGATTGTGGGGAAGCCTTGCACACCGTGCTCTGCACATAACCGCTTGTTGCTCTGCTTGTCGCAGTCGACGGCATAGAAGGGGATCATAGGGTACACGCCCAGTGCGGCCTGACTAAATTGCGGGGCCAATTTTTGACAGTGCTAGTGTCTCGATCAATATCCGCGCGAGCCTGGACTTGGCTGCGAAACTTACCCCGCACCACGGTGCCACGAACGCGACTACTGAGGTTGCCTGCGAAAACGGTTAGCGAACTCTCACGAGCGCCTACGCTATCTCATGAGTCCACCTCGACCATGTCACCGCGATAGAGGGTTGACAACGTTGACTGGGAGGGTTGTATAGATAGTAACTCACGTTCTCTTTCATCACCTTCTTGAATCCCTTCGGGTCCAGATGCTTCACGAGCGAATCCTTGGGGAAGAGCGCAGCCGACGCCAGTGAAGGCGTCAGCGCGAGAGCCAGTGCGAACCAATGCTGTAGCTGCATAGTGAGAGTGCACGAGCGAGAGTCTGGAGATGGAGACTCGAGTGAAAGTTGGAGAGTGCTTGCACGAGACGCGCGGATATATACGATCGGTGCGAGGTGCGTGGGGAAACAGTCCGGGCAGAGCTGACGTGGCGGGTTCAGAATGCGGCGGTTCCCACCGTCCCGGTCGTGGTGACTGCGAACCGACGGCGGTCATGGCTGTTGGAGGCGGTGGATGCACCCACGAGAGAGACGGCCTGCGAGTTTGGCACAGAGAGAAGAGCACCGCGGTGGTGGACGGCTGCCAACATGCGACGCCCTCCCCCGCCATCCTCTCCCACTACGTGGCCACTCTGCGACCTGCCCGGAGTCTGTAGTGCCTCGATATGGCAGTTTAGCACAACCTTTCTCACGGGGCTCTACCGAATCGCTGCTTGCTCTCATTCAACACTTCACGCGGCTCTCAGGAATACATTTCTTCCCCTTCCGTACTCTCGACTGATCCACCATGCTATCCACATACGCCGACGCCCTCACCACTTCTCGTTCGACGAGCGCACACGTCGGGACGGCGGTCGACATCACTCGGACACCACACGTGCCCTGCTAACTGCTGCCTCATGTCGCGCGCGAGGTACGGGACCCCGGGTTATAAGCGATACAAGGCGCATCTCTGCTTGCTTTCCCCCTCCACACCTATCGCCCTGCCTCCGATCGACCGCGCCGACTACACTTGCTACACTCAACGACCGTCTGGCTCCGACTCGTGACTGGAAATCTCACTATGTTTCCCTTGAACGACTTCAATATCGTCGCATGCGCACTTGCGACTGTTTCTGCCGCGGTGGGCTACAACGTCTCCCGCAGGCGTAGTCGTAGCCAAAGCAATGGGTGAGTAACAGTCATCACACCACTAGCGTTAGCGCAAGTCGCTGTCCCTCAATCATTGTTGGTTACTCAAATCCTGACCGGAATAGACGCATCGAACCCAAACAGCATAGACTCGGGTTTCTCAAGTTCCACCGCAGACATAGTACCGCGAGCGCGCGGTCCTCCAGCACCGGGCTAACTGACACCCTTAGCGAACGCGCCGGAACGGAGCCCCCTCCGTCCATCTGCGGCACCTCTAGGCGAGGGACCGAGTCCGATGAAAGCGTGAGCATCTCCCGACTCTATCTCCCCGCCTACACGCTGTCGGCATCATCGGTCCAATCATTCCTGAACCCGACGACACGAAGCGTCAACGTTCAACATCAATTCACTTCAACGATGGTTCCCGCGCGCAATCTGCAAGTGATCTATGTTAATCTCGACTCTCTGTGCAGTTTACCACCGACGAGCCCGAGCCCGAACTCGAGGACGGCTCGCACAAGCGGAAGCGGTCACCCAGCCCTGCGCTCGCAGTACGTGCTCCCACCGAAGATCCGCACCGAGCACCTATATCTGACCAGTGACCTGCGTCTGCTCGCCTACTATCTCAGCTCTCGGACACGCCTCCCTCCAAGCGGCGCAGGACGCCGCCCGCGGACGGACCGGAGCCAGAGCCAGAGCCAAAGGAGGATGGAGAGCGCGAGGCTCTCGTCGAAGCAGCTGCGCCTGCAGTGCCGATAGTGGCGCTGTCCGACGATTCTCCATGCGAGGCAAAGCCAGCGGATGCATTCGTCGTGGCAGCTCCTTTCGAGGTCTGCGTAGATGCTCGCGCCGACTGTACAAGTTCATCGCCCGAGCCCGTATCCGAGGTTTGTATCCTCCGTGCGTAGAGCTGCGCGGCAAACGCTTAGTCCGACCTTGTAGCAAACCCCAGTCTCCTCGAGACAAGCAACTCCGGCGGCAGTTCCCGCAACTCAAACTGTCATAGCGACCTCAGTCTCGAAGCCGCCTACTTCAGTGTGGCATACCACACACACCATCGTAGCAGTGAGCGAAACACGGCATGGGTCATGTACCCCCGCGCTAACACTGCACTCCAGGCGAAACCCTCCTCTGCGTTCCATGCATTCTCTGGGAGATCGACCGCATTTGCGACAACATCGCCGTTCGCCACATTTCAGCAGGCGCCCATCTGGTCCACAAGTGCCAACACTCTGAATGGGAGTCACGATGCCGATACTGGCTCGAGCCCAACGCGAGCGTTCCTGGAATCCAATCCGCTTGCGGCTGCCAGTCGCAGCGCTGCCGTGCAGAAAGGTAAGTTCGTCGCCGACGGGCGAACTCTCCACGGTCACTAAACATTACGTCCCTCTTACCAGTCGTCACGGTCACTGGGGAGGAAGACGAGGAAGTCGTGACCGAACTCAAAGGAGCGAAGGTCTTCGTCAAGCGCGGGAACCGTGACTTCTGTGAAGGTATCCTGGGGAACGTAAAGCTTCTCAAACATAAGGAGACGGGCGCTGAGCGCATTCGTACGTCGTATTCCCATTTCCGGCCACTGGCGTCCTGTTGCTCACCCCCATCGCGCATGTGGCCTGCCAGTGTTCCGCCGCGAGCCTGTGTGGAAGGTGACGATGAGTGTGCGGCTGAGGCCAACGGTCCGGTGCCTGTTCGACGAGACGCAGGGCGCCTTGCGGGTGACGCTGAAGGAGCCGCTGGAGGACACACTGGAGGAGCAGCTTGTCGTCTATGCTTTGAGGGTGAGGAGTTCTGTCCATCACCACGTCGTCTGTGGGCTGACACCACGCTCCACGCGCAGAGAGGGAAGTCGTCGCGGATGGAGTTCGCAGATTTCGCAGAGGCGATCTTGGAGAGTGCGCGGTCGCAGGAGCAGTCTCGAGCATGAGAGGCACGGAACGATCAGATATCTGTCACGATTATTCACGCAGCCACTATTTATCAGTCTGACGCTGTGCGTAGCAGTAAATTATCGGGATATGCACTGGGACAGAAGGGTCGAGCCGCCGAACCCGTTCGAACCAGGAAGTCGGCGTTGGAAGAACGTCTGGTCGCCCGGGGGGAGGGGAATGTCTCATCGGTGCACACCCATGTGTTGCGCATCACAATAACAGCTATGGCTGTCAGCACAGAAGTACCGTCTCTGCTAACCAACCCAGGTGCCACCAAGTTCGCCAGTGGTTCAGAAAGCTGTGCCAGACAATTATCTGGGTAGCGCTCGTTACGCGCGACATTGACTCGTCGGAGTCGTCCCCTGTACGTACTGTACACACAACGCCGAGGGCAGCGCAAACATGGCAGCAACAGAAGGGAAGCAAATGGTGAAGAAGTCATAGGTAGCCCACGCAGCGCGACACTTATTGTCTTTTCCACAGGCGTGTAAGCAGACGTTGTCCTCAGAAAGGCAGGCGTTGTATTCGCGCCAGGACCCCAAAGCACTGGTCGGGCAATGTGGGGGTCACGAAACAATAGCCAGGCGCTTAAAGGCTGCAGACAGTGTCCGGGGTCCCTGCGGTGCCTGCTGATGGTGGAGGTGGATAGGCGCCGGTCGTGTTTATAGACGATGTTGGGATACGGAGCTCCCGAAGCGACGCCAATTGTCCCTCGACAGGGCTCGGCGGACGCACTTTTGTCCACTACTCGCTCATAAGAACCTCTCCTCAGAGCAAGCCAGACAGCATCACCAGCTAGTCTAGTGCTCTCCAACGCTCTCCGCACATCTCTGTTATCTTGCTTGCTTTCTTGGATCATCCATCCTCTGTAGCTATATCCAGCAACTTGCTTTCGTCTTCTACTTCGGCCACTTTCTCGCATATCTCCTAGAACGTCTACGTCCTTTGGTGAGTTATCTGTCTGCTGTTTAGGAGCGCGAGCTAACGTATATCGGCCGCGCAGACGAAGTTTCCTCCAATCTACGCCCATATATCCTTACACGTCCCATTCATGTCTGCTGCTGCCACGACCCCTCACACTACCACCACTGTGCCCACTCAAGCTCAGCAAGTCCCCGCATATCCATTCCTCGCACACCCGCCCCCGCAGAAGAAACGTCCGACGCAGCCTCTTCCCTCTCCTCCAGTGCGCCCGCCCTGTTCGCCCTCCTACCCTAGGCGTCGCTCGGCCACTACCTCAGTCGTCTCAGCTTGGGTGGCCGCTGTCCACCCAGGCTCTCCGGCTCCCTGCTCTCCTCGTCGTCGCTCCTCCATATCGAGCACCCGCCGCTCGTCCCACGGCTCAGCGTCCATCATCTCCAGACGTCCCTCTGTGAGCGCAAGCACTCCGAACCCCGCGTCGGCGTCGTTCCTGAGCTTCCACGACACGCCCACAAGCGCCTCGCGCCAGGTCATCACCCCTTCCGTAAAGGACTTCAAGCCGGATCTCACTGCTGTGGGCTATACTTCAGTCTTCGTCCATTTCCCCGAGACCCCGCTCTCCGCGACCATCCCGCTCCCGCTGTACACGAGCAACGGCAAGGTCCGTCCCCCGCCGAACTTCCAACGTACGCCCCCACGCTCGCCGTCGAGCCCCGCGAAGCCAGCGAAGGGTCTCAAGCACTTCCGCTCTCTCTCCGCGCTCAAAACAGGCAAACGCACCCGTTCGAAGACCATGCGCGGCCCCCCTTCTCCCGCTCTCAGGTCGCCTGTGCACGCGCACGCGCACGCCAAGACGTCTCGTGCGCAGGCCAGTGCTGCCGTGAGCGCGTCGAAGAAGTCGAAGTACGCGAAGTTCCGTCCCCCTCCCCTCGCAACGGAGCTTGCCCTCGCGCAGCTCGCCGACGGCGGCTCGATCGAGGACCACATCCGCAGGTTCGCCGAGGCGCAGGCCAAGGCGGGCGGCGCCTCTGAGCTGACACGCGACGGCCGCCTCGTCGGCGTCGCCGACGTCTGGCGTGACGGCGCAGGCGGTGTCTGGCGCGACCAGGACGAGGAGTGGGAGTATGCGCACCTGCTTGGGGGCGACGAGGAGTGGTGCGGGAGCGAGGAGAGCTGGGTGCGCTTCGGGTCACCGACGAAGCCGCGGAAGGTGTCCCTCGTGCCCTCGGAGAATGACGAGCCCCGGCGCGGCAGCGTCTCCAGCCAGGACTCAGACCTCGACCCGCGCTACGCGATGCGCGCCGAGGACGAGCGCGATGACCTCGCCGCGTTCGGCAGCGCGCTCGCGCCTGCCTGTGCGCGCCGCCCCGGCATGTCTGTGCTCGCCATCCCCGCGCGCACACGCCGCACCGCGAAGCACCTGCGCAAGCCCGAGTTCCTGCTCGACGTGTTCCCCGTGCCCGAGGGCGCGGTCGCACCCCACATACCCGTCCCTATGCCGGTGAGACCGAAGGAGCGCAAGCGGCCTGCACCGCTCACACTCACACCACCCAGCCCCGCGTTCAAGTGCCCGACGAACCCGTCGGATTCTGCGCAGATCCGGGACGACTTCCTCGCGACCTCGTTCGCACCCGCACCGTCATCCGTGCCCGTCACTGGCGCCGTCTCTCCGCGGGGACCTCTCGCATTCGGGAGCAGTGCCCCGAAAAAGACTGCGATGAAGCTCGGCATGCGTGGCCTCCTCCGTGCGATGGGGGGCAAGAAGAGCGATATGTAGGTGCTGTCCTCCGGCGAGGCTGCTCCCATACGCCTCTAGGGTCCCAGTGCGGCCCGGTCCCGGTGGAGGATGATCTGGATATTGCCTCCGTGCAGGGACGGGTGTTCTGGAAGCCCACGACCTGCGACGTTAACGTTTCTCTCTTGTCTTCTCATCTTTGACCGTCTGCATTTCCGCCCCTGCGCCGCATGGATTCATTGTGTATCATTTCAGGCGATCGTCTCGGCCGCATATGTATCATCTGCAGTAATCTTGGCTGTACAATTATCGGTACTGTTGTATCTTACGTCCATTGTCTCAACTGTAGCAATATAATGTCTTCCCTGCCTCCGCGAAGCAACGCTCTGTGGGCCTCTCGTCTGATGGCGTGCTGGAAGGCTGAATGACCAAATTGGGGACGGTCGGCACGATAGACGCCTGATCCAAACAGATGCAAACGTGTCAACGGGACGCGTCGCGCGCGCGCCCGACGCGTCTTGACTGCTTCGGTCCAGCACTACTAGTAGTCTAGTACTCAGGCCTCAGGCAGCGCGGCACTCCTATCTCTGCTGCCATTCAGCAATTCGCGCGGCGAGACACCATGAAGGTGAACCCGAAGAAGCTGCGCAAGACCGCAGTGGATCTTCTCGATAAGGTCCACGAGGAGGGCCGAATGAGGTATGTTGCCAGTCGCAGTCACGGTGCGGCCACAACTCTGCTTGGCTGCCCGAATAGCGTGCGTGGCTTGCTTACGCGCTTGCCAGTGATTATACAACCAGGACTATTAGGATGAAGATAGAGAAACTAATGGGGCTCAAGGCGGGTACCTTGGATAATGAGGAACACAAGAGGCGTGTGAAGACTCTGGTCATGGCCTACCTGGTAGGTCATCCGTGTTCGTAGATGGTTCATCCCAGCTGCTGAGTTGTGCACAGGAACATGGAGGTCCGCCTCCGACCGACGACGAAGCAGAGGACCCTGAGGACGAAGACCACGCAAAGAGCGGATCAGAGCCGGTGCCGACGTCCACACAGCGCAAGAAGCCCCGGTCATCAATGACCACCAAGCCCTCAGGCAGCAAGGGTCCATCTAAACCCGCGAAGAAGGGCAAAAAACCGGTGCGATCTGCTGTGTGTATCTCCGGCTTAACTTAAGGCTCCGAAACTCATCTTTGGCCCTCGCAGTCGGTCGTCCCGAGCTCGGACGACGAAGCAGCGGATGCAGAGGCAAAATCCAGCGGAAACGCGCGCGAGAACAGTGCGCCTGCTCCACGCACGAAGAAACGCGTGATCAGCGAGTCTTCGGAGGTAAGCAGCTCGGGAGGCAATTCTCGTCATAGTTGGCGCGTGTGCCATGGGCCGGTCTCATGTTCGTGGTGTATGTTTAGGCTTCAGAGTCCGACGGCAGCATCGAGCCTTCGGTGAAACGCCATCGGACGGCTACACCGGCCCAAGACGACGATGCGCGACCCAGGGCTTCCTCGTCCTCGAACCCGAAGGCAAAGGCAAAGGGAGCTGGGAACGATCGGGTCGAAGACAATGTGGTTGGTACCGGTTCTGAGGCCCCACCATGGCCATGGTGCTCATTGGTCATTTCATCTTCCGCGCTAGCAGAACAGCGAATCTGAGATGTCCGTGCTCGACGACGAGCCAGCCCCTCGGAGAAAGAAGAGAAAAGGGGCGAGCGAGGTGTGTGGGCGTACATGTACCTCCTTCTCGTCGGGCAGATCTGACATTGCGCGATCGGCAGGGTGCTTCGCGCGTAGGTGTCGATCCGCAACTGCGGCCAAACCACCCAGAGCTCATATATTCTCACATCAGGGGGAAAAGACCGCAAAACCGAGAAAGCGCAAGGAGTCCACCAAAGAGCTCTCCAAGGACGAGGAGACGATCAAGCGGCTCAAAGTAAGCCGTTCACGCTCACTATATCGTCATACGACGTCTCATTTGCGCCCAGTCGTTGGTCCTCGCCTGCGGGGTCCGCAAAGTATGGGCCAAGGAGTTCAAAGACCTCGAGAGACCATCGGACCAGATTCGGCGGCTGCGCCAGATACTCGCCGACCTTGGGATGACAGGCAGGATGAGCCTGGAGCAAGCGAAGGCTATCAAGGTGAAGCGCGAGTTTGCACAGGAGCTCGGTGGGTCCATCTTTCACCGCCAATTCGGTGCGAGGCTTAAGCGCCTCATCACAGAGGACGTGACAGAGTTTGCGCAGAAGATGGAATCTGCGAGTCGCCGACGCGAGAAGAAGACTGTCGCGGCAGATGCCGCAGAAGAAGCATACGACGACGAATCCGACGTCGACGTCACCGCCGTGCAGAAACGTCGAGTGCGATCCTCCACCATGCCATTTGTTGTGTTGTACTCTGTGCTGACTGTTCATTTAAAGCCAACCGCACGACAGAGCATCATGGCCTTCCTCGCGGACGAGGAAGAAAGCGATTGATGCCGTATTCATCTTTAGGTCTCCGACATCCGGTCAACCTCTGCCACGACAACAATGTGGTTTTGTGTATAAAAGTGTTGCCGTTTCCTCGATATCTATGTCCGGTTTTCGCTTATATACGGATGGTGCTTTTTAAGGAAGGATATACAGTGATGTAATGGGTCAACCTGGAAGGAAGGAAAAAATATACTCTCTGTCGGGGAGTCGAACCCCGCTTTCGCGCGTCCTCAAGTGATGACAGGCGCGTGTACTAACCGATATACTAACAGAGACTTACATTAATAGTGAAAATTACAGTATGGTGTGCCCAAGCACTTCAGCCATACACCTCCAGTAACCAAACCAGCTCACATTCAGTGCACATGCGATCAAGGAAAGCTAGCGCAACGATAGGATGTAACTATTTGCATCTGAGGCAGCGGGAGTAATTTTGCACCTATCGAATAATGATCGGTATCATGTGAGCCCGCACACGGAACATGAATCCGCCCGTGAAAGGACTCGACATGCACACCTTTGGAAAACTCGCCTCAAACTCAAGGAGAGCCCGTTCAGTGAGATCCGCCTTTCGCCCGCGCTGCTCGTCTCAAACTCAATCCCAGTTCCGGGACATTTCACTAGTCCCAGTGGCCTCGATTCACGGAGCTTGTCTGGACCATGGATCGGCGACGCCAACCCCTGCGCACCTACACGTTCCGAGTCCTCCCGCACCGCTTGCGTCTTCGTCTGATCGCAGGATCCCTCCACCGAGCCGTAGAGCTTCCCGCAATGTGATAGAATACGAGAAGAGTGCGAAGCCGAACACGGAGCGACGGATGGTCCACCATGATGGCTTCTCGGAGGTATGTAATTGCAAGACGCCGCCGCACATCGACATTGGGCTTAGGTTTGGGAAGGGTGGTGGTGGTGGTGTGCTGAGCAGGATGGCAGGCCTGCGAATCTGGTCTGGGACTGCAGACCCCGATAGATTGGCGGTACATCCCGAGCCAAAGACAGAGTCACGGCGTGCTGTTCGTAAAAACATGGGGGAAATACCGATCGTTTTGAGGCGTTGACACCGGGCAGCACCGTGATGAGGCGATTGCGGTGACCTTCACAGAACGGCACGGGCAAAGGGCGATTCGTTCCGAGCGTAGTGGCGTGACAGATGGACGGCGGTGGGGATGGACCTCCTGGTGAGGAAACGGGGAGGTTGCGAGACCGAGGTGGGCTCTGGGAGGGAAGCGGAAGTAGAAGTGGAGAATCGCCGCGGGGCGGCAGGAGAAAACTGAAAGCCAATGGGAGTCGCTTCGTGCGAACATGTGGCAACGCCGTGCGGTGTGCGTTCAGTCAGAGACTTTCATCATATACCGCTGTTCCTTCGGCAGAAGCTGTGAGCAGGGCAGGCGGGACGAACGAGGACATACTGATGCTGAACGGACCGACGATCAAGCCTACATCAACCACCCAAGCTCACCCAACTGGGCATCCGCACACTTGAGCGTCGACTGGCCCGTGCCGCCGCCAATCCTGTGGGTCCAGCACCATATCGTCAGGACATCAACGAGGGAAATCAGGGCCGGCCATGTGCAAGTTCCTTTGCGAAGCTCGAGGCGGATGTGTTGGGGGTTCGATAAGGAGGGCACAGATGGGTTCTGGGCGAGACGAGGGCTTCATTCGGGGGTGGTGGACGATCGGGAGGCGGATTTCAGTGCGCTGGGTGATGTTCGTTGCCACCGGCAAGCCAGCGAGGGTCAGAGCCAGGTCAGACCCAGTCAGAGCCAGCAAGGTCGTTGGTAGGACCCATTACCGATCAGACTCCCACCCGCGAGCGCGTCCCTCACCTTCCTGTGCCGCTGCCGGCTACCTCGCCCCTCTGCGGTCGACCTCTTCGCTCACCCTGCATTACTTGCGATGGCCTGGTCAAGAGAGCGTGCGACGTCTCGCTGATCACGTCGCTATAGCCATCCAAGTACCCGCCTAATCCCCCACGAGCGATGGCTAGAGGTGGACAAGGCTGTCGTCTAGCATGGTCAGTGCCCTCGCTGTGGCCTGTAGATTTCTTTAGAACGGTGAACGATGCTGCAGAGTTCGGTGCGCACTCACCACTAGTGGGTCCCATCAATCGCGGTAGCACGATCACAATAACACGATGCCTTCGCTGGCCAGCAAATCCCTCTTGAAAATGAACCAGCCGCACATGCGCAAGGGAGGCAAGGTCACAATGGGACCACGCAGGGCAATCACTCATGTTCATGGTCTGCGTCGTGCGAGAGGATATGGCAGTATACTCCTCCGGGCTGACAATGCGACTTCATTTAATCCATTCGAAGAACTACAACGGCAGCGTGCGGCCACTATACATCTCACCAGGTCTCTGTCCCGGAATCAAGACGTCGAGCAAGGGCGGAGTCCGCCTAACTCTAACGTCTTGGCATTGAACTCCTGAAACCATCGTTACCTGACATCCAGTGGCAGTCAATGATAGGGAGGATACTCACAGTCTCGCACTGTTACAGTCATGGCTGTTCTCACCCCAACGTGCTTCCCCCGTTGAGGATCACTCCCCGCCCCAGTTGCCGAAAGCCCGCCATGCTGTCGGTCACGAAGAGGCTATGCCGAAACACCCGGGGGGCCGAAGAACTCCCCGGCGTCAGCCGCCCAATCCCACTCCTCCGAGTCAGACTCTCATCAACTTGAACATTGCACTCAACTCGCACTGAAAACATCCTGGTTCCCTCTATTGAAACTCCAATAGTCGGCGCAGCCCACAACACCGGCTCTTTGGCCAATAGACCAGAGGCTTGCCCACCGGTGCCAACTCATAGCCGGACGACTGTTCTAATGCGGCCGCGTTGTCAACATCCTTCGCAAGACCCCCCCCCCCCCCCCCAAGATAATCGCAAGAACTAACGGGGAATATACGGGTCTGTAACGTGTCGGAGATGAAGGATGGCTACTACACTACCACGGCGATGGTTTGGTCGAGCTGGGACGTAGATCGTCATGCTCCATACATTATGATACATACCACAGGTGCGCGCACCCTGTCTTCCCTCATCGCTTTGGTGCCTAGTGTACAATAGTCTGGGGGGCATGGTAGGAACTTGTCTACGGGCGGTATAAAGAAGAATGCGTCTAAGTATATGAGGATCCAGAACCGTCGGCATAGTACGCCTGTGTCACAATACTGTATCGAAACGTATAAAACAGACATCTTGTAGCCTTGACTGTAGTATCTACTATCGAAGCCAGCGGCTGCCAGTGCTCGGACGGTGGATACTCGAGAGATCGTCGTATCCAGATTACCGAGAAGTGTCGACGATCCACAGGCGCCTGTGCTATACATGGCATTTGGCCCTCGTACTACTCACCCACTCGAACATCAACGACTACTACACGGCGTACGGTAGCACAATCTTTGCCAAACTTGCGGAACATCATCATTGCACAACATTGCACCATCACTACTGGTACTGCTGCAAGACTCGACAATCTGCCACCTACTCAAAGAATACTATGGCTCTCGCTCCCTACACGACATCATCTGGTAAGCATCGGCGCGACTGGCGAACCGCTTTTCCGACTGCCAATTCACTTTGCAGGCTTCGTGCTACCTTCCGTACACGCGGCGCCGCCCTTCTTCGTGTCAGAACCACCTTGTCCACCTCTCTCGCGGCAGATATCTGACCGAGTTCTCTTCGCGATGCTCCGTCCAGGCAGCAGCCGAACCCTGTCACGCACAAGAATGTCACTCAGCAGTGGAAGCGCCTCATCCTCACCTACGCCCGGCATAAGCACCTCTTTCTCCTCCGCGCCGAGGACGCGGACGCGGTCGCGGGCGAGTGGGACGAGGTCGTGCGGAACCCTAGGATCAACCGTGCGTTCGTTGTTCGAGTGCCGTGCCTGGATGGCCCTGCGGCTCCTTGCTGACGCACGTTTTGGCTTACGCGTCCCTGGTAGGTCGATTGCGCCCGTCTTTTCTGTCCGCGATCTTGGCCGATATGGTCGCGTCTGGCCAGGCGATCTACGAGCCGCCGAATCAGACGTCGTCCGTTCTACTCTTCTGGCGGTCGCCGGAGGAATGGGCTCAGGTTCTGCACGAATGGGTGCGTATCAACCCTCCGGTCCTCTCTCTCTTCCCATCATGGGGATGGAGGCTGACGGGGTGCTGCAGGCGGATTCGACCGGTCACCTCAACACGATCATGACGTTCTACGAGATCGTCGAGCCTCCGGTGCCTTCTCCCCTCGAGGGCCTTCCTATCCCCATTCTCCGCAAGGCCATCGCCGTCCTCACGAAGTCCAACCGTGCACAGATCATCGCGGTCGCTGATGGAGAGGGCGTTCGCTTCTTGGCGGGGACGCCAGCGCGATGACATGCGAGTGATCGCATGCTTTCTGCTGGCTTGCTGGTTTCAGGAGTTCAGACTCTTTCCTACTTGAACGTACCTCAGATGTCGTTCGACGACGACATCGCATCTTGTACTATATACAGGTGGTTCTTGAAGTGTGAACCACTGCAACGTGATGGAGTCAGCGTATGGGTAAATCCAGGCAGGTGTCATTTCGTGCATCTACACCTAAGGCTAGGCTTAGTTGTGTAGACTCAATCGGCGCCGATTCTACACCAACGTAGTATGGGACATGACTACAGCCACGCCGCCGCTCTTCTTAGAGGCGCCACATTGTGGCAGTGCACGACGGGCCTCTGTTGTTTCCTCCTCCCGTGCACGACCACTCTTGCACACTGCGAATCAAGCCATTTTGCGGACGGGGCAAGCGGACATGATTCTGATTGTAAAGTCATTCATGCTGATACTCTACATGTGTAGCAGAGAGCTGAAGAGCATGCGTGGCAATCCTTGAACACGGCGAAATTGCAGACCTGACTACAACTTTTTCACTTGCAGTTCACATTATAGTACGTAAGTGCGGCTCTCCTATCGCGTGATGTTAATCGTTGCGATACAATATAGGGTGCACCAGCCCACATACTGCTCATTGGTATCCCCGATTCGGTCTGTTCTTCAACAATTTGCGTACGACCATGAAATCGGGTTCGCCTATCCTCCAACTGCCAGTCGAAACGCTGGATAGGATACTAGAATACGTTCCCGACGCGACCATCCTTACCACCCGGAAGGGGAGAGGACCGACAGGCTTTGTGTCCACATGGACGACGTCAACAACCGACGCGGCCATGTTGATTCCCTTTGCTCTCGTCTGCCGCCGTTTCCGTGACGCCGTTTTCTCGCATTCTAGTGTGTGGACAACGTTGATCCTTGGCGGAAAGAAAACTAGTCCCAAACACGCAGCTCGCATTGCTGCGCGTAGTGGCAACAGGCTTCTAAACGTCGTCCTTTACCTCGGTTCCGCATACGACTCGTGGGTGCACGGCGTGGACATGGCTATGTTCTGGCCGCAGGTAGCAGACCGGATCCGCGAGCTACAAATCATCTTCGAGTATCCTCCCGGACCAGGGCCCCAAGCCACATGGCCCCTCATCTTCGAGACACCGTGTCCGCGACTGGAATCGTTCGCTATGAACAGCAACAGATGGCGAGTAGCATTTGACCGTCCCTATCCTCTCTTCCATCTTTCTCAGACGTCGGCTCTCGTGCACTTCTGCATCACCGACGCGAAGAATCTCCCGAAGTGCCACTTCTCTCATCTCACCCACCTCGCGATCTGTGGGTTCGGCATGCGCGAGGTCTACTCCAGTATCGTGCATGTGCTCACGCGCACGCCGAAGCTGCAAAGCCTTGTGCTGAGTCGTCTCGACCAGCTCGTGGGCGACCTGCATTACAACACACCGCTTCCTCTCCCAGCTCTCCGGCGCGTCGTCCTCGACTCCCTCCATCCACCGGCGATGCTCAGTAACTTCATCTCCATCCTCCCGCGCCATCCACAAGGCTACTCCCTGCAGATCCTGGGAATCACCCCCCTCGCGCAGCAGAACCACATTCATCAGCATCTCGGGCCCCCGCTGACCCAATTCATTCAACAGATCGAGACCGTGTACATTGGCGCCGGCACCAGGAAGGAAGGGACGCACGGAGCGATTGTCGACACATCCAGCATCGCAGGCATGACCGCGAGCACCCTCGTCCATCTCGGGACATATCTCATACGCAACCACCGGCACCACTCCATTGCAGACTCTCTGGAATGGATGTCAGGCATCCTTTCGGACCATGCCCTGCGACTGTCCGTCCACGACGTCTGGATTGGCAGCATCCCTGCGAGCGAAGCGTTCCACGCATTCTATGCACCCGTGCGCGACTTCATTGCCGCCCTTCCTGCGCTGGAGACCGTGACGATCTTCGTCGATCGGTCCAAGTGGCCTGTAGAGGAGCCCAGCGTGCGATTCCTCCCCCGGGCCGATTCAGACGGCCGCGACACGAGATTTAGATCGAGCGCATCCAAACTCAAGACCGTGCGCATCGTCCACGGCTACGACTCCGCCGCCGCCCGCCAGAAGTACGTGGACGACAGGGCGTACGGGAAGCTGCTCGTGCCGCACGCGCCCACGCGCCTGCGCCTCTCCGCGCTCCTGCGAGAGATGGAGACGGGGGCGTTCGGCTACCTCGACCATCTCGTGCTCCGGGTCGCGTCGTTCTTCGAGATCGATGAAGGCGAGCTGGACCGGCTCCGGACGCACTTCTCCACCGTGCGGGTCGAGCACATGGATACGCCTCGGGCTATGATGTTCCCGCTCCCGGACTGTGCCGTCGAGCCAGAGTCGTTCCCTGGTTTGGCATGGGACGGGCTGTTTCACTGAACGCATTGTGAGGTGAGAAATACCGCCTTGAGCCTTTGGTGGTCATACGGACTTTGACTCGGCGATGCTCACCGGACTCAGGCGGCCGGAGGGCGCAGCGGGCCTGGTGCAGTCTCGCCACTCGTGCATAAACATCCATGGGCACGCCTCCAAGGGCTAGGCTAAGGGTATCTCGGTCTTGATAGGGAACAATGTTTTCGGATACATCCTCTGTTGCGTGTATATGCAGATGCGATGGATGGGGGCAGAGGCAAGTACAGAGAGACAAGCGGCAGAGTACGGTGCGAGATATGTTATACAATGTGATGCGTGACTATTAGTTCTGTGGGGGATCGGTGGGGGATATGATGCAGAGTGGGGAGGAGTACGACTGCGAGTCATCATAGGAATACATCGAGATGCAGACTGGACGGGGCAGGAATTCAAGACTAAGGCGTGGTCTAGAATTATACGGAGATATGGATGGGGTAGTCCCGGAGAGAGGCCGGGAAAAGAAGGAAGCTCGGGGTATACGGATATCTACGTATAGATATCCGCTCATGACAACAATACGGTCCATCCCTAGCAGAGAGTCGAGGACCGCATTCGAGCATATTGTGATGCGAAGTCTTGGACAGGGCGAAGATACCCGCGCGGATATCTGTCCACAGTGCACATACAACCTCGCCCGAGACCGGAACCGCAGAGACTAGACCGGACTTGGAGAAGTCGAAATATCAAACGGAGAGAGTCCCTTCGAGATAGTTGGCGATCGCCCGCTCGGGAGAAAGCGGGGCGGGAGCCGGGATGGTCGGGGAGCTCGAGTGGGACCGCTTGATCGGCGGTTCCAACTCTTCCCTCTCCCTCTCCGGATCTTCGTCCTCTTCGAATTCGTCTCGGGTCCGCTTCCGTTTCGAGTCGGTGCAGTCCGGGCACTCGGAGCAGTAGCTCTCCTCGCTGAGCGCGGGCGAGGGAATGCGGTAGAGTGAAGGTGAGAGGGTATGATGATCGGATAGGGAGAGCCGAGAAATGCTTGGGGAGATGCTCGAGTGGAGATGCTCGGGTGAGGATATCCGAGCGATGCTAGGAGGGATGTTCGCGTCGAGCGGCTCAAGGTTGAGCTCGCAGAAGTGGGGGAGGTGGATTGACGAAGATGACGATGAGCGCAGGTCGGCGTCGCGCGGAGAGGGCGGGCATGACGGTGAAGAATCAGGTGGGGTGTCTGGGGTGGTACTGACGACGACGAGTATGAGGATGCCTCCATTGTACGTAGGTAGTCAACAGGGAACTCACAATGTCTCCTCCATCTTCTTCTTGAGCTCGTTATACTGGGCCTGCATGTCTTCCCGATCCTTCCTCATGCGCAGGCCGTAATCACGGGCGAGTCGAGCGAGACCAACGAGCCCGAGTGTCGCCGCTGCATGCACTGCGGCGCGTTTGCGCCACATAATGCAACAGGTCTTGAGCGAGGCGTTCTCAGCGAGGAGACGTTCGTAGTCGGTTTTGGGGGTCGACGATGTAGAGGGCGCAGGGATGGTGTACTCCAAGCATAGCTTACGAACGGAAGGCGTAATGTAAGAACGTAGATGATGAGGGACTAGTTTCGGGTCAACGTTTGCTGTGACGAGTCAAGAGGGTGAATATAGGTGTCTGCCGGATAGGTAGTGGCGACTCACAAATGGTATATGGTTGCCTGCATGTTGGACAGAAGTGGTTGGTAGTATAGGGTGTGATGGAGCGGATGAGGCGGATGATACAGTCATGGCAGAAGACGTGTCCTGCGAAATCAAGAACGATGAGGGAAGTGGTCCGCTCGGATGAAGAGAGAACGCACCGCATGGTAAGGCAGCTGGGTCCTTGAGAGTGTTCAAGCAAACGATGCATGTTGGCATTGTAGTAGGCAGATGCGCGAGAGTGCAAAGTTACAAGTTAATCGACGGCCGAACGCTGGGTCTTCGGTAGTAGTCGGCACAGGGTTTGTTGTGGAGACCGGACCTTTGGGAGCAGAGATTTTATACGACATGACGGGGTGGGGGAGTCGAAAGCACCCAATACAGGATTCCGTAACATGGCGGGAGTCGTATCAGCGCACAATCGAGACCGAGCGATGGAAGTGAGGATGGAAGGACATACCCAGGCACAGCCAGTTCAGGTATTCAGGATGACGAGTCGGCTCGCGGAAAACATGCTCCTTGGGGGAAGCCTGGGCTGTAGCAGTCGTACCACCGCGCAATCTGTCATCGCATTCTAGGCCTGTCGCTGTCTTATCTGAAGGGCCGGCGCTATGGAAAGGTAAGTCCGCCGTCTCCTCACCTGTCCCTTGGACCTTCATCCTGGTCTTCGTCGCCTCAAGCGCAAACGAAGGGAGAGCGACGCTGTACTCTACCGACAAGTTCCAGAGAGACACGCAAACCGTAGCTACAAGTTCGTCGATGACGTGAACGTTGAGCGGTCCAGACTGACCTCGCCCGCACAGCAGTTCGGCGCGGTCCGAAAACTCACGACAGTCACGACGACGCCACTACGGCCAGGCTCGACAGGGCTCGACGAGCTTGCGTTCGAGGTTGTAACCATATCCTCCAGTTATTTCGATTGTGCAGGTGCAGGCCAGTGAATGGAACATACTGTACTCCGAGTCGTTTGTAGGAGCTCAGACGTCGGAGGCGCAGACCCGCACTGAGCACATTTCTTCCCTACATCATCTAAATCTAAAGGATTTTCGATGCTTCCTGGAAGGCGGTGGTGATGTAGTAAAGGTTGTTAGCTGGTGTAGAGTCTGAGTAGGAGGAGGAGGAAATCGTGATCAACAACTTACTGAGTTAGTACAAGCCAGGGAAATTGCCACTCCGATACAATTACTTGATACTCCGACAGGGCAATAACATCTCCGGGTGAGCGGAGATAGCATTACCGGTGACCTAGTAGCTAGGTTCGGAACTCGATATGAGAACAGCTGTCATCCTACTCAGCACTGACGTCCCCAGGACGTATGTACCATCTCACCTTTCCGTTGTTTGCAGATATCTGCTTGTCTGCATGCTCGAGCTGACTCACAAAGAGCAGGAACTCCAGTTCTCGGAGATACTGTGGCACGTCAATCCCCTTGCATTATACTTTGCAATTGTACTTCATGCTACATGTTCATCAGGCTCCGATGGGTCTCATGACTCAGACTGTGATACTGCAGTCTGCATGTGTGTGTCGCACGCCGTTTTGGCCAATCCGCACGCTCCAGCCGGAGCCCCGGATGATGGGCGGATCGCATTGTGCCACTCGGGAATAAGCCTCGCTTATTCCCGTCCGTTGCTTTCTCCTCTCCCCACCACGACCCTCAAACGTCCTCCGCGCCCATGCGGAAAATCTATCCTATACTGGCAAACTTCTGCACGCTCACTGGACACGTTCCACGACTCGGGAATGCATTGTGAACACCGGACTCTTCTGCGCCATCAGGGCGGACGACGCGGGGCGAAGTCGTTTGCATAAGTACTCCTGGAAACGGTCGTACTCGTGCTTTCACTTTACCCACTGAACCTTATCATCATTCTCTCCGACGCGATGTCACAGCTGTACCCCTGCGTAACCCCCGGCTCGTGGTGTTATGACCACGACACTAGCAAGTGCCATCCGCTGGAGCTCGACGCGTTCTCCTACTCCTACCACGATATTCAAGAACAATCCTGTCCGGCATCATTCTCCGACGAGGCTTTAGCCGCACAAAGCCATCTCTCTGGTCCTATCCCTAGACCTTTTGGCCACCCATTTGAGGTATTTGTTTGCGATGACGTGTTGTACGTGCCTCACCGAGTCTCCGCACTCGCTTGTAGACAGATCACTGACCCTTGGTACAGGTTCACCAATCTTCAATTCCTGTCCTCGCACCCACTCGTAGATGTCGGACCCTCTGACCCCTACACGCTCCCATCATTGTTCGCTGTCTCTGACGGTGATCTACTAGCCACTCATGACCTACTAGCCAGCCCTACTGCCCCTGGTCACACGCACGTCTCTGGGGCGTCCGGTACTCCGTTTCAACAGGGAAACGCCACGACAGGCTTACCCGCCGACTCGGATTTATCTTCTGGCACCTCGCAGGCTAGTCACGACTCTCTACAGTCGCAGACAATCAAGGAATTGTCAGTGCCATTGGAGATAGAAGAGGTTGGCACCGGTGTCGAGACAGCATCCGACTCGCCACTTCCCTTCGACCAGCAATCGTCGAGGTCTACTACGGTGGCCACGCCACTCCGTGACTGTGGTCGTCTCTCAGCGCAAGGCTGGGTACTCGATACATCCCCGCAATTCAAGCTCCGTCTTACATCGTACACACCAGTCCGCACGTCACCACACCCCGTCTTTGCCGCCGCCCCCGCCTTTCCTGCTTCACCTCCGTTAGTACGGTCCATGTCTCCGTGTGGGACCCATCAGGGGTCGTTCTCATCTTCATCGTTATCTTACTCAAGCGGTAGCGGGTCCTTTCACTCCCCTACCTCGTCAACCTCGCAAGCCTTCCCATCCGCCTCAGCCGGGTCTGGGTCTGGGTCACGCCCCGACTCTCACTCGGACTCGCGCTCACCATCACCGGGCTCACCCTCATCCTCATCCGCATCTGCATCCCAGTCCTCCCCTCACGTCTGCCCGCACTGCTCGGCGCCCCCGCCCACTTTCGGCCGCGCGCTTGACCTGACGCGGCACATCCGCTCCGTGCACGAGTCCCTGCCGACGGCCTGGCTCTGCTGCGGCATCCCGCTCGCGGTCGCGCGCACGCGTCCGGAAATCCCCCCGCACGTCCTCGCGGAGACACCGCGCATGTACGACGGACAGCTGATGGTCGGCGGATGCGGGACGCAGAACAGCCGCAAGGACGTGCTGCGGCGCCACCTGAAGCGGAACGCGGGGAGGTGCTTTGGGGACGCGAACGGCGCGTGGCTCGTTGGGAACAAACTGACGGGGCGAAGGGGGAAGAAGGCGGAGGCGAGCGTGCGGGGTACGAGGAAGCCTGCTGGGAAGGCGCGGAAGGCGGAGGATGATGGAGAAGCGGGCGAGACTTGACGACTCCTTGAGGAACTGCCTGTAGTTGAACGTTCTGCGTGTAGAAATGTTCCGCGCCATGGACAACTCCTCGTGCTCTCACTCGCTTGTGTCGCCGCCAGCTGTGTTCCGCCTCTGACCCTGGCTCTTTTCGTCCTGCCCGTCGACACCCACTCACGGTCACTGTTCGTGTAACCCCCGTATTCTTGCACGACTAGTACTATCTTCGCGATAACAGTCTCAGATATATTTCATCTCTGTCGCCCTGTTGTACATTGATCTCCTGGCCAGAGCAATTCAAACAGGAACCGCCGCTGCGTAAGCCCACAGTGATCCGGGCTCCCGCCGAATCTCCTTGACCTTCCAGCCAGCCGACAGCGCTGTCATCTCCGAGTCGTGCGTGCGCACCTTCGTGTTGAACCTCGCCATCATCCGCACGTACACACGAGAAAGGGGTCGAACAGCCTGTGTTATGGTGACGACCTGCGGGAGGTCCTCGACTACCACGCGCATGTGCGGGTGTGCGTTGGCCACCGCGATAGCAGTCACGCCGATTCCGCCTCCGACGTCGACTAACACCGAGCCCTGCGGGAGATCCTTCCAGTTGAAACTTACAGGGGTTTCATACACATTTCTGGATGGATGTCAGTATGCTTCTTCAAACATCCGAGAGAAGCTCTGCACGCGATCATGAGCACATCCTTGCAAGAGGATTCCGTCCTTCGGCTCCCACTGGCGCGTCCCGAGAGTAATGGCCGGCCCGAAACGCTCGAACCCGGGCCGGCGAATGTTCTATGGGAGCTCGAATTTTGTATTCGCGCGTCGTGTTTCAGACGAGGTTCAGCGGCCCATGGTACGATCTCGGTTTGACCGTTGCGATCTGCGCTGACTCGGAGGGCCCTGAGGCAGGACGGGCGGCTCCGACGAACTCGAGGCTGAGGTTGCCTGGGGGAACAATGTCGGGGAAGGCCCAATCGATCGGTCAGGCCGGCGCAGTTCTTGTGTATGTCGTCACCGCTGTAGAATGGCGAGATACACCTCAGAGTTGACATTGCATTCGGAGGATCCAAGAGATATAGAGAAAGAGGAGAATAGCACTGACATGTGAAGTACGTACGCACGTCATGTTGAGATAGGCGGCGACGCCATCCGTATCCTTATACTTGCTTGAAGTTGCGGTCATTCCTGAACATTGATCGTTCAGTACAAAAAAGCTGGGTTCAAGCGATCATGAAAGGATATGCACTCACGCTTTGCACATCTCGGCTACAGATTTGCCCGTAACCATGAACGACGAGCGCCGGGTGTTTGCGAACACATTCGGCTTTACCTCATGCAGGTAATGGGCAGTCGCGAGCAAACGCAGGATATGCACTGCACACGTACCAGGCGGTCAATGGGACGACATCCAGAGCCGCGGAGATATAGTGGCAGCAGAGACGCACCTAAGTTTGACACTTTGAGTGGCGAAGTGGCCACAGACTCATCCTTCTTCGGATAAAGATGCAGCACGAGCTTGTGGATCTGTGCAAACCAGTGGGACCTGCCTCGCGCAGGATATCTACCATGTTCGCCATCTCAAGGAACCGCACACACTCGGCGAAGTCCCCTGTTCAATCATGGATCATGAGACGAATGCTGCGGAGACGGACTGAAGAGATGACGTGACATACCGCCTGGATATCCTTGCTCAAGCCAAAGTACGGCTTGTGCACCGTCGTACTGAGCTGCTCGCACACGGCGACGACAATAGGGTCGGACTTGAGCCCCTCGGCGAGCTCCTCCCCTCGGGCGTGTCTATCGAGGAAGGGTAGTACGGTGTGTTGTGCGAGGGGTAGTCCAGTGACGGGGCACGCTCGCGGTACGTACGCTCCATCTCGTCGAGCACTGCGCTAATCACAGCATGCAGCTGTTGCTGTCTTACCGGGTGTTGCGCCTCACGAGACTCAAATGATCTTGGCGGATGCAGAAGATCAGGTAGGTATCAGGCATCAGACATCCTGCAGAAGTGATTTCGACGTTCGCTTCGAACTTCGCCGCTACTTATGTATCTCCGGTTATGCAAGATCCAACCTGGTGAGACTATATACTAGATTCATTAGCAGGGTCCATTCCTCTTAGGATAACCCATCCACTCGCCAACTTACATACTATCGATGCAGTGCCAAGTCCAAGCGGAGTGAGAACAGACGAAAGAGGGGGTCGAAAAGGTCGGACATGACTCTGGCCGACATGCATATGTGATTGGCGAAAGGTTGGATAGCAGCCTAGTATTGATCAAAAGCCAATGCTGGACCCGTATGCAAGTTCGCTTCATGCTCCAGATGCTCAATAGGGCTGCCGGTTCCGAATCAGCTACATCCGACATCTAGGTGAAATATGCATGTAGCTTACCAAATCGACAGGATATCGCGAGTGCACGATAATGTATCAGACAGTTCTTCTGGAGACAATTTTTTCTCTTCGATGCAATGGTCATGGTAGTCTAGATATTCATCTATGTCTGTGCGGTCGAGAGGTACATCCAAGCTGAGTGGTACAACTCCACATGAGCTATTTGCAAATGGTACGGCGTCACGAGTACTTACCCATTTTGTAGAATTTGCAGGACGTCGAGGACGGTAACAACGCGTGTCAAGGTAAGGCTGCGATCGATCGCCTGCGAGGAGGACCCCAAGCCGCATACGTTGATGAGGGATAGCGACGAGACAGGGGTTAAAGTGGCGAAACTGCGCGCAACAAGAGGATGATCTTCCAGGTGATAACCCTCGTGGCTGTCTTTGTCCGTGTCGTTTGCAGCGGCAGGCTCCGGGGTCGCTGCGAGGCGCAGGTGCGCGTCGAGTTCAACAGGTGGACAGCCCTGCACCTCCTCACTGTCGAGAAATCCGATATGTCCGAAGATGTAGTGGGGATGACAGTTGACCTTCCAGTCGGTGTTCTCGTCCACAGGGTACGGCTTGAATGGTTCAACATATTTGGCCGCCTTTTGCATGCGACGTCCTGGCCATCGTACACGATTACGGTGTGGACAGCGAGAGATATGGCAACATACGGTTATACTCGAGGATCGACTCTCCACACTCTGGGTGCGTGCAGAAGCCATCCGCTCTAATGCAGTCCATTGCAACCTCCCGCCAGTCCGAGATCAGAGTATATTCATCGTCTGGCAGCTTTCCGAGCCCATTGTGCCAGCATATGAACTTCCAGAAATCATCCTCTTGGTGCTTCGAGCCATACAGAGCCGCGCAGTCTGGATGAGAGAGGTAGAAGCAGACATGGGTCCGTAGGTCGAATGGTGCAATAAAGTCCTTGATTGTATGTCGAAGCTCGATGGGCAGTGACAAGAGCTTGAAAGAATGGGACATCGTGAGAGTCGCAGAGAGTACTTGGAAAAGCTCAATGCTTGAGTTACGAGTAGTGCTGAGATGAGAAGGAAAAGAGGGAGAGCGTCGTCCACAATCGAGACCGGCGCGCGGCCTGCTAATCACATGACCCTGAATTCGAAGGGGTTTGCAGGGTTTGCGCGCGCGTCCATGAATTTAGTCAATCACTGCGCCATATATACATAGTATGGTAACCGTAGTGCCATATAGTCCAGTCATGTGTCATACGGAAGCATCTCCCTCGCCGCCTGCTCGTAACGATATGATTGGGCTTCCTCCTCGACAAGAGTCCGGATGAACTCCTCAGAGGCGTCGTACTGCCGCCGTATCTCTTGCCCACATCTTCGATGCATGTTAAGCAACAGGAGGTGTCCGGCAGCTGCCCGCGCCTTCTCGAGGTCCAGCATGAACATAATTTCCTTCTTAAAACAACAGGTGACGACCATCGTGGAAAGTGAGGGACCGTGAACGGGAGACAAGGAGGAATCGACCTTGAGTGCCTGAGCACGTTTCGATGCAGGTCTGCGACGAGGACTTGTAGTGCACACCGAGTCCACGCCAGGGGACTCGCGTATGGCAGAAAAGAGGTGGATATTCACGAGGGCTCGTTGCAAGTCTAGCCAGGGGAGCTCGTGCGTACTCGTCGACCACCGACTATCCCGATGACTCAGATGTGCATGTCAACACGTATACTGCGAAGCCTCCGGAGCGGCCGCGACGATGGCGCAGATGCTGGCGTGGGTCCACTTTTACGAACGACGGTGGCAAGCATGTGCCAGTGGGAGGCGTGTTGCATGTCCCGGTTCCCCGCGATGACTTCGGCTGCAGGCGGGCGCTCCGGAGGACATAGCCGTCCGACGTGAGTGAGGCAGAACTCGTGCATGACCTGGGCTCGCATTCTCGGGGAGGACGTGGACGGTTCGATGTCAAGGCGCTCCAGGCGTATACCACTGTGCCGACCTGAGGGGTCAACTTCGGACGAGACCCTGGCGTGTATGAGGTGCGAGAGCCTCAGCTCTTGAAGCAGAGGGCTACCGGTCAGGAGAGCCAGCAGTCCATCAAGCGTATGGGACGCCGTGGTGTTAGTATGCGAGATGGAGAATCGAGTGAGGGAAGAGGCAGGTGCTGTCAAGTCGGAGCTCCTGTAGTCGTGGGCACTGTCCAGAGGACAATTGATCAGATCGGGGTTGGTCCATAATAGAGCTGAAGAGCCAGGACTCGTGATTCGGAGGAGGAGTATAGCGTCTGTGTGGACACTCCATTGAACGTGCAGTTGCATATCTTGAATGCGATATCCTTGCTGGACCCTTCACATAGAAGGCCGTCGAGAGTTTTGCTTCCAGTATGTTTGAGTGTAAGCTGTGATGGAAAGCTATTAATCACTCACTCATGATCGCGACCAACGTTGTTGAGTCGAAGGTAGTTGCGAAGTTCAGCGACGAGGTGCTCTGCGAGCTGTATTTCGCTTCCGTAATCCAATATACGTTGTTCATGTTAGCGATAACGATCCCTGTGTTCGAGGGTGGGAGGGAGAGCTATCCTAGTGTCGTGATCGTCGCACACTTTGACTCAACATAGTACTGCCACTGGCCCACGGCTCAGCCTCTTCCACGAAGGCCAATGTTGTCGCTTCACATACCCGTGTACTGATGACCGAAGGCATATCACGAAGCATATACGCTGGGCGAATGCGGGCCGTGCGGCAGTGATGCTTGATGCCCGGCCGCGGCGTGGAAGGTCCATTCATTTTGAGTGCCGAGTGCTCACAAGAGAGCGTAGCAGGGTTTCGAGTAATACTGGTTGTCCAGGGCATACAACGTTGCAACGTCTTCAAGCAAGTTGTTGAGCAGCGAGGATACAACAGAACTCGCCTATGCCCCAGTCGATCGAAGATTCATCCTCCTCATGATGGCCGCCTTCGCCTCCTCCCCCGGGTCACACTTCGCGAGCTTGTCGTAATCGTACCACACGAGCACCGAGTCGCTTTCGGTCACAACCCGGCGCTGTGCGTACGACCACATTGCGCCCTTCACGTAGAAGTGCGTCTTCGCCTGCCGCGAGGGGCCTGTCCGCGAAGTCGAGCCGAGATGTGGCTGGTGCGCAACGAGGAGCGTGTCCGGGTAGACAACGGGACGCTTGTAGTCGACGGAGAGAGATTTGAGGATGAGAGAAACGCCTTTGCCCTTGATCATCGCGTCGGCTTTCGCGGGACCACCGAGCTCGCTCCCCAGGGCACGCATCCAGTGTATACGCCCGGACTCAAAGAAGCGAACGTAGCGCACGTTATTGACATGTCTGTCACGAGTTTCATCCATGCTCGGACTCGGAGAGGGGAATGGGTGGATCAGTCGACTCACTGGAACGAATCATGGTCTCCCCAAACAACCGGCTGTTCCCAGAAACTATCCGGGTCATAGCCAAGTTCCTGCAGTCGAGCGCGGCCTTCTTCTGCTGGGGAAAGATCTTCTGGTGGCGAGTCAGGAGAGTCGGGTCCCTGAGTACCTGGTGGTAGATGGAACGGAGAAGTCGGATCTCTGAACCTATCGCGGAGAACCTACAAATAGACATTTTACTCTAGAATACAGAACAGACCCAGGGACTCGAATTAATACCGCACCTCGATAGAGACTGATGAGTAGAAACGGGGACCCAACGCTAGTAAAAAGCGATCACGACGCGTGCAGTACGTAGCTCGGAGAGCAGGACGAAGTAGGCTGTTCATGGGGGAGGCACCTGGCAACACTTCACCTCTGCGGCTTCGAGGGGAAAACGGTGTATGTGCGTTGAGGTTACCAGGTAGGCGGCCTGGGTGGTACAAACAGAAGCGGCGACCACCGACAGCTGCAGGCGGCGCCGCGCCTCGCTTAGCTACCTCGCTAGTAGCTACATAAGTACTAATAGCGCCGTCACATGGCGCCGCCGCCGCGTCTTGCTCATCGCGTCCACCATCGCCGGACAGTACTTGGTGAACACGCATTCAACCCAAACGTTGATAGGTAGTAGGTACACAGCTGTAAGACCGAGCGCATCCATCACATAAATAGCCATTAATGCTTGCCTACGCTCAGAATTCTGGAACCAACTCGAAACTTCAGATCGCGACCCGAGCCCATCATGAGGCCGCTGTCTCAGCCTATGCAAGTCTCTTGCTCTCTCTTTCTCCGTGCTCTGTTATACGACTCATCTTGCGATGGCTAGTACAGTCAATGTCTTTGTTGTCTCTCCGGACACTCGATCGGAGCGACGATATGACCTGAGCTTGACCGTCGGAATGTTGAAGGTGCGCCGCCCTACCACATACTCGCAGTGGGCACATACTTACGGACTGGTGCTGATGTAGAACAAACTTGAGCTGATTACTGGCGTTCCAGTGCAAAATCAGTCAATATCTGTCTTTGCCTCCGAGGATGCCGCCCAACTTCCTATCATCACTCTCGCCGATGATGGTCGGCAACTCGGTTTCTACGGTCTGCGAGATTGGCAAGTGCTCAAGGTACGAAGATATATCCTGAGGCATGTTGAGCACGCATTCAGCCGGGACTTCTACTAGGTCACGGATCTGCACCCCGAAACCTCGTTCACTGGCCAACTCACAGACACGTCCCAAGTGGACAAGTTCGAGCTCAGTGAGACTGAGTACGCGCAGAGACAAGGTGAATCGTTATTCCTTCAGTCATCATCTGTATGCTCACGACGTCTCAGATACTGTGCTCGCATACAAACAACGCAACAAGATAGGCCGATTCGGAGACAAGGCCAAAGAAGACGTTCAAGAGACCCAATCAGTCGATATATCTGTGGGCGCACGATGCGAGGTGGAGTCAACCGAAGAAGACTTTCGCAAGCGAGGGACCGCACGTTTTGTCGGCCCCACCGATTTCGCCAAGGGTGTATGGGTTGGCATCGAGTACGACGAACCTATAGGAAAGAATGACGGCTCGTAAGTTCTCGGTTAATCTCTCCTCGCTTTATACTTTCTGATTAGCTGTACCCAGAGTTAAAGGCACGCGGTATTTTGAGTGTCGACCAAACTTTGGGGTCTTCGTTAAGCCAGAACGAGTTAAGGTCGGCGACTTCCCTGTTGAAGACATCAACTTCGACGACGAAGAAATGTAGCTGTGCAGGCAAGGCACCTGATGCATCCATGCGTAACCAAGTATCTGCATGCTGTCCATATGTCCTATCGATTGTGTTGTATACGGTATACATATACTTATCCCAACAGATACATGTCATCCACCGGTGACTTTGATCAACCACGGTCTTGTTCTCTTTGCTGAGACAGCTGTTTACGCGACTGCAGGTATAGTCCACAGGATAGTCGCGCTGTAAAGCTGTCTGGTCACGCACCATTCAGGCCACCAGAGTCAGTGTACTATCATCCAGGTACTACCGCAGCATTGCATGGCACATGCGAGACTGGAGTAACAGACTAGTAGCAGATTTGCCAAATCGAGCGTCGTGAGAATGTGCTCGAACCCTCCGGAAACTCCCACGCTCCGAAGGAGTGACGCGTCGAGTAAGGGGCGACTAGGGACGCGCGTCGCCCTCACCTCTACCTTCATAAGCTCGTCCTTGTCTTACGATTCTCACTCTTTTCAACCTCCCACCTCTTCCTTGACGACATCGACGACATGGCCGACCCCAGTGGCTCACCTGCAGGCCCCGGTCCTAACGATATCAGCACTGCGATCCTCAGACCCAAGAAATCGTGCGTAATGTGGTTCTGGACGGGATTGCGCTGCTAACGACAGTCTAGGCCCAACCGTCTCATTGTCGACGAGGCTACCTCGGATGACAATTCTGGTGAGTGTCCTTCTCACAGCATGCTTGATGTCGAGGACTTAATCGATTGCAGTGGCTACGCTGAATCCCGCCACTATGGAGACTCTCCAGCTCTTCCGTGGAGATACTATCATCGTTCGGTATGTCCTTCGACCATGGTACGAAGCGAACTCGCCTGAAATTACTCCCTCAGTGGGAAGAAGCGTCATGACACCGTGCTCATCTGCTTGAGCTCTGATGATGTCGAGGAGGGTAAGATTCAGATGAACAAGGTAGCCCGTAACAACCTCAGAGTGAAGCTTGGCGACATGGTCAACGTACATTCCTGCCTGGATATCAAGTACGGAAAACGTGTTCACATTCTTCCTTTCGACGACTCCATCGAGGGTTTGAGTGGGAACATCTTCGATGTCTACCTCAAGCCCTATTTCCTTGAAGGTACGTGCCTTCCGTGATGTCCTTCCGTGATGTCCTTGTATTGATACTGAGTCTACCATAGCATACCGCCCGGTGCGCAAGGGCGACACCTTCCTGGTTCGCGGCGGCATGCGAACAGTGGAATTCAAGGTCATTGACACCGACCCAGCGGAGTACTGTATAGTCGCCCAAGACACGGTCATCCATACAGGTTAGTCGTTGTCGTCATGACCCAACCAAACCATCCCCGACTGACCACCTGCTCGTTAGAGGGTGACCCTGTGAAGCGAGAAGATGAGGAGGCCAGCCTGACCGAGGTTGGGTACGATGACATTGGTGGATGCCGTAAGCAGATGGCTCAGATCCGTGAACTCGTTGAGCTCCCCCTCCGCCATCCTCAGCTATTCAAATCGATCGGTATCAAGCCTCCCCGTGGTATTCTCATGTACGGCCCTCCGGGTACCGGTAAGACCCTCATGGCGCGCGCAGTTGCAAATGAGACCGGCGCATTCTTCTTCCTCATCAATGGTCCGGAGATCATGAGTAAGATGGCCGGAGAGTCGGAGAGCAACTTGAGGAAGGCATTCGAGGAAGCGGAGAAGAACTCACCCTCTATCATCTTCATCGACGAAATCGACTCTATTGCCCCGAAGCGTGAGAAGACCAACGGCGAGGTCGAACGCCGTGTCGTCTCGCAGCTATTGACTCTTATGGACGGACTGAAGGCGCGCTCGAACGTTGTCGTCATGGCCGCGACTAACCGTCCGAATTCTATCGACCCTGCTCTTCGTCGATTCGGTCGCTTCGACCGCGAGGTCGACATCGGTATCCCTGACCCCACTGGCCGCCTCGAGATTCTTCGCATTCACACGAAGAACATGAAACTTGCCGACGACGTTGACTTGGAGCAGGTACGTGGTCTCCATCACAATATCCGATACGTGCTGAATATATGCGTCCCAGATCGCCGCCGACACTCACGGTTACGTCGGTTCCGATCTTGCCGCCCTGTGCTCAGAAGCAGCCATGCAACAGATTCGCGAGAAGATGGACCTCATCGACTTAGACGAGGACACTATCGATGCTGAAGTCCTTGACTCACTCGGCGTCACGATGGAGAACTTCCGTTTTGCTCTCGGTACATCGAACCCTTCGGCGCTGCGCGAGACTGTCGTCGAAGTGCCCACTGTCAAGTGGGAGGATGTCGGTGGTCTCGACAAGGTCAAGCAGGAGCTCCAGGAGACCGTGCAGTACCCCGTCGAGCACCCCGACAAGTTCATCAAGTACGGCATGTCGCCATCAAAAGGTGTACTCTTCTACGGTCCTCCTGGTACCGGTAAGACGTTGCTCGCGAAGGCGATCGCCAACGAGACGCAGGCCAACTTTATCTCGATAAAGGGTCCCGAACTACTCACGATGTGGTTTGGTGAGTCCGAGGCGAATGTCCGGGACGTGTTCGACAAGGCGCGCGCGGCGGCCCCTTGTGTCATGTTCTTCGATGAGTTGGACTCGATCGCGAAGGCTCGTGGCGGTTCATCCGGCGACGCTGGTGGGGCTGGCGACCGTGTGTTGAATCAGATCCTGACCGAGATGGACGGCATGAACGTCAAGAAGAACGTCTTCATCATTGGCGCGACGAACAGACCCGACCAGATCGACCCTGCCCTGCTCCGTCCGGGTCGTCTCGACCAACTCATCTACATCCCCCTTCCCGACGAGCCTTCACGTCTGTCTATCCTCAAGGCGGCGCTCCGGAAGAGTCCTGTTGCGCCTGACGTCGATCTCAACTTCCTTTCGAAGCACACACACGGATTCTCCGGTGCCGACTTGACGGAGATTTGCCAACGCGCCGCGAAGCTCGCGATCCGGCAGAGCATCGAGGCGGACATCCGGAAAGCACGGGAACGGAAGGAGAAGGAGGAAGCGGGCGACGTGAAGATGGAAGAGGACGATGAGGAGGAAGATCCCGTCCCCGTCATCACCAGGTGAGACCCGTCGCGTCCGTACGTGTATTGCGGGTGATGCTGATGCTACTGTTTGTTAGGGACCACTTCGAGGAGGCGATGCGGTTCGCTCGTCGATCAGTGTCAGACGCGGACATCCGTCGGTACGAGATGTTCGCGCAGAACTTGCAACAGTCGCGCTCGTTCGGAAACAACTTCAAGTTCCCGGAGGGCGGTGCGCCAGCGGCAACAACCGGGGGAGCACCGGCGAGCAACGCAGGGTTCGGGGAGGACACGCAGGACGATGATCTGTACGCATAATTGTCTCTATCGGCGCGTGTTTCCGCGATGGATGTATCGTTTCGAGTTGTGATGAGTGTCTACAAGTCGACGACTAGATTTGCATGTAGTATATTGAATGACATTGATGTCTTGTCCCGGACTGGGCGTATGCCGACTGCCGAGAGCAGTGACGGCATTGAGACGAGACCGGCACGCGCGACTTGAGCTTGAATTTGAGTGGCCGCCTCCGCTCTCCCGTGCTCGCCTCCGCTCTTTGCCCTGCCTCCCCTCCTCCCCTCCTGCCCAGCTACCAGGATCCTCAGCCTACGCCGAGCCTACGCGCACACGTCGCCAGCTGCGCGTCAGCACTGACACAAGATGGAAGTTCGCAAAGCGTTCACGTCCGCGACCCGCACAGTCTCCTCCTCCTCCCTCCGCGAACGCCTCAGCAGCCTCAGCAGCCTCACGACCGCGCCCCTCAAGCCTGTCGCGAACCTCCATGCTCACATCGAGTGCGTATTCCCATCTTTCCCGAGCGCTGCACGCATCGAGTCGTTGAATGTCTCTTCCCTGTCCTCCGGTCCTCCAAACTCAATCTGCCCGCACCGGGATGCTCGCAATCTCACCACCGCTCTTGCTGGGTACTACCTGTGACCTTGGCTAGGTTCGTGCCTGCAAAGATCCCGAGGAAACGTAGACTGCAGACCCTCGCCGTCGCGATCTGGTCCACCGCCGTCGTCTGGGCACCCTTCTTCTTCTTCTACCTCATGTGAGTGAACCCTCTAGAACATATCGTCATATTCCTCCCCCCATCGGAAACATTCAATGCGTCCCTTCAACGAATCGTTGGCAAACACCAGGCTGACGAACGTCTCGAATCCCCGTCTGCCGATGTTACGATCGCGCAGCTCCTTCCCCCCTCTCTGGCCCTTGCTTGCAGCATACTGGATATGGGTCGCCTATATCGATAGGAGCCCGGAGCATGGAGGTCGGCTGAGCCCGTGGTTCCGCTCATTAAGTTTTTGGAGGTACTTTGCCGAGTACTACCCCGCATCGTAAGTGCATGCCTTTTCCTGCGTCGTCATCCGTCCGACTGACACGATGCCGCTGGCGAAGATTTCTGAAGGTCAGCTGAACTTGATCTCCATGCTCGATGGCGCTGGACTCATGCCGTCCGTTGAAGACATGCGACCTCCCACCGGATAGACCGTATGTATTCGGGTACCATCCTCATGGTGAGTCCACACGCTACGTCTATGCGCCCGGGAGCTGTCTAAACAAACTCTCGCCGCAGGCATCATTGGCATGTAAGTGACTTGCGCAGTCTGACCGATAACGTCACCGACCTGCTCTCCATACAACAGGGGTGCTATCTGCACTTTCGCCACCGAGAGTGCGTCGGCCAGGAACGTCACCTGGTCTCACCTTTTCTGACATGCACCCACTAGGCATCGGCTTCTCCGCTGCGTTCCCCGGGATCGTGCCCCACCTACTAACGCTGACGTCAAATTTCCGAGTGCCGTTCTATCGCGACATCATCCTCGCGATGGGCATCTGCTCGGTGTCGAAACAGTCGTGCTCGAACATCCTGAAGAGCGGCCCTGGACAGGCGATCACCATTGTCGTTGGCGGCGCGGCGGAGAGTCTTAGTGCGCATCCGGGCACGGCGGACCTAACTCTCAGGAAGAGGTACGTGCCCGTAGGGAATGGAGACTATCAGCATGCTGAGCGGGCTTAATCTCAAGGCTTGGGTTCATCAAGATTGCGATTCAACATGGGTATGTCTTCCGCATGTGCATATATACCCACACGTACTCACCATGTACAGCGCGGACCTCGTTCCGGTGTTCTCCTTTGGCGAGAACGATGTAGGTCTCGCATGCCCGACATGCAAATCACCCTTGCTGAGCCTCGCTCCCAGATTTACCGACAGATGCCGAATCAGAAAGGCACGACGCTATACACGCTGCAGAAGAAATTCCAAAACCTCTTCGGTTTCACGCTGCCGCTTTTTCACGGGCGTGGGCTGCTAAATTGTACGCCGCTCGATCCGTCCTTCCCCTGATCCTGCATTCCAAACGACCGCGTACAGATAATCTAGGCCTAATGCCCTATCGTAAACGAATCGTCGCAGTCGGTGAGTACAAGTCGTATCTTGCTATTATCCGCCGAGATCTGGAACCTAAGTCTGCCGCGCAGTCGGACACCCTATTCACGTCGTGCAGTGCGACAAGCCGACATTAGAGGAAATCATGCAGGTGCAGCAGCAGTACATAGACGAACTGATGTGGTGCGTTCCGCCGTCCTCACTTGACCGGAGCTGCCGACGTCTGACGCATGCTCTAGGATCTGGAATACGTACAAAGACGATTTCGCGCGGGCGCGCACGAGGGAGCTGAACATCATTGAGTAGTTGCCGTGCTCGTCTAAGGAGGACCGGCCATGAGGGACGTGGGTCGGTCTTAGCGGATGTATCTTTGGACGCTGTGGTATCCTTTTGTAGCGGGGGTATCTGGGGCATAGAATGCTGAGGACGAGCAACCGACTTGCCGTACACTCCACGACCTTGTGCGCGATGCTCATCGATTCGCGATTGACCAGCATGTCTAACATCTTCGACTTGACAGCAAGACTCACCTGGCATCTTGTCCTGGTTTTCCGGATGCAGACGATGAGGACCTACTGAACGAGGGATGGATAATCTTGTCCATCTGCGGCGCGAGAATACTGTTAGATCATATTGAACAATGAGACAAGACCTCCCTCTCCATTATCTATCGTGTGCGTAGGAAAGACAAATTGAACGGTTGACGAGGAACATTCGACACTTCGAGCTTGAAGCTTGAGTACTTCTGAGTACCCGAGCTCGTACTGGACAGGAAAAAGGAAGAAAATAAATATTGAGACCCGTAGGTCTACCACTCCGGGAAAGCGTGTCATCCTTGTGCAGGGGCCATGCTAATCTTCTCTGTATCGTTCCAATTTTTTCGTATGTCACCCCGAAGGGGACATTAAGCTGGGTTCGTGGAGGATGGACGTGGGAAGTGTTCCTGCGTTGAGTGCAATCTGCGGGTGTGGCCTGGGAGCGCCCGAAAGCATCACGATCACGTGCGATCGGATCCCCAATTGGCGACGCGACCGCCAATGAAGCTTGTAAGCCATGCATGTGCTCTCCTTCTTGCGATCCATTTTGAATCCTGCAATCGAGCCTTGGACTACGTGTTTCGGAACGATGCCCGCCTATTGGTCTTATCTCCCGAGTCACCTGCTGCCCTCGTCTGGAGATCCTCATACTCATCAAGGACCGCATCCCCTCCTGTGCAGTGGGATCTGAGGCCTGAGGCCTGAGGACCCACGTCTGTTCTTACAAAGTCAGTTCCCGGATCACGGTGCTATACGAGTCGCGCATTGCCTTGAAGAGCTGTGGCGCGGAGCCTGCTGGGAGAACGGGCTCGCCCTCATCGAGCCACATCAGCAAACCGATGAGCCAACTGGCATCGCTCGAGAGCCCGAGACGGATTCTGTCCTCATCACCAGTGCGGAGAGGCGTGCCTTCAGTATATCAGTGAGTACATGCTTCACCACAGGCTGCGTCCCAGGCTTCTACACCGGTGACGGTGTGGCATGGATACAGGACGAGAGATGCGCCGGGCAGTTCCATCTTCAGCCCACGTTGGATTCCACGGTTTCGTCGCAGCTATGGGACAACCTCCGATTGTCGTGACTCGTGAGAGGCTCCCGCCGCGCGTCATGCCACCTGTCCGAATGCCATGTCCACGGCGGCGAATCGCGACCACGACCGGAGCGAGAGCGATGAAGAAGGCCGTGCTCGTGCGGGATGGGCAGGCGGCTCCTCTTCCACCCGCTTATCGCACGGAGCTCTGCAGTGGTCGTCGACATCGGGGAAGACGCATGCATTGGAACCCTGCGTGACCGCCGCGTGATGGTGCAGCACGCCTTGGGGAAGCTGCACAACAGGTTATCTGCTTGCATCCCCGCCACCGCCGGTCGGCGTGCTCGGCGTGCATGACCTACGTTCGTCGCCTTCAGCTTTAGGGAATTCCGATACTCCTCGGCCGCTAACGTGTAGGTTCGTAATCTCTACTCTCCATGAGAACACTCGCGCTTACCAGCGCGGCCACAGACACGATAATGCGTGTACATAGCTCTCGTATGGAACCACAAATGCTGTGTAAGTACATAGCGTCTTGGTGTTGCGTGATATGAATCCACTGACTTCGTGGTGAAATAACGGACAGCGGCGTGCCGGTTGTCACAGTTATCGGCTTCGGGCGGGTTGCACATCATAGGTAGGGGCAATCTCATAGTCTATCAGCTATAGGCCCAAGGAAAGACTTGGTACCGGTAGTGCTCTTGCTCCAAATGTATGTTCCGGTCTTCTGCGTCAGTGGGGTGGAAATGCGTCAGTACTAAAGACTCTGATTCGAGTCCGAGACTCCAGGATCATGTCTTCCACCCCTTCTACCTGTCCTACTCGTCGACGACCCGTTCAGCTGCAAGAGTCTGGCGAGATACCCGCTGTAGAGTATCTAACAATACCCGACCTCCTAGTCCATTGGCCTTGGTCACGCAAGATCAATCCCCTCTATGAGGAGGTGACCGTCGAGTCCGACGCCTCGCTGCGGACCTTCAAGCCCTTCACCCCTGAATCTCACCATTCGTTCGACAAGTGCGACCTGGGCCGCCTTTCAGCCATGATCATCTCAGCTGCACCAAGAGGTGAGCATGTTATGTATATATCTGACAGCTTGCCCAGTGTTATACTCACGATCCGCTTCAGATCATCTGCGGGTGTGCTGTGACCTCAACAATATCAACTTCCTCATCGATGAGTACACTGACGTCGAGTCGGCATCTATGGCCCGCTGCATGGTCGACATTTGCATTGATGCGACCATCCATCCCGATGAAGCCCGTCCCGAACGAGAAGTGGTGTTGGGAGAAATATTACGGCAGTACGATCAAGGCACATCTAGCACGCTGGAGCATATGCTGACACAACGTTCGTCCTCTATGTACAGGTTTTGGATGAGAGGCGAAAGTGGGGACGTCCCAGGGCCTCAAGCATCTCCGAGAGACATTCCTTGAGTATCTCCGCGCCGTCGGGCAGACAGCCAAGGCGCGCGACCAAGGTGGAATCCTGGACGTCAATGCATTCCTGTCGATCCGTCTCGACGACGCCGGGGTCCGCCCCTTGTGCGTTATGGGCGAGCTCCTGCTCTCAATTCCGGACAACGTCTTCTACTACCCCCTCGTCACACAGCTCCAATACTGCATCTCGGAACTCGTCGTCATCGACAACGTGAGCGTCTGATGTTCTACTATGCACCTCACGATGTCCGTTCTGAGCCGTTACTGCAGGACATACTGTCCTACAGCCGCGAGCATGCGTCGGGGCTCGTAAACTTCAATTACATCACCGTCGTCATGCACGAACACGCTCTGGACCGCGATGGCGCGATCCGGTGGCTGGTGAATCGCATAGCCACGCTCGAGGACCAATGCTTGCGCCTCCTCCGCCGTCTCGACGGTCTCGGCATTGGGCCTGCGCAGGGCGGAGAGCTCGAGGAGTACTACGCGCATCTCGGCCAGGTGCGGCGGGCATGCTACGACTGGTCGTTCGAGTGCCAGCGGTACTTTGGCGTCCGCGGCCCGGAGTTCGAGAGGACGCGGCGGGTGCCGATCATCCCGCGGCAGAAGCGGGACAAGCAGCTGACGCAGGAGAAGGTGGACGTTATGTTGATTGAAGAGGCGTACAAACGGCTATTAGGCCCGGCAAATGGGGCGTTGTGACCAGATATCGCGGCTGACGCCGTACGCTCAGTGGTCCTCTCCCCGCTTAAGACATCCCTTTTACTGTACTACCTCCTCGCTCTCCGTCGTGCTGTCCTCGCAACTACCACGTCTCTCGTCAACCCGTGCTTCAGTCTGTTCCACCCGACTAGAGCACCGTCTGTGTTCCTACAAGCTTCGCTCTCGCCGGCTCAATCTTGAGAGGACGACTGCCTTGTATATAATTGCCAAGAAGAGAGATACAAATCATCAAGTCACTGACAACAGATGACCAATCTCTTTGCTTCTCCGAGTGCTTCGAGCCAGCTGAAGGTCCGTGCTGAATACTGAATATTGAATAAAGGACCCGGTCCTAACACGAAGCCGTTCTATCTTACAGGAGGGTTCCTCAAAATGTCCTCTTACCATTGTGCTAGTCAAAGGTCTGTTCAGCTGCAACAGGCAACATGCCCGTTGCCTACTAGAGTTGAGCATTACCGAGTATCATACCGTCATCGTGCTTATCTGAGTCAGTCTTCTCAACGGAGTCGTCGAGTAGGATGGTTGTTGTACATGGATATGACAGACCAAATACAAGCACTCTTGTTAGCGCTGTGCAGTGACACTAGTGCTCATGCACATGACGGAGTGTTGGTTGGGAGTCTTTGGGATGACGGACGCTCGATTGGGCGCGCCCATCCAACCAGGCTGTGACCTGGATGTGGTACTGGTCAGTGGTAATATTATCTTCCACGCACTGTGCTCCTAATACTATGGCGCTGCTACGACGCATGCGCAAACCCTCGGTCGCTTACAATTATTCTAGTTGCCTAGACTTCGATGCTTATAAAGCGACGGCGGACATGTTGAAGCCTCACAGGTGCAACAAGGCAGAACAAGTACTACTTACTGCACCCGCGCGTCACGGCCCATAATCAATGCACGCGTCACGGTTGATCAATTGATCAACCACCTGGAGCTCGTTTGAAATCGTTCCCTGCATGACGAGCACGTTACAAGCATGTTGTACATTGGCGCGAAATGGGGGTACTAGTCTACTTCAAGTTGCGTGGTACGTCAGCTTCTCCACCACCGATACCGCTGACATAGGCCCTTTCTGATGCAAGGCCTCGCCCAGGTCTCAGTGTTCTTGGGTACTTCGCAGACGTCGAGATCTTGGAGCCTTGCCAAACATAGGCTACTTGAACATCTAGAGAAATACAAAACAGTGCATCTCAAGACGGCCCGTACTACGCTTTCTCGGCGGCGTCGGTCATCTTCGAGAAGTGCACGAGTAGACCTCGGAGCTCGGAGTACATCTCCACTAAGCACCGTGAGCTTGCTGATCCTTTGGCGGCTACTCCGCCGTTCGATGTTCCCTCAGCTGATCGTTGGAGAACGGGATAGGACGAGCGGGGCCACGAGGACCGTACGGTCCATTGACGGCATTCGGAGGCAGTCGTAACGGCCGTCGACGTAGCTTGGGTGGCCCGGAGGCAGGGGAAGGTCACTTCACGACGGGTAACGGTGAAATTTGGTCTAAAGGAAATTATTGAGACACTGGTGTGACACACAATAATTCTCACGACGTCGATCAGGCTACCACCCGCAAGAATACTCTACATATCCCATTGACTGCCAGAACAATGTCTCTTGGCAAGAAATCTTATGAGGTTCGGCGTGAGGGCACTCGAGGGAAATTCTTGGGAAATATCATACATGTTAACAAAGTCTGACCATGGAAAGGGGAGATAAAGGATTTTCTCAATTTCGGGACCTATGCTACATGAACAGTCCATTGTAAACAGTGGAATGTAACGTATCATAAGGACGTCATTGGAGTTCCCTTTGGTTAGGCAGCCGTTAGCCTTTTGCATGGTCGGACTTTGTTGAGATATTTGATAATACCTAAGAATTTCCCTCGAGTACCCTCACACCGAACCTCATAAGATTTCCTGCCAAGAGACATTGTTCTGGCAGTCAATGGGATATGTAGAGTATTCTTGCGGGTGGTAGCCTGATCGACGTCGTGAGAATTATTGTGTGTCACACCAGTGTCTCAATAATTTCCTTTAGACCGGATTTCACCATTGCTCGTCGTGCTTGACACGGTCTGGGACAAGCGTCTGTCACACGTGGCCTGTGATACGCGTGCTCGCGACGTTGCACTGACTTCAAGTTGGCTTCCGCCTCTCTCGAAGCGTATCGCTCGTCCTCTCCCTCTTCGACCCCGCGGCTCGGAAATAGTAAGAGCTCAAGGCACAAATGCTGGCCGCCGCCTCGCGCTCTGCTCGCGGGCGTCGCATGACACGATGTTTGGCCGCGCTGCTGGACGCGCGGTCCGACCATGGAGGCTGACATCGCGTCGTCTACCGTACCGTCAGCCGAGGACGATGTGACGGTGAACTGAGGCTCACAGCTGTGGCTGCCTATAAAACCTCTGGGTGACAGGAGCCAGGACGGGCAGCGGCTCTTCACTCGCGCTCCACTTCCCTGTTCACTTTCAACCCCGCCAGTCCTTGCAGCCATCTTCTCTCGCCTGCTCCGATTTTCAGAATGCGGAGCTGGTTGTCACTTGTATTGGCCACAGTATCTGTGCTCGGTCGAACTGCTCTGGCTGCGCCGTTCCCAGACAAGATCTACGGCGTGAACCTCGGTTCATGGCTTGTCTTGGAACCGTGGATGCTCCCCCAAGGTTCGCAGATGCATCTCAGTACTCCAGCGTTCGTGGTTCTGACTATGACCTATACTCCAGAGTGGGCTGACATGGGCGGAGAGAACAACTGCCCATGCGCAACATGCATTGGTTCCGAGTTGTGAGTATCGCGCTCACTGCATTGGCGCCGCTGACAAGTTTTGCACACAGCGCGCTCGCCCAGGCATACCCTGACACGGTTGACCAGAAGTTCGACAAGCATTGGTACGTCTACGTAGACCTGCTGATGTTGAGAAATACGCTCATTCTCTCCCTAGGTCGACCTGGTTCAACCAACAGGACGTCGACGCTCTCGCGAACGCTGGTATCAACACCGTTCGCATTCCGGTAAGCCTTAGTTGGGCTCATGTGTTCCTAACCTGACCTTATCGTGAACCAACTTAGCTCGGATACTGGATCGTGGAGCGTCTCGTAGACCGACAGACCGAGTTCTTCCCGAAAGGAGGAATCTTCCACCTGGTAAGTCTGTCGCCTCGAGTCACCGGAACGCGCACTGAGATGATCATGCCTGCAGCAACGAGGCGTGAAGGCGCTCAAGCAGGCGGGCATCGCTGTCATTCTCGACCACCATGCACTTCCCGGCGCCCAGGCAGTCAACCAACAATTCGCCGGCCGCTGCACTAATGATGTGCAGTTCTATGTGAGTCCTCACCCCCTAGTTTGAAAGTATTTGCTTACTCTCGCAATCATATACTTAGACTCCCTACAATTATGAGCGTGCCCTCACGTGGACCGCTGTTATGACTGCCATAGCACACTTGGACCCAGACTTCGGGTCCGTCTTTGCGATCGAGGCAGTGAATGAGCCCATAATGGACGCTTCGCAGACCCCCGGCTACGGCGATTGTAAGCTTCAAACATTCGTATCAGAACGCACACGCTGATGAGTACGTATACACAACAGTCCAGAATAACTTTGTCCAGACGATACGCACTGTGGAGTACATTCTCGGCATCGGCGAGCCCATCGCCAACGTCAAGGTCGACCACTCAGCCGCCTCTAACGTCACTGCTGCCATCTCCAACGCCGCCCAAGGGTCAAGCGGGTTGAATTCCCAGGTCTCCAAGGCGCTCCTGGCCTCGATCCCGATCCTCGCGGAGCTCAGCACACAACTCGACTTCAGGCTCGACTTGAAGGAGATTTTGAACCGCCGGCACGAGGCCCTTGTCACTAAGTGTGTGATTCCACTATGTGACCGCCTGTGGGCGCATCTACATAGCTGACACTGGCTTTCCTTAGCTTCATGGACGTCAACTGGCAGCACAACAACCCGCCGAACCCCGCAGACGCTGCAGTCGGACCGGCGGGATACGACAACCACTTGTACTACAGCTTCGGCGTGAGTGACCACTGCTGCTGGTGCTGACGCTGCGTTCTGACAATGACGTTTCTATCAGGGAGTCGCGGACGCCAACGAACTGGCCTATATGATCTCGATCTGCAACCTCGACCGCGTGCAGAACGATGCTGCGCTGCGCAACACTCCTCTCTGGTTCGGGGAGTGGGCCCTCCCGACGCAGTTCTCCGCGAGCGACGACTTCCTGAACAAGTGGGCGGACGCGCAGAAGCTCGCATACTCGCAAGGACGTGGGTGGATCGTGAGTGTCGTGTCGTCTGACGTGCGCGAGATGCGATGCTCAAGCGTTTGCGCGCGATCGGCAGTTCTGGAATTTTAAGGTCGAAATTTCCCAGCTCGCGGGCGACACCGCTCGCCAGTGGTACGTACTAGTGCCCACCTGCCTCGGAGTCTGCAGTCCAACGAAAGTGTTCATGATCTGCCTTGACCTAGGTCTTACTTCGAAGGTCTCAAGCGCGGATACCTCACGCAAGACCCTTCGAAGCTCCACGACCCGAATGTATGCGCGCCCTACGTTGGCAAGACGTACACTGGCCTGCCCGCGTCTGCCTCTACGTCTGCTTTGCCGTCTGCAACTGCAACGGCCTCCGCGTCCGCTGTTACGACAACGGCCCTTGCGACCCCGTCTCCCAGCACCATTGCGCCCTCGGGGAGCGGCTTCGCTCCGTACACGCCATTTTAGGGGAACAAACAATTGGTGGATTCCTGAGGGCGCGTACGCGCGAGCGTGAGACCAGATGGCTGGTCGCATGTATTGGATCGAGCCTCCATCGTCGCGGCGAGCGGGGAGGGCTCGGATCTGGAGTGTACGGTTTCTTTTCTCTTTATACCTAGGATCGTTCGTTTGTATCTTCTAGATATGTTTGTGCAATGACATCTTCTCTCCTACATCTCTTGTCAGGGGTCTTCACTCTGCGCTACTTACCTATCCTCCCAAGGTTCGGGCCGTCAAGACACAAATCGGTCTGTCGATGAACGTCAACAGTAGCGTTGTTCACTCCTCATCGTTAACGATTGTTGTCCACCCGAGATTTCAACACCTTGGATAGAACAGAGAGGTCACTCGTTCAAGACCTTGTGACATTCATGCGACTGTCTACAGCCCATCTCACGCAGCCTGAAATCACGCCCATCTATTGCGGCAGACCATTCGAGACAGCCAGTAAGCACCGCTGTTATGCACTATATCTCGCGCGGCCTGCACGTCCTGACATATGTTTAGCTTCCAACGTTGAGACCTGGCAGCGTCCTGATATTGAGTGATCGCACGAAGTTCTAGTTTGAACAAGGCTCCATTTGTGCACTCTGCACTCCATAGCCGCCATCGAACATCCACGCGGCGACCTTTCATCAAGCATCGCACTCAGCCTCTGTCATCTTGACCCACAGCCCACCCTGACTGGTATGTGGACTACACGCATACCTTTCTCAAAGGACGGAAAGTCAGTTGCAAGGATAGTCGAGATACCTTGATGACTGCTGCGTCCGTCGGGAGGTACACGGGGCTCCAGAAGATGCTCATCTAAAACAAACGGCCCGCGCATCGACCTGGTCCCAGAACGCTTCCCCTACAAACCTCGTGTCAGCCGGCTGTTCCTAGATCTATACACAGAATGTGTGAGGCAGAGATACGCACCGGGATACCCGCGAGTCACGACGGAGCTTCTCCATGCTCCTCTTCAAGATGTCTGAATTGCCGATAGCCTCCCTCTTCACTGCTAGAGGAATAACCGCGCCTGCACGGGCTGCCCGCCGCCGCACGCTCCGGTTGCGATAGACGATCCGGGCAGGGTACACACCTGGAACGCTTAACACTGCTAAAGCCGCAATCCAGATGCCGGCGCCACCTGGATATCGCACGCGACGTTCAGTGCCCTCCCAGCTGCAATTGTTGCAATCGCGGGTAGGAGTTTGGGCCCAAAGTCTCGGAGGATGTAGGGCACGCCTGGAGGTAGTCTGCTCGGTATGAGTCCGAGATCACTTTGATTCTGAAGGCTCGGATCGGTTTGACTTGTTGTTCTTGAATGTGGGTGACCGTTTAAGACGGAGTCGAAATGCCAGCGTGGTCCTGCTGGGCCTGCACATCGACAATGACGGCCTTTATGCGGCCGCTAATTTGGATGCAGACGACGTAACCACGGGGCCGGCGCGCCTCGTCATCACGGCCTATGAACGTTACCAGAGACTAGAGTGTGAAGCTGGTGTCAAGCTGTGTTGGTTTTAACCATGGGAGTATCGTCCTCCAGAGCTTGATCGCAATATCAACTGAATCAATTCGCGTGGAAACTTGAAACTTTGCGTGACTCGGTTGTCACCATCATACAGATCTGTGACAGACTCGTTCCAGCCCGGGCCGCTCCAGACGACGTCCTGCCAGTCTGACTCCCGACTCCCGACTCCTCTGTAGGCTGCGACAACCCGGACTGCAAGCAATCATGCTCCCTCCCGAGATACTCCTCGCTATCAGGTCTTTCATTCCCGTCTCCGCTCTTCGCGATCATGTCTGTTTCTACAACGCCAGTCCCCGCATGGCCGCTTTGTACGACTCGGAACCAGACCCCGATCTGCTCTGGCGACGGTCCTGCTGGTACTGCGGCATCGGCTACTCAAGCGACATAGACGGAGATCCCCGCAGGACTGCCTTCTGGAGGACACTTGCGCTCGGACTGATTCAACGTGATGGGTTTTGTTCCCATCCGCAGTGCGGAGAAGCCTTGTTGGAATACAACAGTGAGTACCTCGGGCCCTCGTTTTTTGTATACTCTGTTGGACCTAGCATCTGTTATCGTAGGACAGCGAATGCAACACGCGCTCGGCTTTATCCCACCTCTTTCCATCAAGCAGGCATGGAGTATCGAAGAGTTGGATCACGAACAGGTGGGGTCTGCGCACCGTGTGCTTGCGCAAATCATATATCCAGACAACGCATCCCTGAAGGCCTCATCCGCCCTCGACGAGACATATGCACAGTCGCTCTCATCTCCTCACCGTCATGCACCATGGGACGACACGATCATCCTGGCGGATCATCCCCTTCTCTGGAGAAGCTTCGCTTCGGAGGTTCCTGTGGACAAAATGTTACTCGGGCTTGGAGACGGCATGATACACACCAGGGTACCTGCATCAAACCCGTGCGGAGTGACTGTGTTAGACGTAGTCTCTGCGATACACAACAAGTATGTTCTTCGCCGCGTCCCGCCCAGACGTTCAACTCTCAAATAGCCTCGTGTCAGACTTGACACTCCGATATTCCCTGACGATATATTGGACTTTGTTAAGAATCATCGTTTCCACTTCCCCGATGTTCCGCAATTATCTACTACATCTCTAATCTTCGAGCATATGCGCACATTGCGTGCCATCATGGATGTATGGTGAGTTCATGATGCCTCTCGGTCCCCCAAAAACACAGGAGCCCTCACACACTCATTGCAGCCCGATATACGAGTTCAAGCACTGTTGGGCCATGGCGTTGCGGACAGGTCTACCGTACTTCATGGTCAACCTCAAATAAACGCAGGTGGTCCCTTCCCTTGTCATGGATATTGTTGCATGGTGTTCTGTTGTCGCGTCTGTGAGAAGTGGCTAGCTAGGTGGTGTAGTTCGTGACAGTGATCCCCTTGCGACTCCTCACTCGCAAGGCTATAAACACATGCTCGCTCATATCCCCACAGCCCCAAAAACCCGCGGTTAAGGGACCCATCCTCGTCTTTGTGCCATACGCACGCCACAGCGTTACGGAAGACCGATCGGAACATACCAGCGAATGAAGAGGGTAGAGGGAATATATGCTTGTCCGAAACAGATTCAAGGCTGCTGCATGGTACTGCGCACTCTCAATTCACTCAAGAAACGTGTACGCTCAAGCTCCACCTACAACGCTACTCAATGAAGCAAACGTCCGCACCTGGTCAGCCCACATCAAAGTCCGATCCGCGGCCCAAGTGTCAAGCATTCCGTCATCATGGGCACCAGTCAGCAATTGATATCGAGCCACCTTGGAGGCCGACAATACGTTGCACTCAACGGTCATGATACGGCAAGCCGTCAGGACACGTCGCTCGCCGTCTCCGTGACGAATAGGCGGATCTAAAGAGACATCTTCAACAGCACTCATCCCGCTATACACGCATTTATCGACCTCTCTCATCATGGCCCTTGTCATTACCAAGCCAAGCAGCCCTGGAAGCTCCTCACAGACTGGCCTGTGCAGGCTCCGGGCCCGAAGCACGTCCTCATCAAGATCGTCGCTGCCGCGCTCAACCCTGCCGACTGGAAGAGTTAGGTGTACGCTCCCCCTTTCATCACTGGCTACCCGCTAGTCGGTGGTTCGGACGGGGCCGGGATCATCGAGGAGGTCGGGTCCGAAGTCACGAAGCGCGACAAAAGTGCACGCTATCTAGCCTGGATCTTATGGCATGCTTGCTGACAGCGTATGTATCGGTAGTCTCTTCCCTGGGGTGGGGCTTTTGACAAGACACAAGCCACGTTCATGCAATACACGGTCGTTTCAGCCGACTTTGTTGCGAAGGTTTGTCGCACATTCTACCACCGTGCTTCTGCTGACGCAGGCGGATCGGTTACAGATTCCGGACAACATCTCCTTTGACGAAGTAGCGTCGGTCCCACTGACGCTCAACACCGTCCTTACCGGTCTCTGGAGCTACCACTCGCAGGCAAGCTCCGTCGATCTCGCCGCACCTTGGGAGGAAGGTGGCTTGACCAAGTACGTTGGACAAGCTGCTTTCGTGATCGGCGGATCGTCCTCTGTCGGACAGTTCGGTAAGCACCTCCCCTCGTACTCAGACTACATATCTAATCCGGCCCCGTCACAAACCCATCCAGATAGCGAAGCCTCAAGGCTTCTCGCCCATCATCACTACCTCCTCGCTGAAGCACACGAACTTGCTCAGGTCGCTCGGCGCAACGCATGTCCTCGACCGCTCGCTCGCCCCCCAGGAGATCCTCGCCGAGCTCCCGACGCTCGCCGCCGGGAAGCCGCTCGTGGTCGCGTACAACGCGATCGGAGAGGACGCGCTGCACCACCTTGCATACGACGCGCTCACGCCTGGCGGCGCTCTTGTCGTGGTGGACCCGCGGATGAGCACCCTCGACGCGACGATCGCCCGCGACAAGGAGGCCTGGCTGGCCCCGAAGAAGATCGTGAAGGTGTTCGCGAGTCTCGGGCTCTCGGCGTGGAGGTGTACAAGAGATTGACGGAGTGGCCGCGCATAGGCGTCATCGTGGTGAGCGTCCTTGACTTTGGTTCTCTGAGCGAAGCGTGAAGCGTGAACTGATGATTCTCTTGCGCGGGCCAGCCGAACAGGATCGAGGTTCTCCCCGGAGGCCTTGCGGCGGTCCCTGAGGGGTGCGACCGCATCCGGACCGGCCAAGTTAGAAGTCGAACGTCAATCTTCAGGAGACCGCCTGAACTATTCGCAGATGTGCTCAATGTTTGCAGGAAGGGCCCGTGCGACCTCCTTGCACGCTGTATGATACCCTCTCGTGCAGTCAGCTGATAGTGTGATTACAGTATTGTCTTCCTTCTATCACTCCTACGTGAGAGCTCGACTCAAGCATGACCCTCGACGCTTCAAGTTCTCAGTCCATATTCCAGTTCATATCTCGAAACGCTCGAGACATCAGGGTAAATCTTGGGGTTATGAAACGCAACAGCGAAGTATGGGATCTCTCGTCGCCATGAAAGTTGAAGCACAGCCGGTGTCGTTGTACATACTCGATTGGTAGAGTCTTTCGCAGCACCAAAGGTGACCCTTCAAATGCTATCTCCCCAATGGGGGCTAACGGCCCAGGTCAAGGATCATGACCAAATGGCCATGACTGCGGCAGTCATGCATCATGCATCATGACTTGACCGGGGTCATCACAACACTGCTCGGACCAGTATCCCCCGCAAACATCAAAACGGATGGTTGACTCTTGGGAGCGACATGGCGGATCACATCAGATGATGCCGTCAATAACTCTAATCTCACGTCAGCACTACATAGGAGCCCACTTCCTTCTCCGGGGGAATCCAGAGCGACATCTCGCGCACTGGTATATTAGGCCCGTTGTGCGAGGCAAGCATCTGCTACCCGCCCCATCACATACCACTCACCGTTTGTACACCAGGATCGCAATGGCCCCCTTGACGCAGAAGGCAATCGTAGTTCCTGAGCCGAAGCAACCGTGGAAGCTCGTCACGGACTGGCCTGTGCCAAGTCCGGGGCCAAAGGACGTTCTCATCAAGATCGTCTCCGCGGCTCTTAACCCCGCTGATTGGAAAGTCCAGCATTATGCGCCTCCATTCATCACAGAGTACCCGTTCATCGGCGGTTTGGACGGCGCTGGATTTGTCGAGGAAGTGGGCGCCGAAGTCACGAACGTCAGCAAGGGCGACAGAGTGTGAGTTTACTCATGACTACGATCTCGGCTCGCCCCAACTGTGTGCTGACAGAGTTTGGACAGTCTTATGCCCGGGGGGTTCAGCAAGAGAGAAGCGACGTTCCAGCAGTACAATGTTATCCCCGCACATTTCGTTGCAAAGGTGTGTCATATGGTTTCACTGTCTGCAGTGAATGGATGCTGACAGTGTGCTACAGCTCCCCGACAACCTCTCGTTCGACGAAGCAGCCTCTATCCCGCTCGGGCTGAACACCGTCCTCGCCGGGATCTGGGCTCATCACCCTCAGGCGAGCTCCGTAGACTTCGCTGCACCCTGGGAGGAAGGCGGCCTGACCAAGTACGCCGGCCAACCAGCGTTCGTAGTCGGTGGTTCGTCCTCTGTCGGACAGTTTGGTAAGCATTTTTCATCGTTGAACTTCTCTCGCACATCTCTAACTCATCCGCGACGTACAGCCATCCAGATCGCGAAGCTGCAGGGCTTCTCGCCCATCATCACAACCTCCTCTCTGAAACACACGGATTACCTCAAATCCCTCGGTGCAGCCCACGTCGTTGACCGCTCGCTCCCGTCCGAGACGATTCTCGCCGAGCTCCCCAAGCTCACTGGGGGGAAGCCGATCAAGTATGCATACAACACCATTGGGGGGGAGGCCACGCACTACCTGGCCTACGATGCACTTGCCCCTGGCGGTTCACTGGTAACGGTGGACCCTCGTACTACCGTCCTTGACGCCAAGGTCACACGAGACAAGGAGGCCGGTCTTGCCCCGATCAAGATCGCAAAGCCGTTCGCATCTCTCAGACTCCCCGGCAACCTGGCGCTCGGTGTAGAGGTGTACAAGAGACTGACTGAGTGGCTCATCACGGGGGTCGTCGTGGTAAGTTCTTCGGCTCCAGTTCTCGCCGACGATGGGCTGATGCATCTCGTGTATGGTGTAGCCGAACAGAGTCGAGGTTCTCCCTGGAGGCCTTGCAGCGGTTCCGGATGGGTGCGACCGCCTGAGGGAAGACAAAGTCAGCGGTGTCAAGTTAATCGTTCGCCCTCAGGAAACGGCCTGAATGGTTTATGATGCTGGTCAGATCGAATGTGCCTTGTAGCAATTTAAATGTGTGTTTGAACGAGTATGGCCCGCGCTTGTCGAGATCGGCCTGCCCCGCCCGGCGCCTCGCACTCTTTCACCCCGCCGTTCACTTCTCTCTCGCCCCGCCCCGATAGCCTTGACAAAGACTGCGTAGCTATTGAATGGCTTCAGCTGTCTTGGGGTCAGTGAGGGGAAGTTCGTCCTCTCCCATGTCTCGGTTCGAAATCCTGAACGCCTTTCTCTAGGACACTAAATGACTCGCTCTCGTACATCAGATTACGCGGAAGATCAAGCGAGTCCTTAAAAAAGCGGTCGTCGACCACACTTTAGCACAGCGTAAGATCTGGGCGAAGCTTGGGCAGGAGAAGGGCAACAAGCCTGGTCCGGATCGGGCGACCACGACCGTCGGAGAGAATGTCTTCTTGAAGTTGAGCGCAGGGAACAAGGTGCTCGGTCTCGGTCTTCAATGTCTCTTGACAAGATACTACCCCACGCACAGGCCGATGTGCAGGAGCCATCTGCTGAACGGTCGGTCAAGGCCACTCTGGCGAAGGCTGGTGCGGGCAAAGTCGTCTGTCGTCTGTGTAAGGACGATCACTTCACCGCAAAGTGTCCCTTTTAGGATTCGCTTAATGGTTTGGATGGCGCTGGTACGTGTTGTACCGACCCTATACAATCGCTTTCTAATATCAAGTTAGGAACCCCCGGCGACGACACAGGTGCCCCCGCGGAGCCTGCGACTGCAGCTCCTGCAGCGAATACTGGCGGCAAGTGCGTTCCACCCTCCATGCGTGGCGGTCGCGGACCCGGCGAGTCTATGGGACTACCAGGGGGCTCCCGCGACGACCTACCGGCATTGCGTGTGACGAAAGTTTCCGAAGATACCCAGGAGAACGACCTCCGTGATCTGTTCGGTGTATTCGGGCGTGTCGCGCGTGTGTACGTTGGTCGCGATCGCGAGACCGGTGCCGGGAAAGGTTTTGCCTTCGTCAGTTTCGAGGAAAAGGCTGTGGCGCAGAAGGCGATGGAGAAGATGCACGGCCGCGGATACCACAATCTCATCCTGAACATCCAGTGGACCAGTGGTCATGTACGTGTGGTCCTTTGAATTGTCATCTCAGGATCTTACTAACGTTGCCACAGAACCTCGGGAGCAGAGATGAAGGTTCTGTTCCCATCGATGGATGTCCTACGTGTGCTGTATCGATACATCCCTTCATCGCTGTATGCGTAGCGTATTCTGATTGTTTCTTGCACTTCTATGCGAACCCGTCGCTGTGAGAGCCCGACAAGCTTGTGTCGAACCTCAATCAAGGTGCCAAAAGCGTGCCGACATACCGCTCCCTCAAAGCTTCACAGCATGTCCTTGTTTTCTGCAACCTCTTGTAAGTTTCTTTATGCTGGCGCTCCGCTATGTCGTTACTAGACGACAATTTAGATTTACATAAGTACTCACGAGATGTTTGCTAGGTCATATTGTTTTCAGCGCCCGCCCCACGGGGAGCGAAGTGCTTCCCCTTCGAATATCCATAACTAACAAGTACCCCCGTTCACCTCCATCCACTCTCGTAACGTCTCGTTCGCTTTCCGAATGATCTTGTCGCTCAGAGGCTTATGTCAGCCAGTGATGGGAGCGGGAAACGAGCGGCTATGGACGCACCCGTATTGGCGACCCAATCGCATTGTCGCGGAGTCCGAGAGAGTCAGAGTCGTCATGAGATCATCCTCCGATCATCGATCGGCGAGGACTGAGTCTGCATTGCGAGATGGACTTGATTTTTAGTATAAATCGGAGACACCTTCCTTGTTCCCAGAAGACTCTGAACTCCCCCTTCCCCTCCGCTTCCTCATGTCATCATGCCTCTGCTCTTCCAGACGTCATACTACGTGGTGAACAACGTGAACGCCGTACTCTATGGTACGCACAATCTTCCATTGATTTGAGTTAATTAAAGGTCGCACGCTCAACAGTACACCACAAGGTGTCGAACTTGTTCTCTACTTCCTAACCATCCAGCAATGGAGGTACAACCGCGCACACACATCATGGGACACGTTCCTCGTTGGAATGAACACAGTGCAGCTCGTGCTGATCACCATCTACTGGACGACGCAAGTGTACTTTGGGCAGGAGATGTGGATCGTGCACTCGGGATACCCGGGGGGTATAGATGCATACCTAGCAGCCAACGTGGCGGTGTGGTACCAGACCTGGGGCTCTGCCGCGGTTCAGATATGTGTTTTGATGACCGACTTACTGCTGGTGCGCCCTCCTCTCATCGTCAAATTGCTCTCTGTATGAACCCGTTGAGCCAGATAAACCGGTTGTACATCATCTGGGACAGCCGCACGATCGTCATCGTCCCACTCATATTATGGACCGCACAAATAGGTCAGTCCCTCCTCTGCTATCACGTCTGCATCTGAGTGACGGCGCTCCCCTGCTCCCCTACATAGCGTTCACGATCGGAGGACTGTACGAGGCGGGACGCCCCGACGGCAACTACTTCGCCGGGGTCGCGAACATCTTTGGCACATCCAGGAACGCAGTCACCTTCACGACCAACGTAACCGTAACGGCCCTCATCTGCGCGCGCATCATCATCACCGGGCGACGGCTGAAGGCGATCAACCAGGACGCGTCGGTGCATACAGGCGCGGTCGCGGTCGTCATTGAGTCCGCGCTGCCGTTCACAGTGTTCAACCTGGTGTATATCATCACCTTCGCACTGAAGAGCGACATTGCGATTGCGTTCTCCTTCCACTCCATGTTCACGGTGCGTCTTCCGTTCCTGGCCGGCGCTCCGGAGCGCGCTCTGCTGGCATCGGTTTTGACGAACGAACTTACTTACACCCCGCTGTGCGTGTGTAGTGCATCTCCCCGCAAATGATCACCCTACGCGTCCTGAGGCGACGCGCATGGACGCGAGAGATCCGCTCGCGGTATCTTACGAGCATCCAGTTCAACGAGCCCCCGAATCCTTCGGGCGAGTCCAGCACACAAGTGAGCGGGGACCCGGACAAGGTCGACGTGGAGCTTGGGGAGCTCGGGAAGGTGGAAAATCAGACCCTCGCGGATTCGTCCACCTCGGCACTCACGGACGGCGAGACATCTCGCAAGGGCGGGAGCAGCCGGCTCTCATGACATGTACTTATGGTTGTCACGTTGTCTCACTTGTTTTTCTCTGGGTCCAGCGCGTTGCCCAAGACACAGTCGTTTGAGATGTCAGGTTAGCTAACAGCTTCAAGAATCATTGCAGTGAGTCACTGCTAGTACCGCTCATGATCCTCTCGGTTCCCACTGACACGAACCTGAGCAGCCCACTGATCGTGTCCCTATAGCTCCCAAATGCGCGAATTCGATCCTGAAGTAGCGTTAGGCAATTCGTGAGCTTCGCGTGTGTTACGAATCTCTATCACGACATACGGCATAATGCCTGCGATACCAAGGTCCAAGAGCGGCACCGAGCCCTCCGATTGTCTTGGCTCTCTCTCTAGTGGCTGTGTTACCTTACAGCGTGTTCTCTTATGACGTCTCTGCACTATGTTACTGGCAGTTACTACTGCACTACGCCGTCTACATCCTGTCATTCCGGCGCGGACCGTCCCACGCCGGTACGTCCCCTCAGGTCCCCTCTCACCATAATCAACCGAGGGTGAAGATCCTCGAGATGCGGCCCCGTAACCTGACGGACAAGTTTATGATGGTCTTCAGCACCATCCTCCTTATCGTGAACACGGTCTACTGGACGACGCAAGCGTACTTCGGGCAGATGATGTGGGTCGTGCACTCGGACTATCCAGGAGGCGCCGTCGCCGGCTCCCGGCTGGAATGGCGGCGGCAGCGCCGAACAGTACTGTAGTACCCGCTGGTAGTTTTGAGACAGTAAATTTCATTGTGGTTGCAGCTGGTTGTAAGGTGTGGTCCGTGTTAAAGTAGCGGTCACTGGTATGAGGAAAGACTCGCCGCGCCGCCGAGTGCATTGACTGCCCGAAGCTGCGAGCGTCTGAGATGCCGTTTCGGAATTCTATGATTAGTAATCGCCGGAGCCCAATCCCGGTCCGGACTCCGAATTGCATGTTCTTCCGAAGTGCACGGAGACCAAAACAGGAGGATTGTCCTCTGCAGTGTATCTCTCTGGGAATTCTCTTCATCGTCGTCCTTGTCTCACCTCGTCAAGCTTGTCCCACCTCTCTTGCGACTGCTGAACAACTTGCGTCTTTCCACGCACGTGCAAGGCCACAAGCAGGCAAACGGCTGCCAGGTCTGCTCATTCCGTCGGCTATAGCCATCTCTCACACGCTCGCGATGGACGTTGTTCAGCTCAAAGACCGCAGCCGGCAATTGTCCCCTTTCTCGACAACCCCTTCAGCTCTACCTGTCTCCTCCGGAAACTGTGTATAACACTGTATAGCATCACCTGACGGCGAGGCGCGACCAGGATGCTGCGAGTCGGGCCTCACTACTTCGGCAATCCATTCACGCTTGCTGTACGCCGTTCCCTATCTCCTTCCCAACGGGCCTCTCCTCCGCTGCATAGATATGGACTACGCGCCCGGCGCTGGACTAGCTCATCCGCTGGAACGGCTCCCGATGGAGCGAGCTCGCGCCCAAGTGCCCTACTTGCCTTTGCCTTCGGGTCGGTCATCAGCGGAGTCGCCGCCTACTACGCTGCCTCGCATGTTCAAGCCACCGTCAACTTAAACCCGTCTTCGGAGCTCAACAATCAGTACGGAACACCCGAGGACTTCAGGAACGCCGTCGAAGAGCTTCGGCAGGCATTCCCTGATGTCGACACAGTGACGACGGATCTGCAGGACTTGGAGGCACATACTCTTTCGGCGGTCGACCTACATTATGGTGAGTCTCAATACAGTACACAGATGGCAATGGTTCTGTGGATGAGAGGGGCGAGCAAACTGCTGAAGGGCCCGATGTGTAGTTTCTCGACCGTCAGTGGTGGTATACCCGGCCTCCACCGAAGATGTAGTCACAGTCGTGAAGACGGCGATCAAATACAGAATGCCTGTGATACCCTACTCTGGAGCTACAAGTTTGGAAGGACACTTCCTTGCGGTACGTCGTGCGATTGCCCTTACGATGCCCGCGCACACTCCAGCGTAGCTCAACTTCATATCCGCAGCCATCTATTGGAGGCATCTGTGTCGACATGTCAAAGATGGACAAGATCATCGAGATACATGGTATCTAGTCCGTGTATGCGTGTATGGGATATGTTGACTAAAATAGTGCATAGAGGCGGACTCGGACGTTGTCTGTCAGCCTGGCCTATGCTGGATGGACTTGAACGACACATTGAAGAAGCAAGGTTAGTGACCGTCGCTACCGGCGAGACTACATGAAATTGAGAGTTCACTAGGCATCCCACTATTCTTCCCTGTATGTTTTCGCAACACATACGCAAATCTACGCATTGGCTCATGCGTTTTGTACAGCTTGATCCAGCACCAGGAGCGACCATCGGGGGTATGCTTAGCACAGGATGTTCTGGAAGTAAGTCAACATTCACATTCATCCTCGAGCCGGCATATCTGACTTCTGCAGCGAACGCCGTTAGATACGGGACAGCAAGAGCTGAGTGGTTCTTGAACGCGGTCGGTCTCTCCATCGGACCGATGTCTCGTGCCCTAACGAGCGCTCTAGACCGTTGTTCTCCCCTCCGGCGAGGTCATCAAAACTCGGCGGCGTGCGCGCAAGTCTTCCGCTGGATTCGATACTACAAAACTATTCATCGGCGCGGAGGGCACGTTAGGCATCGTCACTGAAGGTGCGTCCCTGTATGATCAAACCAGGCATTCCGTCTCACTTAACCCCTGGTCCGCTTCCCTAGTCACTATCCGTCTGGCACCTGTGTTACCAACCAACGTCGCTGTCGTTCAGTTCCCGGATGTGCGCAAGGCAACCGAGGCCGCGACTGAAATCGTCAACTCCGGCGTCGGGATTCGTACGTTGAGCCCATTCTCGCTCTCCCTTCCCACACTGACTCAAATGCGCAACGGCGACAACCACAGAATGTGTCGAACTCTGCGACGACCAGTTCATGCGCGCGACGAACGCGTACGGCATGTCCCCGCGGAAGTGGCCGGAGCAGGACAGCCTCTTCTTCAAGTTTCAAGGGCCAACGCCCCGCGCACTGCAGGAGACCGCGGACATCGTGAAGCAGATCGCGAAGAAGCACGGCGCGACTGGGTTCGCATTCGCGCGGAACGAGAAGGAGGCGCATGACCTGTGGACAGACAGGAAGAACGCGCTCTTCTCGAGCCTGGCAATCCTTCCCGGGGCACAAGCTGTTGGTACCGACGTTTGGTGGGCTCCCACATGGCCTCGAACGTGCTCAAAACACACTGATGATCTTGTATGACTTGTAGCGTCCCCACCTCCAGGCTCCCTGACCTCATTCAAGGCACGAAGGAGGATATCGAGGCGCTCGGGCTCGTTAGCACGATTGTCGGACACGTCGGAGACGGTACGTGCTACTCTTCGCCTTCCGCATCTACTCTCCTCTGTCTACTTTGGCACGATCTGAATGTCGTCTTCGCTGTCACATCCAGGCAACTTCCACGCGCTGCTCCTCTTCCGCGACGAGGCGGGACGGCTGGCAGCAAATGACGCTGTCGCGCGCATCATCAAGCGCGCGATCGCGCTCGACGGCACGTGTACGGGCGAGCATGGCGTTGGAGTTGGCAAGCGCAAGTATCTCTATGAGGAGCTGGGCGAAGGCACGGTCGAGCTGATGAAGACGATCAAGCGCGCGGTGGACCCGCTCAATCTGTTCAATCCCGGCAAGGTAAGTCTGGTCCTGTGCAGTGTGGTTTGAGTGTTCGTGTGGGACTGACGTATTCATGTAGCTGTATCCAGAGAGGTCTGATCACTCGGGGAGTTCCAATATTAATGAGTGACGACGTGTTGTCGAGGCGCCGAGCGAAAGCACTCAAGAAAGGATTGATGGAGGATCCCCAATACTCGCAGAATGACTCGACGGTTTATCGACACAACTATATCAGCCTTGTTCATTAAGCTTGTTACTTTCAAGCAGTACATGCGGTGTGCGATTATGGACTTTGTTCAACCTTCTGGAGTTACGAGCCGCTGGCTAGAGAGCCTGGATATTTCGGTCTAGGCTATCGAGAGTTTCGGCAGCGTCTACATCAATTGTGTTCTATCGCCATATGGGTATGCAAGAATGATATGGTGCGTGAAAGTCCGTCCCTATCTGCGAACCCATCTGCGGAGATCGTCTGCAGCAGGTCCATCTCATCGTGCGCTTAGTGTGGTCATGGTCGGACTGCCTGAAAAACCCCCTAGTAGCAGAATCGAGCGCATGAGAAATGGTCGACGAGCAATGGCACGGTACATGTCTTGAATGCACAGTGGATGGAATGAGATCGACCAGTGTGACGGATACGGATAGGGTGTTATACTTACTGATGGTCCAACTGAAGCGAACAGGGCATTGAGTCAACGAGGATCCCGGGGAGTGACGATGATGCAGCTATTCCTACGACCGTGGGCGTGAGCACCAGTCCAAGACTTCTCTCTCGTCTATGCACGGGAACGCCCGGTGCAGAACCCGCGCAAGGTGTTCTACATTTTCAGGCAGCCTGTCGCGAATCCTCTCGTCGCCTCTTGCGAGCTTGACCGCCTTCAGAGCCCTGTGCGGTAGGAAGGCAGGGGAGGAGACGTGCGCATCAAGGGACACAACATCGCTGTCTTTGACGTCCGCAATTTCGACCGCGAACGTTGTCAGCGCGCGACAACGCTCCGCAAAGTGCACGACTGCTGGCAACGACGGACGGCTCGGACGGCTAGGCCGAGAGGTGGTCTTGTCGTCATCCTTGCGTTCGTCATGAGACTCGGTTTCCGCTTGCATCTGCGCTTGTATAGACGATTGAGGTGTCCTGGGTGTCCAGCGCGCGGAAACCTCGAAGTGGCTGAGTCGAGGCCACGCGTCCGCGAGCAGCGCAAGGTGCGCATCCGATACGCCAACACCCCACGCCGACGAAACGAGCCGGAAGGTCTGGATGTGGGGGAGGCGGCTGAGCGAGCGGACGAGGTCTGCAAACTCGATGTCTGTGTCTGCACCCACGGCCGCCGGCGGTAGCAGAGGGTATGGACAAGTTGATCTCGTGGTGATGCAGAGCGTCGTGAGCGCTTGGGCGGCGGGAAGCTCGCAGAGCGCGTGGACGAAGGAGATGAGTTCCATGGAATGGGCGATTTGCAGCCGAATGGAGAGCGAGGCCAGACGCGGGGACGCCACCTGGGCGAGTGTGGAGAGGAGGGCGGTGGGCTCGGCGTCATGCGCGACTTCGAGCTTCTGGAGGGCAGGGAACCTCTCCATTAATGGTAGCTTTGCAGGGCGGTCGCAGGGGCCTGGTGTGGGCGGGCGACTAGCAACAGGACTCGAGAGGGGCGAAGACGCTCCGCGACAGTGGATTGTGCCGAGATTAGGGAGCGTGCCGAGGTCCGCGCGCAACTCTTCGTCGAGCTCGCCAAGGAACCGGATGGATCGGAGAGAGGTGAGTCGGAGGAGGGGACTGCGAGGGCCGAGAGGCAGGTCCGCGAGCTCCACTTGCAAATGTTGGAGGATAGGGGCGACAGCTGCTACGATGGATAGGTCAGCAGCCTGATCACCCACTTTCTGCTGTTTATTGGGGAGGTACCATAGGGACATCGGTGCTGGGGTACAGAGGACGCGGAGTAGCCGCTGTTGGAGCTGGTCGCCGTTTGAGTTCCTCCACGATAAGATCCGTATGTTCGAAAAGAGGGGCGCACAACGAGACTCGTACCGCATGAGAATCGCCTCCAGGACCGAGGGATCGAGCGGCGAGAGATCATGCCCGAGATACCGCACACGGGATGCGAGTTCTTCGAACCGTATCCATTCAGATTCGGGCACGTCTCCTTCAAGCTCCTGTGAAGTGAGTGGTCAACGCGGGCCGTCTATACACTCGCATTGAAACCACCTACGTAGTATGTGTCCTTCAGAGTCACTCCGTCCCATGTGGTCTTCACGCGCACTCGACGCTTCATATTGGAAAATGTCTGTACCAGCGGTAACAGCCCAGAATGCAAGGCACTCCACAGGTTGCGCGACGCAGCGCCTGAGAATGCTTTGCATGTACGTGCTGCGTGGGCGAGTGTCTGTGTTGTGAGCCAAAGTCCGGGGTCATGGTACTGTATGGACTTGAATGTCGCTGGATGGTTGTAGTCGGGTGAGAACGTGTCGAACAGGTCGTTCAGGACGTCAGCGTTGGTGAGAAACCTGTGCAACGATGACATGTTGTCCGGACCCGAGCTACTAGTACATTTGCGCAAATTAGCGTCAATAAGGCAGCAGGGCGAAGAAGAGACTACGCACTATGCGGGAGAGAATGTCTGAAGAGTATTGGGGGTGCTGGCGGATGTTGTTCGCCTATGTATACTGCCGTTCAGCCGGAGGATACAGTAGCGGCGAGAATGGACAATGCCACTCTCGCTTCAAATTTTTGAAGCAATTAATGCGCGGAACGCTCTGAATCGACAACAACATGCAGCAAACTGATCGGTCCTAACGCAGCTGAGTGTCGCCGTGTGGGTTGCAACATCAACGACGTGGGGTGTGAAGTAATATTCTATAGATGTTGGAGTCAATTCAAAGTATGGATCTGCATGGACAGTGCAAGGGAAACAACACTACTCTTACTTGTTGGAGGTAGGCATGTAGGCAGAGCCGGTGAAGGTTGGGTGAAGCCATTATTTGGTCAGGGTCTTCCCGCGGGGAGTTACCCGCTATCACCCGCCTTTTACCCGACGGCGAACCGAGCATCGTTTGCTATTGAAGCTTATGTGTAATTGCGAAATTGCTCTGTACCTGTACGAACAGCTTGCGTAAGTACAGCCGGATGTCACTGTCGGCTTGTCATAATCGACACGGGGCGGGAGAGAGGAGTTGAAATTCACGCATAAGACGACTAACTAGTCCGACGAACTCGGAAGTACTCATAGCCATCGAATCGTACGCAAGCCTCAGCCGTTGAAGTGCTGACTGTGAGTGATACGAGTAGTTCTGGACTTCCCAGAGGATGAGCCTGACGGTGAGGTGGTGGTGGAGGAACAATATACTCTTGAAGTTATACTCGTTGTACATAGCCACGCTCGGCGCTCACAGTCCCGGCCCGCTTTCCCGTTCCCACGACTCCGCCCAAACACATCGACAGGGCAGACCTGACTAAACTTGCCACCTCTCGTTGCACCCCCCCTGGTAGCCCCTCTCCGCCCAGGTGCAATGGTCATCATCTTCCAGAACAGATGAATCACTAAGTGAGTACGTCTGAATTCTCGAGCCAGCTCATCGATTTGCGATCAGGGCTGAACAACGGTAGAAACAGGATGCGGAGGCATGATTTACTTCTGCGCTTCTACATGCCACTTCCGCTTTACCGCCGCAACCTCCTGAAATCGTATTAAGTTTTATTCGCGGCTTATTTGCTAGCTCGCTCGTACATGTCGCCGATGCCAAGGAGACCCCTGGATTGTCTGGTGCGGGTGTGTTGTGAGGTCGACCAAGGTGTGTACTCTTCATAAGTCTCTCCATTCTCATCTGCGCCGATATCCGCCTATCAATTGCTCTTTTGCTTCTTTTCACTTGAACCTACCATGTTCCGATGCTTTCCTGGTGTCCCCATGCGGATGAGGCTATGTTCCCTGTGGGAGCTGGCATAATGATTGGTTGGATTCGCAGTCTGGGAGCTCCTGTGTACGTGCAACGTTATGCCACAGACCTCTCATCCGTGCATCATGTGAATCTCCGTCGTGGACCGCCCTGGCTGTGTGTGCACTGTGCGCGCATGCATGATGCCGCATGCAATTGTGTCCAATACACGGGATGACGTTCGAGTGTCGACCTTGGGCGCGAAGTTAGAACTCGCATCATGTCATTTGTCTTGTCATATTCGTTGCTTCCAGAGGTTTGAGTAAGTTGTACACGCTGAGACGTTGCTCCCACAGGTATGGCATCTGTCACAGTCGGAGCGTTGAATGCCATCAACATGAAATCTGTGAGATGGTGCAGTATGGCGTGATCGGCGGTATGTCTCGATATGTATGTGCGATGCTCGGCGACGGTCGACCTACGTTACATGTTCCATGCATGAACTTAGTCTCTGTTGCTGACCTTAATAGGCGAAAGATGATATTCAATCTTCTTGAACTTCGACCGCCCATACTGTTCCGCAGATTCGGATGGGGATCTCGTAGCTGCTGCACTTCCAAACGTAGCAAAATCCATCAGAAGGTACTGTACGGCTCCCCACTGGACCTCGCAACACATTGACCGTTCTGACCTTGCATCAGCGGGGGTGTCGTTGTTTTGAAGTTAGAACACCTAACGCAATGATAGCATCGCATTGCATCGCGCCCAACGCCGGCGGCCGACATCGGAAGTTCGTCATATGATTGTCTTCTGTCTCAGATCAGCAGCAGCTCAACGGTGACGTTAACGCTCTTATGCGTTGTGGTATATAAGACGGCGTACTAAACAGTACTAGTCCGGACATCCTAATCACCCTCTCGCCAACCTAGCAGACCGTCACCTGTCGGCAGAGTCTACCAAAATGCCTTTGAACGTGGATCCTGAACTTATGGCAGTACTCAAGGGCAATCCGGCCTATTCGCAACCCCCGCCGCCATGTCCGGAAGGTACCTCGCTAGGTGATCACCTTCGTGGGATCGCAGACGGGCTCGCCATTGCCCCGTACAGAGATTGGTATGCCGAACTTCTTCCTCCAGGTGACCTCTTCGGCAGAGTCTTACTCGTACAAGGATTGCTCAACACTTTCCATTGCAGACTCAAAGTACACCGTTGAGGATCACATCGTTCCGGTCGACGATGGAGAGATTACTGTACGTTCTATTATACCGACCGGCGGTGACGAGGAGACGACGTACCCTGTGATGGTCTGGTGCCATGCCGGAGGTAAGCATGAGCGATACGTTAGATGTGTTGCAGAGTGATGTGAAGGCTAACTAGATTGCGTATTAAGGCTGGGTCGTTGGTGGCCTCTCCATGGACGACAATCACTTACGCACTATCTGCGTAGACCTAGAGATCGTCATCGTCAATGTAGACTACAGGTGCGTACTACCACATACGACGCTTATACGTTCACGATGTGCTCAGCCTGTCCTTGTTAGACTTGCCCCGGAACATGTATTTCCCACCGCCCATGAAGACGCCTACATTGCGCTGAAGTGGGTGAGTTTCTTATTGCTTCTTTCCTCACAAATGTCACGGCCCCTCATCGTGAATGTTATCAGGTCGTTGATAATACATCCAAGCTCAGAATATCGCTCGATAAAGGATTCCTAGTCGGCGGCGACTCCGTGGGCGCCAATCTCGTTGCCGCGATGGCACTTCAAGCGCGAGAAGATCCCTTCTTCAGCAACCATCCTCTCACTGGCCAGTACCTCCGCGAGCCCCTAGTTCTACACCCAGACGCTGTGCCAGTTGAGTACAGGAGCAGGATGCGCTCCTACGAACAGAACGGCAACGCCCCAATTATCAACAAAAAGCTGCTGGAATTGTATTTCAGTGAGTGGCTTTTCCGAGTCCGAGGCCCACACATGTCTCCTTTTTCCGTGAGTTGTGTTGACATATCCCCTCACAGCTATGTACAGCGCCAATCCAGAGGATCCGCGCCTTTCGCCGGCCCTCGCTGCCTCTCACGCGGGGCTCCCCCCTGCGTTCATCCAGGTCATGGAGTGTGATCCGCTGCGGGACGACGGTATCCTGTACGAGAAGCTCCTGCGCAAAGCTGGCACCCCGACCAAGCTCGTCCTGTACGTAGGAAGTTGCGCCGAGTCTGTATGCGGGTACTGACGGACCACGGTGTGCTGTTAGGTATCCCGGCCTGACGCACGGCTCTCACATCTGGTTCCCCATGATCTCCAAAAGCATCAAAATCGATCGCGATGAGCGGGACGGCCTGAGGTGGTTGTTGAGCCTCCGGAAACCCCCGGAGGCGTAGTTCGAGCGTCGGATGGTTCGGCTCCAGCCACCTGTCTACTATAGCATTCGCTATCACACCAGTTCCTCGTGGTTATCGTTACACGATTCGTGCCTCAAGCTTCAAGCTTCAAGTCTCGTAACGAAGCAGTTCGCGCGGCAGGCAAACCTAGGCAAACCGACAGCCCGCCGCATTATGGCAGCAGTGCCTAGAAAAATGACCAGTTAATCACCGGTCAGGCACAGGCGTCTGGCTACTCTGGTAGGCTAATGGTAGCTAATGGTTCAGGAACCTCGCACAGTTGAGCAAGACAACGGACTAAACGGAGCAATGGCTAGCAACGGCACTACTTATTGTTTCGGCGACTCGGAGCAGTCGGGCACGTCGCGATGCCGTTACGCTCGCCCACAGCATCATCGATATCATATGTACTTACTTGCTTGATACTTACACGTAACTTGACTTAGGACGATGGTTCACATGTGTCACAATGCTTGAATCTCAAACGGTTCTGTGCCCAGGTCCTCAGCTTGAAACCACCGGCGGCGGCGGCAGTCAACGTTATGAGGTAAGTACTTCACACCTCTCCGCCCGAGTCCCTTTTCGACGGCTTACTACGCTTCACTCCGATCGCTCTGGGGTCACCGCTGAACAATTTCATTGTCACATCCCGGTTGCTACAGATGCGGGGAATCTGGATCACACATCACCCTAGTCCAGGGTACCTCAAATGCTCTCATGGTTAGAGCCAGGATCCGCAGACATCTCTTGCGCCGCCTTGTGACCTCGTCCCAGGTGAGGGTTCCTGCACACAATTGACGTCAAAACTCCTCTGACCGGTCGTTCACTGGCAGTTCGAGCCTAACCCCACTGCCGTCACTCATCATGGTTCACCTTTCGCCGGCCACTATCTGCACCGTTGCGCTTGCCTGGGCCGGCGTCGCCCAAGGCATGTCGCTCGTCGAGAGGTGTGAGTCCCCAGTCGCGATCGCTCCGCCCTCTGCCCTTCCCTTGACTGTAATCAGCACGCTGACCATCCTCTCACGTACATCAGTCTGCCCCGATGACCGCACAGCGCCCATATGCGAGACGAGTGGCGGGAGCCCGCTGGCGTCCGACTGCCAAGTGGCCCTCCGGGATATCGACGGCCGCTGCAAGCAGGAGAACCGCGACGGTCCGTCACACTGCACCACCGTGGCGACATGGAACACGTGCAAGATCGACGTGTGCGGCAACGTGAACTACAGCTTGCTCCCGAACATCAACTGCGGTGGGTACCTGCAGTCCGTGCTCAACAGCTGCAACAGTGGCGGGCGCGTTGGCGGGCAGATCCACCCCGCGAGGTGCAACATCCTCTTCCCCTCGTCTCACCAGATCGGCAACTACGAGTATCGCTTGCAGTTCTCGCACTCTGGTCTCGGTCAATATTGAGCAACGTTCTCTTTCAATGTGTACTTTCGAACGCTTCCCTCTTTAAGCTATATCCACAATCGATAGTAGGAATTAGTCATTTTCTGACCCAGAACGCGTTACAGGACTGCCTGAGTACAGATCCCGCAGCTCATGTGTTGAGGAAGACACGTTGTGTCCCGGTCAATTCTCGAGTCGTACTCGCGTGACTTTTCGGAAGTTGGCACCCCGTTCGATGTCGTGTCGGACATCCCTACGTCGTAGATCCTGTGGTGTGAGAGATAGAAATCAGAGCCGCATCGGTCCTATGTGCATGACGCTGGGGGCCCGAAGGTAGCGCGGTGCCGCGGCCAGACAGCATCGGAGAGCCGAACAAGTCTCCTTCCGGTCGGTTCGACACTAACACCCGCCGGCAGGGACACTTGGCAGACGATGGCAATGGCAACTCAGAAGTGGGCCTAGGCGCAGCTCCCAATCCGAAGAGCCCTCGATGTTGAAGCTTGGAAATAGAAACGTAGACCATCACTGGCCGTCGACACTCACTGCTTTACGAGTCACTGGTATGCCCCCACATGAGCCTCGGATAGCTCTCTTCCTCCGGTTGTGGACTGTGGACAGCATGATGCTGACAATAGACAAGCATGTTCGGGTGCGCGTATGTCAGTCCGAGCCGCCGCCTTCTATACTCCATCCTGAGCTCACGACGTACATAAGAACCTCATTGTCACAACCTACTGCCAGAAAACTCACTTGTTTGATCGCAACTCGCACAACAGCTCATAAGATCCATTTTCAGCTCCAGTTCGTCAAGCGATTCGCTCTGCGGAATTACCCGCAACGTCAAATGGAGGGTGGACAAGGAGAGGCTGCAGCACGTACTGAGTATCAGCGGAAAGCAACGTCAGAATGGACGTGTTCGGAAGTGGAGACGCTATGTCGGATGGGACATGCACCTTATACGATCCACGCCGGATCATTGACGACAGTATGAACAATCCCCATAGTGACCGGGTCCACTTAGGTACTCGCTGGGAGACTGACTAAGACCTCGTGTCTTGAGATGATAGTCAGCATGAGGGATTCGCTGCGAGCGGTCGACGTCCGTACTTGCGCACCGCCTGTATAAGTACTGGCAAGCGGGACGGTCAGCCCAGAGCAGCCGAGTCACTCCCGCCAGCTAGCCTCCGAACCCACCTCGATATTCATTTATCACCACTCGCACCCTCCCCTTCCCATCTCCACACACGATGTTCGCCTGCGTCTCCACCATCGTCGCCCTCGTCTCCCTCGCCGTCCTGGCGGCAGCTGTCCCCTACCCTTCCGGCTATAAGTGCTCCACTAGCTCCATCCAGTGCTACAACACCGTCGCGAGTGTACGCCTTGTACCGCCCGCATCGACACCGACAATTGAGCCTGTCTTTGATGAAACAGGCCAACGACCCCGAAGCCAAGTCTGCCCTGAGTGCCCGCGAGATGGGTTCCGCAGACCGCACGGAGATCTTGTCGTGACGGTGTGCCAGTGTTACTGTCTTCTGTGAGTTCGAGGCTGTATTCTGTCGTGCCAGGATGTGTTAGTCTAGATGCGCGTATATGTGCCACAGCGCAGGAGTATATCCGACGAGGGCGAGTGCGGATGCTCTGACCCCGCCAAGTAAGACATTGGCTCTGACTCACCTGAAGTGTCGAGTACTAGGGTCCGTGTGGCCCGGCGGACATAAGCGGACACCGGGATTGAAACCTGAGAAAATGTTCCCCTCTTCACTGTCGGTCACAGGGTTGTACCACAGGTTAGCCGACGATGATAGGCAGGGTATCACACGCACATCTCATGCAGTCTCACAAAGTAAGTTGGGTACGGAGGACAGTCTGGCATGTCGAAGATGAATATTCGAGGGTACGAGTGGAGTTCGAGAGCGCGAGTAGCTGTCCTGATGTCATCACTATTATTGATCCACCACAACTTATGCTCACCCGTTGAAGGAGCATATAGTGGTGTTGCGATGCCGCCTGGTGGTGATCGTGGCAGTAGAGGAATGTCGCGGCCGAGAAAGGGGGACTTGCATTACTCATGCGGGGTCTTGGATCCAATGCCCGGGCCTTCGGTGATTCGGTATCGTTGACGAGCGCGACCGTAGAGACGAGGACTCCAGCTTGCTAGGCTATCCCGGTCGTCCGCCCGCTTTGCAGGGCTTCTACGCGAGCCCATACTGCTCTCCATGCGGCTGGTAGGCCGTAAGTCTGGTAGCCGTTGAGATAGCGGGAATTGTCGACATTAAGGACGGGGAACAGACGGTATATGAGGCGAGGCAGACTTGGCGAGCTGTCGCCGGGATCGATCTCCAGTGATTTGGTGAGAATCACAAGCGTCGGCGAGGGGTGTCGGAGACTTGAAAGGGTGGTCGGTGGAGTCGGTATGTCTAGCGCGGAGAGAACGTCCACGGATAGGTGCAGCTCTTGAACCAGGGGGCAGTGTTGCGCGACACGGATGAGGGAGAGGGGCGTAATGCTCTGCGTTCCCGAGGTGGAAGGAAGTAGGATCTTGAGGAACTTCACGATTGGTAGGTTATTCCGTCAAGGCAAGGATGCTGTCGTCCGAGTACGAGAAGCACGAGCGACACGACACGGGGTAGGTGAAGGAAAGCGATAGGAGGCTTGAGACATCCTTGCAGGGCTCGAGAATGTCGTCGATCAAGCCAGTGTCTTCGTCTGCACCCTTGTTCGAGTCATGGTCAAGAGCACAGGCGCAGAAAGACAGACTTTGGAGGGACTGAGAGAAGCGGGGCGAGCACGTCGTTGCAACAAGTTGTTGTACGCTCGAGACCGGGGAAGACCATTGGGTGTCGTCCACGAACTCGGAAACCTCCAGCTTCGGGGCGAGTGTGCGAGTTGTGCGCATTCAAGCTTACTCCAAATTTCTGCTTGACACCTTCAAGGGTCAATGATCTTCGTGCTCTTCATGAGCTTCCTGATCGCGCGGTAAACAAGACGTTGTGTGATCGTGATCTTCGATCCTGTGATATCAAACTTCGCAGAACGGCCACATCAATCTCGTCACGCTGTCCTTTCCTTGCTCCGTGTCTGGCCCATTTGTCTGCACCCTCCAGTTCCGTCATGTCCTTTGTCAGAACCTGGCAACAGAAGTAATGGATTGCGTTTAGCTAGTGACAGACACTTGGTAAGGATAGAGGTGACAGTCTTACCGTCAGCTATGTTCAGACCACGCGAACCTCCGTGGCTCTCGTACATACTGAGGACACAGTTCGCTCTGGTAAGGGTATACATATGTTCTGAAGACGAATACGCACTGGAGAGAGAAAATTTGAAGGCTGTCCTGTGACGACCATCCTAGATCTACCTTCAAGATTATAGACATCGACTTCTTCCACAGTGCGCACGGCGTTCTGAGACTACGAGGTACTGCGATACATATGAGCCCAGTGATAGACTTACAAGTATACGTAGCACTAACGAGTGCTCACCCTGTTGAAGATTAGTCTCCGTTGTTGATTCTGATAGGTACAAGATGGAAATCATTGAAGGTTGAGTGCAAGACTCGAATTGGCGCAAGGCTACGGGAGGAAGCGGAAGCTGTGGCGGAGTAAGTCGGAGTTTAACCACTAGCGAGCGCTCACGCTGATGACGGTAGTCTACTCAAGTCTCAGACTCTACTACTGTTCTACTTGAGCCAATCTACCACTGGGGCTTCCGGCGAGTAATGCCCGTTCTGCAAACACGTATGTGCCTTCGGAACCAGCACTAGTTTCTCAACAGAGAAAGCGCGCTGAGGACGGAAAGGAGCGCATGGTTCTGTCAATGAATCCGGTCAATGTGAGTCTTTCGATCCATCCCCTCGCCCCTCGCCCCTCGCCCCTCCTGCCCCTTCCTGTGAACTCTTTTTGGCGGCGCATCGCATCGAGGACGACTTGCGGCGGACGCAGAAGATCCAGGTGGCACAGCGCGCACACGGTCTGAAGCCCCCACGTCAAGGCAGAACGCACAAACTCCGTCGGGCTTCCGACCGATGCCATATCTCGCGCCGCCGCTGCCCGAGTCCTCGCAGCGTCCATTGAACGCGACGGCGGAAAGGCTCATTCGATCTCAAGTCACCAACGGGTGCGAGGCGAAGAACGATGCACCACTTGCAGTAAGCACCCCACAGCTTTCGACGGGCAAACAAAGCGTCGTCCACCTTGTATCTTCTGAGCCTCAGCTCTCGCGGCCCACCAATATCCCGGGCGTCCCTCCACGGTTCCTGGTTACGACGTCTGAATAAGTAGGTCGGTTTCTGGCCGGGTGGCGCCGAGCTGGTCAACGTGGGCCTGACGGGTCAATCTAGGCCGTAGGCCTCAGGCAGGCCTCAGGCAGGCCGCGCAGTGTGCGAACGTGAGACGGGGACGGTCTGATCTCTCTTGTTCCTATCATCCTCTTATAAAGCTCATTTCGAGCCCACCCGTCCCTCGTTGTGCGCCTCCAGTCCGCTCCTTGATAACATGACTGACGTACGATTTCTCGATATGCTCGACCTCCTCTCAGACGAAGGTCTCTTCTCCCTCACCGACATACCCCCAGATTCCCCATCGCCCTCCTCTCACTCCTCTTACTCGCCGTTCTCCCTCGATCTCAATGTGCGTTTCCTCTGTCCCGTGAACGTGTTGACACTCACCCAATGTCTCCAAGTCCCCCGCAAGTGATTCCCAACATGCACAGGAGCCGGAGCCGGTCCACGAAAATCCCGATCAAGACGCCATCCTCTGCTCCATCTCTACCACGTTCCATCCCGGCGCAAACCTCCTCCCCACACCGCCCGACGTGATTCTCAAGTCAGATGACGACGTCTTCTTCTACGTCCATCGCCTTCAGCTAGCCGCGAAATCGATGAACATCTCGCGCGACCTCATCCTCCCGAACCCCGACGGGGACGCCAACGATTCAGATGTTTCTGTATGCTTCTTGCCAGAACTCGCGACCGTGCTGAACATCGTCCTCCATGTCGTCTACGATCTCTCCTGCGACTGTTACCAACCCACTCTCTCCACCATGGTCGACGCTGTAGACGCGATGGCCACATACGACCTCCGTCCCCACGATCACCTCTCACCCTCCAAACCCCTCTTCTTGCGCATCCTCAACCATGCGCCGGTAGACCCAATCGCAGTTTACGCCCTAGCCGCCCACCACGATCTGGATCTCCTCGCGGTGCAAGTCTCAAGCTACCTTCTCCCCATGCAACTGCAGTCGCTACCGACAGCGTACGCGGTGCGCATGGGTCCCCTCTACCTCAAGCGGCTCTTTTTCCTCCACCTCGGTCGTAACGAGGCGCTCAGGCGCATCTGCCTGCCGCTGCCGCATCCGCACCCGCCTTCGCCCAAGTGCAGTTTCGTCCAGCAGAAGAAGCTCGCGCGCGCGTGGGCCCTCACTTCCGCATTCCTAGTGTGGGACGAGCAGCCAGGTGCGTCCGCACGTCGTCACGTCGCTGCTAATAGGCTCATTGTCGACCGATCGCGCAGATCTCCCCGCGAGCGCGATCCAGGCCGCGTCGGCATCGCTCATGCAGAACCTGTCATGCGACGAGTGCAAGGACAGCCTCGCGCTGCATGTCAAGCAGATCATCGTCAAATGGTCCATGGTCAAGGTGCGTGTGGAGCATAGGGACGTTCACTCCCTGGACACCCGCTGAACGTGAACGTGTTGTGTCCAGCGGACCATCTGATCATCAACGCCCGTCAGGTCAAAAACCCCCTTCCTCGGACACTGAGTTTGAATCTCGCAGAACCGGTTTCGGCGCCGGAAGATTCATCGCAACGCATACCCTGGTCATGTCTTGATACCTTCACTGTACCTTTAAGTGTATTGTATGTGTATGTATATGTAGTCAACGTGAGTGTGCGCAACCTCCTCGCGAGCGCAAAACTTGAGCTTTCCCCGCGATCGCTGCGAACTTGCGAGCTTGGGCTGTCGATATAGGCAACTCACTCGGATAACGCGGGATGCACATCCGAGCGACGCCCCACGCCGGTCATGATTCTGGTCTCGTACCCCCGGCACTGTAGACGGTCTGCACGCGGGCGGAGGCTCTGAGCGTACAGTACTAAGAACAAGAACGAAAAGGACTCCACTGTCTCCGGTCGGTCTCCCGTAGGGTCTCTTTTGCGCGGCTGGAAGTGTCCAGTGCTCGAGAAGACGTTGGTTGAAGGACGGCGGCACATCTAGCGCAGGTGGATAGGGCGTCTATACGATCGTCAAGTTCCCTCCGGCCATAGATCATACAGAACGTCACCTAGGGCAAACCAAGATGAGTCAGGCCTTCAGCTTAGCTTCAAGGCTCAAGTTGTTCCTGCGGCACCGGCACACGCGCGCCCGAGAGGCACGGAGCATCGTACGGTGTACATGCGCACGCGGGAAGACGGCTCGGGCTCATGTGGGCCCACGCAGCTGTGCGCAAGTCCTTGTGTCTCAATCTGCGACGGTGTACATCAGCGTACATCGTGGAGTCGGGTTCTTGCATACATATGTGCCCACAGCTCCGTCCATCGATCATCGATCGGCTCTGGGCATGTGGAGAGGATGGATGCACGGAGTATGTACGACGCAGGGGGCAAACTCAAGGCTGGCACGGCCATCGTTGGCTGCGGCATGCGGCACCAGGCACACCAGGCCTCAGGATTGACCGCGCATGCGGGTGCGTATGTGCGCGCGTGTGTTATTGCAGGACCGTGATGGGAACGGACCGTGTATATCGGGCTGCAGCGAAGCGAAGAGCGAGGAGAAAAGAAACGGCCACAAGAGTAATAAATTGTATGAACTGCACCTCACTGAGAGAGCTTGATCGTCCGCTGGAACGGGGAGCGCGGAGTGGGGAGAGGTCAGCGAGCGAATTGGGAGCGACCGACGAGTGGACAGCGATGGCACACACCTGCAAGATCGCGTACCACGCGACAGCGACTTCCTGTAGTCGCTGCCGCAGCGCGCTCCTGCAGATCTCGCAGGAGAGCCGCGCGGCTGCGTCCATCTCGAGCGCAGACTGCAGCGCGCATATCGAGAGACCTGTGGGCATCGATTCAGTTCGTAAGTCGCCAACTCATCTCGTTGCACGTGCATGCATATGTGTATGTGCCAGAGACGACGTCCGGGCACGGTGCACTCACCTGGCACTGTATCCCAAGCAAGCTCGGCGATCGCCGCCGCCCACGTCTTCTGCAGCACCCTTTGCAGCGCATCTCCACACACCGCCGTCGGCGGGTGCGTCCGCGGCGGCCGCAGCACGATCGCCTTGAGCGCCGCGCGGCGCATCTCGTGGCACCCGAGCAGGCGCCTGAAGTACCCCGCGCCCATCTTGCCAACGAGCGCGTCCGAGAGCGTCGCGGTGTCGAACGCGAGCAGGTGTGCGGAGGCGGCGACGGCGACGGCCTCCATGTGGTGCTGGCCCGCAAGCGCGTACGTCTCGAGCGGGCGGCGCTCGGCGTGGGCGAGGACGAGCTGGTAGAGCGGCATGCGCGGCTCGGCGAGCTTGTAGACCGCGACGCCGTACTTGATGAGCGCGGCGAGCGCGAGCTCGACGGTCTCGAGCGTGGGCGCGAGGTGGAGGGCGGAGAGGCCGTACACGGCGTAAAGAACAATGCGGGTCGTCCCTGTGTCCTCCGGGACGCGGATGCTGGCGGGAGGAGGGACAGCGGCGAGCGTCTCGCCCCAGGCGTTCACCGAGGCGTGGAGGAGACGGTGTGTGTGGACGTAGAATGGGGTGCCGTCGCTGGTGACCAACACCATGTTCGGGCACTCTTGGGAGGAGTGGGAGAACGGGGCGGGGGAGCAGGCGTCCGGACATCGGTGCACGGACGCTGCCAGCTGCGTGAGCAAGGTCAGTTTGTGTACAACCCTGGTACCAAGAGAGAGACAGCGGGGCGTACCATGCTGGAGTCGGTTGTCGAGATATCACCCGTGGTGGCGGCCGAGCTGGAGGAATAGGTGGCAAGTGCTCAACAGAGGCCAACGTCACCGTGCAAACAATTCAGTGGGGACATAGTAAAGTCGACAGCCGCAGTCCGCAGTGCGCACCCGGAGCGGCTTGAGATGATCGGATGAGACGAACGTTGACCAGGCCCTCGGAAGCACACGCATACGAGCACTGCCAAGCAGGGCATGACGCGAGCCGTTGGTCATGATGGGTTTCATGGGAATGTCCTTCGCAGAGTCTGGGTCCAACAGGCCAGGGCAAAACGCTCTGGGCACAGCTAGCGGGTCTGGGTAGGCCCACGGGTACTCGTGCTTGGTAGGCGGACATTTGGATCAGACGTTGAGCCTGCGTTGAGCTCTGTACATGTTGAGCTCGCAGTTTTGGTACTCCATGTATGCACGATGTACACTGTCCTACATGTCAGAACCGCGCGAATGAAAGGCTCGCACATCAGTGCCAAATTTACAGTTGAGATGCCTTTCAGGGGCATGATCCCGTCCTGATTGACTACTGCTGTTTCCACGTCCCAAGCCCGAGTCGCCACTGCTGTAAAGAGTACCTCAGCAAGTGAGCATTCTATTTCAGAGTCGAACTCGACCTACCGACACTTGCGAAGCAAGAGGCGCGCTTCTCTTTATTGAGCGCGATTGGCACCGAGTCTAAGGCTCTGTCAGGCCCGGACATTGCGACCATGTCTCGCGCTCTGAATTCCGTCGTGACTCGTTACGTCGTAATGGCCTCCCTAGCCATGCAACTTGACATACTGGCAATGGAAGTCGTCAGTTTGAACCTGAGGCCTGAGCTCTACCTGCCAGTGGGAGTTGAGTGTAGAATTGGCACGGTCACGGCTCTACGCCACGCATGACGTTACGGTTCACTACGCGTCACACGTCACGTCCTGTTACACCGCGCACAAGGTACTTACTACTAATTCGTCGCCGGTCAACGGTGCCGGAAGGCTAGTAGGCTTCTGGGAAACCACCGACTCCATGTTTCGACGAGGCCGCGACATACGAGTTGTGGGGGGAGAGGAAGGGGTTAGCTCCGTCTGCCAGTGCTGGGAGGGTTTGAAAGAATCCGTCGGCGTACTAGCCTCGAAGCCTCGAACATCATCTTGTTGACTACTCACCGGATCGGTAACCTTTCTATCGAAGAGACAAGGCAGTGTGCCCCCGGATTCTCGCTCCGGCTGGTTGTACGGATGACCATACAAAATGCTCCATGATGCGGACCGCGGGCGCTCAGCGCGGCGATACCTCTGTTGTCCATCCAGTGCCGCACGCGCCCCGAGATATGATATGAAGTAACCCTGACACGGGAATTTGACGGGAATAGCTTTACATTGCATACAATGACAGCACTTGAACCATACAAGAGCGGGTGCGGGACCATATGGATGCATGCAGTGAGAGTAAGCAGGTGCTGCTTATGTACTTGTCCGTAAGCTTTCATGGTCCCTCAGGCTGGCACTGATCCACGATGACCCACTGTAAGCATCTGCACTCGGCAGCCTGAGAAAGGTCAGATTCCGTGGCGGCAACGCACATCGTAGATGTACATGTCCATGGCGTATATGTAGTGCTTTCCGAAAGGGGAGATGTGGTTTGAGAATAGCCAGAGCTCAGACCTGCGGTCGCTGTCGTCGAGGGATTAGGAAAGCTGCCAGTAAGGATCCGGATTCATACTGTCGCCGGTTATGCGCAGTCATGGAAGGGTTGCGCGTACAGTCAAAGGAGTCATCATATCGTTCTCTGGGCGAATTGAGCGTATTAGCAGGGTCTCCAAAAAGGTGCCGGGGGCACAGTAGACGCGACTCACCGGGACGGCCGCCCATTCCGTCGTCACCTCCTGTACACGCTGCTGCAGCATGCTTCTACACTCTACACAAGTAAGTTGGTCCATGGAAGCGTTCTCGAAGGCAGACTGCAGCGCAAATACCGACAGACCTGCATGGGTCAAGATCAGTGCGCTAGACTCGCTGCATCTCAAGCTCACGAAACTCACTGGGTATCAGACCCCACGCGAGCGCGGCCACGCCAAACGCCCAGATTTGTCTGAGCTTCCTGTCCTGGTGTCCGCCACATCTATCCGTTGGGTGGTGCGTTGGAGGAGGTCGTAGAATGATGGCCTTCAACGCCGCGCGGCGCATCGCGTGGAAGTCGAGCAGTCGCTTGAAGTAGATCGCGCCCATCTTCTCGACGAGCTCGTCCGAGATGTTCAGCATGTTGAAGGCAAGCAGGTGAGTCGAGGTGGCGACAGTGACGGGCTCCAGCTGGTACTGGCTGGCGAGGGCGTATGTCTCAATCGGGCGGGAGGGTGCATGGGCTAGGAGGAGCTGGTAGAGAGGAGTGTGCGGTGCCGCGAGGTGTTGGACCGCGACCCCATATTTGAGCAGGGCTTCAAGCACGCGCTCCATCGTCTCGAGTGTGGGGGCGAGGTGGAGACATGGCAGATCGTAAACGACGTGGAGGACAAGCTGGGTGGTCTGCGCATCTTCTGAGACGGTGAATGTAGTCGGACAATGTAGGCTGGTGAGTAAGCCACCCCAGGCATTTGCAGAGACGTGATGGAGCTGGCGCGAGTGGGTATACAGCTGGGTCTGATCCCGGGTGACAAAGACCACGTCAGGCGGCTCGCCCGCCGCTTGGTAGGTCGATGAAAAGGGGGCAGGGGAGGTTGTGCCAAAGTGTCGGTGGTACGGATGCGTACTGTACGACACCTGCTCTGGTTGTGTGAATTACGCAATATAGAGAGACCAATGAGTCTTGGAGTGTAAAGCGCACCGCTGTGGAATACGACTGTCGATCGCTTGTTCGGCGCCCGTGGCGCGGACCGGCGAGGTCAGACTCTTCGGACTGAGGAGCGACTGAGGGATGCATGGTGTTCAGTGACGAGGTAGGCAACAAGGGAGAGGGAAGCCAGGCTAGAGTCAACCATCGTCTAATACTGGAGTCAAGATAAGTGGCCTCGGCAGTTTTCTGAAATACATGGAGGGACGCATGACGCGCATCGCTGGTCACCTCGGGAGCAAGGCTTAACGATCACCGGCACCCCTCAGGCCTCCTTAGAATATGATATATGTTGTAATCGCCGTCGTGAGAATGAGGTGTTCGGAGAAGACTGCACAGGGTCAAAAAAAGTTTAATGTGTGCCGGACCACTCCGTTCCTGGACGACTGAGGTTAGTCCTGACGCATCGTGACGACATATGGGGATCAGTCAGAGAGACCGCGCGCGAAGAGCATGCTTCCCCTGTTGATGACTCAAGGTTATATGCATCGACACTACTACGACCTGCACGTAGTAGAACTGATCTGCAACTTGCAAGATGATCACAATGTCACAGGGAGTAAGTACTTACGTCACTCATTACGGTGATCGTCGAGAAAGAAGCTTCCAAGCCAAGGACTGCCCAGAGCGTGCCTACCTCGAAGACGGAGGAAACAAGGAAGCTCAACATGGCATCCTAGGACCCCTACTTCCCGGAAGACACTGCCAACAGTCGTTAATCTCGAACCCCGATGACTGAATGACGGAACGCCGTCGCTCGGATGACCATTGACTTGTATATCGCGCGATGCGTCTCGAAGCTCTGACAGGGTATTATATCCAAGCATGAATAGGTACGAGAGTTTGTATGTATGCCCTTGTTACAAATGAACGCCTGGTGAACTCCCAATATTGGTGATCATAGCAGGTGCAATACAACCGGGTGCATGGCTTCGCAGAACAGCACGTATAGGCACATGCCAGCTCTTCGTTGAAGTGCAAGAACCAGTCAACTCACCTCGATGTCTGCGCGGTGCCACTAAATCCCCAAAGATGTCGCACTTTCCACCACCAACTAGATGCGGCCGCCACGCTTGGTAGTGTCGTCATCTCTTCTGCGCTGAGCTTGTCGACTGTACTCTGGGCCATCAACTCGACCGACCAGCTTATCGCCAATTGCATCGCGTACGGGCAACACGAGTCTTCCCGTAGAGAACGGACTTAGCATAGGCTTTGCTCGTGGGCGTGGTGAGGCTGGGAGGAATCGGGATCGTGTGATTTGGGGAGTAGACGGGGCCGGTAGCGAGGTAGCAGAAGCGGACACCGCTGGGCTTGCCAAAGAAGCGTTCGTCGTTGTCAAGACCGCGGACGAGGGTTTGCAGGCGGCGTAGATCGGGAGACGGGGCGGGGAGACGTCGGCGGCGATGAAGCCGGTGAAGGAGACAAGGACGGGCCCCAATGCCGCGACGCGTCGTAGCTGGGGGAGAAGGGCACGGGTGAGGAAGAAGGAGAAGATGGCGTTCTTGGTGATGACGCCGAGGATCCACTCTTCGGTATATTCATTGATCCTGATGGCGGCATGGGCATATGCAAGCAGGCAGAAAGAATGGGCAACTGACCTCTCTGGGAGCACCTCTGAGCCGCCTACGTTGTGGAAGACGAGCGTGATGTGTAAGGCCCTGTATGGCTCGAGCAGCTGGTCAAAGTCATGGCTGGACTCCTCGGCGTCGGCGTCGGGCTTCTCTGGGACGACTGCACGGAGATGCTCGACGACCTTCTGAAATTTTGACTCTTCTGAAATTTTGACTTGTTGCGGCCGTGGAGGATGACATTGAAGCCCTGCCTGAGGAGCTTGGCGGAGAGGGCCTTGCCTATGCCGTCTGTCGCGCTGGTGACGATGGCATAAGGAACGGGGCCATGGCGGAATTTATGAACAGAGGAGGGGCGGATGAGATACAAGCAGACGTAAGATGCGAGACGGTAGAGATGGGGGAGGGCGAGGACACCAGAGAGAGCACAGAGGACAGTCCAGGGACACGGCAGGGACGAGGTCGTCCATCGCTGTCGCGGTCGCCGTGAGAGGTGGAGGGCTCCCGGCTCGTGATACGAGGCACGTGCTATGAGCGCGTCCCCTGGGCGCGGGCGCCTGGCGCATTCCTATCCTCGTACTACTATGCCCCCAGACCGAAGCACTACAGCTAGTACGGCAGTGAGCCATTTCGAGTCACGCTGAGTTTTCAAATGAATGTGGCCTTTGAGATTAACGTTCATCGATCATCGCCTAGTGACTAGTGAACCCTGCTACTGATAAAACAAGAGACGAAAATCTGCCACGCTGGGCATTGCAAACCCCGCGCACGGACATCAGTCCGATACTGACTTGGATACACCCTCCTTCATGTCATCGAGCTCTACGGCTGAGTCGTATGCACTGCGGTTCCATGTCTTCGCTTTACCGAGGAGGAAGCCAGGGTGGAAGACGTTCAGGGTGAACATGGCGAACACAATCATCAAACCGTCGAGCACGTCTGCCGAACCAAAGAAAGGAAAGCCGTAGCCCAGTCAGTGACGCAGAACAGGGTATCAGTGGGGAGATGCGGACTGACTGAAATAGGTTTCTGTGGCGATGATCCTCCCCAACCACCCGTCGGCCAATTCCTATGTATATGGGCGCACGATCGTTGATTACAGTGAGAGAGATCACTCGAAGACCGTGTGCTTACGACAGTACGGTAGACGGATCGGATAAGAATCCAAAGGGCGTCGAGCGCAAGGCCGCCGATCATGAACTTGACCCCGCGGTCGAGGGTGCAACGCTTCCGAGAGGACGCGACGCCCGCCCGCGAGAAAGGCTTGTCGTAGTGGTACCGGAGAAGGAACTCGGCGGCGAGGAACAGGTAAGTGCAGAAAGCGACTGGAAGATGATCCAACATGTTAGTGACGAAGCGCGGAAGGTTGCAGAGTAGGATGGGAGAGGCTGACTCAGTTGGAAGACGATCCCGCCCAGCATGATATGTCCTCCCTAATTGGTGATAGCGCAATATGAGTCTCCAAGACGTAGTGGTTCCATGCGTGGTACACGTACCGGCTGCGCATTCTTGTTGTTCTGTACGGCAATGGAAGCCTTCGCGCCCCCAGCTGCCTGGACGAAGAGGGCTATGACGTCGCAGCACAGGAAGATGATCGTGTCTGTCCGTTCTGTTAGGCATTCGCTCTCTGTGTTGTCGGAAATGTGGGAAGACGCACACCACTTAGCCTGCAAACGGCTGAACTGCTGTCCTAAACGTCGAATGATCTCTCCGAGAATGATGAAATTGGCGGCGATCAAGGGCGTTGGCGCGATGATGGTCGCGATGATTCTGTGTGCCCAGAGTGGGTTTGGGGTGACATGAACAAGAGATCGGGCAACGCACTGTATCATGAAAGGGGTAATGTCTCGTGGGTTCTTGCTGTTCCATAACCTGCCGCTCCATCCAAGTACTTCCAGGAGGCCGGCGAGCGTAGCGGTGCCCAGCAGCCACCATAGCCGGCTCTTAATCGTTTGAGCCAGATGAAGCACTGTGGTAATGAGTATCAGAGAGAGCATCTGGAAGACCCAAGCAGGAGAATAAGAGACTCACCTGATGATATAGCAAAGACAACGACCATGAAGATGCAGACCCATTCCGTCGGGATGTAACCGTACGGGCTAACGCGAGAGCGGACGATTGAAGCAGGGTCTGGGGATGTATCAGTCACTCCGGCAAGAATGCAGGAAGGCTCGTCGTACACACCTCTACCCGTCGAAGACGTTGCGTCTACAGATGCCATTTGGGCAAATTGGGGGTGAAGCTGATAAGAGAGAATGAGGAAGGGCCGAAGCAAGCGGAAGAGAGAGCCATTTTATATTGGTCGAAAGGGCGCGGATACCGGGAGGGGCTCGAAGAGAGCAGTCCGGCAAACAAGTCTCTAGCCGGGACAAGAGCCAGAAGTGGTCTTTATCATCACTGAAATATTGACTGCCATGACCGGATATCGTCTCTCCTCTCATCTCCCGGATATCATCCCCGCCCGAAATGGCAACAGGTCGGAGGAGTCTGTCACTGCCACATATTACCCACCACCCACCGTGGTTGCCCGCAGCGCCGTGGCGTACCTGATCTCGTAATCTCTCAGCACAGACAGGGAGCTCTGGTAGCTTCCGGTGACGGTAATCCGGTCGTCGCAATACGCCGGAACTTCGTTGGCTCGGACTGTTCGCAGTGCGACCTGTCCAATGTTTAGTATATCTTCGACGACGTGGTGCTAACTCAGAGTGAGCTGGAGGCGTGTAGGCGTTGTGAAACGCTATTGGCTCTAGGTCAAGACAAGCTATAAGTAGGAGCATGACTGGGACGCAATCTACTGCAAGGGGTTCCTAAAATAGATCGTCCGACTTCGCAATAAATAGTGCACATGCAGTGAGCAACGAGCGCATTAGAGGAGCCTAGGGGTAGGTATCCGTCTAGAGAAACCCTTCTAAAAGACATTAGCGGAGAAACGACAAAGAGAGGCACGTTCAGACGAGCACGTATTCGACCGTGAAGCGACACTCCTTAGAGCAAGTATGACACCATCGAGAGACCGGCGACGGCCGCGAAGACGAGCGAGGGAGCGCTGCTAGTCAAAGTGCTTGCGGCGTTCTGTGATCCCGACGTACGAGACGAACCGTCCGAATTGGATCCGTCAGACGGACTCTGGGTGTCGATCGAAGATGATGGCAGCGTGGCTTGCGTGGCGACAGACTGCGTCTCGATCTGCCCAGAGCCGATCATGACCTGCACCCCGACGGACGGGACACCGTCGACGACGACGAATACGACTGTGTGCACACAGACGTGGTGAGCTCGCGCACATGGGGATGGAAGTAGACCGAGATGGTGGGAATACGAGGATAGGGCTACTTACGTGCTGGGCCCGGAGGGAACATCGCAGGGTTAGGAGGCATCTGCGAAACGTGCAGGACAGCGCCACCATCCGCGTTGCCGGTGTAGGACATGCCGAGCTCGAGCATGCGCTGTCCCATGCTCATGGTATGTGTCGAGAAGCCGGTGCGGAGGACGATAACTTTGGCCTTCTGGACATTGTTCACGTCGCCCTTGAGGTCATCATTTGTGAGCGTCACGTTGAAGTAGTCGCCACCGTATCCGAGCGAGCTGAGGATGCCTTCAGGTTCTGGACGGCGTTCGTTGTAGTACTCGGGGTAGAAGTACTCGACGCGGTACTCGGTCTGGAACTTGACGTTGTCGACAGCGTAGTCTGCATGTGGGTTCGACCCGGCAACGAATACGGAGCCTGCGTGGACGCGTCAGCCATCATCCAACAATGGGCCGTAATGATTGGCTATATGCGAGTTCGTTTGATGCTCACCATCTGGGAGAAGGGTTGCAGACGAGTGGTACATTCGTGGGACGGTGCTCGGGGAGAGGCCATCGCGGGACCAGCGTTTGCCCATGGGGGCGCTCGGATCGTACATGCTGGGCATGAGGAGCGCGTTATCGGCGTAGGACTCGTTGATCGTCCACGCCTCCTTGCCGTACCCCGCCGTGCCGGTCTGCGCGCCGTTGAGCATCAGGATCTTGCCATTCGGCAGGTTGATGAGGTTGCCCATCACCCGACCCTCGGGGAGCGGGTCGTCGTCGACGTACGACCCAGACTCGTCTGGCGTGATGCGGACACACGAATCGGACGCGTTGTAGGCCGCGATGTTCCAGTCCGTCTTCCACTGGTCCGGCTGCAGGCTCGTCCCGCCACAGAATAGGAGCGTGGCGGTATAGTTGTTGTCGGGCGTTAGGGGGAACATGGTCGAGCCACCGCTAGCAGGGTATACGCGGACAGCGTCTTTCATGTCATCGAGGGGTGTCTCGACTTTGGTCTTGTAGTCCAGAAGAACAGTCTTCCAGTTTGACTGCATGAAGAGCTTGCCGGAAGGCAGCATCCATGTGAGGGGATATAGGTTGGCTGGCAGGGTAGTCGCAAGCAGGTTAGAGTGCACGAGCTCGTGGTTGTCCGTTGGGGGGAAAATCTCCCACGTTGGGTTGTCCTGGTACTGCGCGTTCACATAACCTCCCCATTGACATCCACCGATCTTGTGTGTTACATGAGTCGTCAAAACATGCGCGGGGTGAAGAGACACTGACGATGATAGCAGAGCCGTCTTCAAGTGTCTCGCTGATGTCGATGATATGTCACCTTCGTTCCGTAGAGGGTTCAATATATAGAGGGACTTACACAGTTGGATACCACCGTCGCGTCGTCATCGGAGTCGTGATCACCCAATCACAGTTTCCGTCATCGCAGGGTGTGACCAACCTAGGACATCTCGCAGTCAGAATAATGCGACAGTATGCTAGCAGAGCGCGTATGTTCACCGGACTCTGCAGAGAAAAAGTGTCATGAGCACTTGTTTCCTGCGTGGTCCAGAGCAATGATTCATCGACATACGAGTTTCCGCCATCAGGGTCATCATATACGCCTCCACCATTCTGGCTGTCCGCAGTGTCGCCTCCAGCCTTCACGGCTTGGTTGCCGCCGACGTTGAGCCACGTCCCGTTACCGAGAACGACACCCCCGGCGCAGAACGAATTGGTGACTACGTCCATGGAGCGGGCCTTGTTACTGCTGATAGAGTACTCTTACAACAGAAAACGAGCCCAGTATCAGTGCCAGACGTACTATTGGCAAAGCTTTCACTCACCTGATGCCCATGCTGGATGGCCATTGATCTTTCCAGGGTTGTTCTCAGTCTTGTCAACAATGTAGACCTTGTCCGGTGTTCCCAAAAAGATCTACGAAAGGTCAGTACTTCATAGCTGAGGACAACGACCGGACGAACCTGCTGCGCGCTAACGAGACTGTCACCCACGATCTCGAACGAGCCGAGAGGAGCGTCCGATCTCTCCGGCTGGCCAGGTTTGGGAATGGTCGACTGAGCGTACACCGAGGCAAAGAGCGACATCGACGCAACGGCGGCGCAAAGATGAATCCTATGTGCGCGATCCATGGGGGCAAGAGTGCGGATGGCAAGAACCAAAGATTATGTCTCGACCACTAATGCTGAGCCAGGAGGAAGGGCCGTCAAAGGATAGGTGGTGGACCGAGGGCAGAGGATGTGCAGACAGCGCAGTTGTATCTAGTTAAGAGTATGGCGCGGTGCATGATTCCTCGGTTGAGTGCTGGATGGATGCCTACTGGTTGGAGTCGTCCGGGCCAGCGTTGGTCAGCTATCCTGCTTCAAGAGCGTCATAGAAGGTATACTTACTGTTTACATTACTTCCCGGAGACGGTTTCTCTGAAGGCCACCATGTTCGATGCTTCTTTCCCGGCCACAGGGAGTTCGTGGAACCCACATCAATGGATGTGTGCGCTGTACTCCATTTCGGCTCGTCAGCATGACTTCTTTCAGATAGTAGATTCAACCGATTACTTGCTGGTGGTATGTGCGTAGTACCTGCATAGTGAGAAGGTAGGGCGGACGAGAAGGAGAAGGAAAGTCGGTCGAGTCCGGAGAGTAGGGCAAATGCCCCAGGCGCCTGAGGCGCTCCTCCCTTGCGCTGGGCCCGGATCAAGCCGCCTCCAACTCCGAAGCGCCGGAGCAAAGCCTGCTCCCAGCTGTTCGCTCTGAACCTGCCCTCATCGTCGCTACCACTAACGCATATCTGATCAATCGCGCGCTATGCATGCTCTCTCAGCTTTGCGTTGTGACTAGGGCAACTAAGAGACTGCTCGCATCTCGGTCCTAAAGACGCCCACCAAATCTCTCCTCCCGAATCGCACCTGGCCGAGACTTCGATATACAACGCTTCCCATACATCATCGCCCTTCGCAACTTCCCTAGGCCTTTGGGTATTGTAATGGAGGGAACGCATCGTGTGTCAACCACTAGCACTGGGATCTGCTTGCACGGGCAGCTACAGTCCGATCAAGTGCGCCACGGCTCAGGTTCCTACACGAACATCCAACTCCATCGTGATCGCTACGTCAGGTCTTCCAGCATGGGCGCACATAGCTAAGGCTCGCGGTGGCCGTCTGTACCTTGCTCTAGTTAGCCGGTCACGAATGTTCCTAGGGCCCGTCTACGAAGTCGAACGGAGTAGGGAACTTACATACCGAGAACCCAGTCTCCCTTGGGAAGCTGCTTCCCGTCGACCTCTCGAAGCACGCAGGCTTCGATATCAATCCGTCAGCTCACGGTTGCATGCATCAGGGCTCGTCGCAACGTTCGAAGCACTGGGAGCTCGAGTCTGACCAACGTATCTCGGCTCGACGCTCGCATGCACCATTGAACGTCCTACTGTGGCCCTTTGTTTTTGGGCTGGTGTTGACCCCGTTAGTTCTCTCCTCCGAGTTACTCTTGAGCTGCATGGTATGTGACGGGTATGACGAGCTTGCTCTGGTCCGCCCATTCGTTGCTTTTAATGATTTTGAATTGGTTGTTCTCTGCGACTACTTTGATGGAGAAGTTGCGCTGCAGATGCGCACTTTGGTCACATCGGGACGTGCGTGAAAAGACTCGAAATAATACCCAGCATACCGTCTTGCGGGCACCTCTCCCGGCCAGTCGGTCTGCTGCCTCGTCCGCATGGTGTCCCTGCCCCCGGGACTGTCAGCCCTCTCTGGAGTCCCACACTCAGTGCGTAAATGCACTTCCTCCCGGCAGTTGTGTTTCGGTTATATATTCTCGCGTATGGTCGGCACGACTTGACCATGCTACAGTGCGCCCAGGCCAACATTCGCTGACCGCGAGGACCTTGACAAGCCTACGGGACGATGGGGACTTACGCATTACGCGCTCCGCCAAAAATAACAAATAAAATAAACATACTCAGCATATGTTGAATAGACTTCGCTCTATTGAACGGAAGATGCGAGAAACACGCAACGCACCTAGCTTTAGGCGTATTCATTACAATAGCTCAGGAATACTCGAAGCCATGCATGAGTCATGACATATCATTGAGTGTACACAAGTCCCGTAATCAAGAAGGTCACGATGATCAAAGTCGCCGTCGTCAGAACGCTACGTGATAGATACCCGTGGTCATGGCCATCTTCTGCTCCTCTCTCGGGATTCTTCAGCTCAGGTGTCCAGAAAATGCTCGTCGAATGGACAATCGGGACTGAACTCGTATATCGTGTTCAGTGCGCGCGTGGATAACGTACGTACGGTGGAAGTGTGGAGTGCCAGAGGTGGGATACGGAGAGAGGAGGATCGGATGCGTTGATGATAGCCTTACTTATGTCTTGAATGGTAGGTCAATACTAGATCGTCCTCTGTCGGGAGGAAGTGGGTTGAGAATTGCTGCGCGGAGTAAACCAGTGGACGAGACATACCTTTACAGCAATCCACTCCATTGTCACTTGCTGTATGCGCTGCTCAAGCATAGCCCTACACCCGTCACACGACAGCATGGCCGCGGTATCCTTCTCAAAGACGGAGCGCAATGCACGAGTAGACAGGCCTAAAGCGACCCGACAGGTATTAGCGATCGTCGCAGCGAGATCCAATGATGCGTACCAGGGTCGGAGGCCCACGCGAACCCCGATACAGCGTGAGCCCAAGCCGTCGTCAATGCGTCTTGGTCCCGCCTTCCACACGTCTTCGTCGGTCGGTGCATCCGCGGCGGAAGCAAGACGATCGCCTTGAGCGCGTTGCAGCGGCTCTCATGGGAGCACAGCAGCCGCTTGAGGTACACCGCGCCCATCTGGACGACGAGGTGGTTGGATAACGTCGAGGCGTCAAACGTGAGCAGGTGGGCGGACGTGGCGACCGCGATAGCGTCCATGTTGTACTGCCCGGCGAGGGCGTACGTTTCGACAGGGTGGAAGGGTGCATGGGTGAGGACGAGGTGGTAGAGAGGCGTGCGGAGAGTGGCGAGCCTGCAAACGGCGACACCATACTTGATGAGGGCAGCGAGGGCATTTTCGGTCGTCTCAAAAGAAGGGGAGAGCCGGAGACATGAGAGACCGTACACCAGGTGCAGAACGACTTGAGTGGTGGCTGCGTCTTCTGCCACGTCCACAGGAATAGGGCGGGTGGCACTGGTGAGCATCCCGCCCCAGCCGTTGGTGGAGGCATGAAGGAGACGCCGCGAATGGACGTAGAGCGGGGTTTGATCCTGCGCAACGAGTATCACGTCTGGAAGGTCGCCCATGACTTGGTAGACAGGAGAGAACGGCGTCGCGGAGGCTACGTCGATATGGAATGATGTGATCTGTGATGAAGCGTGTCAATATCCGCAGGTGGTCAATTCCAGCTGAGAATGGAGCGCACCATCGGTGAGTCGCTCGAGTGTGGGGGGGTGCAATTTGCCGTGTGCCCCCGCCGAGGAGCGCGAAGCAGAGGCCTATATATACCGGCGATGGGCTGAAGTGACAGTGCAGAGGCTCTGAATCGGGTGCATCCATCTCCGCATTGGGCTGAGGATGACGCACATCGCGGTCATTAACCGCTCACCTTCACTGTAGTGCGCGGAACGAAAGGCCAATATGATACCAACACGCTCAGGATCGAATAGTACCACCTGTCCTTGCTCGCACAGGAGGTAACATCAAAGACCCGGGCGAAGGGGTTTTTACATGCGTTGAGATGTGTGTAGCCCTTCGGAAACAAATTCAGCATGAGAACGTGAGTCACAAGGGAGAGTGTAATGTGGTTCAACCGCCATTGAATCTCATCCTCATCGATGATCTTGGCACTAGTAGGGCGATTGGCGGCTCTGATGTCGATGACAGCTTAGTCTCCCCTAGGCAGACGATGAGGACCTATTGCCGTGAGGGATGGACGGTATTGACAGCTGGTCTCTTACCCGAACGTACTGACTCACAGCCGCGGTGGTGGAGGCGACCGGCACGGGTTAGCCGGATAGCGTACGTAAGCAATTCACAGCTGCGGGCGCTTGGACTACCAGCCTGTGGTCAACGTTCGAAGTTCCTCCATCGGACATCCTCAATAATGTGGGTGAGACAAACGTCACCGGTGAGTCCCCCGCGTTGTTCACTCTTTGTGGTCACCCACCATCTCAAATCCACCGAGTCTGTAGGCACCGAGTACTACTCATGAAGGTTAAGATAGCACTGCCGATCGCCTGCGTCACCGTGGCACAGCAAACTGATTATGCCGGTATCCCGACATTGTTTAGCCTCACATCAGATTGCATCTGGACGTCTACAGACGTCTACCTAGGTCTACCTCCGAGTCTGTCTAATACTAATAGGCTTAATAGCTCCGCATCGCGCAAGCTCAGGGCGAGACTAGCGGCCCTGCGTCGTCGATCTGAGAAGGTCTTATACCTGCGTCTCACTTGGAATGATTCCATATCGTAGTAGCGGCCGCGCAGCTGCGATACTACATATACTGAGGGCCGATGGACGCAAACGTGTGCACTCCCCGTCCCTCCTCTCACCATCAGTGTGTCTTGCTAACTCAGGCCCTGCGCCCTCTTCCTTCGCTCTGCAGACAAGATCCCCGTTCACCCTCCATTGCCATTTTCCCTTGCGACGACAGCATGGGTGCCCTGATCGAGGCGCTCACGAGTACCGCGGGTGTCGCGTTCCTCTCCGTTATCGGTATTTGGGTGATATTCTACAGCATCTCCGCCATCCGATGGCGGCGTCGGAGTCATGGACGACCGCTACCCCCAGGACCGAGGGCTCCGCCATTCATTGGGAACGTCGCGCATATGGCGAAGCCTGAGGTGTGGCGTGCTCATACAGAGCTCTTCAAGCAGTACGGTGAGTGCACTGTTCCGCTTGCTCACTCCTCCACGCGCGCGTTCCGAGAACGTCTCTGCTGCCCAGGCGATGTTGTATACCTCCCCGTCCTCGGGTCTAGTATCGTCATCCTCGGAAGTGAGGAAGCGATGTTCGACCTCCTTGAGAAGCTGGAGTCCCCTGTGACGTCAGATCGAGAGCAGACTCCACTCATCGCTCTGTACGTTCTTCTGACAAAAGCCCACTGCATTTCCGACATTGACTCAGTGTGATGATTCCTACAGCTCGGGTCAGGACTTCAACTTCGCGCTCATGCCATACGGTCATCAATGGCGAGAACATCGCCGAGAGTTTTCGCAGCAGTTCTCAACAGTCACCGAGCTTCATGAACACATCCAACGGACTTCCGCCCAACTGTTCCTTTTCAAGTTATTGAAGGACCCGGAGAACCTGCTTTCCCATATCCGGTAGTGAGCACCTATTCACCTCACAATGCGCCTCGACTTCGTCTCTGCGCGATGCTCATTCAAATTGTCGCACACGACCGTGACAGTTCGTTTTCCGCAACGATAGTGAAGGCCGCGTATGGCCTCGAAATCGCCGAGTCGAAGGACAAGAACATCGCCCTTATGGAGAGCGTCCTGGAGGGCTTTCAGGCCTTTGCTCCTGGACGGTTCCTAGTCCAGTACCTCCCCATCCTTCAGCACGTTCCTCTCTGGATGCCCATTGCCGGTCGGCAGTTGCGGGAACTGTCCGTCTGGCGGGGAAGCGCTCACAGGGTCAAACAGACCCTTTTCAGTATCACAGAGAAAGCAGTGGTGAGTGCGTCAATAAATCGTGATTGATTACCCTGGATATCTGAGCAGACTGTTCTGGACACGCGTGGCACATAGGAAGAAGGTGTCGCACCTCCATCTGCGGTCGCGAACATTCTGCGGGAGATAGATGGGGAGGGCAAGGATATGGCAGCCGAGCTTAAAGAGATTGCGAAGAATGTAGCGGTGACTGCGTTCGAGGGTGAGTCCAGACAGTTCGAGTCGGACATGTCTTGAACGGCTCACGCTGGTACTGCAGGCGCCGTCGATACGGTATGTCTGAAGCAGCCGTGAGCTGCTGTCTACTGATCGCTAACCTGAACGTGATAGACCTACACCACAATACAATTCTTCCTCATCGCGATGTCTCTCAATCCCGCTGCGCAGAAGAAGGCACAAGCCGAGCTTGACGCAGTCGTCGGTGCATACCGTCTGCCCCTCCACAAGGACCGGCCTTTGCTTCCGTACCTCAACGCCGCGATCAAAGAAACCATACGATGGCACACCAGCGGGCCTATCGCTATTCCCCACTTCACAAACGACGATCTCGAGTACCGCGGGTACTTCATCCCCAAAGGCACGACTCTCATTCCCGTGATATGGTAGGCGTCCGGCGTCCTATCGGTATCACGCAATGTGCTTCTGACATGTGTGCTGTGTCCAGGGCGTGTTTCAACGATCCCAAGGTTTTCCCGGACCCGGAACGCTTCATCCCAGAGCGTTTCTTGCGCGATGGCGAGCTGGACCCGACCGTCCGCGACCCTGTCGACTTCGCCTTCGGCTTTGGTCGGCGGTACGTCCTCCCCACCCGTTCCTTCGCCTCTATGTGGTTCTCAAGCTGCACCTTCTCTGCAGGAGATGTCCTGGCATTGACTTTGCGTCCGCGTCGTTGTTCATCAACGCTGCGATGGTCCTGCATACGTTCGACATCCTGCCGCCTCTGGACGAGAACGGGAATGTCGACCTCCGCGAGCCGGAAATCGTCGGAACGATGGTGACGTACGTACAAACAACAGTCGGTGTTACCATTTGCTGACCCTCGTCTCGATTCGTCACATCGTCGCAGGTACCCCAAGGAATGTCGTGTCAGACTGAGGCCGCGCTCTTCCCAAGCGGAGGCCTTGATTCGCGCCGCGAACGAATGATGCACTACTCCACTTGGTGTGTTGATTGGTGACCGTACAGCTCCGTACAGACAGACAAGGATAGGATGAAGGCGGCCGTGCTTCGACCCGGAGTCGCGCTCAACGTCTGCTTTGTGAGCTCATGACGTGTTGATCGAGAGGTGGGCTAACCTCGTCCAGCTCGGGACTAGGTGTATGCGCTGCAATCCTGGTCACTAATAGTACGTATTGTAAATCCTAACATGGCAACAAATTGATATTCAATCGATATGTTTATTGTGAGCGTTCTCGACCCGTTCCCTAGAGTACCATGCGAGTCTCTTCCGACCCATAGTACCTGTGGGTTCCAACGTCATCGCCGCGGCGCGTGCTACGTCGCCAATCCCCTTGCTATTTTGGGACAACTCTGAGGCGAGGTCATATCGACAGCTCAAAAGTAGTATAGACGCCGCACACTCCTCCTTACCATCGTACCGCCACCAGTGAGTCGACCAGCGACCTCCTTCTGTGTTCTCTCTCCTTTCTGCGTGCCACTTGCCTCTTAGCTTGGTCCTAAACTTATTTAATAGCTTATCTGAGTCCCTTTCCAGCCGTCTAGGTTCTCTCAAGCAAATCTCACTGCATGTCAAAGGTCCGTAGGTCGGGGTCGCCTAGCAAATTCCCGTCAACTTAAGCAGACCTAGACAGACGTCCTATGTCACGTAGACGGAATTTCACCTAGCAAATCCCCCGCAATCTGAACAGTAATAAGCAGACCTAGCGCCGGCTTGATCTAGGCGAGCTAGACAAGGGGTGTGTCTATGTCTGCTTATCAGAGATAGCCGCACCTAGTAGCGGCCATAGATTTCCTGAGGAGCCCGTGAACTTTACCGTCTTTTGGACCGCCATGCAAACATTCACTACTAGAACTGATGGAACACTTCCTTATAACTGAGAAGAATATGTTGGATGAGTTTGTGAGCTTAATATCAGTTCTGGATTACAAGCTAACCTTCTCGACGAGTAAGTACTGTGTCCGGACTGGAATATGATCTATCCGGGTCATGGTATACCTCAAAATAATCCCGAAAGGTGGCGGGAGACTTCTGAACTATCTAATGAGTCATCACACTGAATTCCAGAGTTAAATTACACCATACACTTCGCGAGAGGAGGAGGAGACCTCACGGAGGAGGGGTAGACAGACATAGACTGCGTGCGCGTCTACATGGCGTAGACACAGGGTGTGTCTATGTGACGTGGTCACGGATAGTCAGATATAGGCGAAAATAGACGAAGTCGCCCTACGTGACATAATCTCACGTGTGACTATGACAGCTAGCCTTGCACGACCTATAATATGTCGGAAAAAGCCGACAAGCATCCTGCAGTGGGTGCAACCACCGGAATATGACGGTCACAATGCGGTCAGAATCTCGAGAATATGAGCGGATTATGGCGCGATCACATACCTAATATGACCTGTCCATAATCTTGCTGTAATAAGAATATTCTGACCACGTTATATTTGGATTATAACCTCCTGGCGCGCCTAAAAAGGCCTAAGGCTCCTCCGAGTGCGAGGGCGAACGCGGACTTCACAATGTTTCTTCTTGACCATCACCACCTACCACCACCTCGGCTTCTAACTCACAACTCCCTCAGTTCCTCTGGATGCAGTCCTCTCCAAACTCTCTTATTGTTTGATCCCTCAACTCGAGGTGAGTACATATCCTCTTGCAAGCTTCAATTCTCGTACGGCAGCCCGTGTATCACACCCGGGATCAGACGATAGATGGTTACTGTGAGATATGTGTGCATATACTGCGTGAGTCATATCTTTGAAACCACGTAGTACGACAACAACTGTCACTGATAAACCTTCACATCCTGTGCGGCCTCGGAGCTTCACTATGTGATCGTGCAGTAGCGTGCACAGAGCGATGAGTCCTCTTGAATGCATAATCTCTCGTACTACTGACTGATCGCGACCTGTGTACGCACATGCCCACTAGCACGTCTCTCCGCGCCACGCTGCTGTTGATAGAAGTGAAGTCACACATGGGACACGATCTCGTCGTCTGTCCTTGACTTATCTTACGTTCCAGCTGCGCCCTTATGTCAGAACTGGCCCAAAACATAGGTGAGCCTGTTCAGCAGTGCATGTATGCAACTGCTACTTCGTGTATGCTGACGTCTGATGTGCAGCATGTACACCCCGCATACCCCGCCAAGCTGGGTACTAGTCCCGGAACCTGTTTCTCCCCCAAGCTAGCTCCGACTTCTGCGAGTCGGACACGTCGCGCGCTTCTACCGCACTTCTCGACGAGAGTCTCATAAGTTAAGCTAGTTAAGCCTCGAGCTTTTGGAACGGAGATGTCGGTCATGCAATTATGGTCATCTATGTTGTACATTCGCATACCTGTACATATACCTATCGAGAGAATATACATACATCCAGAGCGAGCTCAACGTTCACGAGCACTGGCACTGGCAAGCTATACAAAAATTATATCCTAGCAATATCCTAGTCTGGATCAACCGGGACGCTTTACCCCCTCTTCGGCATTCCGGTTTTTGATCATCACGTGCGGCTGTCTACACGTCAACACAGGCAAATAACACGCCCTCTCACGCAACAAGCGCCAGTGCGCGTTTCTCATGACATGTACGCTCCCCTACCTCAGTCCTCCCATTTCTCCGCCATAGGGACTCCCGGAACATCGGCACACGGTAGGAAACGGTGCTGATATGTCACGTCTTTGTGAGTGTGAACCAATTTTAGCCAGAATGTTGCTGATCATTTGTTCCAACTTCCGACAGCAGGATGTATGGGTGCTGCATACGAGACTACTTACGCTGATCACTAATCGTAGACATGTAGCTAACTTTTTCTTGTTGGACTAGAAAGCTAGTGCTGCATTAATACTCGACAGACTTGAGTGAAGACATCTAAGCCGATGTGTGTCCTTCCGGTGCCAGTGATCAGATGCTGGTATGTAAGCACACTGCAGTTAACAAGGTTAGAAACCTGGCGATCTCTCCAACTCGGACTCTTCAGACTCAAAGCTAGCTATTGGCATTGTTTGTTACTCGAACAATTGATCTTACCTGGCTCATGCATTGACTACTCGTATAATCTCGACAGTGGATGCCATGATGGGGTGGCCTGATTCATTCTCCTTCCCGAACACAGTCACTGTCAGTCAATTTCCACCCATGGACTCGTGTAGCATGCTAGCAGGATACCTCTTACCCGCAAGCTCTGGAGACACTGACTGATTTTCTGCCATTAGTGCTAAATCTACTATAACCCAACTGGAGACAACTACCGTGGAGTAGCCTAGACATGTAATGAGTATGACTAGACCGTCAGCAGTATGACATAAAAGTATGTCATCCGTCTCACGTCGCAAGGATTCAATTGGTCCATCACCGTATAGACGCCGAAGCTCGAAACATAGTGCCAAAGAGGGGGTAATCGACGTGTGTGCTCGCAGACCATGATACAGAAAGATCGACTATCATCTTTCAATCATGGTTAGCTACGGAGACTAGCAATATCCAGCCTGCTGAGCCCGAACCTGACCCGAACCCGGCGTGGGCGCCCCAACAGGGGACCCTGATTGTCATCATACTATGACCCTGGCAGAATGTCGTACATATCTTGTCAGTAATACGACCGTATTCCGGACATTCGCCTCTTATTGTGACGTTGTCATAATGCCGCCGAAGTCCCGTAAGAATGTCGTCACAATCCTGATATTTCGGCGCCATTATGACAGGTCATAATCCGGCGGCTGCACGCAGTGCTGATGAATCCAGAGGTGAGGCGCATCCGGATTGCCCAGGATAGGCTGTTGATGGGCAAAAAAGGGCTATTGGATGAGCCAGATGTGGTGGATACTGCCATAGATAGACAGGAGAGGGGGAAAAGATGGAGATTGGATGCTGACTCATCCAGATGAGCCTGCCGAAAGTTCCGACAATTATTAGTCCTCTGACATGCAGTGTCTCATGGCAGGCACGACCTATATTTCGGCGGCGGAAAATGATGTGCTAAATCCCTCCGATGATAGCCTATGCACGTGTTTCCCCGTACATTCTGTAGGCCTAATAATGTGACATTTTCCGTCCATTTTTGTGCACTATTGGGCTGTCGAAAGGGATGCCTTTGCTGGTGTCATAAAAGGTGGTCAGAAAAGAACAAGACAGGTAAGATTCATTGTCTCTTTCATGGGCAGGGGTCGAAAAATATCGAGACAGGTAAGATTTATTGTCTCTTTTCAAAGGCAGGAGATGAAAAGAGACAACAAATCGTACCTATCTTGTTTTTTTCTGACCACCTTTTTTGACACCAGCAAAGGCATCCCTTTCGACAGCCCAATAGTGCACAAAAATGAACGGAGAATGTCACATTATTAGGCCTACAGAATGTACAAGGAAACACAAGTGTAGGCTACCATCAGAGGGATTTAGCACATCATTTTCTGCTGCCGAAATATAGGTCGTGCCCACCATGTCTGCGCCCGCGTCGAAGCCGCGTCTCCCCAGTGAGCGCTCGTCGACTTCAAGTTGACAGCGCAAGTCTCCTCTCCCTCCTCCTTCCCGTTGAGGTCGCGCGGACACTGTCAAATCCTTTGGACGCACAAGTCACGCGTGTTGACACACTTACCGGACACGTCAAGAGCTCAGGGCACAGTAGAAGACCTCCATTGGATAGGCGCCAGGCTGCAGATGCGACACGTCTGATGCACTAAGGTCAGGTCCTCGGACCTATAAGGCTGCATCATGATATCATGCTCGAAGACAGCTCCGCACCCATGTGCCCTTCAAACCTCGTTGGTACACTCGATGCAGACCCATGCTCGGTACGTTTTCAGCGGCCATTCCACCAACACGCGCCTGTGTGTCAGCCTGTATCCTCGTGATTGACGCGTTCCCTTGAGAGCGAAGGTGGCTTTCCAACTCTGACATTCCAGAGAATGAACACTGTTCCGCGCCTGGCATGGGCGAGATCATCGCACCCTCCGATTCGAGAACATATTAGCCAAACTCACCCGCCAGTTGCTGCCGGTCGCTCCAGGAAGCTCATGAGGCGCTGTTCAGGCAGCAGATATCAAGCTTGGCGTGTGACCTCGGTCTTTGAGGCATTCCGTTTCCTTCTTTATATCTTCTGCATTGGCCGCCGTGCTCTTCATGCTATCGCATACAGAAGGCAAGGTTGAGGTCCTCATCATCGGTGGGGACCCGCCAGTCTCGACGGTTCACATTTTCACTTTATTTCTCACTTTACTTCACTTTTCTCACTTAAGCTAGCTTAAGCTCACTTAAGTTAACTTCATGGGAAAAGTGCGCAATCTCACTTTGATCTCACTTTATCTCACTTGTCGGACATCTTTCACTTTGCCCTCACTTGCTCTCGCTGAGTGCCATCTGCACCCTCAGTCAGTAGCTATAAGACAGTGTCTGCATGCTAGTTATATCAAATGTCTCGCTGAGCTGGACTGAAAGGCTTACAAGCCGTTGACATGCATATATTCAAATGAGTCGCTAAGGTGGATGACATCATTCACTTTGATTCAAAGTTAGCGGCTCACTTCGGTCCTGCTTCAATCTCTTGACAGCGAGTGACTGGGTTGTGTGAGTGACTCCAGCTAGTAGTATGGTACATATATCTAACTAAAGCTACAGGTATATACCGCAGAAGCCTCCCGTTGAACCGGGTCTTGGACCCAGCGGCAGGAGGCAGACCGCACCGCGCTCAAGCAAGCGAGAAAACGTGTTCGTGCATGCATCCTTCCGGCCCTCAGCTTCCGAGAGCATCGAGAGAGTATGATTATCAATGCAGAGCAGAGATGAGTTTGAGGACTTAGTATGCATAGACTCTAGTATTTCTTCTCGGACGGGGTAGTAGTCAAAATACAGCATGATATCCATCAAACAAGCCTAGCGCAAAACAAGTAACTGGCCATAGGTCTACCCGATAGTACTAGTGAAGCTCAGATGACGGCGGGTGGGGACGAGGACTGTATCTGGTGGACGCCGGTGTTGCCAGTGACGGGCCAGTCATGATAGTATATTGTAGTGCGGTGCTACTGGAAGTCAAGTGAGGTCAAGTGAGCGAAGTGAAGTTCAGCCAAGTGAGCAAAGTGAAGTTAAGTCAAGTGAGCGAAGTGAAATCAAAGTGAGACCTATTTGTGCAAGGGGGATCAAAGTGAGCAAAGCGCATCAAAGTGAGCGTCTAAAGTAACTTTATATCACCTCGCCGGTCTCATGTGTGCGAACGCACTTGCCCGCGACGGTGTGGGCGTCCGTATTGTAGACAAGAGGTGGGGTCGCAAGTTTCTCTGATGGGATTGTGCGGTTGCATTGACCGCGGACAGAGCTGTCGCAGTCGCTGCTGGGCAGGCAGACGGCTTTCAACTACGCACAATCAAGGTGTTGCAGGTCAGCCCACCTCGTTTCTTCATGAACATGCCTCCATGCTTACTAACTGGACAGAGCTATGGAATAGCGGACACTGTCTTCCGCGACGGCGGGCACTTTTACCGGGCTGTAAGTTCAGCTACTGACGAGGATTGAAATTTTATGCCGAACCATGACACAGGGGTTCTACAAGCCCGGCCCCAATGGTGGTATTGTGGTGTGTGTCAACCGTGAGCTATCACAATCATGAACATAACGGGGACTGGACTCGGACTTGGCGACTCTCTGCTTGATGCGCAGCTTGTGTTTAACGGCACGGGTATGCTTGAGACTTTTCGAGTGCCAACGGGCCTCATACAGGGAGATCCCACTCTCGTCTCATACTTGGCACTTCCACTTGTTGCGGTACTGCTCGGTTCCCGGCTGCCACCCTAATGGTACAATGCGACTTGGACGTTGAGGTTGCAATGGTACGAGAGATACCGTGATTTGGAACTGACATTTTGGATCCAATACCTCATCCTTGTTACGAACACAGGCCCCAGGCTACTCTTTTTCCTTTCCTAGGTTACCCCGTTTAGGCAACTTCCCCTTTTCGGACATCCTTTTGTTCTACTTACTTCGCTCTCACGCTATTGTTTCCCACACGCTATTGTTCGCTTCGTATATAGAGATCATGGCTGCCACCTGGAGACCCAGTTTCGACCTCTCGTCTCCAGGTGAGCCTCACTGTACTTCGCTCGTAGATACTCACTTAATACAGTCTTGTCTCCAGCCCTGATCGTCGAGCCTTGCTCCGCTCTCGCTGCACAAGTGCTCGTCGATGCCCCTGCTCGTCTCGTGAGTTCCCTCCCTTCGACGATCAGTCGTAACATTAGGTCGAAACTTCAAACACGAGCACTGGCGTACCCTCCCCTTTTCCCCCACTTCCTACCCTGTGCAGAAAGACTTTGACGTCCCCTGCTGCTCGGTAACCCCGCAGAACTTGGTGTTCACGGTGGTGCTTCATCCTGGCTCCCCCACGGCGCTGCAGGTACTGGACACACGCGTTCCATCACGGAGCGGTCGAGGACCACGCCTACAACCCAGAAGAAAAGAAATTCTACGTCTGCGAGCAGCAGCCGTGTGACAATTGATACGAGTCATTCCTTACCGCGCCAAACGGCCCTTATCGCAAGCCCACCCAGGAGAACAGTGAGCTCATCGTACAGTGGAAGGAACATCCTCCCCCACCTCCCACTCGTGACCCTTCCAGACCCCCTATCCAAGAAGCAGCTAGCCGAGCAGTCAGCCAACCCGGCAGCCGACACCCTACCCCACCTCCCGCATCTCCAAACCTCGCAGGCCTTACGCTCGTAGCAGAACATCTCGAACAAAGACGTGCATCACTACCACGTGAGCCCACCCCTCAACCTACCATCTCCCTCGACTCTCCACCTCCTATCCCCGCAAGATCCCCAGCTCGAACCCAGTCATCGGAATCGTCGGGAAGGAGCTCCCCCAGCATGACAACCCCTTCCATCGACATATCCCGGCTCGTTTCCAGCCTAGCTCCTCGTGAGTACGATGGAGCAAGTGCACAAGAAGGCCTCGCCTTTGTAAGCAGTGCTGGGATGTACTACGGCATTCTGATTCAAGGCGGTGTGGCCAAAAACATCGCCTGGATGATGGTGTTGAACCGACTCACTGGTGACGCGGCTAAGTGGGCCAATCCTCACATTGTCACCGCCGCAACCACCGCACCGTGGACGGACGTGGCTGAATTCGCTGACACGTTCAAGGCTCAGTTCTGCGCAGTCAACGACAAAGAAGCGGCCGTAGCGGAACTCGTCAAGTTGTGCAAGGTGTAGCACAAGCTCGGCACAGTCAAGAGCTACACAGCGGAGTTCAATGCAGCAGCAGCCCGTACCAGCTTCTCCGACGAGGACAAGCGAGAACATTACCGGCAAGGGCTTCCATACCGCATCAAGGACGAGTTCGCGATCACGGCACACAACATCTCGACCCTCTCCAAGGCCCAGTCAGTCGCCTTGAAGATGGATCAGCAACTGGCGACCCGAGCAGAAGAGAAGCCACGTGTCTTCTCCTACCGGAACCGCGGAGGGAAGATTGCTGCAACGGACACTCAGGTCCCCTTCCATGGGACGCGTCGCGGCTGTAAGAAGTTCAGTCACAAGGTCGCCAACCGCCCCGATCGTCAGAGGAACGGGCAGCAAGTTGCATCGTCATCGTCCACTCCTCCTGCACCTCCCCCAGCTCCCACCTCATCATCCAACTCGTCGGACAAGCTCGTCGCGCTTTGAGCGCAAATCAAGATGATGGAGGAACGCATTGCCGCCCTGGCCGTGGCGAGGGAGCAGGAGGGTTTTTGATTCGAGCCGCACTCAACGCTGCGCGTGCGCGCTCTAGTACTAGTAGTCGATACGCCGTCTTGGACTCTCCATTTATATATGAAGTAGATCACAGTGGGCAACACTTTCATATTCCCATCCGGCTAATCGGCAAGCAGCGACAGAAAGACATCACTGCGATGGTGGACAGCGGGGCCACCACCAAGTTCATGAATAGACGATTTGTAAGGCAGAATAATGTTCAGACGAGGAAGTTGGCGAAGCCGATTCCTCTGTACAACATAGACGGGACAGAGAACCGAGATGGGACAATCTCGGAGGTGGCCGTACTCGACATGGCTGTTGGGGATCACCGAGAACGAGTGGTGTTCGTGGTGACAGACATCGGGGAGGAGGATGTTATCATCGGCCTGGACTGGCTGCGCGAACACAATCCTGACATCGATTGGGATCGTGGCTCGCTGCGCCTGTCACGGTGTCCCAGTACGTGCTCGGCCCACCGGAAACCTGCAATGCTCGAGGGGACAAAGGCGTGTGATACGGGGGTCAGGCCTACGGCACGTTCGAGTCCACGAAGAGCAAGGAAGGCAAAGCGGGTCGGCAGTATCCGCGCGGCAGTAATGGTCGAGGAGGTAGAGGAACAACACACGGAGAATCCGAGCGTAGCGGAATGGGATGGCCAAGAGACTTCGCTACTGGACGCGTGGGCAGAGGGACGCACATTGCTCAACGCTCCCCAACTCTTCGTAGCGGCAGGCCACACGTATTCCCAGCAACTTGCAGAGATGGAGTACCAGAAGAGAGGAGCACCGCTGCCTGTTGAACAAACAATCCCAGAGCAGTATCACGAATATCTCCGCGTGTTCTCCAAGGAAGCATCAGAACGGCTGCCAGACCACCGCCCGTACGACCATGCAATCGAACTCGTACCCGACGCGAAGATGTTCCACTCTAGGGTCTACCCCCTATCGCCCAACGAGCAGATCGAACTTGACAAGTTCATCAGCGAGAATCTCGCCAAGGGATACATCCGCGAGTCCAAGTCACCAATGTCCTCGCCGTTCTTCTTTGTCAAAAAGAAGGATGGAAGTCTACGACCAGTACAGGACTACCGCCGACTGAACGACATAACGGTGAAGAACCGGTACCCGCTCCCTCTCATCTCCGAACTTATCGACCGCCTGAAATCAGCGAAGTACTTCACCAAGCTCGACATACGGTGGGGGTACAACAACATTCGCATCAAGACAGGCGATGAGTGGAAGGCGGCATTCGTGACCAACAGAGGCCTGTACGAACCCAACATCATGTTCTTCGGACTTGCAAACTCCCCTAGTACATTCTCGGCATTCATGAACGACATCTTCAAGGACCTGATCGTACAGGGCTGCGTTACCATCTACCTTGACGATATCCTTATTCTGTCACAGGACCTCACGGAGCACCGTCGAGTGGTGAAGGAGGTGCTACGACGCCTACAGGAGCACGATCTGTTCTGCAAACCCGAGAAGTGTGAATTCGAGCAGCGCAAGGTGGAATACCTCGGGGTGGTTGTGTCAGAGAATCAGGTGGAAATGGACCCGGTGAAGGTCGCGGGGATTGCAGAGTGGCCGGTACCAAAGAACGCGTCCGACGTCCGGAAGTTCCGAGGGTTTGCGAACTACTACCGTCGATTCATCAAAGACTTCAGTGCGATCTGCAAACCACTTGATCGTCTTACCGGCAACGAGCCGTGGAGATGGGGCGAGGAGGAACAGAAGGCCTTTGACGAGCTCAAGCGGCAGTTCACCACGAGTCCGATCCTAGCGATGTACAACCCCGACCGCAAAACCCGTGTGGAGGTGGATGCATCGGGATTCGCAACAGGTGCAGTCCTATCGCAGGAGGGAGCTGACGGCAAGTGGCACCCTGTCGCTTTTCACTCGGAGTCCATGAACGACGCGGAACGGAACTACAAGATCTATGACAAGGAGATGCTCGCAATCATTCGAGCCCTGCAGACCTGGCGCCACTACCTGGAAGGTCTCCCAAGCACGTTCGAGATTCAGTCCGGCCACAAAAACCTTGAGTACTGGCGGACAGCGCGGAACCTGACACGTCGACAGGCTCGATGGGCACTCTTTCTGTCTCGATTCGACTTCACCATCTCGCACAAACCTGGAACCTCGAACGGCAAGGCGGATGCCCTGTCCCGCCGGCCTGACTATCAGCGAGACGACTCCGATGACAACCTGGGTCGAGTACTCTTAACGCCAGACAAATTCCGAATCCTCGCAACTCAGAGAGGACACCTGTCAACATCTCCGGACCGGGCTTTACTTCGACGCATCCGCGAGTGCTCGGAGCGTGAACAGACGGTGGTTGAAGCCTTGCGGCAGATCGAGCAGCTGGGACCCGCGCGACTCCACAACGACCTGGTGGACTGGAACGCGGAGGGCGACCTTCTCCTCTACAGAGGAAAGGTCTACGTGCCGAAGGACGACAACCTACGGGCAGAGATTGTACGCATCCACCACGATCTACCACCGGCGGGACACCCAGGGCAGTGGAAGACGGTGGAACTCGTGTCACGTAACTACTGGTGGCCGGGCATGACAAAGTTCGTAAAGGACTACGTCAACACCTGCGACACGTGCCGACGCGGAAAGGTGTCCCGCGGACCACCACAGGGACCTCTCTTGCCCAATGAGATCCCAGAAGGACCGTCACAGGTGGTGACCAGCGACTTCATTGTCGGACTACCTCGGGTCACAGTACGTGGACAGAAATACGACGCACTACATCTCATCGCCGATCGACACTCGAAGCTCATCCACTTGATTCCATGCGACGAAGAGATTGACACAAACGAAGCAGCAGACAACTTCGTACGTGAACAGTTCCGGCTACACGGGTTACCACGCAAGATCATATCAGATCGAGGTCCACAGTTCGCCAGCAAACTCTTCCGTGCTATCTTAAAGGGCATCGGTGTCGAAAGTGCGCTGTCAACTGCCTACCACCCACAGACCGACGGTCAGTCAGAACGCTGGAATCAGGAAATCGAGGCCTACCTACGGATGTTCTGCTCGAGGAGGCGCGACGACTGGGTCAAATGGCTCCCCATTGCAGAGTTCGCATTCAACTCGCACGTTCACTCATCCACAGGACACTCACTGTTCTACCTGACCTATGGGTACGAACCTTCATTCCATGTCCCTGCTCATCCAACCACAGTACCGACAGCAGACGAGCGCATCGCAGAGCTGGCAAAAGCACGAGAAGATGCAGTGGCAGCACTACGACTAGCCGCAGAGCGGATGAAGGAGCACCATGACCGGCACGTACGGGGAAGCCCTGACTTCAAGGAAGGACAGAAGGTCTGGCTCAACACGCGGAACCTACGCATCACAGGCATCCCTCGTAAACTCGTAGACCGTTACGCGGGACCGTACCAGATCAAGCGACGAGTCGGGAAGCTGGCCTATGAGCTAACTCTGCCAAAGGACCTCTCCATTCACCCCGTTTTCCACGTGTCTCTGCTTTTACCGCATCAGCAAAGCTCATTGCCGGATCGTCACCCTCCAGAGCCGAGGCCAATTGACGTAGAGGGCGAGGAGGAGTACGAGGTGGCGGAAATCCTAGACTCTCGATGTCACGGGCGGGGGAAGGCGCTGCAGTATTTGGTGCACTGGAAGGGTTGGGGCCATGAGCATGACAGTTGGGAACCAGCCGCCAACCTAACGCACGCACCGGACGCAATAACACGCTACTACAGGAAGTTTCCTAACGCGAGGTCGTGAGGACACGACCCTTGACGGGGGGGTAATGTTACGAACACAGGCTCCCGGGCTACTCTTTTTCCTTTCCTAGGTTACCCCGTTTAGGCAACCTCCCCTTTTTGAACATCCTTTTGTTCTACTTACTTCGCTCTCACGCTATTGTTCCCCACACGCTATTGTTCGCTTCGTATATAGAGATCATGGCTGCCACCTGGAGACTCAGTTTCGACCTCTTGTCTCCAGGTGAGCCTCACTGTACTTCGCTCGTAGATACTCACTCAATACAGTCTTGTCTCCAGCCCTGATCGTCGAGCCTTGCTCCGCTCTCGCTGCACAAGTGCTCGTCGACGCCCCTGCTCGTCTCGTGAGTTCCCTCCCTTCAACGATCAGTCGTAACAGCCAGTCCCAAGAGAGATATGTGCATAAAGTGTCCAAGGGCGCACCACTCGTTCCGGAGCCATGCAGCGTGTCTGACCACGAGACCATCGACAGCAGGTCCATAATTCCATCACGCAATTCCCGCCGTCCCTTCGAGCCCTGCACCTGTGAGTCCAACCAGTCGATCCCTCTCTTCCACTTCAGCTGACAGTGCAATGCCTGGTGTGCCTCGAGCCAAAATGACAGGACCCAAAGCGGAAGATGACCCGGGTTTGAGATGTGCACTGGCGTTACAGACGGAAGATGCTCATCAGAGTCGGGGATCTTCGAAGCAACCTCGAGGAGCTTTCTGACTACTGGAAGGGGAGGTAGTGGAATGTGATGCAGACATGTCGGGTTCCATTGTGGATTGGGTTTGTTGTGGGAGATCCATTGTGAAGTGCGTGTTGTTGCGTTGGGGAGGTGTGTAGCGACGGAAGGTAGATGAGTGAAGGTGATCAAGGAGGTGACTGAGGGGGATCGTGCGGGAAGGATGTTGAGGCGCAAGCGGAGTGGTATCTTGAGGCTGACATTGCGAGGAGGCGTGTCTCGTATGATGTCGGGCGGCGAGGCAGTCGACATGGTGTGCATAGAAAGAGGGGTAAGTATGTGCTGCCAGGTCTTCACTCCCAAAATGATTCACCGCGCAGTGAACTACTAGTTTGATTCTAATCTAGGAGATGGACCAACTGAGTGTGCAGTTTTATGATTATTCAAGCATACACTGGCAGGCGAACCAAGTACCGGTTCAACTACGCTCGGGCTGATGTCTCACGGTGCACCGCGCCGCTATGCGTTATGGGTCACTGGTCACACTGTCCCTCGCCGCGCCGCTTTGGGCTTGGACACAGGTCACAGGTCACACCTGGCGCCGCTTTGGTCTGATCGGTACAGTAACATGCTACACAGTGTCGGTGAGGGAAACTGCGTGTACCGCCGAGACAAATATATTTTGTCGGGTGGATATTGGACTGCTCGGCTTCATACGATATACTGCGGCGTGATAGGAGCGGGTCCGACATTTCTATTGGTACAATAAATGTGAGACACTTAGGTATATATCAAATGTACATGGGGGGTGAAATCCGGGCGAAGTCCACGGGCGCTCGATTGGGCGTGTGACTTGACCTCCGAATACGGAATGTACCACGTGACCTATCGCTGCTTAGTCACCTATCCAAGTCTGTCCGAAGACCGGTCGCCCATCGTATAAGTACATACTGTAAACAGGCTGACTGAGTAACTTTGGGCTCCCCTTCGTAGACCTGTCTGTCAGTGTCAAGGATACCGTATGCATACGTTGTTACACCTCAATTGCAAGCCGTGCACCACAAATCCTCCACGACTCCTGCCAGTGGCTCAAGCTCAAGTCCGTCAGAGGTTAGTCTCCGTTGCTGATCATGATAGGCGAAAGATGACAACCGCCACATACAGTATGGTTCCAGCTTCATAAGTCAAGTCCACCCTTTAATTGTGATTTGCCAATGCGTATGACTGCTCGCATACGGACGGCCCGCACCCGTTTCATGGCGAACTCAGGGCGAACTGATGTCGAACCTGGCGAACCCCAATAAAACCCCAACGTTGGACCAAACTTCTACCAAACTCCTTTGACATGACATTCTCTGTCCTCCGCACTCTACAGGCTGTCATCAATGCCGCGATTGACGACATAGAGCGCACCTATCACGAGCGCTCGCCCGATCTCGACTACCCCTCGCTCGACGTGCCATACTATCCTGCCCGTCATCACACGCCCGAAGAAAACCTTGCTGAGGCGCTCAAGGCTCACCCTGTCGTCGTCGCTGCCTCCAAGCGGATCGTGGCTGCCTGCGGGCAGCTCAGCACGACCGTCAACAAGCCGTATCACGGCATGAGTGAGGATATCCAAGGGGTGCGTCTTACTCTCCTACCGCCGCACGGCCGCCCCTTTTACCCCTATCCCACCACGTACCCCCTACGTTGCTGCGGTTTAGTCTGATGAAATACGAACTGGTTTCGATAGGGCGAATATGCTGAATGCATTCGGTTCCTCGAGGCGGCACATATCGTGGAGATTCTGCGCGACGCGGGTCCGGCGGGTATGCACGTTGACGAGATCTTCAAGTCCGTAATGGCCCTTCGTCCAACAGACACTCAGCGCACGTCTCCGCTGACGTCTTCGAAGCTCAGTGCGTTCTTATGCCGTCCTCTACAATTCCATGCTTTTTTCCTGAACTCGCTCGTCCGGTGATATCTGCGTAGGCCATATCCTGAGACTCCTCGCGACAACACACTACTTGCGCGAGTTGAAGCCCAATGTGTTCGCGAACAACCGCCGCTCCTCGTTCTTGGACTCCGGCAAGCCTCTCTCCCTGCTGCGTGACGCGTACGTACTCAGTCTATCTTCCTCTCGAGTGCAAAAGTCTGACTCGTCCTTCAACAGCCCCGACCAGAAGTACGTCGACACAGATGGCGTCGCTGCATGGATCAATCTGGCGTGCGTATCCCTGCTAGCACTCACGATTTCAGCATATGCTGATGCTCTATCACGCCTGCTCTACAGCGGAGACGAGCTGCACAAGCACTGCTGCTGCATCACGGACTGGGCGTTCCCCGACCTTGTGCCTACACGCCCCATAGACGTCAACTACGCCGGAGATTTCAAGCCCTCGACCGAGGGGGACAAGTCGATGACGAAATGGGTTGCGCCCTTGAACCTCGCGTTCAATACGCCGTGCAAATTCTTCGAGTTCCTTGAGTTACCTCACAACGCGCGGCGGCTCAAGCGCTTCGGATACGCGATGAATGCCACCCGTCAGTGGGAGGCAACGAACGGTATCTTACAGGGTGAGTCCGATCGTCAGTGTACCGGCGCTTTCAGGCAGGGGTCATGACTCGTTGCACACTTGCCCACAGGCTTTGAATGGAAAGACCTCCCGGAGGGCTCAGTAGTCGTCGACGTCGGAGGTGGCATCGGCACGACGGCGGTCGTCGTCGCCGATGCGCACCCACATCTGCGCGTTGTCGTCGAAGACCGCAAGCAAGTCATCGAGAACGCAGTCACTGTATGTTCCTCCCGTAGTATCCCAAGCCAGTCATCTCATCACGCTTGTACAGGGATGGGGCCCGTCATACGCCCACCTCTTCGAGTCCGGCCGACTCTCGTTCCGTGCGCGCGACTTCTTCGGGCCGTTCGAACCAGTCGTCGTCCCGGGCGGGGCCCAGACCGCCTCGCCCGCCGTGTTCCTCCTCCGGATCGTGATTCACAACTGGCAAGACGAACCCGCGCGCGAGTGAGTTGAGACCATCTCCTCTCTTCCTGCGACTTCAGCTCAGAGTACTGATGGCTGCTACTATGCGCTGGTCACTGATTGGTTCGTGCGTGCGCAGAATCCTAACACAGCTTCGGGCTTCCGCGGCGCCCGACACGAAGCTCATCATCACGGAACTGCTTCTCCCGTATGCGTGCACGGACTGGAACGGCGGCGCGGACGGTGGGCAGGACGGAGACGGGACGAAGACGGCATTCCCGTTTGTCTCGCGCGAGACGGGTCTTCTCCCGAACCTCGGAAAAGCGAACGCGTTCGGATACCTCATCGACATCATGGTGCGTGCTGCTGCTTCTGGCCGTCTCGCGAATCTGCTCTCACACGCTCGTGCGCACAGATGATGGGCACTTTTGACACGAAGGTGCGGACCGTGGACGAGATGAAAGCGCTCGCGCTGTCTGCTGGGTGGAAGTTCACGGAGGTCCGGCGGGAGCCTGGGTCGTTGTGGGCGTATGCAACCGCGATCCCGGTTTGATCGCACAACACCTCCCTTCGATGGTATGTATGTAAAGCATCTCACACGGAAGAAAGAAACGCTGTATGCTCGCTTAGCCTCGCAGCCCGAACGCGACATGTTCCCTAGATGATGTAGTAATAGTGAGCTGACCTATTCTTCTGGCACTGTCTTACATCACCTCCCCCTTTCTGACTTAGGGTCACGGAGATATATGCTCCCTCCCCGCGTTGCAGCGTTTGATTGCGATTTGATTAGCTCTCCGAGTCGGTATCGACGTCCGCGAGGATAATCTCCATCTACAAGCCGGACGGACTGAGACTGAAGCAGCAGTCGAGGACTTCCGGTTGCCGGTTGTCGTGGCTGCCTTCCGACCCGCAGCCGTTCCTGCCGAATTGCGGAGCGGACCTCGCGCATGCACTCCTCAAGGCTCATGCGGATCGTGTGGTCGAAGGTCCCATCGAGGTCGCTGAAGCTCGCAAAGGGCATGGACATGCATCACGGGAAGTGGGTGGGCGACCGCTTCTACATCACGACGATGGACAGAGAGGTCGAGCCCAGGTCGAGCCACGATGGAAGAATGTGAGCGATGAGGTCGCGCGGGAACTGATGCACCATCGCCCCGTTCCACTACCTGGTCACTACTTATATATGTACGTTAATCCCCGAACTTCGCGCACGTCCACGTCGTTTTTTCATACGTTCAAACACTCCATCTATACTCCCGGTTTGCCTAGGCTCTATTGCTATTGTACGCTCGCATAGGCTCTTACAGTCTATCAATACGCCTGAATGTCACTACTTTGATATGGTTCTTGCACAAGCACAAACTCAGTATCATCACGCCCGTTCCGAAACGAGATCTGTGTGATACTTGTCAGTGATATAAGTACCCTACACAATGTGCCATATCCACATCTCGGGGTTATGGACATTCACGAGGGCAATTGTATGCGGAATCCGTGCATGCCAAAGCAGAGTGACGCGTTGGTTATTTAAACGTATACCCTTTTAGATCGAACCTAGCTCAAGTTCTGGCGCTAGCTATCTTGAGCTATCGCCCGGACGTCGATATACGAGCCAATTTGATCCCCGAGCGAGGATACAAACGTGCAGACGACTCAATTCAGTTGCAGAGTCTCCATACGAGCCGATATCTACGGATGTGCGCACACCAACGACGTTCCACCATCAAAGAGAATGATATTGTATCGAAGTATAGGAATGTGCCTGATAGTATCCTGTAATCCAGCCAAAGCTAAGTCTCACCGCGCACCCGCAACCACGCCTTCCTTCAACTTCCTCATCGCGCTCACCGGAGTCATGCTTGGCACGAGGTCTGAACTGGTGGTCGTGACCGTCGAAACGTCGGATTCACTCGTAGACGTCGGCGAAGTAGCGTCGGAAGACGAAATTGGATCGCTGGCGGTCAACAAGGCAGTGTCTGGAGAAGGCGTCGAGTCACTGCTGGTCGTAGCTGACGCGGTAGCAAGGCTGGTCACCGAGGATTCCGATGAAGTAGTAGACTCGGTTCCGCTCGTAGTTGATGTCACGGAGGCGATGGTTGACGTGGAAATCGAGGTACCCGGACTACTTGAGCTAGCCGACATGCTGTTGTCAGACGCTGTAGTGGACTCGCCGGCGTGTGGATTGTACACCTTGACCTCCAGGGTGGGTGAGGGTGAGGTGCTATTCATCATCGTCGAGTTTGTAGTCGTGCTTGCCGACGTGGTCGCCGAGCCATCTGGCGTAGTGGGAGTACTGGACGACGAGCTCGAAGACGACACCTCGGACTCCACAGGGATTGTCGGCGAGGCGAGAGCGATTGCGGCTGAGATCCCCGTCGCGGTGCTCATCGAAAGATCGGTAGCGTCAGAAGTGGACATTGAGTCATTGGTAGAGGGCGTCGTAGTCGGTATATCAGTGCTCGCCGTGGTTCCCGAGGTGTCGGAGGAAGCGGAAGACGTCGCCAAGCCCGTGCTAGTAGAAAATGCAACCGAGTCAATCATGGTCGACGACGCCGTCGAGTCTGTGCTCGTCGGAGACGCCCCAGAATCTGTGGTGATCACAGACGATGTCGGATCCAGGCTAGTGGACGATGAGAGCGACTCCGTGCTCGTGGTCGAGGCAGTGGACATCGCAGTCGGAACGATACTGGTGGAAGACACGGTCTGAGAAGATGGAACCGCAACCTGCATCATCGGAGTGGAAGCCTTGAGCTCCGGAGCCACGGGTGAGAACAGAAGCGTCACGTTTTGCGCCTTCTTGAGAGTCTCGGCAGAGAATGTCTTCGCTATGCGGATCGCTGGTCGAGTTGCTGAGCCATACTCCTGGTCCAGCGTCTCTTGCGAGAAGCTCGTCACGTTCGGGTCAGCAGTCGAAGAAGGATCGTCGACAGAGCTGGTGCTTGTCGCGTTTGTTCCCCCAGATATTGCGGTGTCGCCAGATGCGTCGTCGTCGTCGTCGTCGTCGTCGCTAGCAACATCCCCAGCGTCGCTTCCGAAGGAAGTATCCTCGCCTATGCCGTCGTCTTCGCCCTCGAACATCGGACGGATGATGCCTGTGCTGGGTTCATATGCGAACACTTGACTCTTGTGCGCATCGCCTGTCGTGCTATTTGTGCAGCTTTCGACGGTCATTGCGGATGGAGCAGCAGGCCGAGGATCAAAGGTGGCGCAATAGGATGTCAACTGAGCGCGCTCGGCATCGAAGACTGGCATCTGTAGGGCGACAGCTACGAAAGGCGACGTATTGGTGGAGTTGCCGGGGGTAGATGCGTTGGTGCTAGGATCCGACCAAGTCATGTTCGAAGAAGTCGCGTTTGACGAGGAGAGGGCGACGAGGTACATCTGGGTGCGGTCGCGATCTGATGCGTTCAGGACGAACGGAGAGGCGGAACTACCATCGCCTGAGCTTGCTAGGACGAGTGAAGCGATTCTCTGTGGGCTCTCGGTGGATTGGCTCTGTAAGAATTTTATAAGTAAGAGCTCTTACATAGATGACGGAGCACAAGATAGAACACTGACCACGATGTCAACCGTGCCAGGAACGCCGGCTGACTGACCATCCCGCTTGACGTGTATGCCTCCGACCATATCGAGGATACCTCCCGCTTCCGGCGACGTTGAGTCACGATGCATGGCCACCATGTACGGGAGCTGAGCTTGGTTCCCAGAGATGATGACGGGGCTGTTATACCGGGCGCGCGGCGAAGGTTGTCTCCGATGCATACGGACATCGTCATCGTCACCGTTGACGATAACCTTGCCGTGGCGATGGTGATCATAGTATCCGTGATGATGGTGGTGCGGGGTAGGGACACGACGTTGTACAGTGGTGCGTCTGTCATGCATCTTCACGCGGTCGTGGTCGCCGTTGACAACCACATTCGAGTGACTATCGTCGTGATGGTGGTGGTGGTGGTGACGCTTGTCAACCTGAGCCCAATCGTCCCGGGTCGCGAGCCAGAGGCGCCGCATACGGGCCACGGGGTCGACCTCCCACGCCTGACGCTGGATCCGCGATGGGGCAGATGAGATATAGTTTACCGAGAACATGAAGATACGATACTCACCGCCTCCTTTGAGTGCTTTCTTGACTTCTTTGATCCATGTTCAACATCGTCCTGCCCACTCGAGAAGTCGTCATCGGCGGAAGATGGCTTCTTGGCATGCTTGGTCATGGATGGCGGAGCGGACATCACCGGTTTAGATTGTCTTTGACGGCCACTCGCGGCACCCTCCTTGGTCGTCTTCTTGTCAGTCGACGTGGACTTGGTGTGGTGCGACGAACGGTCAGACTTGTTGCCGGAGTCATCCTCGTCACGGCCGTCTGAGACGTCGGCATTGACCATCATATGCTTGTCGGAATGACGGGCAGAGAGAGAGACTTGCTGAGGCGACGGCTGAGGCATTACCACGGACATGTCCATCCGAGTAGGAAGAGCGGAAACCTGTACGGCGGCGATGGACGCGAAGACGCCAAGTAAAGCGAAGCGAGGAGAGAGGGCAACCATGTCGGCAGAGAGACTGTGGACAAGCTGAGGGGTTGGCTACCGTGAGGTGGACAGGTAGAATACTGTAGACGACGCAGTCGTGGGCGGGATGAAAGCGACGAAAACTAGGACAGCAAGACCACCAGGGCCGAGATAGCAAGGATGATGGTGGGAGGTGGAAGGAGGAACCTGGGGAACTGTCCCGCCCCGAGACACCTTATATACGTCCATGTCCGAGTAGAAGCCGACGTCACTGCCTGGCAGAGGCTGACAGCGACGCACCCGTGGCGGGCGGGACGTTACCTCGTTAAGCAAGACACTTGCCATTCTGGGATGGCGATGTTGCGAAGGATGCGAGGAGCCTCCGGGCACATTCTTCACATCCTTCACAACTCGCACGCATTAAACCTGATGCGCTGCCGATGGAGAGCGAGCACATCCATCGGCAGTCTGCTTGGGCACTGGCGAACGACAGACAGCCTGATCGTCGTCGGGTGAGACTCCTTGGGTGGTAATAGAGGCAAAGGTAGCCAGAGGTTGCTAAGTGCCGTCTCTCGAGCAGTCGAGCTCGTCGTGACCGTCATAATCTGATTTGGCCTTAATCCCTATACCTAGAATCACAATACAATCAAGTACGTGGCGCACCTAGGAGTTCCTCGATGCACGTCCATCTCGATAGCGCAGTTCAGTAGCGTCGCGTGTTCATATCATGTCATAGTATCCGGCGTGGAGTCGCTCCGGAGCAGTGTGGTCACTATGCAATTGCGCAATTTTGGCAGTCATAGATCTTCAGAAAAAATCTGAGTGCAGTGACGGCGTCGACGGCGTTCGCATAGATATGGGAGAGAACCTCCTGTTGGCCAGAGGAATTCAAACTGAAGACGCCGGATATGCGGTCCAGACCACGTGACCCCCAAGCTCTACCTCTCACTAGCGCTCACCAGTCACTAGTCACTGGTCAACCAGTCGCTTCTCAAGATCTCAAGCTCAAGCTTTAAAGTAAAACGTAGTAGGAGTACCCTCTCGTTGTTAGTTTCAAATACGTGCCGGCTCGATCCGAAGCGACATCCGGTTTCCGCAGGCTCGAGTCACGGCGGATGACTTGGAGTTCACTGAGCCAGTCATCCAGCCTCTTGCATCTGCTACACTTGTACAGATGGGTGCTGCCGCTGGTATCTATTGACGATCTCCCAATTGAAGTTCTACTAATTGAAGTGATCAGCTCGGTGAGACCCGACAAGTGTGCCCTCGCAGCTTGTACCCTCATCTATCGTGCATGGCTTACAGAGCTCGCTGTTATCATAACGATATGCCCTTTTCGACCGAAATACACAGGCAGTCGGCTAATGCGGAGCTCCCTGGATATCAAGCGAGTTTGTCGGGCTCCTTCGTCAGTCTGACGCCGAATACCGAGCTCTCGAGTCCGCCGCGCCCTGCCGCGTAATGCCGCTGATCGCGGAGGCCAAGCCCGCTAGCCGACTACGTGTGTATTTGGGTCGAAAAGGGCCTATCGCTCTGATAACAGCTGTAATCTGTTCCGTCCTTTGCTCTTCCACACTAGTACTCACAACCGCTGCTACATGGACACCGTTCGATGGTCCGACTTCACTCAAATGCTCCAAACCAACCCGGGACTCGCACGTTTGGTCAAGTGTTTGTCCGTCGTGACATACAATCCGCATTCCGAAGGGCCGCCCCTTACTGCCAGGCAGTGTCTACGCAAAGCAGTCGATGGGTTTCAGTGACATTGAGACTCTGCAAATCCAGGTCATTCGGGAGTCGACCGTGTCACTCCTCACTTCCACACACGCCGTCTGATATTCACGACCGTCATTCCCAGGTACTACGCAGAAAGTCATCACCTTCATCGTGCCGAATTTCAAGCCCTCCGCACCATCTGATCTGGCAAGAGCAGAGTATGGCCGCCAGGCTGATGTCACCACAACTGTTGGATATTCCCGAACTGGACATACACCTGACCGGTAACTATCGTTGAGAATTGAGATCGAAGCCATCCACCAGGAGAAAAAAAAATTGTCTACGTCACTATCGAAGAAGCATTGCGGAGGTTGTATGCGAAGAATGTGCTCGAAATCGTTCGGTATACCCCGATTGACATGTAGGTCTGCAATTGGAGCATCCGAGGTTTTGTCTGACCTGTAATCGGCGTGAGTCGTCAATAAAAGATGCTTACACAACGTGCACGGGCCAAAAAGTGGGGATGGGATAGGCGTGGTATATTCCGGCACGATGAAAACTGTCCTCGAATATCCCGTCATAAAGGGCCTTAGCACCCTACAAACACCCGGATTCAAGAGAAAGCATTCATTGTGCCGGAATATCATGTGCCTTTCATGGCAGGCCAAAGGCTTTGGCGGTGCACGTCGTGTGAGCTATAGTACTGCAAGGCACAGTGGATAATATGCGCACCTTGGTTCCTTTCTTGTGGCAGCACGAACTTGGCCGAGAACTGACTGAGATTCAGTAACTAAAGACGCTGGGCGCGGGCGACTCGGCCATGGGGGAAGAGCACATGACTGTCACGTAGCTGTGACACACACATATGACTGGTTTGGTTTGGGGCGCAGCCGGCGGTCGCCGCGAGGGTCGTTCTCTCTTACTACTCCGAACCAGTACTAGCGGTACCTCGACTCGTCCTCTTCAAGTACGCGTGTCTATCTCTTGACTGCATGCTAACACTCAGCAACCTCCTTTCACAGGCTATCGATCTGTCGGTGAGTCTGCCTGGCAGGACTATGACCTACTACCGTGGTATCGTCTACACATGTTCCCCCGGCGACGTCGTCCAGATCGACGTTTCTTGCTGATCGCATCAATCCCTTGCACCCGTTCTTACGCTCGTCTACTCTCCATTCCTCTCACATCCCTGGAGAACCCCGGGCCAAAGCTTCCTGAGGCGCTGAAGATTGTATTGCATAGACGCCATGCCTCTCATCCGAGCGCTCATCTGGCGCTCGGACGAGAGTCAGAGTGATCTCTCTGCGTTTTCCGATGCTTGCGTGCCCGACTCGAGGAGGCAACTGCTCGCCCAGCCTCTCCCAACGCATTAGTCGCGCTCGTTTGCGTTCGAAATGCTCTCACCCTGGGCGTTCCATTTTCTCATGCCGCCCCACAGTACTTAAACCCTCCGATGCCCCCACTCCCACAACCGCCCACTGTCTCCCTCCATCCAGATTCCGACATGCCTCCCCTCACCGTCGATGACTCCATTCTTCGCAAGCGGGCAACTCAAGAGAAGGCAGGCTTCGCTCCCACGCGCTCGCAGCCAGAGGAACGCAGCACAGTGCACTCAGCGCCGTCATCCTCAGGGAACGTCGTCAAGATTGTCATTGGGGTCCTCTCCCTCGGGCTCTCTGCCGCACTCATCTACGACAAGCTCTCGACCGGCCCGGATCATGATCACGCCGTCCTCTCCGGCTCGTACGCGCTCTGTTCCCGCGAAGGCGCGCACCAGATCTACACCGTCGACCCAAAGAAGCCTCTCTCCGAGTGCCTCCTCGTTCAAGGGCCCAAGTTCTCTGCCACCGGATCATTCGGTACGTCTCTCTCCCAGGTGCTTATCATTCATTCGTTATCACCTGCCTTCTGGCATTTGCCGCGTCCTCTCTGGGCGTGCATGAGTAAGCCCTGTCTGAGAGACCGTGGCCCATTTACTGCTGCCGAAAATCCGTCTTCCGTGCCAGAATAACGGCCTGCTCATCATCTTTGTACGCAAATGCTAAGCCTCTGGCTGTGAAATTGTCGTCTACCGCGCCGTCTCTCTTGCAGCTAATGATGGCGGCCCACCATCGCATCGCTTTTTGCACGTAGGCGCACGTATATTGCGTGGTTGGCAGGAGAAGTTCTGATATACGCCCTCACGCTCTTTGCTTCTCGCTTCCATTCCCACCCCGACTTATATCGATCTTCCATCGGACTCTAGCCTTGGCCGAACGTTTACTGACATCGGCGAATCGCCTTCTTAGATCACGTCCTATCTCGGTGGCGCGAGACGTCCGCTGGGCGGCTCCAGCTGCGCTACCTCGAGCCGGGCCAGATCGTCGTACCTGGGCTGAGCGGTAAGTGCACCCTTCCCATTCAGTGTCGTTCTTCCACTCAAGCGGCGTTGGTTTGTGTAGATTCGCACGCGCACGTACTCGAATATGGTGCCACTCAGCAGATGCCCCTGGAGGGTACGAAGAGTGTTGCAGGTGAGTTTGTGCGGCTATGTCTCGCCACGCCATCGGCTGGTACGAGATCATTGAAGCTCATCGTTCACGACAATGACGTCCGAGGCATTCTCGAACGACTCGTACCTCATGCACAGCATAATACCTGACCCGCCATGCGACATCCCGAGTACTGTACCTTGACTGACATGCCTTTCTCTATCTAGAAACCGTTACCCGTGTCAGAGCCTACATCCTCGCCGACCCCGACATTCGAGATGACAAGTCAAAGTATGTCGAAGGTTGGGGTTGGGACCACACGAAGTGGCTACTCGAAGAATGGCCTACTTACGTACGCTCGTCTGCCCTTCTCCCCCTCGATTGCACCTGACCCCCTCCTCTTTGTTATCTTCACCCTGGATTCGCTGCGTTCTCTAGCACGCGCTTGAAGCAGACCCCATCGTGGCCGGTCGCCCAGTCGTCTTGCAGAGCAAAGACGGCCATGCCCTCTGGGTCTCCCAGGCGATCCTACAATCGATGCACCCCCTCCCGGACGAAGTAGAAGGCGGGGTGATAGTTCGCGACTCTGCTGGCAAACCTACCGGTTAGTCGTCCGTGTGATCTACCTTCCACGCAGCGCCAGAACCGGTCACTCCAGACCGACCTATCAAATATGTGCTCAACTGACCTGCGGCGTCCCACAGGCGTGTTCTTGGACAACGCTCAGGACCTGGTCATCCGCCCTGAGCCGACGTACAAGCAGCTCCAGAAGCGCTTCGCTGCGACGGTCAGAGATGCGCACGCGCTCGGCCTCACTGCCGTGCACGATGCAGGCTTCAACCCCACGTCGCTCGAGTTCTTCCGGCGGTACGTCGACCCCCATCCACTGTCACTGACGCTACCCGCTGCTCATCGCTTATTGTTGAATAGAGAAGCAAACGCCGCACCCCTTCCGGTGGGTAGATTGGTGTTTGAGCTGCTTTTCTCTCTCTTTATCACCACTCATATTGAATGAGATGTGAACTGACCGAGTTGATATCGATTGACAGATCCGCATCTACGGCATGAAGTACTTTGACGAAACGGCCGAGTATTGGGGCGACTCGTTCGAGAAGATCATCCGCGCAGGGAACAACCGCCTCAGCGTCCGCAGCGTCAAGATCTTCGCAGACGGTATGTAAGCCAAACTACGTGTCCTGCCCCCACGGCGCACCGTGCCCATCATGGCGCTTCGCTGAGCTTGACTTGAACCACTTGCGCTTCGCATAGGCGCCCTGCGATCGGGTGGTGCAGCGGTGAGACAGATTCATGTCGCTATCTTCCATCGCCCTCTGACCGTACCCTTCTCGTTCATTTCCGCCTCGACGGCGCCTGGTAGCTCTATGAGCCATATGCAGACAACCCCGAGACGCGCGGATTTATGCGCATTGCGCCTGAGACGCTCAACGATGTCATCCCGAAGTTCATGAAGGACGGCTGGCAGGTGGTGCGTCTTTGTTCCCTTCCCTATATATCCGGACCGTAGCCCCCCTTCTTCACCCCTGCTCCACCGCCCTCGTGCTCGCGCTCACCGTTTCTCTTTCTTCTTACCATCGCAGAACGTGCATGCGATCGGCGACCGCGCCAACGGCGTCGTGCTCGACGCCTTTGAGGCTGCTCTGGCTAAGGCGAACGTGACGGCGCTCCGCCCGCGCCTAGAGCACGCTCAGATCCTCGCGCAGAAGGATATGGCCCGCTTTGGCGACCTCGGCGGTCCGTCCCGTTTTCCATTCGTCCGCCCGTTCGCCGTCTGACCGCGCTATCCGCCATCTGACTGGCTGCATGCCGTTCATGACGACTGGGCTCACATGAGCAGTCATCGCAAGTGTCCAGCCGACCCACGCGTCAGTATATTTAACCGCCTAGCAGCACCCTCTTCTCGCTGACCCTGACCCGCGCCTGGGTTCGATATTGGCTGAACACAGTATCAGCGACATGTGGTTCGCCGAAGATCGTCTGGTACGTCGCCCGCTCTATACACCCAGACGACTCACCGCACTATCTCGTTCTCATCCATTCTTGATTATCTCTTGCCTACTCACGCTCACGCCACTCGACTCGCAGGGCCCCGAGCGCGTCAAAGGCCTGTACGCCTTCCGTAGCATCATCTCCCATGGCGCACGCATCACTCTAGGCTCCGACTTCCCCGTCGAGGACATGAACCCGCTCGCCGGCTTCTACGCGGCGATCACGCGCGTCGCGCCCGACGGCACGTCGCCCCATGGCCCTGACGGCTGGTACGTCTCCTCCCATCCCGCTCTGCCCGCCTCCCTCCCTCCGTACTGATCCTGGCGCGCCTACAACAGGTTCCCGGAGCAGCGGATGACGCGCGAGGAGGCGCTCAAAGGTGCGTCTTTATCTCCCTCGTGTCAATGGCAATTCATTTCCTCCGTCGGGCGCTGAGAGCTGACTGATTCTGCACCTTTCTGCACCCACCGCACGTCTCGCGTTCCGTATGATGCCGTCAATCCTTCGATCTGGATCCCCAATTCCATCTCGCGCCCGGCATATTGCGGCGGGTACAGGCATGACGCTCGACCCAGCCTACGCCTCGTTCACCGAAGACATCCTCGGCTCCATCACACCTGGAAAGTTCGCGGACTACGTCGTGCTCTCGCGAGACATCATGGCGGTCCCGCCCGCGGACGTGCTTGCGACGCGCGTCGTCGCGACGGTCATGGACGGCCGCCCGGTGTATGGCGCGATATAATTGCGTTTGGGTGGCTATCCAACGGTGCCACAGCGCATACATGCAACAGGATCGTGGTGCCGGTGTCCGGATATACTAATATACTGACGCACCAATGTAAACCTCCTGCTCTCGCGCGTTCCTTGCTTCAGATGTGTTTGGTGTGCGCAAACGCCGACGTCACATACAACTACCGGCCTGGCAAATGGATGTATCACTAGATCTGTCGCACCCGAATAGTATACCACCGTTCGTCGGACATCGATTGCCGACCCGATATCCCGTCCCTCAGCGCTGCAATTATCTCACATGGCACCGCGGACGTACGCGATAGTCTGGGACGTCTAACACGGTTTACTGAGAGCGTCTCGCCGTCTATCCAACCGTCCAGTCGTTCCCGGGACGACGAACCGTAGGAGATGCTATAGCGTCATGGTCATGGGGTTCATCCAAACATCGTGTAAGAACACGACCGTTCCGATGGACCTACAATGCGCTGTCAACACGCCAAAATCAACCGAGCTTCCCAACGTGATGGACGCGAGCCGTGAGGCCTTGGCGCGTGAGGTACGGTGCCACCCGACGGTATCTTCGCCCCAGATCTCAAAACGTTCAGCGGCTACCATCGTACTAGTATGTAGGCTGGCAGCCGAACGAGCCACTGGCAGAACACAGCAGAAAGCTCATGGCAACAAGTTGGTAACAAGCGTGGATTTTGGCCTACTTCACGACATGATCCGGCTCCGCCGCTAGCCCGCTGCATAGTAGAGTGTTACGACGCAGATAAGGCGATCACGAGTGTCTCGGGGCTAATCGGTGTTGATCTGTTCGCTCATGGACCTCCCTGGCGATAGGTGCGCGACTTCTTTGATATCTGTGTTCACTAGATGCCGTACAACAAGTACGTTATGTTATGTTCACCTTCCACGCCCTTCAACTTGGTTCATCTGTCCATCCGACTGGGACTAGCGGCCGGCAAACTCCAGTACAAACTCTTCCTTCCCACCCTCGCGATCCTCTATCCGTCCGACGTCAGGCCTGCGCATACTATCAAGCTGTGGGTACACCGGCACTCGCCACTCATCCTCAGAGTCGACAACGTGTATTGCGACACATGCATACCCTCTCAGTCATACACGTCATCCCGCGACTTCCCATGTTCGCAGTACATACATACGAGCTTTGCGATCTGAACATCTCGTTCGACTAAATGTGTCTAATACCGGTACTTGCTAGTTGTGAGCGTCAGGATCCAAGCTGTCATCGTGCGGTACATCGCCGCAGACAGAGAGGTGTGCCGCTACTTGATTATTGGGGCTATTGGGCCGCGGCGGTTACCACTGCCGCCTCGAGGTTCTGGGCACGAGTCCGACTTGGAGACAGGCCTGCTCGGAGTTACTTGTAGAGTTCATGATAGATGTTGACGATCCGCTCTTCGGCCGCCGTTCCACGCTGGACCATACGACTCCGGAATATGTTCAGACCATGGGCGGGGACAATGGTCAAGATAATTGGACGAGCGACGGACCACGTTTGCATGCCACGCGGGCAGCGGTAGGAGCGCGCCTCAAGTGTCCGCAAGAGGAAGGGCGCTCTTCACCGACGGCGCTTGGTGGCTTCCATCCGCAGCGCCGCCACGAAGGTCCATATGGTCCGCGTCCCTTGACCGTCGAGCTTCGTGACTGACTATCACAGTCTGGCAGTGCGCAGACGACTTCATCTGTTCTTCTGCTGCACATGCAATTGCAATCTTCCTGTTCACCATGCCGCCCTGTCAAATTCATCATCAGCCAGCTGATGCTGACCAGCCGACGTGGACGACAATAGCCAGGGTCCAAGTGCCGTTGCAAAGGCAGCTCTAATCATGGAAGATGGAGAGGAGCCTCTGATATCACTTATCCGAACGCGAACTCGTCATTCCGTCTCGCCCACCCCCACCCCGGATCCCTTTCGTCCGCACTCCCCGTTCTGCGTTCACCCCGCACTCCGCGTTCTGCGCCACATCTACCTGGTCTCCTCTTCTCACTCTACTCCTCTCGCCCAGCCATGTCTCTCGCCAAAGTCTGGCTAACCGCCACCGCTACCCTCGTTGTTGCGACTCTGTCGCGTGCCGCTCCTACTTCGCAATTCGTGCAGCGAGAGGCGATCAGCGCACTCTCCTCAGCTCAGATCGCGTCTTACAAACAGTCGTCATTCTATGCCAGCGCAGGATACTGCTCGCCATCCGCGACTTTGGCGTGGAACTGTGGTGTGAACTGCCAGGCGAACCCCACCTTCCAGCCTCTAGCGTCAGGGGGTGACGGATCTGACGTGCAATTCTGTGAGTCTCCATACTATCTGCAAGGACAATACCTGACGAGCTAACGAATTTCTATAGGGTTCGTAGGGTATGATCCTTCACTCGACACCGTCGTCGTCTCCAACCAGGGGACACATCCAGAGGCAGTGTGAGATGTCGCCATCCCCTAATATCCCATCTGTATTCTAACGCGTAGTAACCCGCGCAGGATTCCACTTATCACGGATGGTGAAATAGTGCTCGAAAACCTGGATTCGACTCTTTTCCCGGGCTTGAGCACCTCAATCGAAGCGCACCACGGCTTCGCGAAGGCGCACTCAAAGTAGGCACCACTCCACGGGACGTATGTACGACAGAATCGCTCAGGGTGTGCTTATCGCAGATCTGCGCAAGATATCCTCAACGCCGTTCGACAGGCGACGACTGAATTCGGCACTCAGAATGTCCTCCTCACAGGCCATTCGCTTGGTACGTTCCTTTCCAAACCATGTCACAGCTACGCTCGTTCACTTTTCCCCTGTAACAGGCGCTGCAATTTCCTTGTTGCACACCGTGTACCTGCCTCTCCACCTCCCAAGCGTGAAGATCACATTTGTCGGTTACGGCCTCCCGCGCGTCGGAAACCAAGCGTTCGCAGATTACATAGACGCGCACGACGCCGTCGCCTCCGTCGCGCATGTCAACAACAAGGAGGACTTCATCCCTATACTTCCTGGCATATCCTTCGGATACCACCATCCCTCGGGGGAGATCCACATCCAGGACTCGGGCGTGTGGGTCGCCTGTCCTGGTCAAGACAACGATAGTTCGGAGTGCACTACAGGCGATGTTGAAAGCATTTTGGGTGGAGATGAGAGCGACCACGACGGGCCGTACAATGGGGTAATGATGGGGTGCTGAAGCTCTCCGAGTCTGCTGCGCGTTGAAATCCATCTCACTTTATCGTCAGACTTCTCAATGTTATATGTAGCCTCTAGAACTATTCACTTCCGACGTCCGGCAATCCTCCACCACGTCAAGATGGTGCGACGTTGCTCCGCAGCATCAGCCGACGCGCTGTAGCAATTCATTTTCTGGACGCCGTGCCTGCACTTCCTTGAAGAAGGCGCAGTTCTGTGCGACGTTTCAAGCCCGCCCATCGATGCGCAGTCGTCTTGCGTGAAAACAGTACTGCTGAGGATGAGTGTTATTACGCGGTTGGTCTTCTCCCCTCCCCTCCCCTTCCCCTTCCCCTGCCTTCCCCCGAGCTTGGCAGCTTGCTACAGTCTCAATGCACTGACTTGACGTATCTCACTCTCAGAATCTTTCCTTATGCTGTACAGGACCTCCGGGAGGATCCGATGTCAATCGGAAAGTGGCTGTGCAAAGCTGCGTACTGCAGTACTGCACAGGACAGAAGTGTCTATCCTTGTCCGAGCACAAGTAGCCCGCATCACACAATTAGCAAGGTGATATCACCCGATCCTCATTGACATCCCCCAACACGATGCTCTCTAGGTTCACATCGAGCTCGGCACTCGCCGTCCACTTACCCCCTATAATCTATACCAACGGCAGTACCGTCGAAGGCGAAGTCGAGATAGACTTCCGCGCGCTGCAAGAGGAGAACATTGATGAAGTCCAAGCTCGTTTCCGCTGTGTGTCAGAAGCAGCGATTGGAGGTCCCAAGGCCATGGACGCGCAAGATGCTAAGCTCGTCCGCCTGACAGGCGAGGATACCTCGCTGTGGTCCCGCGGCGGCGCGTACCCTCAGCCGGGATCGCACACTCTCCGGTGTCCCTTCAAGTTCACGCTCCCCCCAGAGGTGCCCCCATCATTCCACTACGCCTCCCGCTCGTACGGCGCGAACGTGCGCTACTCCGTGACCGCCGTCGGCGTGCGCAAGGGCCGCCGTATCAACAAGCGCCACCAGGTCACGTTTGCTGTCCTCCCGCTGGACAAGGTCGGGGCGCGGATCAAAGCTGCTGGCGAGACGCACGGATGGAAGAAGTTCAACAGGGAGGAGCGCATCCGCAAGGGCCTCTTCGGCGAATACTCCAAAGTCGAAGTCGAGCTCGCCCTTGCAGACATCCCCGTCCTTCCCATTTTCTCCACCATCCCGTACTCCATCTCTGTCACGACGACCTCCCCTCCGCTCTCCCGTAGCAAGGCGAACGCGCTCCCTGCAGACAAGCCCGTCTTCCCGCCTGTTCCTGCTAGTCCGCACGATATGGAGTTCAAGCTGAACCGCAGGCTGAAACTGACGGCGTCAGGCACAATCCACGAACCGACGATGGACGTTGCGTCCTTTTTGGGAGGCAAGGAGGGGGAACGGGCTAGTGCTCCGATCGAGGCGGACGTTCCGGGGCGCTTGTGGGTTCCCCTGGCTAGCGCGACCGAAGACACATACAAGGAGACCGAGAGCGAGAAAGGACAGGTTGGCGAGCGTGGTAGCGAGGCTGCAGACCCAAATGCTATGGGCATGTGGGTGCAACGCGCGACGTATCGGTCGACATTTCGTTTGACCTGCGCGCCGTCCTTCGCGGTGGAGAACATCAGATGCTCGTACAAGCTCGTGGTCAAGGTTCCATTCCCCGGCGTGGGCAACGACCTGAAGCTCGAGGTTCCAGTGACCGTCACTTCGGGAATCGTGAGGACACTCGCGCCGGAGCAGCCGGAGCAATCCGACCCCTCTCGCGACGCCCTCCCGCCGAATCTCGACCTCCCTCCAGCATATTGGGAAGCTGTCGACGCCGATTACGAGATCGACGAGAAGAACTAAGCTGGATCAAGTTTCAGTCTGACGCACTCATCAACTCATAGAGTCTTGCGGTATACGATACGCCTACTCAAACATTTACATCTCACGAGACGTCCACGTAGGTTCACGTCCGTTGGTGTATCCGGCATCCTCACGATCTCACACCCCTTCGAATCGAATCCAGCCTTCACCACCATCACCATAGAGAGATTGTCGAAGAGTTCGGAGGACCCTGCGATCACTTTGTTCCAAGTCCAGTTTGTTATGTAAGACGATAAACACTCGCTCATATCGGAGATTCTGGCCGAGTTCAGGCTACGACAAACATCAAACGTCAAACGCCAGTCCCGTCGCATTTGCTTCATGTGCGTAGGTGCTTGCCTTCTACCGGACAGCGGCCTCGATATTGCCTGAGGAGATTTTACAATAAAACGATATATATTCAGATGTCTCATAGGTCTCGAATATCCCTCGCAGCTCAAGAGCTACACGGATGATATCAGTAATCGACGCACGATATGCTGGATTGGCAAGACACATCTCTCGTACGTATCACTACAGCTTAAGTCATCGCATTCTCCCTTGAAATCTGCAGGGTGGTTTCGCGCGAGACTCACGCGTCTTCATTTGCTAGTTGTCCACGAACCTCAGGACGACTCCGAGACACTGTCAGATATCGCGATCTCGGAATGCCATCCTCACATTCGCATCGTACTGTCAACCCCTTGGCGCAGGAAAGCAGACTACTTTCACTTCGGACACACTCAGGCTCGCAATTACGCCCTCAGCGACTTACGTATACCGCAGATGGTGTGCGACGCGCTCCGTTATTGTCGGCGATGTCTCGTCTGAGCGAGCCCATCAACACCTTGTCAACATGTTCGACTCGGACTCTAGAGATCGGCAGGCCCAAGTCTACCCTCGTGAAGGTGCCGTACCTCGTGATCGAGGAGGGTGGTGGTGGTTTATGACCCCACTGTGAGTGTTTGTCGTTGAGCAGCTCCTACGTGCGGGATTACGCGCCGGCGGTCACGGTATGCTTCAAGGTGGATGGAGGCTCGAATGGCGGGCGGGCTGTGGTCGTGCGGTCCGCGACAGATAGGCAGTTTAGACAAACTCGATGAAGAACTTGTTGATTTTGACGGTGTTGTTTTTATACTCGTAGACGGTCATCGTCGTGTCACGGTGTACTTATTCCAGAAGCGAACGCCCACATACTTGGTGTTGAACATGAGATCCATGTGCTATGAACGGGTGCAAGTCGGCGTCAAGGATCTCGTTGGCTACGTCAGAGGGGTTTGCGACGAACCTAGTTGGCTAACATCTAAGAACGAAAGGCAAGTTACTACGACGATCAGTAGAATCGCAAAAAGAGCCTCAGGAGGACGGATGAGGAGTCGGTACTTACCCATGTCTCCGAGTTGTGCTGGCACGCAACAATTCTATCCGAGATCTTCGTGAAGAAATCAAGAAGATTAAACCCCAGTAGAATGTTCCATAAGACCGTATGTATACAGAGAGAGTTCAGATCCTTTGGAGGAGGAGGAACTCCTCCGAGCCCGAGTTGATTACTTATTTACTAGCTAGCGCGCATGTAGCGTGGGAGACTACCTGAGACTGTAGCTCTCAGTAGCTGCTCTGATTCTCTGCTCCCGCTTGCCAGCTTCCGCCTCCTGTACGCAATTGAGTCACCATGGTGGCACTCTCTCCGGATCCGTTTTGGCTTGACTTCAGCTTCCGTCGACGGCGCCGACAGCACCTTCCCCTCATCAACGTACCCGCCCAGTTTACTCTGAAAACAATCCAGTCTCCAGTCACACTCTCCGTCAATATTGTAGGCGTGGTGTGTCAATACACAGGGTTCGTATGGTGGCAACCTTGCTCCGCGACCCCATGCTGCAAGATCACATCTTGGCATTTATAACAAATCAGACCTTACTCTCTGGAGTCCTCGCAGTCACGCAGTACGCCTCCCAGCTCAACGACACGTCCCCATCTCCGAACCTGGCCTTCACCACCTTCAGCAACGCGTCATCGAACGCCGATGCGACCAAGGCCTTCTCCTCGTCGCTCCAGAGATTACCTAGGAGGGTCCTCGTCATCGTCGCGTATGTCTTGACGTACTCCTCCGCGGTCTTGACATGCGTCACGTTCTCGTGCAACACCGTCTCGACTTCCTCGAAGCCGACCTTCCGCATCTCGCCTTCGAAGAACGCGGGCTCGGTCCACCGCTCGTCGTCGGTAGGGCTTTCAAGAAGCACCTTGCCGAATTCGTTGAAGGCGGGAATCGTGGGCGCACCAGGGATTGACGCGAGGGCGGCGACGGCGAGAGGATACCACCCAACGAACTTCCAAATCGTGAAGCCAGCGGTCCCGCGCGGGCGCAGAACACGGAAGGTCTCTGCGAGACATGTGCGGGGCTTGGAGACGCCGACGAGCGCGAAGCTAGTCAGGACGTGGGTGAAATAGTTCGATGGTAAGTCCATGTTCTGCTCGAGCGTATCAGTACCAGCGATCCGGACCGTCTATGAAGAGACACGACGTACCTGCGCATCGACAACCTTCGCCGTCGCGCCTGTCCACCCGTTCTCTTCGATGCGTTCCTGCACGCTCTTTACCATTCCGGGGGAGAAGTCCCCACAGACGGCCTCGATGTTCGCCTTCGCGGCGGGGGAGAGTGTGCTGTACAGGTTGAGGGTGACGACGCCGGTGCCGCACGCGTTGTCGAGCACGACGAGCTGCTCGCTCCCGTCCGCGCGTTCGAAGCCGCATTGCTTGACTAGGTGCAGACCGAAGGGGCCCGTAATGACCCCTATGGTCTTGTACCTCTGCGCGATGTCGGAGCTCTTCCAATCCATAGCGAGTCTTCGATGTTGCTGTAGATGTCTGCGAATAGCGTGGCACTGGAGTATTTGCCTCGGTCGGTGGAGAAGTGTTTGCGGCACCGAGGCGGAGGTCGCCCGCATTGGCGTGTCCTTATATACTGATCCGTCGGCGGCTGACCTTGAAGCGTCTAGTACTCGTACCGGCCGGGGGCCAGTTTGAGAGGCTAGAAATGCATCGTGCTCCGCGAACCGCCGGACTTAAGCCACTTGGGATCCCAAGTCTCGCTCTCATTGACTGGGAATACCGCCGGCTCGGGATATCGCTGAAGGGCTAGAGTCAAAACATGGTACGCCGTATATGTCCAAAGTGCCCGGAGTCAGGAGTCACCTTCGTAACCTGTTCGACCACAGTCGGGTCATGTATGTCTTGGCCCATGCCCTCCTAGTCAATTGTGCAAGAGTTAGTAAGTATTGGGCCTGCCGCCTCAGTCCATCCCATCTCTTCTATGCTGCGCTAATATCCTGTTCGACAACAGAGACGATCTCAACATACTTCAGATGGGGTTCCGAACGAGTACTGTTCACAGTAACTGGGCGTCTCTACTACGTCTACGATGTCGCCAACAGTAAGATCGGCTTAAGTTGCGCCTACCGAGGTCATAACTACTAAATACACGCCGACCTCGCACAAGTTCCGAATACACGGCATTGCAAGTACTAGTACACAGTTATCTACCAACAAGTATCATTCGCTTCGTCTACCACATAGTGCTCGAACGGAACATCCGGTTTATGTTGCCAGCTACGCTGCGATGGTAGCATCCATCCAATGCCAAGGCCACGACAAAGTGTACGCCTCTCTAAGTCTTCGCACCTGTGGCTACCTAGGAAGGACTCATTATACTCACGGGCGCAACCTATGTACAGGTTGATGCCGATTCGAATCGTAGAATGAGTGGAGCTCCGACGTCACTGGTCGTGGTAGTGCTAGGCGCCCGACACACCGGTACAACTCGTCCTCCATTCACCGCCCATTCCCTGCATAGTGCACACCCCAGCTGCAATGTCAATCAGCACGTCCCTTCTTCGTACTCAGGTCTTGTCTGCTGCTCGTCGCAGGTGCGCTTTGCCTCTTATTGACTCTTAGGTCCCGTCTGATACGAAGCGTTACCAAGATCCTCCGTCTCTCCTGTTGTCCTCAAGCTCTACTCAACCGCGCGCGCAGGACATGATGGTGGGCTCATACAAGCTCACTCCAAATGAAGCTTACCCCTCGTCGCGAATTCTATAGGAAAGCGCGTCGCTGCAGGACTGAAAGCAGCCATCCACAATCCCAAAGTTTCCAACGAAGCCAAGGCGCACGCGCAAGAGCGGCTCGAGCAAATGGACCAGCCTTCGGACACGAACGGGTCCTTGTCGAACCATGTGCTAGGCGGATACAAGGCTACTTTGCATAGTGAGTGATCTCACATCCTGGAGGTTCCGTTCTGCGAGTCACACGTCGCGACCTTGGGCGCGCAGACCCGAAGACGAGCCTCGAGGCGAAGCAACACGCGCGCGAAATTCTCGAGGCGGTCGGGTACAGCATCGAGGCTCCTGAAGGTGTCAGTGCGGACGAGCATCAGACCAGAATCAATGCTGGATACAAGGCCGCTCTGCACAGTATGCCCTTTTCGCTTCTGTAGTTCATCCCCGTGTTGTTGACTATATACGCATTGACAGACCCGAAGGTATCTCAGGAAGCTAAAGCCCACGCGCGCGAATATCTCCGCGAGCACGGTGCCTTGTGAGCGATCGCAAACGCATATGCGAGCAAGATATGTCTATGTACTGTATTATGGTCTTAGTAAGCATGGACAAAATGACGCACATACACTGACTGTGACAGAACGCGTGTGTCAAGGAAGTGACGATACGCGTATACGTGTGACGTCTCATGGCGTTGCTCCTTTTCCATCCATACGGAGTCGTAGAGAACGAACGTTGGCTGTGTCGTTGGCTGTGTGTTGGAAGAGGAGATCCCCTCCCTTGGAATTGCTGACGTAGTAAGGGTGATGAATACGTGGTGCGCGCGTTCCTTAGATACAGAAGTCCAAACTGCTGAAGTTGTGCTAGGCTTACTGGTAGGAGACCCCCTAATCTGGAGCCACTCATCGCGCAGCGGTAGTGTTACCGTATCAAGCTTCGGTAGTACCTCCCTCCTCTCGTTGCGCGATGATTACCTGCGGCTCCTGCTTCGTCCCCATCTCCTCCCATTTTGTCCCGTTCATCTTCGCCGCAGGTTCCGCGGAGCAGTCTCTGGACCGGACGCGACGTGGTTCCCTCGGAGACCTCGGCGTTGCTAGAGATCGTCTCTTTGGCTCTGCACACAAGACTGCTTGCCTACGTACTGCAAATCTCGTGCGTTCTTTCACAGCATTGAACCAAGTCAACGGATCAATTCTCTACGACACATCCGAGCTCCACCTGGGCCTCCGTTACTGGATTATCTCCAAAACCAGCAACCGCTACCCGCCCGCGATGAGCCCAGGTACGTTGGCGTGATGCCTATGTGACGAGTAGTTCGACGTACAGATGATATCCGTTTCGTACAACCTTCCGACACATCCAGGGCTCTCTTCTCAAGACTACATGCGCAAGTATACGCGTGCGTAGAAGACATGCTCGAGCAAGTCATGTTCGAGGATGGGCTTGATTGCAATGCAACCTCTCTTCCGCTAGACACTTCCGCCACATTAGTACTACTTATAGTAAGCATGAGTGTCTTTCGGTTCTCCTCAGCCTAAAATGGATATCTTGGACAGCGGAAGCAACATCCGACGCACTACTTCTCCCCGGAGGGACGACAAGACCACTTCCAATGACGTGCTTGTGACAGGCCTCCTCGGAACGGTTCCCCATTGCGTAGCTCGGGCTTCCGACAGTGCCCAGTGGATGTATCCGACGACAGATCCGTAACACAAAAAACATATAAACCACTGCAGCCTGCCGTGATGATCATTGTCCCCCGGTTGCATACACCAAATCTCAACTAGTGCGAGATCACATCTTTCGCCGCGCAAACCCACTGCCTTCATCCACTGCAGCGGGCGTCCTCAGAGCCCTTCGGAACTCACCGCAAACTCGCTTCGATCCCCAATTGGCACGCGCCGACCCACTGCATACCTCAATCACCAAGGCCGCATTTATCGTTGTCATCATGACCGCATTCCTACCTCCGAAGGCAACCTTCGTGCATTACTGGGGACTCGCCTGCCTCGTAGTGGTAAGCACTTGGGTAAGTCTACGAATATTAGTCTTGAGGCTGACTGTGTCTCAGAGCGTAGTCGCGGTATTCACAGGATACTACTTTCCCTCGCTGCGCCCAGTTCCTCCGCCAACAGAGGTGAAACGGCATTCAAGAAAGCGCGTCTCGAAGAAAGCATCAACGCTCCCGGCTAGCAGCGTCGAGCAGCTGCCTCCTCCTCCTGTGGAGCTGCCTCTGACGGTTGTGGCCCCTCCCACACCGCATGCTCCCACCCACTCTACCAAATTCCAACAGTCGAGCAAGAATGTCCTGAAGAAGATCACGCCCAAGGTGTCTTTCAAACAATTGCGGTCAGCCGCCGCGACAAACATATCCGCACGCGTATCCCGAGAGCGACTCGGAGCCTTGCCAGAATCGCTCAAGACGCGTAGGCGGACCCCGTCTAAACCCGAATGTTAGTGTCTACAGGTCTCTAAAGAGGCTTGCATTCATACTGATGATCATTTTACAGCATCCTCCGACAGCCTACCATCCGCGTCGCGATCGCGCTCCTCGAGCGCCTCGTCGTGCTCGACCTCGACATCAACTTCTTCATCGGAGTCTCTCATGTACTCCGAATCACCGTCAGGCTCAGCGTCGTCGTTCGGCTCACACCAGAGCCAAGACCGCGCCGAGAACCCACCTCCTCGCACGGCGCGGCCAAGTATCTTTCGGCGCAAGACCATCCTCAGGGCGCTCTCACGCTATGACTCGACGAGCCCCGACACTGTGCCCGAAGAACGCGGCGACGAGCTAGAGCAACCTCTCTGTGCACAGGGACCTGCAAGAAACGTGCATGTTCACTGGGACTCCTCGACGTACTCATGAGGCCCGCGACTCGACTGGAATCATCTCTTTACGACACTTCATGATATGACGGACTTGACGACCACCACATGACTCTCCTGGATATCGTATCGCGCTCGCAACGCTCTATCTGTATCATTTCCTGCACCCTATGTACCATACCTTTCCGTCCTTCCTCTGCCCGAGCATCTCTCCGCAATACCCTGTCTGTGCGGCTGCAATATTTCTTCCCAACACATCTGTCATTCTATTACGTTCAATTTCATTCATTATGTGCTGCAGCCGACAGTCGTTAGCATACTCGATCGGCCCTCGACTAAGAACATCGAGCGTCGAAGGGCTTGGTCCTGACACATGTGAGTCGTGTGCTGAGTCGTCATACGGAACCTACTGAACATACATGACAACCCACGCATGCGTAACTGATTGAACAGTGTCTCTAGCGCAGCGCGAATATCAACGGTACAAGGACGCATTACATGCTGATGGGTTGTGCGTTGGCTGCTGCGTCTTTTGCGGCTTTCAGCTTGTGCTCGCAGATGTTGAACGCCAAGACGCTCGCGTCAACAAATGCCAGCCCCCCTCTCCCGCTCCCGGCCCGCCGCCCCCGCCAGTCCCTTCTGCTGCACCGTGATGCGGTCTCCTCGGAGTCTGTCCCCCCTCTGCGATACTGCGATCTCCTGGCCCGTTGCGGCATCGGTGAGCTATGTATTTGACGAAGGGCCGGGAGTCAGCCCACACCGTCTTGGTCTGCTCATATTCCGCACCAAGTGGACACTGTCCATACCACTGAGAACTTGAGTTGAATACGTACCGTCAACCCTCTCCGGACCCTCCTCCATTCATACTGCTTCCCGTTCGGAGCGGTCATGATCCTCGACCTGTTCAACGAACGTCAACTCAAGCGGTCACTACATCGTGATCTAGCCAGCCTGAGCGAGTGCAGATCTGGGACACGCACCTCGAGACGATGTGTCTTTTGGGGGCCCAGTCGTCAAAGCGGCCGAGTGGCAATACACCGTGCAACGTGACCGTGTCGCGGTACATGACACGCTCGTACGTCCCCACCACTCGGTGCCGTACGTCGCACAGCGTGGTCGTGTGCGTGCCGAGGCTGCGGGGGGTGCTGATCTGGTATATGAGCTGGCCGGACCTGGCTGTTGATCGGGTCGCGACTGGAGAAGGTGAGTTGGAGCATGTTCGAGTGAGAGGTGCGTTTATGAAGTGGAATGTCGACCGTGTCCGCTCGCCAAGTCTTACATGACACATTTGTACCTCTGTCGGGAGTTTCGAGTCATCGACGCACGCAGCACTACACTGGCGGGCTCTCGCGGCGTTGGTTCGCTTACCATTTCGTAAGCTGTAGCGATTGCGGCGAACCGCTGGATGACCACGCATGCTGCGCTCGGCTGTCAACTTCTGCGTCGGTGTTATGAGGAGGTTCGCCCGAGCTCACCGGTGGCGAAGTTGAGTATACTGGCAAGGACCGACTGCCATTGAGTGGTTCCATAACAACAATATTGGCTGGGATGACGCGTTCGAAGCCCCACAGGCGTTTGACTACTAAGCTCGGTCGCGTCGTCGCTCCCGTGAGTAGAAGTCTGTTGCGGTACCCCATCCGATTGACAGCCCGTCATGTCGAAGACAGACGGCTTGTGACAGATCCTCCGAGTGTGAACGGTGCGCCGACACCGAAGAGGTCATCCGTACGGTTCGGAGGATTCGGAGCTGCAAGTGGCGAATTCTAACACGAGCGTCAACAGTCTCTGAGGCTGCTCTTCGCTGCTAGCCTGTTCACGACAGACAGCAGTGTGCATGCCAACCGATGAATGGGGAAGGCACTCACCAAGCTATATATGAAAGGAGGGAGCCACCAGAGTGCGGAGCAATGCAGTGACTGCATTCACCGCCGTACAGTCCTCCTCTCATACTTCCTCGCTAGTGTTCTACTATGCACCTGAGCCAACATGTGCTGCTCTCGACGATTCCGTCACTGTTGGCCCGCGCCGCTGGTCCATCTCCGGGGCAGATCAAGAACCTTGTCACGTTCGGAGACTCCTACACTGACGTGGTCAGTAGACGCACATGACGATTGGTGCGCACCCATGAAGTGCAGTTGCTGACCCGTCCCGTCAGGATGCCCACGCCGACGGGGGAGTGATGTGGCCTATTTTCGCCGCGGAAGAAGGGAGCTTCGCGCTCCACAACTACGCGAAGAGCGGGGCGATGTGTTCGAACAGCCTCACCATGAGCCGGCCTCTCAGCCAGTCCGTCTTCGAAGTCCAGCTCCCGCTGTACTTCAAGTCGAACGACTCCCTCGTCCTCGATCCCCATGAGACGATGTATACGCTCTGGATCGGGACGAACGACGTCGGGGTGAACGGACTGCTTGGCGGACACAAGGCTCCCGGGGTCACCGTCGTCGACACCGTGGCGTGTGCCGTGAACTGGATCAGAGTCCTGTACAACTCCGGCGCGAGGAACTTCGTCTTCCAGAATGTAAGCCTACAGAAACTGTTCGAGCATGCGCGCATGTGGATATGTCGTGTCGTGAGTAGTAGTACTGACACACACCTCGCGTTGACCGTGGCAGATGATCCCGCTCGAGCACACCCCGCTGTATGCGGCCGATTCGTACTGGAACCGAGACCGGGTGCCGAAGGACAGCGCGACCGCGACGACACTCTTCATGGAGGAGCTTTCCACCGCGGGGAACGAGATCGCAAGACTCATGCTACATGCTCTTGCGCCGACCTTGGCTGGCGCGCACATCGGTGAGCGGCTCGGACTAGGCTTGGGATCCTGTGTGATGGTACTCACCGGCGGTACCTCCAGGGCTGTTCGACTCCTACTCGCTGTTCGCGGACATGATCCGCCGCCCGCAGCTCTATCTGAACGGAACCGCCCCACTGAACGTCACTGGCGCCGTTCGTGCCTGTTACTCTGGCAATCGCAACAACTGCACGGTCGCGCATGGGACTGATTGGGACAGCTTCTTGTGGTAGCATCGTTCGGTCCTTGAGGTCGTGACTCGTTTGCTGAAGACGACCTGCAGGTACGACGAGCTGCACCCATCGGTGCAGGCCGAGCGAGTCGTGGCGAAGGCCATATCGGATGCGATTTGGCAGAGGAAGACGGATAGTTGGACGACATGGCTGTCATGAGAGATGTCAACGCGGGGATTCACGGAGGACAGTCGTGAATGATCTAAGGTTATGGGCACTACGTATGCGTAGACACTTGGAATCGGCTTCCATTAAGCTGTCTCAGGTGGTTTGGGTTTGAGGGTCAGCAGAAGAGCGCGAGACGCCCGGTTCTTGCGGCTATATGCGCCTCTTCTGCAGTACGGCATGAAGTCATGCATGCGTGCGAGAGCGTCTCCGAGGAGTCGAGCGTCCTGCCTCGAAGGCTACCCAACTGGAGCATCAATACAGAATAGAAATGGAAGCTTTGAAAGCGCACTCACCTGCAGTGTATAATAAGGGCGACACCCTGGCGGGCACTGCGGACGTCCCAACGTCTTCGTGGATCGTTTGGACACTGGCAAAATGCTGCTGTTCTTCAATCTCATCGTCTCCCTCGCAGCCACTCGCGTGCTGACGCACTCCGCCGGTCCATCCCCGGCCAGATCAAGAACCTCGTCACGTTCGGAGACTCCTACACCGACGTCGTGAGTACAGACCTGTGGCACACGTTCGATCGTAGACACTGACCGTGACTGCTAGGACGGGCACGCGGATGGCGGTGTGATGTGGCCGGTGTTCGCCGCAGAAGAGGGAGGCTTCACGCTGCACAACTTTGCAAAGGAAGGCGCGATGTGTTCCAACAATCTCACCCAGGGTCCCGTGCCGAGTTTGTCAGTCTTCGAGACCCAACTGCCCAGCTACTTCTCCCAGAAGTCCAACGGCACTCTTGACTTGGACCCCGAGGAGACGATCTATACGCTCTGGATAGGCACCAATGACGTCGGAGTGATTGGGCTGCTTCGTGGATTCAAGGCCCCGGGTGTGACCGTAGTCGATACCGTGGCGTGCGCGGTGAACTGGATCAAGGTCTTGTATGCCTCCGGCGCGAGGAACTTCATCTTCCAGAACGTAAGTCTTGTCAAGCGTATCGTGTAGGCGACGTCAAGAACTTCACGAACCTTACTCTCCCTGCCCGCAGATGATCCCACTGGACTTCGTCCCAGGGTACGCGTATGACTCATATTGGAACCGGGACAGGACGTCTCGGGAGAACGCGACGGCGACGACGCTTTTCATGGAGGAGCTCACCACTGCGGGGAACGAGATCGCGAGGCTGATGCTCCAAGCTCTCGCGCCGACCTTGGATGGCGCGCACATTGGTCAGTAACCGGCGGCTCCGTCAGCTTGTGCTGGATGACTCACCAGCGCGTATGCAGCCCTCTTCGACTCGCACTCCCTCTTCGCAGACATGATCCGCCACCCAGAGCTCTACCTTAACGGAACGGCGCCGTTGAACGTCACTGGCGCCGTGCACGCGTGTTACTCCGGCAACTACGACAACTGCACGGACGTGCTCGGGACCGACCAGGACAGCTATCTCTGGTAAGAAGCTGCCTTCGACGCGGGAGGCGACTTTGAGTGGCTGATCTTGCTGTGCAGGTACGACGAGCTGCACCCGTCGGTGCAAGCTGAGCGTGTCGTAGCAAAGGCGATGTCGGACGTCATAGCTAGAAAGGCGGAGAATTGGACAACGTGGTTCTCGTAGCGAACCCAATGGCCTCACAAGTGCTCTTCCCCACACCTAGCCAGTGAGCGATAGATCCATGATGGACATTGGTAGGAAACGATGCACACGGAGGAACCCATATTGTTCAGCAAATGTTCAGCCTACTGCCATAGCCAGGGAAACAAACGCATCTGGTTTACATCACCTGTCATAGTTAGCTCTGCATTCATCGATGCACAGGTACTTCGCGTAAGAGGATACGAGGGACGTGCTCAAGACAAAGGAGCTGACTAGGCTCAGGTCTGCTCAGGTAGCCAGCGTCACGGTATAGTGGCCATTGGAGTCATCGGTCCGCTCCTCCGAGGACCTGGCGCTTCAGCAGACGCTGGCTTCAGTGACTTGGCAGACTGCCCTTTACTACTTACTAGTTAACTACAATCATCTCTCTCAGATTTGTCTGCTGAGCGGCGGGGCTCCTCCTGCCTGGTGCGTTCTACCAAGCCTTGGACGCGGTGGGTACTGACCTTGTACAGTCATCACGTCGGTCCGAGGAGTCCTGTCGAACTCCGAGCTCTGATGATTGACGCAGGCGGAAAAAGAGCGCAGCATGATGCTAGCACCACCTATTGTAACCACGAGGTTCATTAGTAAGTACGCGTTCTCGTTGAGCAAAGGATGACTCAGGACACTTTTACTAAGTGAAATCGATTGATCCTGTAGGTTAAAAGCCGCAGCCAAGCTTGAATAGCCACGGGTCGTTGACATCGTTTGTATCAAGAGCAGCCATGGTCCACGGACAGCAGAAGGAAGCTCAAGACTGCAGCAAGTTAGAGGCCCAGACGACGGTTGTGGACAGCCCAGAGGTCGTCGGAAGTCTCGCCGTCGAAGCTGCTGAACCCGAGCACGTGCCCGATGGCGGACGAGAAGCATGGACAGTCGTGCTGGGCTCGTCGCTCGCCTTGTTCGCGTCGGCGGGTATGATCAACGCATACGTAGGTCGCTCACAGCAGTGTGTGGACTCACGCTCACAGTGGTCGTGGCTACAGGGCACCTTCCAAGCCTACTACGAGTCTACTCTGCTCCCGGCATCGTCGTCAGCTACCATATCACTCATCGGCTCTCTCCAAATTTTCTTCCTATACGGGCTAGGACCGGTGACAGGGCGGGTATTCGACGCCAATGGAACCTCGGTATGTTCGTATCCTTCCCCAACTGTCAATTTTGCTTGCTGATCGCCGTGATACTAGGTGCTGATCCCGCTCGGGTCCGCTCTTTGTGTGCTCGCCATGATGATGGTTTCGCTCGCACAGAAGGACCACCCATACCAGCTCTTCCTCTCTCAAGGAGTCCTCTTCGGACTCGGCCTAGCGCTATTGTACTACGGTCTTCGTTTCTAGTACATCGTCCGATTCGTTACTAACCGTAATGTCTGTATGCAGGTTCAACCCGTCCGTGGCGGTCATGAGCCACTGGTTCCGCCGCCGACGTGCGACCGCGATTGGCATCGTCCTCGGCGGCAGCGCTATCGGCGGCGTCGTCTTCCCAATCATGCTCCAGCACCTGATACCTAGGATCGGGTTTGGTTGGGCGGTTCGCGTGATTGGGTTCATCATGATGGCCTGCTTCATCGTTGCATGCCTGACCATCCGCACACGCCTCCCCCTGACCGGCCATATCTCATGGCGCTCTGCGATCGATCTGGGCGGATTCAAGGACATCCGGTACATCCTCGCTGCCGTCGCTGGCTTTGTGTGAGTCCCCGTTCGTGCATGCTGTCGTCTCGGTTCGTCGGGAGCGTAATAGCTGATGGGTGATGGTGCATGCCGCAGGTTGTTCTATGCGCTCTTCATCCCGTATGTCTACATACAGATCTATGCCAACTTCCGCGGTGTCCCGCCCAGCATCTCCAACTACCTCCTCGCCATCCTGAATGCGATGAACATCCCCTCTCGCGTCTTACCGGGCATCCTTGCTGATAGATGCGGACCGTGAGCAGGAGTCTCACGCACTTCCATCCGTTCACGCTGACGTCTCACCTAGCTTGAAGGTCTTCGTTCCCGCAACCGCTATGTGCACGATCCTCATCCTCGGTCTGTGGCTACCTTCGCGAAGCGCAGGCTCGATCATCGCGTTTGCCGCGTTTTACGGTCTCTTCTCCGGTGGGCGCGGGAAACCGTCAATACTGGTCTCCTCAGGCTCACGTTCATCGCGCAGGCTTGTTTGTTTCGCTGCTTGCGACATACGTCGCTACCATCACTCCGCGCGAGGTTTATGGTGCACGCTTAGGTAACGTTCAGTCATATCATACACTTCCTCACACTGACTGCTGTCCCCGCGCAGGTTCGGTGTACATCTTCCTCGCAATCGCAACACTCGTCGGCACGCCCACCGGTGGCGCGCTGCTGAAAACGGTTGACACGGCCCACTTCAACAGGCTCATTGTGTTCTCTGGATCGTTGATGGCCGTAGGGACAGTCGCGCTGGTAGCCGCAGCTCTGGTCAGCAGCGAGAGGGTTGGGGCGCGCGTTAGGCGAGGATGACAGCCGCGAGACATACGTTGATGATTGTGACTGCTGTTGCCGATCCTCAGCGCGCATTATTGATGAGTCCAAACAGCTCAGCTCCTTTCCGCATTCCTTGACGCAATCTTCGAGTTCTAGGAGGTCGATCGCTGGTGCGACTTCAATGGGATGAGTCGACATCTTCCTCAAGTCAGCCCGTCTGGAGGATTAATGATGGCAACTAGTCTTAGTCTGTCACGCGTCGATTATTCCGTCACATCGGTGCTGGTACAATCTGCCAATTCTTTCTATCATTTGGACGATGCTATGATGCCAACGCCAATTTCGCTGCCGATAGTCTTGGTCCCTCATGGCTACGGGTGCCCTGTGACAAAGAGGCCCCGGGGACGCACGACTGTGCGGCTGACCACATCGACCAATGGGCGGAGCTCCAGAAGATGTGGGTCTTCATTCCAGACCACAATCCCGTCTTTCCCCAGTTCTTCACAATCATACTGTCACCATGCGTTCGCAGCCCCGAACAACCTATGATATCCACTTGACCATGTACAGCGGAAAGTCTAGGCGATCTGGAGCATTTCAATACGGTTCCATCAATGCAACCCCACTGGGAACGCATCATAGCCTGGGTCGACTCGCGCAGGGAGCAGGAGAGTTCCCATTCGACCACTGACTCTGACTAGTCAGAGGGCGGTGGAGACCCGGCCAACACACGGTTTTCGGACTTGCATACCCGATGAATGGGAGAGGATCTCGTTTGCATCTTACAAGTTGCACTGAGAGAAGTAGAGCCCGTCATGTTGGGACGTGTTCCGCCTTCAAATGATACATGATCGACTCCGCCATGATGCACTAGTACTTCGATGCTGTTCAGTATACGTATATACCACATGCAGGTGTGAATGTAACGTACAAATTTCGAAAAGTGGCATTCGTCGGGTGTTCGGCGGTGGCGAGGTCCGCTCCCGTCGCATCTTATCTGATAAGATAAGGCTATATGATTGGGTGCTTTGCTTGATCTCTCTCTTAGACTTGAACGACTACGGTGCAGCCGGCCCCTGGAGGCCTCAAGTCCAGGCTCCTGTATTGCCCTGGAGATGATTTCGTTCATGCCGACCATACGTACCCTCTGTATGCGACGGCACTAGCCCCTGTGACTGCGTCAGCGCACCATGTGGTATGCACAACTCAAATACAACCCCGGTCCCCCATCCTACCCAAGACCCCCCTCTCCCTCTCCCTCTCCTTCTCCTTCTCCCAAACGACAGTCCTTCCACATTTCACACAGCCCAGATGTCGACACTAGCTTATTTGCGAGCCCTTCATGCCACAATTGGCCACGCCCTCGACGACATCGACCGTGTTGACCGCGAACAGAACCTCGACTTTCCCGCTCCTGATGCACCCATGATTCCAAACTCAGAGGCAGAGAAGCTCAGGAACGACCCCGCCGTGATCAAGGCAGCCGACTACATCGTTTCTGCATGCGGCCAGCTGTCGAACGCGGTCCACGATCCTTTCCACACTCTCATGGAGGCTCTGTGTGCGGTGAGTTTGGCACCCTTTCCTTCCTATATGAACACTCAGTGCTGACTGTGTATATAGTGTCACCTCACTGCTTCTCTGCAGGTACTCGAGGCTGGCCACATTGCCGAGATCCTTCGTGACGCGGGGCCGGACGGGCTCCACATCGGCGAGATCGCCCGCCAGGTCGACCGTATCCGCGCCGGATCGAATGGGTCTCTCTCAAAGCCCCTTGATCCCTCTTGGCTTGGTGTGTCCATCGCGACGTCCATTGTACCCTTCGTTGCTGTCCGGACTAACCGCTTCCTCAATTTCGTAGGTCAGATCATGCGCTTACTCGCGACCCATGAATGGACGCGTGAGATTCGCCCGGACGTATTCGTCAACAATCGCCTGTCTAGCTTCATCGACTCTGGCTTGACCCTAGAGCAGCTCCGTGAAACGTACGTATCCTCACATACCTCTTTCACTACCCTTGTTGACTTGTTGACGCGTCTTCAACAGTCCTGGCAACAAGTATGACACGAACGCAGCTATCGCGATGGTGCCCATGAGGCACGTTCCCCGTTTGTTCGATGTCTCCGTTGATCAATGCTTACATACTTGCACTACAGCACTAGCGAGCCGTTCCGTACTATGACCAGCCTCTCAGACTTCCTCCTCTCCCCGACCTGTGACACCAAGTGGAATACTCCATTCAACTACGCTTTCCAAACCGAGGACGGAATGTACGCCTGGTTTGAACGCCCGGAGAACGCGCCCCGGCTCAAGCAGATCGGACGTGCTTTGACTGCCGCAGACCAGGCCGAAGGCCGTGGGGACGTCACAAGCACGACTAGTGAGTATTCCGGCCGGCCACTCATGCATGCTCTTCTAGTATCCTAACACTAGCACCCGTAGCGTTCCCTTGGGACAGCCTTCCTTCAGACACACTTGTTGTTGACGTCGGAGGAGGGATCGGCGCCTTGTCCGTCCGGCTCGCACTCGCACACAGCCACCTCAAGTTCATTGTCTAGGACCGCGCGCAGACGGTCGCGATGGCGTCTGCCGCGTGGGGCGAGCAACATAAGGAACTGTTCGCGTCTGGGAGGATCACCTACGAACCGCAGGATTTCTTCGAGCCGCAGCCTGAAGGCCTCAAGCCGGGGGTGTTCGTGCTCTGGCGGATCCTGCACAACTGGCCGAAGGATGCTTGTCACAAGTGCGTATATACTGTCCGCCCGGGTTTCCCTCCGCTCACACGAGTTTCTCTATCTCCATGTGCAGGATCCTCAAGAATTTGCGCTCCGCGGCGACTCCTGAGACGAAGCTGATCATCATCGATCCTATCCTTCCCCTCGCGTGTGCCGACGACTCGTCCGCGGATGGCGCAACGCTCGCCCCGAAGGGTTCCCCGCTCCTTCCCAACCTCGGCAAGGCGAACGCCGGCGGCTACTACTTCTCCCTGACTGTACGTCAGCACCGGACCTCCCCACGCGTGACGATTACGATGCTGACCTTCGTTTTCGCTGTATCCCATAGATGTTGGCGTTGATGGACGGCAAGGACGGCACCCTACATGAATATACGGAGCTCGCGGATGCGGCGGGGTGGCGCGTCGAGCGGGTCGTGCGTGCGGAGGGGTCGTTGGTTGGGTATATGACCTGCGTACCGGTCTGAGCCGCGCATGCGCATGGTCTTGGCTAGCTGGCGGTACGTGGGCACGATGCGAGTGGGGAGCTTTGGCTTCAACAGCCAAATCTACGGAAAGCGCGCTACCCAACGAATGTGGGCATACAGTATCATGTTGTACTACTATTTCAATCAAATTCCGGCCATGGAAGATGTGCTGCATTTGATATCTCGAAGGCTGAAGCAAAGCAAGCGGTGTTCGTCCCTCACCCGGCTCATTCGATTTGTTCGGTGTTCCGGAGTACTAATCTCGGTCCTGCACGGGTATGTATACCGCCTGCACGAATGCATTGGCTATGATTCACTATTTGTTGACTGTGAACCTAAGGTGGTCCGACGGCAGACATCCGCATTGACTTCGTCGGGCCCGGTGTGTTCAACAACTTGAAGGGATCCGTTGCCGTCGCATCTTATCCGAAGATGAGCTCAAATTGAAATGATCGTGGAAACGATGGGCGGCTCCGTCCAGGACTGCAGTCACGCATACGCAGCGCGGCGGCTTCGCCCTTTCCGCTGCATCGCTCTGCAGAGTACTCCGTTCGTGCCGATCGCTTGCGTACGTCCTCCTGTGACTGACTTCTGCCGCGGCACTGACCCCTACTACGCACAAATACGCACAGCATGATGCACGACGCAAACAGTGATCCCCATCCTACCCAACTTGAACTTCTTCCTCCTCTCCCTCTCTCCCAAACGACAAGCCTTCCACACTTCACACAGCCCAGATGGCGACACTAGCTTATCTGCGAGCCCTTCATGCCACAATTGGTCATGCCCTCGACGACATCGACCGTGTTTACCGCGAACAGAACCTCGACTTTCCCGCTCCTGATACACCCATGACTCCAACCTCAGAGGCAGAGAAGCTCAGGAACGACCCCGCCGTGATCAAGGCAGCCGACTACATCGTTTCTGCATGCGGCCAGCTGTCGAACGCGGTCCACGATCCTTTCCACACTCTCATGGAGGCTCTGTGTGCGGTGAGTCCCTGTTTGGCACCCTTTCCTTCCTATATGAACACTCAGTGCTGACTGTGTATATAGTGTCACCTCACTGCTTCTCTGCAGGTACTCGAGGCTGGCCATATTGCCGAGATCCTTCGCGACGCGGGGCCGGGCGGGCTCCACATCGACGAGATCGCCCGTCAGGTTGACAAGATACGCGCTGGAGCAGATGGCACGCCTCTCTCAAAGCCCCTTGACCCCGCCTGGCTTAGTATGTCCATCCTGTGCACCTCATCCCGGACACGACTGACCGGTCACCTGCAGGTCAGATCTTGCGCATGCTCGCAACCCACGAATGGACTCGTGAGGTCCGCCCGGATGTGTTCGTCAACAACCGTCTCTCCAGCTTCCTCGACTCGGGCATGACCCTCGAGCAGCTTCATGAAGCGTACGCACGCTCATACGCCTCCTACACTGCCCCAATTGACGCGCTTCTACCAGCCCTGGCAGCAAGTACGACACAAACCCAGCCATTGCAATGGTGCCCATGAGGTATGTCTCCCGTTCTTCCGTTCCACATGTCAGTCAGTTCATGCTGACATCCTTGAATTACAGCTCCGCCGAGCCGTTTCGTACCATGACTAAACTCTCAGAGTTCCTGCTCACCCCGAACCTCGACCCCAAGTGGGAGAACCCGTTCAACTACGCTTACCAAACGGAGGAGAAGCTCTATGTGTGGTTCGAACGCCCGGAGAACGCGTACCGCCTCAAGCAGATAGGACGTGCTATGACGGCTGGAGACCGTGCCGAAGGCCTCGGGGACATCACGAGCACGTCAAGTAAGTATTACCTCAAGACCCACATGTGCTCCCACATATTGACATCCATAGCATTCCCCTGGAACAACCTTTCGTCCGACACCCTCGTCGTGGACGTCGGAGGGGGAGTCGGCGGCTTGTCCGTCAAGCTCGCGCTTGCACACCCGCACCTCAAGTTCATCGTCCAGGACCGCGCGCAAACGGTCGCGATGGCGCCTGCCGTGTGGGGCCAGCAACACAAGGAGGTGTTTGCATCCGGCCGGCTGACCTACCAAGCGCAGGACTTCTTCGATCCACAGCCCGAGGGACTCAATCCGGGGGTATTCGTGCTCAGGCGGGTTTTACACAACTGGCCGGCAGAAGCTTGTCACAAGTGCGTCTATACGCTGTCTGCGTCTGCTTCTTCCCTCACCCGGCTCACACCCTGTGCAGGATCCTCAAGAACTTGCGCGCGGCGGCGACCCCCGATACCAAGCTGATCATCATCGAGCACATCCTGCCCCTCGCGTGCGCCGACGACTCGTTCGCGGATGGCGCGACGCTCGCCCCGAAGTACTCCCCTCTCCTCCCAAACCTAGGCAAAGCGTACGCCGCCGGCTACAGCTTCTCTCTCACCGTACGTCTCCGCCTGAACCTCTGAGAGCCGCACGCTACGGCGATGATGCTGACAATCGCTGTCGCTGCATCTAGATGATGGCGATGATGAACGGCAAGGACCGCACGCTGCGTGAGTACGCAGAGCTCACGGGTGCGGCGGGATGGCGCATCGAGCGGGTCGTGCGCGCGGAGGGTTCATTGATCGGGTACATGACCTGTGTGCCGGTCTAAACACCGCGTGCGCGTGAAGACCGGCAAATGCGCGATGGCGCTGCCAGCGAGTTTCGGCTTCAACAGCCCGCTCGAGAGGGCGGACAAACGTGTGCGCATATCTCATGTTGTACTACTATTATAACATTCCGTTCAGCCGCAGAGGCATTTCATGCTGCTACCGAACGTTTGGAGGCATCTACCAGCATTTACAATCATCTGCAGCTGCCGCGTCTTACGCAAGCTCTGGATTCGCTGTGAATGTCGACAAGCACGGATGCTGAGAAAACAGCCGGACTTCGGTGTTGTGAGCGACTATATGCGTCGTCTGTGCCGCTGTCAAGATGAGCCGCGTGCCTGCCCTTTGTAATACGCACAGAGGATCAGCGGTGCGGAGGAAATATCGGAATGTATGGCAGTCTCAAGAATAGCGGAGAGTAGGACAACAGGGGGATCGCTGAAAACGAAAACGCATAGTGACAAAGTATATGCGCGTCCTTTCATCTCTTCAGCAACGACACTAAGGCTCCAGTATAGGTTTGTAGTGAACTGATACGCATACAATGACCATCTGTAGGGCCAATAGAATCGTTTAGCAAACGGCAACGTGGCTGCACATTCACGCCGGTACGAGTGTTCCGACACTTCGTCTTCCTCGTGTCTTGCGTCTGACAATTGCAAGCGCGCGATACCTCAGGTCCATGCGAACGAGGGCATAGGAGGGGCTGCCGGTGCTGATAGCGCGGGCTGCGATTCCCTCCAACCGACATCGCTTGTGACCGAGCTCGTGCATGACATTGAATGACTCCTCCGACTCCGGGTCGGAGTAGTGAGCCTCCAGCCGCGACGCAAGGTGGTACCTGCAAATCGTCCATGGACGTCGGGGTTGCTTGACGATTTGGAGCACAGGGGCGAAGCGCAACCTGTCAAAATGTCGCCTGAGCCTTTGCCTCTTCTTCGAGCACCCCGCTGCAGACCACTCACATCTCGTCCATGATCGCGGCCCCCACCATGTCATTCGCATGCTCCACCCTCCTCGCCCTCGCCACCTTCTCCCAGGCCGTCAGCGCATCCCCGCTCACACTGGTGGACGCCGCGAGCACGCTCCCCGTCTCGGACGTCAGGCTCGTCCCCGCGAATGTGAACATCACCTTCGACACGCACGGCATCCACAGCGACGCGACCGTCCCTTCCATCATCATGGCCTGCGCAGCCGCCAACTGCGTAAGCTGCTCCAATATCCCCCTCCCGACGATGTTCAACACGTGCCTTGGGTTGCCCTCCGCGATATCGGTCGCGGTCACCCAGCAGTTCAACGAGGCGCTTCCGTACGGCGTGTTCGTCGGGCCGCGGGGCTGCACGTCGTTCGCGCAGATCCCGGCGATCAACACATGCTTCAATGTCATCAATGGTCCGTTCACGGACTTCGAGGTGACCGAGTAAGCGAATGGAGGTGAGTGTTCACCCCTGGTTGCCCGGATGCACCCTGCTGATATGTTCATCCAGGGCAGTTCGCGGCCTAGACATGGAGGTCACATATCAGTAGACGTTCAGGAATCATCATCGTCGAACGTTGCCTATGCTGAGATGTTCATACGATATGGTTACTTGCTTCTTACTCCAGAGTTGGACCCGATAACCAGATCTGATGTCTGTGCTCATCTCGCCTATAATGAACACTGAGCATGAAAGTGGGTGTTAGTACAACAGTCAGTGTGGCCGAGTCGCGATAGAGAACTTGCCAGTGTGAGGTTTGAGTCTCTGTGAAGATGAGTCTAGTTTGTTGTAGAGAGCCTAGCCGCATGGTGAACGTAGTAGTGACATGATAGGGGGTGTAGGTGTCGACCCCACTGGTTGTAGCAATCGGAAGCAACAGACTTATGCAATGGCAGAGTACTATGCTCCTGAAGTCGAAATCAAGTGAACTCACCTTTGGATATTGATAGGGCTTGAGGGATCTCGGGCAGAACGAAACCATGACGGCGACTCCATTAGCAGGCGCTTGAAGTCACAACTGCAGCGTAGAAAGCACCGGGCTGTGACAGTACACTGACTCGGAGACGCGTACTAGCGACCGGATATACCAGGACTCAGGCTGTCTCTTGAGGGTGCACGATCAACTTGACTCCGCTGACCTTGTTCTCCCGCAGGCGATCGCATACCTTCGGAATGCCTGCAAGGCCTCCAGGAAGGACCTCGACTCTGTTCGGCTATACCATACACGAGATGCATCAATCCACTGTGGTCCGCGAGAATTGGAGTCAAAGAGCGCACTACGACAACCCCCGTGCTGAGCCAATCCGTTACTCTTTTGTACATCTCTATGCCGAGCTCCAGGTTACCGGGGAGTTCGAGATATGCGAACGGCTTTGCAATCTTCTTGGGAGCCAGACCGGCCTCCTTGTCTTGTGCGACCTTGGCGTCGAGGACGGTCATTATGGGTTCCACCGCTACAAGACTCCCGCCAGATGCAAGCGCATCGTAGGCGAGGTGGTGCGTGGCATCCTCCGTGATGGCGTTGTACGCATAGATGATCGGCTTCCCCTCTGTGAGCTTCGGAAGTTCGGCGAAGATCGTCTCGGACGGCAACGAGCGATCGACTACGTGGGTTGCTGTCACGGGTGCTCTCGCGTCTGAGCAGCGAAACAGCCGATCTACGAGGTTCAGAGGTTAGACGGACAAGTAGAGTCGAGTCGAGTACTTACGGGCAGTAGGTAGATCGTCGAGCGACCCCGCCGGTCGTGTCGATCATAGCCGAGCAGGTAGTTCTATAGAAAGTAGGTTAGACGCCAAATAATAGACCTTACCTTCGTACCGCCACTGTCGAGTCTACCAGCTCGCCCCTCCCGCGTTATCCTCTCTTTCTGCGACCTGCGACCACCTTAGCTTGACTATAGATCTATCTTAGAGCCCGTCTACGACCTATCTAGCTGTCTCCGCCTTCTCGAGAACCCCTGCAAGCCGTCGAAGCCCTCAGTCGCGTCGCGTCGGCAAGCGCTCGTCGACGTGACAGCGCGGACCTACTCCCCTCCTCCCCTTTCCAGTCGATCCTCCCGCGGACGCTATCGAACTAACAGGACGTGCTATCTACGCGTGTAAACACGTCTACTGGACGCGTCGAGGCTACCCTTCGCGATAGAAGACCTCCCCATCCTCGTCGAATAGGCGCCAGTCGAGCGCGACACGTCGAACCTTGCGAGTCGCAACCCAGCCGTGCGGAGTCCCTGCGGACGCTCGTCGAGTGTCAAGACGGACGTCGAGCACGTCGTCGAACAGTACGCAGCCCCCTTTCATTCTCATTTATACGATAGAGCGTTCCCCTACATCCCATCACACTCGTTTTACCCCAATTCCTTCACAACAGGACAGCTAGACCCTCGCACACTTTATACCAGTGGTTCTATCATTTTAGGTATATTTCATATCTATTGGTTAGACACCGCGACCGTTACATTTGGAGCCCACCGCGAGGGGCCCTAGCTTTTCCGCTGTTGTCAGCAGACCGTGTACTTTCGTGCATCGTGTCATACACTCCTTTCAATCACATCTCCTTTTCTACACTCTATCGCTTTTTCTAGTCAAGTCGTTCTGCAGACCCGCAGATTGTCGAACGTCACAAACGTGATCACCGTCAACGCCGTTGCCAGCAAGCAGCATCCCGTAGAGCCGAACAAGTCCCAAGCGTGTCGAGTGTCGAGTGCCGGAGCGTGCTACCACAGTCACTGCGCAAGCTCGTAGATCAAGTCGTTGCGCGAGACAGAGCCGACCGAAGAGCCAAGGTCCTCATAGTGCCGAGCAGGTCGTCAAGTTGCTGTCAAAGACTTCCCCATTCCCCCTTGCCAATGCCGAGCACTCTTCTAGCCCCGTTGCCGCCCTCCCTACCGCTTCCCGGAAGTGCGCAAGCCCCGAGTTTCGATAGCACACAGCCTCAGACACTCAGTCGGTTCTTCAACGATCTCGAGTTCGTCTTCGAGCGGTCACAAGTCGTCGACGCCGACAGGAAGCGGTATGTCGGCCGCTATGTTCCATACGATGTCGAGGAGCTATGGACATCGCTACCCGAGTGGTCGCCTACGTCGACCGCATCATTCACAGAGTTCCGAGTCGCTGTCAGCGCCCTCTACCCCGAAGTCCGACCCGACCGCAAGTTTGCGTACCGTCATCTAGAGGAACTCGTCGAAGAGTGGCAGACCCACGAGTTCTCAACTCTCGAAGACTATGGCTGCTTCTACAGGTCGTTCTTCAGGATATCTAGCTATCTCCGCAAGAAAGACGAGCTAGGCATTGCAGAGGAAGGCCGTCTCTTCTCGCAAGTGTTCCCTGCAGAGTCCAGGTGTCGAAGACGCCTCTCTAACCGCCTCCGTCTCAAATTCCCCGACCGACATCTAACCGACGTCTTCACGCTAGCAGAACTACACTCGGCCGCTGTCTACGTTCTACAAGGAGTTGAAGCAAATGCATTTCCGCCGAGTACCCGAGCACGTCCACTCCTTCCGAGGCCGTCGCCCATTGCCGAACTGCGCGAGCCACCGGTATCTATACCGCCGTATCCGCCAGTCACCCTCCCAGCCAACGCAGAGGTCGACCCCACCACCGCTGTCGCCGTGCAGACTCTCGAAGTACTCCCGACATCGTCGGTCGAGGAAGCGTTAGTCGAGAAGCCAGTCGATGAGTGCCACTACTGTGGAGCAGTCAAGTGCTACATTCGTAGCTGCCCCGCCGTGGTCGCCGACATCAGTTCTGGTCAGTGCGCGCGCAACTCCGACGGTCAAGTCATCCTCCCGAGTGGTCGATTCGTTCCGCGCAGTCTCCCTGGTCGAACGATGCGGGAGCGTGTCCTCGAGTGGCATCGTTGTCATCCGAATGTGTTGAATAACCGAGTAGAGAAATTTGAACCGCAAGTCGACACCAGCCGCCTGTCCCTCGATCCGTCAGTCCGTATCTCTCGATCAGCGGTCGAAGTATTCCAAGCCCCATGGAGTCTCTCGAAGACCTCGCCGCGATTGCCGCAAGCATCTCCGAGTCGAAGAGCACAGAACACAGCCGAGCGCGCGCCCTTGGAGGCTGCCGACAAGTCACAGCCGAACCCAGCACCCGAGTGGAAGATTCGCTCATGGTCAGACCGTGTCCCAGATTTTGTCAACGAATCTCGATCATTGCCCCAGGCTTTCTACGATCATCAAGCACCCTCTGCAGTCGATAGAGAGCACTGGCAGGAGGCCACGCGCTCCTCGCCATCGACACTCTCCGAAGTGCTGCTTGACATTGAGTCCGATCAGAGTCTTCCAGACGAGGATCCCCAGTCGTGGCGAGCTCCATGCGAGGACCCGGCGATCATCGAGAGGGTCGTACAGAAGATACTCAATATCCCAATCCAGCTATCCGCCGAGGAGCTAGCCGCTTGCGCATCAGTGTACGCCAGGAGTCCTGCAACCAGCGTAGGCGAGCTCGAGGAGTCGAGTGAAGATCTGCAGCAGGGCGAGAGCCGGCCATCTGTCGCAGTCACTGGCAGGTTCCCCATCCTTCCCCTCTTTCCATTCAATCGAGACCATCCGTCGCTTCACTCACAGTCGTTCACGTCGATGGCTCGGAGGGATACCCAGTGAGTGGGTAAGTTCACGTGTGAGCGAGCAGGTGATGTCCTCTCTTGTGGGGAATCCCTGCCGGTCATCTTGTGTGAGCGAGGTTGATCTGGGCTATCTTCTATGCTATCATATCATGGTGCTGTTAGATTGTTCCGCCTCGTCCATGCACGCGCATCTCATCTATAACAAGACCCACACAACTTCCTTAACCTCACGATCCCCTCTTGCAACATGCCATTCCCTTTCGTTCCACTACTTTCCTTACCTTCTATCTTCCCTTTTCAGTCCCTATAGCATTCAGCCCCAGCACACCGTTTGAAGAGGCCGTTGAAGATCGTGTTCGTCATATCAACTGCTATTGGCCTGCCAAGTCCTCGGCCGCCCGAGTCCCTGCCATAGATCGTCAAGTGCGTTTCGAGGCCGCCACAACGGCTACCTATCCAAGTCACCGAGCGGCGCGTTTCCGGGCCGATACCGTTGCATCCATCTCCCCAAAGTCAAGAATCGAGGTTGGCCGCAGGCGGCGCAAGTCCGAGTCGCCATTGTCTTGTCGATGACTGTCGAAGTCCACATGCAGCCAACATATCCCCGTCGAATGCAGTGTGGAGCCGTCCCCTGCCGTCGATGGCTGTCGCCGAGTACTCCCAACGAACTTGTCGGTCGAGGAGCCGCTCGCCGAGGACGCTTCCGCAGTGGCCGCCAGATTGTCTGCACCTGCCGAGAGCCGTGCGAGTCCACTCTCCTTTGTGCCGCCCAGTCCGAGGCTGTCAAGATCATCGAGGCTGTCTCTCACAGTGCCCGTTCCGAGTTCATCCGACCGAGTTCACCATCGACCCGTCGAAGCCCATTTTCAGCTAGGCGATCCCTGTCCTGCTGGTGTCCGAGGTGGTCAAAGTTGCACCTGAGGTCGTCGAAGAAGCGTTCAACTCGCATATCAAAAGGGACGGCTTGTGCCCACGTCGTCCGTCACCATCGAAGCCTGTGCAGAAGCCTGTTGTCGTTCGAAGACCGTCAGAGCCGAGTCCCATCCCATCGCCGAGACCGTCAAGCTGCGTGCTGTCGAAACGAAAGCCAGCCACGCCGCAGATTAGGAGTTGAGAAATCATCCTGAGGTCGTCGCCGGGAACGCCCACAGCACTCATCGAGGCGGTCAAACCGCCGGCGAGGTCTCATCCTATTGTCGCCGAGTCCATCGAGAAGAGTGGCCCATGCCGCAGGTCCGGAGTCAAGGAGGAGCAAGCTCATCATCGACGGGATCCCATCGCATCAAGTCCGTCAAGCCATGTGCTTTCAGAAGAAGACTTGGACCCGCCCACGCCGCAGATCACAAGTCGAGAAGGAGCAGGCGTCGAGGAATCGCCGTTCAGAGACCGTCGAAACACCCATGGTGCTCGTTGAGCTAGTCCTCGTTGCTGAGCGAGCAGTCCATCGAATGTCGAGGTCGATTCAATAGTACCCGGCCAATCCGGTCGCAGTCTATCAGCCGGGCAGAAAGGAGCACATGTCGAGGCGCTGTTTTGAGGCCGTCGAAGTGCCCGCGACAGTTCTCGTCGGCGCTGAGGACTTTCCGCTGTAGAACCCAGTCGACGGTCGACCCCACCTGCCACTGTGTCGCATCGAACAGACAAATCGGAGTCCCTGTGAGAGATTCGACGGCGAAGTCATCACCGAAGTCGGCGGGCTGTGACCTATCGAAACGAAAGCCGCCCCCACCGTATAGATCCGGAGTCGAACAGGAGCGGATGTCAAGGAATCGTTCGGAGGCCGTCGAAATGCCCATTGTACTCGTCGAGCGAGTTGCGTTGAAGATCTCTCATAATCCCCAGAACAGTTCCTACCTAGGTTTTCTCCGAGTCCCGCGTCCGCTGTCGAGTCCAGGCGGTCGACATCCGAGTCACCGTGCCAGCCTTCGAGTCCAGCAAGCTCGAGCAGTCAATCAAGTCGTTACCCTGCCGCTTCTTGTGCAGCCTCAAGATCCCCATTCAAGTATCAGAGGTCGTCCGGACGAGGCCGCACACCCGTCGCTCATAAGTCGAGGTCGAGTCCGCGATCGAGACGGCGAGGACCGGGGACGGTCCAGATTTTTGTTGGGGGGAGATGTCACGGGTGCTCTCGCGTCTGAGCAGCGAAACAGCCGATCTACGAGGTTCAGAGGTTAGACGGACAAGTAGAGTCGAGTCGAGTACTTACGGGCAGTAGGTAGATCGTCGAGCGACCCCGCCGGTCGTGTCGATCATAGCCGAGCAGGTAGTTCTATAGAAAGTAGGTTAGACGCCAAATAATAGACCTTACCTTCGTACCGCCACTGTCGAGTCTACCAGCTCGCCCCTCCCGCGTTATCCTCTCTTTCTGCGACCTGCGACCACCTTAGCTTGACTATAGATCTATCTTAGAGCCCGTCTACGACCTATCTAGCTGTCTCCGCCTTCTCGAGAACCCCTGCAAGCCGTCGAAGCCCTCAGTCGCGTCGCGTCGGCAAGCGCTCGTCGACGTGACAGCGCGGACCTACTCCCCTCCTCCCCTTTCCAGTCGATCCTCCCGCGGACGCTATCGAACTAACAGGACGTGCTATCTACGCGTGTAAACACGTCTACTGGACGCGTCGAGGCTACCCTTCGCGATAGAAGACCTCCCCATCCTCGTCGAATAGGCGCCAGTCGAGCGCGACACGTCGAACCTTGCGAGTCGCAACCCAGCCGTGCGGAGTCCCTGCGGACGCTCGTCGAGTGTCAAGACGGACGTCGAGCACGTCGTCGAACAGTACGCAGCCCCCTTTCATTCTCATTTATACGATAGAGCGTTCCCCTACATCCCATCACACTCGTTTTACCCCAATTCCTTCACAACAGGACAGCTAGACCCTCGCACACTTTATACCAGTGGTTCTATCATTTTAGGTATATTTCATATCTATTGGTTAGACACCGCGACCGTTACAGTTGCGCCAAGGGACTTGAGGAGGTCCTCGTGTTTCAGAGAAGAGGTGGTGATGATGGGCGAGAATCCCTGCAGCTTCGCGATTTGGATGACTGTACTTACATCGCGAATGAGATCGGAGATGGGCGGTGGCTAGACAGGAGAGACTTACCATACTGTCCAACTGAGGACGAGCCTCCGACTATGAACGCCGCTTGGCCGACGTACTTGGCCAGGCCGCCTTCCTCCCAAGGTGCGGCGAAGTCGACGGAATTTGCTTGAGCTTGAGGGTGATGGGCCCAGATTCAGATGAGGACGGTGCTCAGCCCGAGCGGGACAGAAGCTGCCTTGTCGAAGGAGAGGTTGTCGGGGATCTGTACGTTAACCATCAACTGAAGATCCAGTCCACGGTTCCACATCGTAAACAGTGTGGTGGAATACGACGCATTTTTGCAACGTTATAGGCGGGGACGACGTTATACTACTGCTGGAACGTCGCTTCTCGGTGGCTGAGATAACCAGGGAAAAGACTGTCCAGGTGTGACTGTTGGTACTACGTCATCGCATGGTAGAATAGATGGGTGGAGAAGACTGCACTCACACTTTGTCTCCCTTGCTGACGTTCGTGACTTCAGACCCCACTTCCTGGACAATGCCAGCGCCATCCAGACCACCGATTAGAGGGTATTCCGTGATGAATGGAGGCGCGTATAGCTGCGCTTTCCAGTCAGCGGGGTTAAGAGCCGTTGATAGGATCTTGATGAGAGCGTCCTTAGGCCCTGGAGTAGGCACAGGCCAGTCCGTGACAAGCTTCCACGGGTGTTTCGGCTCAGGGACTACGAGCGCTTTCTGCGTTAGGGGGCCATGGCGATACTAGTGAATGTGTGGGCCCTGGGGTGTAGAGGGGCGGGTAGCAGATCTCTTGCATCGTCTACTGCAAGCTGAGTTAGTCTGGACCATATACCTGAATGCGTAAATGCTGTACAATTCTACTGAGTATCGCACCTGAGGCCTGAGGCCTGAGGCCTGATGCTTCGGTCGGGTCAGGCGGCGGAGGTACATGATAGCACTGTGACTTAGCAGGTCCTGGTGTACATGGGGCTCGACGTAGGTCACGTGATTAAATTGTACTTAGTCAGCTCGTGCACAGCTTTGTCTAACGAGTAGGATTTTACCCGAGATACTCAGCACCGTTTTAGCTTGTCTCAGCGTGCCCAGACGTTATACTGATTGTATCGCCCGCACCCCACCACCGCGGCTACGTTGAGGTTGCTAATGACTCCCGCTTTTGTCTATCGACATCGTTTGTCCAGATGAACCCTTTGAAGAGTCAGAGTGTACAACCAATCTCTCCCGTACGTCTGCTCTTCTTCCACGTCCAACTCTCATGCGCTGATACTGAGCGCACGATAGAGTCGCGCTAACGTGGATCATTTAAGGTGACACGTCATGTCGCTTGTGATACCGTCCATGCACTCAGATTCAGAGTCAATACATCAATGGGTATGTTGTATTTTCATATCCACTGAGGTCTCGCTATGAACGTTCTTCTGATCGAGCACCTTGGTTGTCCCAAAAATTACCTGAACGGTCCATGGCCTCGAGTGCGAACACGCGTTGACAGCCCGAAATGTCATAACGTGCCTAGCCGACACGAGACTCATGTTCCAGGGAAACATTTTGTACGCGAGGGGCGGTTTACTTATCGGCCGAAACCACCGCGACGACCATCCGTATGTTCCGCCTTTCATGTTCACTGCGCAGCATCGACCTAACCCACCATTCCTTCACCCTACCTCCAGCATCCAACATTCAATCAGGTTCTTCAGGCTAAGCATCTCTACGAATACTCACAGCTACCCACAGACACCGATCTCACCGCTGCCAGACTTCCACCGCGTGAAGTATGCCCTTGTCGCATCTTTCGGGTTTGCAACAGAAGACCCTGAATGTGCGAACTCCGGAGTGTGCTTCTTGCCTGTTGTCGAGATATGCTGCCACCAGTCGCCCTCACGCGCTGCGATCAGAACTTCCTCCTCAGCAGGTACCTCAGTGAGACATGCACATGACTCGTCCGCCTTCACGAACCCACTAAGCCAGGCGGGCCCCGGGCCGTGGAATACCAGGGTGTTACTGCTCATTACACCCGTCACAGCGGTCGACGTGCATTTGTCAATGCCCCATCAAAGCATAACCTTGACATGGGTGCTTGACACTGCGGCGGCCTCGACTTGCCTTTCTCTAGCATTCGGCCCTTGGATCAAATCATCCTGACTAGATCTCTGAAGTCTGCCTTCCCTGCAAGACTTTCTCGACCCCGTTCATTCCTGTTCGCGGGATGATCGATGATGCATGATGCCTTGATGCCCAGGCGAATAGTGCGCTCAGGTGCGAGTTCTGCAGCTTCCTGCTGTTCAGGATGCAGGGAGCATCGAACTGTCGCCTCGACGAGAAGAACAAAAGGGCGTATCGACTTCCAAGTGGTTGGTCAACGGATCACACAAGCCGCTCCGGCTCGCCAATCAAGATGTCTTTCGGAGCACGATTTCTTTTGCGTCGACGGAGCATGATGCTGCCACTACCCTCGCATGCGTTGTCGTGTGTAGAGTACGGCACTGCGGAGTGCGGACGCCAGCTCAAGCCTCACGTTAGCATTCCTAGTCAAGCGATGTCGCCTTGAGGACAGGTGTCAGGGTGCAGTAAGCCAGTCGGGCGATCCTCTAGCCGGAGACAGCGAGAAGACATCTGACGGTGAGATCCTGTCCAGTCCTGCTCCCTTCATCTCGCTTACTCCTGTCGATACTGATCGAATCCCTTTAGGAAGGCGTTGTACTCGACGGCAACGGGCTGCTGATGGCGCTCCATTTGTGCATCTGCATCGTGCTTCTCCGGCTGTCCCTCCCATCCGCTGGCAAGTATAGATACAATTCGTCTTGTCATGACTGAGCTAAGTATCGTGGGTGTTTGCCATGACTCAGAAACCCCTATACGGCTCCATCCCGTCACGGTCGACACTCATCGGACAACGGACATGCCACCGCGCAGTATGGGATACTTACTAGGACGCCGCACCGCCCAAGATGCCTCGCTCGTCGTACGTAACGCACCCCCATCTGCCTCCGGGTGATGTTCCATGTCAAATGAGCTCTCTAATATTACTCATTACGCCACACTAACCCGCCCTTCTTCCGTCAAGCGGCCATGCCAGGTGCAAACCGTCGTGCGCCCATGTGTAACCCGCTCCAGACTCTCGCGTTTCAGCTTGCAGATCACTTCGCACGCCTGTGATGGGAATATACACTCACGTCAATCGTCTACCCGCGTCGCGCTCGCCTCAAGTCGCCCTAAGTCGCCGCATCGGCCAGCCACCGCTTGCTGATAGATCATCAAGAATTCATAGATCAAGGCCGTGCGTGGACAGGATTCCATGCAAGTCGTCACCGCTCGCTGATGCGGCGCGGTGCGTGTTCCCTTCTGGTGGTTAGAGTTCGAGGAGATCAAACCAGGATGCCTAGTACGAGAGGCTGCATCAAAACCTCAGCTTCGGGCATGTTTCCATTAGCTTTCGCCCGTTGGTTCTGATCCTGGAAGCTTCTCAATTATGGCTCGGAGCCTTTGCAGGTGTCAAGTGGCGAGTCTCCTGTCATCGACTCGTTCCTGTCTTGCTGCAGAGTGCCGTGCTGACCCTTATGCTTCACTGTCACAACCAGTGCGCATGCGTGTGCGTCGATGCACCTGAGGAACAGAACTCGTCCCCTGTGTCACGGAGTTTACGCCGTTATGGAGGAGGAAGGTTATTCAGGCTGGGACAGTCCCGACCACAGATGACTGATTGCTCGAAAGAAGGCAAAGTTCTATCCCCCTTTAGGTATACTATATCCGGTGCCATTCAAATCCCTTACCTGAGCGTCGTGCGTCTGAAACCGCTCAGCGGTGGTGAGTACCGAGCTCGCGACTGGGGAGCCTCCACTGTCTCTCTCACGCGCATCTTCTAGCTTACAGGATGCCAATTCCCCACAGTGCCGTTCGACCACGCTTGGTCAGAGAACTGCCCGCGCGCCTGCTTTTTCACGCCAGGCAGTGCCACTGCCGCTCCAATCTCACGTCTAACGGATATCAGCAGTCAGAGTGCTGTGATCATCACCAAATCACGATACGTATTGCGTTCGCCGCCCAGTGTTGCGTGTGTCAATCCGCTCATGCTTGCCGGTGTATCGTACTTACAGGCACAGTCTCCTTTGGCGTATTCATCTGCTCGCCCTGTATACCCCGCCCATGCGTCTCAGGACGACTCCCCAATACGGTCACAGTCTCTCTCGACGACTCGACGCGCCGAGATATTTTATACTCTATGGTAGCACAAGCGCAGCCAAAGTCACTCACTGCGCGCTCCAACGCTTACCAACGACGCCCGCGTGAGCCCGGACCTGATTACATGCCGGGAAAACGACCTATCACGCCCTGCGAATGCGTCCTGGCTGGTTCAGACTCTTCGCTCTCCGGGGAACAAGGACGGCACGCCCTTTGCATCAAACCATAGAGGGACCACCCGGATAGAAGCACTTCGGACAAGCGAAAGCAATGCGTTCACGTTCACGCAGGGACCGAGAAGAGGCTACTCGCCGTCCAGCCACTGGCACCGGCCACGGGCCGCGGACAGCATGGGCAATCACGACGCACCCCCAAATGTTCGAGTTCCGCAACAGTCGGTGCGCCTGTGTGCGTTACGGTAGGAAATCTTCTATTCGCATCATGAGTCTATATTAATCGCACATGGCACACCTGTGCGCCGCATTGTCCTTAGGAACATTCATAGATATCGTACTGACAGCGTCGCCCATGTGAGTCGACAACTCGTTGACTATCCGAAGTGGTTCTGGGATTTTGATAGTACTTGAACTTACAGCTATGGAAGGATCATACTTGAGCGACGCATTCGCACGCGATCGAACACTCTTTGCTACATCGTCAGCCGCGGTTATATAGCGCGAACTCAAGGTCACACCCAGCGCCGCTCAGCGCTCAGGGTGGGTACTTTTCAATGCATCTCCACGACAACCAGGTCTTCCGCACGAATGTCAAGTTCATGACACCGCGCCATATGCACACTTATGTGAATGCGACCGGGACGGGCATGTCGTTCATTCATTCAAGTCTATATCCGACGCGGCGTGCCCGGTATTGCGGCATATACATAGCAAGTACCTCTGTTCCCAGTCTCCGCGGGCTTGACCTTGGCACAAGCATGTAAGCCGGGTTGGCAAAGTGGCAACTCCCGATTGCGGGGTTGATCGCAGTACTATCGATCACCCAGAGTTATATTGCATATACACAAGTATACACATCTTGAGCTAGCCCCACCGGGTCCCGATACTTATCCAGACTACCGCCCGCCGCGGCAGCGACCGCGTGCATTAGTACGCATGCCTCTTTGGGGAGATGGGGTGCACAACCAAAGATGGCGTGACAGCTCACGCAGATTCCAGAGTCACGTAGTCGGGCCACAGCGTAAGGCCTGAGAACACAACCTGGCGTAGAGCACTGGGCATAGTTGAGATCGAGAGAGAGAGATAAGTGTTGGGAGAGCGCGTGAGGGCAAAAGCTTGATACGACGTATGCTCGACTTGGCCCTTGAATCCATTACTGATGCTCTCGGGACGACCCTTTTGGACGCGCGGGGTTTGCCAGGAGGCAGCGGGAGTGATTGCACACCAATGGACCTCGAGAGCCTTGGCAGGAAGTCCTCCGTCAAACGGCGCTCCACACCGCCCAGACCGGCTGGGCGACGGCTGGTGTATGACCTGCCGGTGCGGCGCGCGTGCGCCGAGTTCTCGGCGGCGGGAGAAAGACGGTGGTTTCCCAGTGGCTTCCCCCATGCGAGTGGACTCCAGGACGGGGGCCCTTGGCATCCGGATCACACGTACCGTGAGGGGCAATGTGAAGCGCGGCACCTTCCGCCATTCGTGGACGCTCCGAAGACGAGCTCCTCGATCTAGGCGAGACGCGTGGTGGGCGCGAAGGAGAGGTGGCTTTGCCAGTCCTGGCTGGAAAGCAATGCACGGCGGACCGCTGGGCGACACGGCGCAACAGGATGTCTGCGTAAGGCCTTGCTCTCCTGGTCTCGTGTGCGGTCAGCGCACAAAGAATCCAAGTGCGCCGGCAGACTTACTTGCAGCCTCTACCTCCGCCGCTCACATCAGGCGTATGAGAAGGCGTTCTGACGATACGCAGCACCGCGACAGCTCGTCTTACTGTTTCGCGCTCCGACGACTATCCCGCAGCGCATGCTTCGTGCTGGGAAGGTGGAACCGTGGAACGGCCCACGCGGATTGGGCCATCGCCAACGTCCAAGAGCACGGCCGTGCAGTCGTCTAACACAGAGCCAGTGTCAGGCTGACAGCGCGGCATGTGCACGGGTGCGCATGTATCCATATCCAGCACATCAACCCTGAGTGCGCCCTGCGGTCTTCTTGTCTTCTCCTGCCGGCACGCTCTCGGACTCGGACGCTCGTCCCCATCGGGGCTTTTTGCCATTCCGAGCCAGGCGCCCGCCGGATTCCGAATCTGGCGACTCCGCGTCGCGTCGAGGTTCTTGAATGAAGACTGCGGCGTGCTCCCGTCAGTCTGCGACGCCTGTCCCGGAGCCTGTAGTATCCATTGGGCGTCGGCCAATCATGGCTGGCTCGCCAGTACCACTCGCAAGGGACGGCAGCTGCCAGAGGGCAGCCCGATGGTCGAGCCTGGTGGGCTCGTGGTCGCATGTGAATAGCAAGTGATCGCTCTGCGCAACGGCGGAGAAGCGGGGGCTGGGAACGACACAAATGGTGACTTCATGGACCACAGCCCAGGCTGGCTCCTGACGCCTCCATGCATGATGCGCCGTGCCAGACAAGGTTCGGGGTGAGCTTCATCAGACTTCGCGTCTGCCCCGGTCTCGAGGTCGAGATTCACCGACTGATAGTAGGCAGCCTAGTATCGCCAGGGCCGAGCAACATCGGACACTAGCGCAGACACGGTGGGGAGCGTGCTATCGGCCGAGCGTCCGCAGGTCCCGAGGTTGACGGGGAGGATCCGGGTGCCGGACGCCGCGGCTTTGCTTGTTTGATGACGATGGGCGCGCTCGCGGCACCGAGGGTACCGCTGCCCGTAAAGTGCAGGAAGATGCAATAGACCGTCCGCAACAACGATGAATCATCTGGCTCCAATGAGTATGTCGTGATCAGCCGCACAAAGTCACTGGGGCGACGTACAGTACATGCATAGCACGACGAGTCCGAGTCGGACGTGCCCGCTCAATTTAATGAAACTTTGCCCCAGTTCCCCGTCCCACACAGGCTTGCATCGTCATGCATATCTGGAGAAACGCGCGCTATGAATGTGCAGCCCCGAGGTCAGATCAGGCGACCGTACGTCGAGGGTGGTGACGTACATTGCGCTGCGAACGACAATCTCCCGGTGGTTTTGGTCGAGCAATCCATTGTGCGCGCGGACAGTCCAGCCCACCGCGCGTCCTCCAGCCTCTCACTGAATGTACTCACACACGGTGCCAACTTGGGCCCGAAGCCTGTGGGCGTGCCTGATCGTGGTTATCGCAGCTACCCTGCGATGATCAAGCGACGAGGAGAGTGGCATGCCCGTGAGACAAAGAAAGCTGGCAGTGTCGCTGGCAGAACGTAGGCGCACCACAGTGACCGCCCAAACCACCATGTCCTCCGATGCGCCCCGGGAGGTGGTGCGACGACGCCACTCGTCCCAGCGCGCAGACTTCTAGCAGCGGGGTGGGGCGGCGTGGCAGGCCTTCCAGAACTTCGGGCGACCCTCGGAGGGGGATCTGGCGGGTCCAAAGGTTAACTGAGTTCAACACGCTGCAGGAATACGTACACCGGCGGCGGCTCGGAAGGCTGCGTACGCAGGTCGACATACTGCACTTGGACTTGGGAGGCGAGGACGAGAACGCCGCGCAGGTCCGCAGGATGCTTCTGTCGAATGATCGCCGGATGGTCGTGATGTCCATGGGAAACCGTCCCGCCGAGCCCGTCATCGGCCTAGATACGGACAGTGTTGACCAGACGTTGGCAGAGGGCTTTGCAGCTGTGCGGAGAGTCTGTCGACGGACCAGCCTCAGCTTCGTCGTCTCGGTCCCATGACGAGTCGGTTTGGTTTGGTGCTGTCCAGGTAGACTTCGACGGCCTCGACAAGCTGTTGAGAACCTCCGCTGTTGTGCCGCCGATGCACATGGTGGTAGGGAGTGGCGCAAGCTAGTAGCTGGGTTGACAGGCCTCGAGAAGAACTCGAAGGGGGTTAGTAGGACATAACGTCGCCATCCGCACTGGCCAGTGGTGTCGTGATATGTCGCCGGCCTGCGTACGCGCCGAGTAAGACGCGAGCGGCGTGGTTCCTCCAAGGCCTTCCGGCCGGCCAGTGCATGTCGACCACCGCCGCGTTGCTGGATGAGAGACATGCCTAGGCTAGCGATACCACCGGATGCTCGGCATGGACACGGGTAATGCGCATATGTGTCGCTTCTGTCCGACCCACCGACCGTTGTTGCCTTCCATCGTCCGGGATAGGGGCATGTCGCCGGCGCCGACCCGCCCGGAGGTTGTACGTCCATCGGAGTCGGAGGGAACGTGACCACGAAAGTTCCTGAAGACTTGGTACGCTGTAAGTAGGGCCGTCTGCCATATGAGAACGGAGGCCGCGGTGAACGAGAAGGGACTTGGAAGACGGGTGGGCGGCGGCAGAAAATGAGGCGATCAACTGATCAATATTGAAGAACCACAACAGAAGGCGCGTGGAAATACGGATCATCTGGAGTTGTACGACTGCCCGGCTAGCGCGACCTTGGCTAAATTAGCCTCGGCGATCTCGGTCTTGATTTACAGCGGCAGCGCGGTTGCACGCTGCCGACAACCATGGGCGAGAGGGACGAGGGCGGCGGTGGTAGCGGCTGCCGTGTGCTTCACTGAGGCTGAGGGCGCACGGCGGCGACGGGACTCGGAGGGCGCCACCGTGAAAGGTCCGGCGGCATTGTGGCGTCGTGCTTCTATCATCAGGGAACATTCCGCCGCTTCGATGATCTCCTTTTCGAGCGGAACCCAACCACGGCACTCAGAGTTCCCCTCACCCCGCCATCCACCGACAATCCTGCTGTACACCAAGTCGACTCGAGGCGGGAGTCGCGTGCCCGGTGCCGTGATCTCTCGTCTCAGCTTTCAGCGCTCACAAACGCCGCCGACAACATAATCTTGCTCTGGAGGACGAGCTTGAAGTGGACTGCCGTAAGGTTGAACGGCTGTGTTGAGAATGCACGGATTGTTTTCAAGCCGCAGGAAGGACGCCGTGCTGGACCCTGTCTGACGAGACCACCAGCACCTCAAGCTCGCCGACCCGAAGCACGGCTCGCCAAGGACGACATCGGGGCGGGGTATCCAAATCTGAGGGGAACGAGCCTCAGCGGAGGTCCGTGCGGGAGGTGCTGCGGCATGTTCGCTTCACGAGAAGAGGTCTGTCGTCTGGCTGCACGGATTTTCGGAGGGCCTCAGCCCGAACCTGAGCTTCTCCGCGCGCGCTGCCTCGGGCGGCGACTGGCGAACCACTCGCGCGCCGCGGGTGCGCGCCCATGCCGTGCGTCTCCATCTCCTCCGACCGCGTCTCCCTCGGCCGTCGTCTTCGCCAGGGGTCGCGGGGGTTGTCCTCTCCTCGGCCGACGACCGGATGTATGCGCCTTCCGGATAATTGATGACATGTGGGCGGCGCCAGGTGCGGGCGAATAGGAATGATGATGACTCTCACCTCCATGAGCCAATACAGTCCGTCTCTACCTCTGCCGCAGGCACAGGGCATCCTATTCGCGTGCGGACGCGATGCGTCTACGTTCTGGAACGCGTATAGTGAGACGGTGGTTGGGAAGGGTGCCAGACGGACCCCCGGTGGATGCGAGACGTACCTTGCAGATGAGTCCAAGTCCTGGTGTATGCGCCCGCAGGGATGATAGCAAGGCGGCGACGTTTACCCATACACCGCTGCCGCCAGAGCCAGGAGCCTTGAGGCTGGAGGAGCATGTGCTCGACGCCCAAGCGCGAGTCCGGCACGTCGCGCTCGCCGAGCAGGTGCCCGGAACTTGTCCTCGCCTCGCAAGGGGTGGACGGTCCTACGGTCCTACAACCGCCTGAGGGGGAGTGGTGGCACAGAGTACTGAGTACTGAGTACTGAGCCTTCGGAAGGTCCGCCGGCGACGTACGTTCGCGACCGCCGCAAGACGTTCTCGCAAGTCCGCATTCCACTGCGCGCAGCCTATATGTATGCGCTGTGGTTCGCCAACGATATCGATGTTGGGGAGGTCTTCATAGTAGTACATACCAACTGAACCCATACCGTCGCAGAAACCGCGCGCGCCCCAGGGGCCTTTTCCGTTCGGACGTCGACGACAGATTTCCTCGGCGTCCCGGTCGTCGCGTCGAGCACCGAGCACCGAGCACCGAACACCGAGCCTAGCGAGAGCCAGTCAGACAGGACACGTCGGCGAGTCAGCCTGAAGTGCGCAGTCCGACGTCGGCTAGCAACTTCAAGCTCAGGCTGGAGCATCATCGGATACGGTGGCCCAGTGGGTGCCGTGTTCCGGTGTCCGAGCGCTGCCAAATTCCGAATGCAGCACTGGCAGCCTGCAGGAGCTGAACGATAGATGGTGCGCAACATACATGCAGGTCGTGCCTGGGTGTGCATGTGTGCATGCCTTCATAGTATATAAGTACCTACGTATGTCCATGGCGCGATGTACGTAGTCGCTGAAGCGCCGACGAGCCGTGAGCGGGTGTGTGGCGTTTGGGTCAGTTTTCCGGGGTGCGCACTGCGATGAGGCAAAACGGCCCATGCCAAGTTGCGGTGTGATCAAGCGGTGGTGTCCAAACTTCACGGATGCACGCATGTATACATCTGCGCACGCGCGTGGCGATGGATTCACGTTTGCGGGAGCTAGAAGCACGCGGAACCACCCTGCAGAGGCTGCACGCGAGAGACAGAAGGCGACAGAAAGTCAGAAGACAGTCACAGAAGACAGAAAAGAGATCGAACGCGAAAACAAATATATGCATAACTTAGCTACCAGCGGAAGTTAGCGTATATACGCGTAAGCGAGTCGAGACAATATTTGCGACTAGGAAAGAATCAGCGAGGCTCCAAATGATCGTAGTGATTGGCACTGGGCAGACAAGCATACTTAGGCTAGCAGTAAGACTAGAACAGGCCTAGTGTTACGACAGAGAGAGAGTGATGTGAGACGGAGTGATGGGATTAGAGACTGGGGGCGGGCGAGCACTAGTAATATTGGACTACGGGAGTGGAGCAGAAGTCGACGAGCGGGCATTGCGCACGAACCAAGAAAGCGAGAGACGAAGCGATACAGTCTGCTGCAGCACGATCGGGACAGAGAATGTGAAAAAGACATGCGGACACGGAAAAGAACGAATGGGGGGGAACAGTACGCGTCGGCCACGCGGACTGCACATCACGACGACGAAGCACGAACACGGACACCATACATGGCCAAGAAGATCGTTCGGTCAAGGACCACATCCCGCCTCTTGTTCTCGCACACGCGTCCCCGCCCGGTCTCCAGAGACCCAAGTGGCAGGACCTACTCCGGAGCGGGTCTCCAGCCGGGCGTCACAGCTCGATAGTGACGACAGGGACAGCAGCGCGTCTGCGCGTGCCCCACATGCCCATGCGGAAGCGGCTTCGGGAGCGATGTGCGGCGTCGCGCTCGCTGTTCCGCGGCCTGCGGATGCGACCGCGGTCGACGGGGAAGCGACAGGCGACGGACAGGTGCATGCGATGGTTGGGCGGAGAGACGACCAGGCGGGCGAGAAACGACGCGACGGTGGGGGCAATTGACGACGATGACGACGACGGGCGGCGATAAGCGATACACGGACGAGGGGGTCTATGGGCGGCGCGCACGCGCGAGCAAAAAATACACGATAAATACAGTGAATGCGGAAATCGTTGAAGGACCGAAAGGAAAGCAGAATGGTGCGGTGTCCGACAGCGACGTCTCCGGTTTGATTGCTTGAAGCGTCGCAGCCTAGTTCGGGCGGTACGCCACTGCGGCAGGCGCTTCTCGCCGCTCATTCCGAGGGCTGTTCGGAATCGAGCCTGCGGAGAGGTGCGGCGAAGGGTGCACCTGACCTTCAGGTTGAGGTGTATGTTGGGGCTGCTCCAGAGGCGAACCTGGACGCTTGACACCGTGTGGCACGGCGTCATGCTGCGACGGAGGTTGCTGGTGGGTCTGCTGTGGGGAACCGGTTACGTTCGAAGCCGCTTGCGCCTCCCCACCGCCGTTGAGGAGCGCGCCAATCTCGGTGACGCCGCTCTGGCGATATTGCTGCTGTTGTGAGTCAGACGTGCGCGCTGCCATCAAGGGAGAGAGGGAGGGGTGCGAGTAATGATGGGGCGGAAGCATTGGGGGAAGCCGCTGCGCTTGCGGTTGACCAGCGACTGGTACCTGCGCCTGGGCGACGTGCGAGGGGGGAGGAGTGTTACGGTGCTGCTTGAATTGGTTGACGTTCACCGGGCCCCTTTTGTGTGGGAACTGTTCCGGGCGCGGGCGCGAGTGGGTCCGCTCGAAGAGACCACACTTGTTGCACAACTAGGACGGCGACGCCGAGGCGCGTCAGGTGTGCCGTGAGGAGTGAGCAAGAATGAACACGTACCACTTTGCCCGGGGTCAAGCTAGACCGTCGCCAGGTCGAGGTGTCCGTGGTGCGGCAGTTGTAGCACTTGCGACGGACGCGGTCGCTGAGCTTCGTCGACGCGTCGTCGGTGTGAATGATGTAGTTGGCCTGGCCAGGGTAGGGTTGTGCGGCGACCATGGGACGTATGGAACGCGACGGAGGAGGAACGCCGTAGGCTTGTGCAGATTGATCGTCTGCGTAGCGGGGCATGGAGCCGTTGTTGGGCTGGTAGGGGTATGGGGGAGCTTGGCTCATGGGCGGAGCTTGACCGGGGTGCGAGTAGTAGGGGGTGGAGGGCTGCGTGACCTGGGGGTAGAGAGACGCGTTAGAGCGGGGGAGAGGACGTGGTTGGCGCGAGGTAGGACGTACGGGAGGAGAGGGCGAGATGGAGTTGCTCTCGAGAGATGAAGCGGAGAGGGCGGGGGAGTGATGGAGGGTGGCGATGGGAGGAGGGGTGGGATGGGAGTGCGGCATGAACTGATATTGGGCTGGGCCGTCAGAACGATGGCTGTGGGAGGTTAGGATGTGGGTGACGGGCGTTCTTATAGGGATAGGATGGCGGTGCGAACCTTATTGACCGGTCAATGGACATATCCTCGACACGGTGAGGCATGTTTTGATGATACGGATATGGATAGAAGGTTGTGGGATAAGGGCCGTGGGAGTGGTGCTGGATTGCGAGCACGGAAGAGGAAAGCATGATCGGTGATGGCATGTTAGGAGCGTAATGCGATCAACAATGACGGACGTGAAGGACGCACCCAGCGCTGATCGACGTGCGAGGGATGGGGAGGGGGCAGGGTGTCCTCGGGCTTGAATCGTTTGTGTGGATGTGGGTCCGAGGTCGGGTTGGAGGTCGAAGGCGCGTCGGAATGCGCGTGCTGAGGAGGGTAGTGAGGATGAAAACGCGAGTCAGAATGGCGGCTGTCTGGACGCGACGCTGGTCGACTCTGGGGATGGTGGGGCGACCTGGAGATTGGAGGAGGCGTCGGGGATCTGGGCGGTGGTGGGTTGTCGGAGGTATGAAGGGGCTGAGGGGAATGGCTGTTGATATGATGATGTTGAGGGGTGATTGGGCGAGTATATATACATGGAGAGACTCACGGCCTGTCCATAGCGGACTGGGTGGACGAGGAAGGCTGTTCGAGGGGACCTGTGCGGGAAGACGATGGGAAGTGATGAGAAGAGATCAGGAAGGCAGAAGGAGAAGAACAAGGGGCGCCTCACCCAATCTCGACAGCAGCTCGCGCATATGTACCGTCCTCCATCACTCCCACCACAATTTCACCGGGGCGTACCACCCATATATGGCCTCCATCAGACCTCATATGCTTCCGTCTTTTTTTTTTTTTTTCAATTCGGTCGCCGCGCCAATCCCAGCTCCGCGCGCACTAGTCTCTCGCTAGCTCCCGTCCGGGCACCCTCGCCGTCCGACTGCCACCTGCGCACGGGCCCTCGCGCCAGCCGCACGCCGCCCGCACCTGCCAGCACTCCCCTCCAGCGACCCGCCGCGCGATGCGTCGCGCAGTGTGCGGTGAGGGCGGTCTTGTCCCCGGAATCAGGCGAATAGTCGTGCGATCCGGCATCAGCACTTCTTCGCTCTGTGATCAGGATCAGTTCTCACCGGCGACGGGAAGCGCTCCCGCTGAGTCCCGCTCAGGGTCGTCGTGATAAGGTGTGAGCGAGAGAAATGGGTTATCCGTTCCTGAAGTGCCCAATTCTGGCCGGCCTCGCGAACTCGTCCATCACGGGCGTGGCCATTTGATGTGGCCACCCTCCTCGGCGCTCTGGAATCTGAGATGGCTCCCGTGCACGCAGTCAGTCTCCATCTCGCACTCCACGCCGTTGTGTCCGACTTTGCACAAGGCCATTGTACGCCCGCAGCGCCGTTAGCACATTCCGGCTGATGGCTCTCTTCTGGGCAGGCCGGTACCCGCACTACGTCCTCTCAGATCACGTACGAGTTGCCCACGACCGAAATAACCAACGTCCGGACCACTCCGTGCGCGCTGCCCTCCACTTGCAGCCGTCCGGGGCCCAATATTCCAAATCGCATTCACCAGAGGCCGGTGCGCATGCCCAGCACAGGATTGGACACCCACGCCCTGATCCAGCCTGATCCCAATCAGCCCCGTCCGAATCTCCTTGTCCTGTGGGTGTTTCGATGCTCTCACCGGGCGACCGATGACGCGCGCGCACACCTGCAGTCCTCCTCCGTTGGCCTCTGCCGCGGTCGGCCAAGGGCCCTTTTCCCACGTCCATCCATCCTGCTGCGCCTCGCTCGATCACGCATCCCAGCCACGCAGCACCGCATCGCGGTGCGTTACAAGGTTTGCGAAGGCCTCCTGGCCAAGGCGCCCGCCACCGTCCACTGCAGGAGGGCTCCCAATCACGGCCGACGCCTGCCCTCCCCGTCCTCCCCGCGGCCTTCGTCGCCTCTTTCGACGGCCCAGGTGAGCGCCCCCTCCCCGATGCCCCCGACGTTCAGGCTAGAAGACTGCCCGGGCGGGCTCCCCAGCCAGCCTCCCACCGGCTGACGTTGTTTCCATTATTGATGAGGGCAATCTTTACGAATCTGACGGGCGCGCATCCGTGACCGTCCCCTCGAAGCTAATCCCAGCGAGCCCCCCGCCCCTCTCCCATCCGCGTCCGCACTGCCGCCCACTCGCGACCCGTTTCAGCTCAGACGAGTCTGCTGGCCGGCGAGCACCTTCTAGCACCTCCTCCCACCACGACTCCGGGCTCGTGGCTCCCAATGTGTGTGCTGGGTTACCAGACGCCCCGCCGTGTGCCGGTGTGCACCGTGACGCACGCACGCACACCGGGCTCGCGTTGGCGTCACGCATGTTCCACATCTTACGAGAGAAGGAAGCCCTCGAAAGATCAAGTCCCGTGCGCGATCCCGTCCAGCGCTGTCGATGCCGGAGCGTGCCCCGTACATCCACCCTCGAGCCAATATCATCTCAGATCCGTCACAAAGGCACATGAAGGCTCGCACATGCCCTCTCGACGCGCCTGGGGCGCATCCACTGTTCATCCTCGACGTGCCTCGCAAAGGAAGCTCGTGCAGCGGGGGGCTCGCAGCACGCCCTCTCTCACAGACACCGCCAGGGCGCATGCAATGATGCATGATCACCCGCCTGCGCCGGAAGGGCCTGTCGTCAGGGTCCCAGTTCCATTTCGAGAGCTCGCATCGGCGGGGCGGTGGGAGGGGGCGGACGAGAAGGGCACGTCGCCCCGCTTCGCTGTCACGAGCGAGGTGTCGAGTCGGGCAGGCCGGACAGATGCGACGCGGGTTCGGTAGCATCATGCGGACAAGTGCTCATGTCGCCGCCGCCGTTGCGAATCCGCTCAGGCTGTCGAGAGCAGCACACCGGACCCCGCGCGGGCATGCGAACATCTGCCCGGGAATGGGGCCCGCTGCGCCGTTTTCGCGCAAACCACTTTGCCTGCATCCGGGGCGGGGAACGGCCTGCCCGCGCTTCCGCGCCCACATCGCCATCAGCGTGTCCAATGTGATTCTGCCAACTGCCGACGGGCAGCGCACCAAGATCGCTGCGTGCACCGCGGATGAACTCTACCTCCACCTCGGAGCACCACACCGATCTGTTCGTCTCGAGCACACATGTCCGTCCCATCTCACTGAACACACACAACCGCAGAAGCCCACCTTGCGGGTGTTAGAGTAGAGACCAGCGGACGCACCCTCCGATGGCGCGCCGGAGGTCAAAGCTGCAAGATTGGCGGACGGGGCGGGAACTGCGGCGCCCTTCATTGTTCTCGTCCTCTCCTTCGCGCTGTCCAACTTGCACATCCCATGATAGAAGCACGTCCTCCTGATGATTATGATCAAGTCCTCGGCGTGCTTCCCTTGATGTGGTCCGCCCGCCCGAACCGGCGGACGTGCCCCTCACGAGCCCCAGCCGTCCGTGCACTTGCGGGCGATGCACACAATGCACGTCCGGCTGTGACGGTGCGATGGCGGTCGTACAGTTCTTTGTTGCTGCTGTCCGCTCCCCATCGCCCCGTCGCGTTCTGCGAGGCCTTCGACGGTTCTCCTACCTGTGTCTATTGCCCCAAGCTGTCGCTGCAGAATATGATACTGATCAGAACTTTGTGAACGCGCAGAACTCGGACTGGTATGCAACGTCGCCGATTCGCACTCTTCCCTGTCTTTCCCGCCCCACCCGAGGAGCCCCTGCTTCTTCTGTCCCATCCGGCCGGGTCGTACGCCTTGCAATAGGCCCTAACTTCTCTCGACTGTGAAACAGACGACGAGCCCGGAGGTGCGGACAAGCTCAAGAATATGTCAGGAGGGGCCCGCGGGCGCGGGCGGGCGTGCCACGACGGCTTCGCTGTACACAGTGATAGGTGGGTGATAGAATCATAGAGTTCGTCTGACGGCCCCCTCTCCCACGGCCGCCAGATCCAGAAGCGGTCGGCGTCGAGCGCGGCGACAAAGACGGTTAGCAGACGGCCGCCCTCAGCCCAGATCCCACTCTGCCCGGTTCGCACAGGCTGTCACCCGCCGTTAAAAGATTGCCCATGCTTTGGCCACCGCGGCCGGCCGGACGGCTGGGACCAAGGCTGAGTCCCCTCGAAGGGGAACGACTCCCGGCGTCACGGCCATCTGTGACTCCGCGGTCACCGCCACAACGCCAGCCGTGACGTTTGGAATAACCCAGTGGAGTGCAAGCCCGGGGCTCGGCTCGGACGGAGCGTCCGTGCACCCCCCAAGTTCCAAGTCGCGCGGGAGTGCCGCAATCTGTGCGTGCATCCGTCTGATGACGGACGGGGCTGCTTCCTCCAGTACGTGTTCCCTGCCTGACGCGGGCTGCGCGCGGTCAGATGAACAGGATAGATTGAGTGCAATCACAATCACCTCGCAGCGCCGACCTGGCAGAGAACTCGAAGAAGAGGAAGAGCCCGCCGCAGACCCGGGCGTGCGTCTCGCGGCTCGCGGTAGTGGGGTCTGCGTGTCTGCGTGGGGTCTGCGTGCGCGAGCGCCGGGCGACCGTCGGGCGACCGTCGGGCGACGGGCAATCTTCTGTTCTGTTCGCATGGCGAACGCGCACGCTCTGACGCACCCGACCCCGACGCTAACACCATCGCCAGGACAGCGCGATGGATAGAAGGTCTCGCGGGGTGTTCGCGTTCTCCATCATGTGGTCGATGTCGAGGGCACCGAACATTGTTGACACTGGGGCTCAGCCTCCCGATGATGCAGCGTGCCTGCATTGCCTGCGGTGTTTACGGCCTCGGTCTGCGTGGACGGACAGAACACTGATACATCAGGCTTTCCAGGGAATCGCCGCTGTTCGTCGGACGGGAACTTGCCCTGCACTCACGAGCTGTTGTGTTGCACCCAGCTCTGCATCATCGTAATGCGCATGCATTATCACGTCGCTGTATACGCCTCGCTGGGCGGCTTGAAAGCGGAATGCCTCCTGTTCGGATAAGTCGCGGAGAAACGGTCCCCGCCTCAGGGTGCGGCTCGTGTCGGGCGGCGTGTCCATCTCGTAAAATTCGTAATGCGCTCAGAGTTGGAACGTCTTACATGAAGCATGCGCACCTAACGTCGTCCATTATCGATGCATCCGTGGCCAGCCCGCAGCCTGCGATGACATTCATTTTTCCTTGCTCCCCTCCCCCACTGGACGAGCGAGACGACGCCCAGCCTCCAGCGTCCTCGCTCTGGGTCCGAGTCGCAGTCCGTCATGACTAGTCACTCACGGCAGCTGGCTGGGAACGAGTCTGGTCTGGGGGAGTGGGAGCACCGAGTCTGTTCAGGCCGCCAGAACCGACCCAAGCCACTGCGCGCGTTTACGTCCATGCGGATGCCCAGTCAGGGTCTCGCTCCGTGCTTCTCCTGCAGTGCTCTTGCCCTGGGGAGTATGGTTCTGCCGCGGCGGTCGCAGACAGGCTCGCTCACAGACGTTCTCTTCCCACAGCCAGTCCGAGCGGTATCGTCCAGACCCTGGGCCTCTCGCGGTCAGTAGGAGGGCGGCGGCGACGGCCGCAGGCTCTACGGACACGGCGACCGGGCGGACGCCTCAATGCAACGCGATCGATCGAACCAGCAACACGGACAGGCGACCAGCTCCAGCTCCCGCTCGAAGCTCGAAGCTCGCCCTGTGCACGTCCCCGGGTCGTACCACAATAACGACGGGGGTGCACATGGACGGGGTCACGAGCCGTCTTCTGCGAATGCGACATGTCAAGCTGAAACGAAGGATCCGGATGTCGAAGACACTTTGCGAGACGACGGGGAGGGTTAGTAGACCGCAGCGACCTAAGCCCGCGCGGGACCCGGACGCACGGTGACTCGGTGCACTCACTGTCGCAGTTCCGAGCGGAGGAGTGCTTGAAGACGTCGATGGCGGATCGCCCCGCGCTGGCTCTGCTCTGCTCTGCGCCCACGCAGGGTTAGTGCGTGCCGGCCTGCCAGTGCGGCAGACTCGGATCCTCGGGGCAGCTGGAGACGGCGGAAATGGTCGCAGGGCCGCGGGCGATAGCGATAGTAGCGACAGGGACAGAACGAGGCTGGCCGTCGGCCGCAGTGGCATCAGCACGTCCACCCGCCCGAATGCCCGCCCGCGATGTGCGACGAGCGTAGGCAGGAGGGGAAGCTCCCTGCTCTCGTCGCACGTCGCATGCGGGACCTGCTCCGAGTCGTCGCCGTCACACCGGTATTATTGCATTCCAACACTCGAACTGCGGCTCGGGTTCGCGACGCACACGCATGGCACACACCGCGCTCCGTAAGCGTATGGGTATAGTGGGTATAGGTCGCTGATCCTCGCGTCGCCAGGGAAGGCAGCATCCCCCGGCCGCTCAGCGAATCGCGGCGTCCCGGTGTGGTTTTGGGGCATGCGGGAGACGCGGGGCCTGTCACGGCTCGCTCTGGATCTAAGCGTAGCCTCGTAGGCGGACGGGTGCAACCCTTCCGCTGCCATGCTCGCCCAACTAGGAATGGCTGGACGACTGGACGAGCCGCCCGCAGATCCTGCCGCCGCTCGTTGGACCAGGTAGGACTGGCCGTGATGAGGTTATGACTAGCTTGCGGTGCCCTTAGCTCACCCCCTTGTGCTCTCTCTCAGGCCACGTCCAATTCCACCCGACACATATTTGTCCGAGAATGCAACTCTATCCACCTCTGGCCGCCGTATCCAATACCGCGATTCTGGCCGCCGGACACGCAATCCTCACTAACCGCCGCCCTCGGCTCCGCCGATGTTCACCGCGCCCTCCCGAGCATCCGACACCTGTGTTCATTCCTGTCGGGGCTGTCGGCGGGCAGGCGCACAAGCAGGCAGACTTCCTAGAAAAACACGCCCTTTCTCGCGCCGCAGCTGGAGAAGCCGTGGGGCGCCCGGACCCTGGCCATGGCCCCCAAGGAATTTTTTTTCCGCCCGCCCAACACCGCTTCACGCTGCCCTTTTCTCTCCGCCGCCTCGGGAGGGACTGGCGACCAGTCCCTCGTTCCTCCGACGCGTCGACGAGCCCGCCTTGCTCCGCCCACAACGTGCCTGCTCCCGGAACTTGAAGCACCACCACGCGAGTCGACGCCGTGGCTTCGCCACGCTCCTCCGTCGACTAGCGGCTGATACGAGGCGACGGGGTTTACGCCATATCCGAGCAAGAACATGATCGCGTACGCCGTCCAACGACCGTTCCAAGCCTCGCGCATCACCCTATCCGATATCGCATCCACGCTCGTTGGAAATATGCTTCCTCATGGCACCATCCTGTCCGAGTCGTTGGAGCGTGCTATCCTATACGCGTATGGTTGACCTTTGGTATGTAGTATGAGAACGTCCATCGTTGGCAACTTCCCTTGCACAGCTGACCGGTTGACACGCAGACGATCGTTTCTTCGCTCGATGGTCTGAACACGTTGGCGTGGGAGGGGTTGCCCGGAGAGACAAGGTCAGGGTTTTTTGTGTCGAGTGAGTCACGCTCCGCATCCTTTAGCCAGAACGAAGCGGCACATTTACGCGACACGGCATCATGAAGCGGGGTTCGTGAAGCCGGTCATGGTTCTCTTGTGGCCCTACAGACACCGACGTCTCGCCCTCGTTGTCACTGCTCCAGCCGATAACACCGCTCCTCACGCCGCGTCAGACGAGGACAGCACTCAGAATCACAGCTCCAAAATGGGCGGCATCCACCCGTGATCCAGCGTGCGCGGAACTATCCATTCGCTTCGATGGCGCGTCCTCCCGTCGACATGTGTCCTCCGTCTGTCCTCGTTAATCCACTAGCAACAGGTTCTCTTGCCCCGCGCCACCCAGGACGTTTGGACAATGTCATTCGGTTCGATCTTGCGTTCGATCTTCCCTTTGACGGAGGCTGACAGGGCGGGTATGCTCGCCAGATGCCGATGTACCGGAAACGTGTCGTAGATTTATCACATCTGTACAACCGGTGCCCAGATGGAACCTAAGGCGTATTGAAAAGAAGCCGATCCACCGTGAACGACGCTCAACTGGCCTTGGAGCTTGGAGCCACGACGCCGTTTCCACAGCGGGCGGGAAGGGACGGTGAGGTTGAGCGTTGTCTGATGCGTGTCCAACTTCTGAACTGACTCACCACAGAGACAAGGACACCACCCCATCCCTCCACCTTCTCCTAGTAGTCGGACGCCGCATAGAGACAGCTGGCCGCCCGGACACATATGAGTAGGAGCCCTCGACCACACATCAATCAGCATCCGTAACAGCGCGCCCTACGTCTTCTCGAACGTGTCCACAGACGCCAGCGAGTCTCCTCCGCCCCTTCCATAAAAGTTCCGCCATCACAAATAAAGACTGGCCCCTCCGCACCGCTACTGCCCCGCTCGTACCCGTACGCACCTGCAAAAATCCGTGCCCGTACTCGAAATCCATACGCGCTTCCTGCCCGACGGCCGGTCTCCCGTCGCTCGGGCTAACCACGCCCGGCGCTGTGTTGGCGGACCCCGTAGGCGCGTGAGGTCGGACATGCGCGGCGGCTGCAAGCGCCCTCGCACTCTCGAGCGCGAGAAGTGCTCACGCCCGCCTCGTGTTCGTAATTCGTGCTTCTATCCACTCGCGTGTCGGTTGGCAACGGGACGGCGATCGCGCGTTCCTATCAGCTCGTGAACGCCTGAAGATGCGTGATGGACTGTGTCGGCCGCGGAGGACTCCCAGGGCGGACGAAGAGCGACTCTCGACGGGCGCACGCCGGTGCTGGATGACGCAAGCTGTCGACCGTTCTCTGCGCGCGATGCGGGAGCTGCCGTGTCGCCCCCCGTTCCTGTGCTGCGTGACCGGCTGACAGCTGTCAAGCTGAAGCGGGGCGATGGCTAAGGCGAAGGCGTCCAAGGCGAAGGCGTTGAAGGTGGGGACGAGAAGCCGCTGCTGCTCGCGGGGCGAACCACGGCGACGGGGTGCCAGCGAGGAGGTGCGTACCTGGAGACCCGCCTGCGTGATCACTGCTCCCCCATGGCCATTAGGTTTCGAGGCACGCACCCGAGCGGACGTGCACCACCTGTCGAGCGGTCGCCCACACCGCGGGGATAAGAGCCTGGAATGGAACACCTCCGCCCGCGTCGGGACGTCCCACGCGGCCCCCAGCCAGCCAGGCTGCGAACGACAGGGCTCGGGTGGGTGGCAGGATTGTGGTCCAGTCTGGAAGGCGCGTCTCCCGCGCGGACTCGTACACGGACCCTCTCGCGGGGACTTGGACTCAAGTACGTCACGCTCGCCAGCAGAGCTCGCTGCCAGTACCGCCCGGGACGACTAGCAATAGAGATAGCGGTGCGTTCGCTGCCAGGACGCACGCACGGCTGCGGTGTGTCGCACGCGAACCGGTCCGTGCTCTCTGTCTTGAGCAGGCTGCTCTCCGCGGAAGCTATACCAGAGTCTTCGGGCAAGCGGGTCAGCGCCGGGCGCGTCGTATTTGGTACTGCGACCCTGACATTGGGTGGGAGAGCGTGATGGGACGTGCGCGCGTCCGTATCACGATTCCACCGATGAAGCCGGGAGAAGGGCCTGTCCACAGCCGCCCGGAGTGCTCTGATGGACATGTATGGGCCTCGCTCAGCCTGTGTCTTCTCCGGCGACGGAACTGACGGCTGTCCTTGGGATTCGAAGACACTCTCGCCGGGTGCAGAGTGGCACGTGCGCAATTCATTGAGGACGCAGTGCAGCCGCCGAGCTGCCTTACGTGCTCGCAGCTCGCTGGGGACGTCGCTCATTGGGCTGCCAGACTGCCCCCGCGCCAGGAGGCTACAGCAGCTTGGAAGATGTGAAGATGGTGCCTCGGCACGCGAGACGGAGCCGCGGTGTTGTCGCATCTGGGGTCGCCGTGATTTTGAAACGCGATCAGGAAACTTTATTGTCAATTGTCTGCGGTGACGATGTTGTGGACTGCGTCTCCGGAGGCTGCGGACTCCGGCACCCACGTTGACCACAGTGCGATGAAGGCCTAGGATCGCAGAAGCCTCCGACCTCACTGGATTCCGTTCAGTCGTGAGGGTACCCTATCCCGTGGCCTCTTCGTGGAGGTCGCCCTCCTGGTGCAGGACTGGAGCGAACGGGCACGATACTCACAACCGGAGACGACGGGTGGCGAGCACTGCTATGAGCGACATCGTGCAACGAATGGATATCCGCTTTGCGTCGGGAACCCCTCCTTATCTTCGCATAAGTACCAAGCCTATCGTCGACCACAGAGTGGCACCCAGGAGTGCTGGTGGCAGGCTTCTGAGTTCGTTGGGCGAGGACCCGAGTTAGCCACATCTCCAGCACGGCCGTCACCGTGTGGTCCTCCAAGTCCTCGGATTACGGAGCCAGCTACTGGTTTGACAGTGAGCGAGACTTGGAATGCAAGTACAGGTGGAACGACTACCTGCTATGCGCACTGCAAGGTCGGCTTCCTCATAAGGCTCTCGCGTGGCTGAACAATATACCAGCCATCCCCACTTCTCTGCTACATCTTTTACCCCTGCGTAGAGGAACGATGTCTGTGTCTTGGCTCGTGCAGACTGACATCATTGCTGGCTTCTCGCTGCTGGGGGTTCTCCTCGTCTCCGTTCCGCTGTATTGGCATTTCGCAGGTACATCCTACACCCTCGAGTGCCCCGTGACCTGTGAAGCATAGTATTCAACGACAGCCATCTTTGAACAGCGTGGAACATGGGCTGCATCCTCTACATCTTCTGGATAGGCGGCCAGTGCCTCGTCCAGTTCGTCGATCTGATGATATGGAGGGACAGCGCGGCTAACGTCGCTCCCATCTGGTGCGACATCGGTGAGTCGTCACGGCTTGCTCCACACGGTCAACGCGACTCTGACCCTGAATGCTGCTCAGCGATCCGCTTCTATATCGCATCCAGCCTTGGCGCAATCTGCGCGACGGTGGTCATCATCCGCCGCCTATATATCGTCGCAAGCGTTACGAGCGTAGCAATCAGTCGCACGGAGAAGCGGCGGAACGTTTTGACGGACCTCGCCATCGGCCTCGGAGTCCCCGTGCTGAGTATCTGCTTGTGTAAGTCGTTTCGTCACCATCAGGTACCAGATCAGTAGTACTCACTGTCGCCGTTTGGTACCGGCGCACAGTCTGGTTCTACCAGAGCAACCGTTTTGAGATCGTCGAGGGCGTCGGATGCGTCGAGGAGTACCCAAACACCGTCGTCGCCTTCGTCCTCTACATGGCCTGGCCCATCCCCATAGGCCTCGTCACCATGGTATACTGCGTGCTCACCCTCCGCGCGTTCTTCCGCCAGCGACGAGAGTTCGACGAGCTGATACGGTCGCACACGGACGTCAACCGCGGCCTGACGTCAAGTCGCTACTTCCGCCTGATGGCTCTCGCCGCGCTCAACGCGATCTTCTCTGTCCCTGTCGGGGTGTACACGATCGTCTTGAACATCCGGGGAGGACCGCTGTACGAATGGCGGGGACTGGGGGACCTGCACTCGGATTTCGGACGTGTGGACGTGTGGACGCTCGCGGAGTGGAGGGAGGATCCCGGGACCATCACAGTCATCAACTACAGGTTGTGGTCGCCAATTGCGGGTGCGCTGGTATTTTTCGCCTTTTTCGGCATGGCGGAGGAAGCGAGAAGCCACTACAGGTGTGCGCTCTCGTCCATTGCCAGTCTGCTTGGAATACGGATCCGAAAAGAGGGGATCCCGGGGTATGTTCTCCGATTCTGTCTCACAATCTTTAAGGTCTGACCTGTGGGCGTGGCACTACAGCGCTATGAACGCCGGAGGGATGGCCCGAGTCACGCTCCCATCCTTCGTGCGGCATGTTGAGATCGATGGGTCGGTGACGAGTATTCCCGAGGTCGACTCCATTGTGACTGCATCGGTCAACAATGCCGACGTAGAGAAGGAGACGCTTTCACCTGGCACCCTCCTTGAGTCTAGCCTTCCTGCGTAGAGCCTGGCAATAAGTTAGTATGTTGAAACCGTGAAACGCCTAACCACTTCCCTCTGTACCAGTATCCGTCTCAATTTCCGCTGTCACAATGAATTTGGGTGCTTTTGTCGCAGAATTGTTTTTGACGACCTACACACATTGACAGTGCGAATGGTGAGTGACGATTGTGAGAATGTTGCTGTGGTTGTTCGTCGGACGGTGGCTGGTGAGAGTCTGGGTCCAGTTGTGGTGCACGCAACAATCTCACACACTCGATCTCGATCGAATCCGTGTCTGACAAGCGCGCGATCTCGAAACAGCCATCGCTTACGACGACCTCCGCCTCCTCGTCCTCCCTCCATCACCGCTCTGGTTGCCTGCAATCGTCTCCAATCCAAACACTGATACGACCAAGACACGTCAGAGTATCTCAGCACATGCATCACACGGCGTGGACGAAGAAGGGCGCTGGGTCTTCCCTGCCATCAGATAGGATTCCGTCCAAGTCGCAGGCTCCCCAGTCGACGAAGGCGAAGGGAAGGCAGAAAGACGCGAGCCAGCCGAAGAGCAAGGCGGTCCGCGCGTTGGAGAGACTGCGAGACGACCTGCGCAAGGCGTCCGGCAGAGAACCAGACTCGAAGGGCGGGTGCTTCTGCCAAGGTCCGTATGCGCGTTCCTGTCGAGCACTCACCCACCAACGTCCCCTCATTCTTCGTGTTCAACCATGCGCTTGTATCGTGCTCGACATTCTTGCTGCATATACGGAACATTGACGTGCCAATCGTCATGATGTCGCCCTGCCTCCGGACCCGCACCTACGACGGTCGCGCTCGCAGCCCGCATGCATTCACTATCCACCTACACGCCTGTGTGCCGCTCTTGCGGCCTCATACTTTGCGACCTCAATCTCCCCAACTATGCATGCCCACACTGCGGCGACGCCCTCCTGACCCCCTCCGCGCGCGAAAGCCGAGTCCAGACGCTTGAAGCTCGGATCGAGGAGACGCTTGCCCAGGAGGAGGCGGACCGGCAACGCGCCATCCAGATGGCCCGCGCCGCGGAGGGCGCGTTCCCCACCCTCTCTGCCGCCGCTTCTCGTGCAGGCACCCCGGTATCGGACGCGCAGGCATCGCACCCGGTCAACCAGACGCATAAGGTCTTGTCGCTCGACTCCAAGACACGCAAAGTCAAGGTGTCCTCCTATACGCCGCCTGCTGTCTCGCGCACCGCTTCTGCGGAGAAGGTGAAGGTGAAGGAGCCCGAGCCCGAGTACAAGCGCGTGCCTGCGCCCCCGGCGGAGGTCGCTTGCTCGGCTGGACTGCCGAATACTCAGCGACCATGGGCGAATACTCGCGGTCTCAATGTGACTTACGTACCGCCTGGTCGAGCATAACAGGATGATATTGGTGAGACGCGTTCATTGTGTAACTACCTGCCGAGAAATGCCAATCCATCGTCCAATGCCAGCGTCATTTACACAGGCATGCCTCCAATCTGGATCATTTGTATGAATCTCTGCGCGGAAGTCACGACTATACATGCCCCAAATTCCTTGTTGCCATCGGGCACATCGGTGTCGAACGGGGGGTCACGCCCAGTCTAGTCATCAAATCGGTGACAATTCCATATCTCGAGTTCGAGGCCCATCTCCTTCTCATCTCCACGACGAGTGCGCTGTGTATGTGGGCTGACGCTATCGTCGGTGGTCCGCAGACCATGCCGACATTAGCGTGGGTGCGGTGCGACAGTGTCTTTCATCAGCACCGACAGCATCGCGGGAGGTATTTGGTGCGCTCCCCGTTCGCAGAACTCTATTCTCGATATCTTTACGCGCTCACACGCGGTCTCTTCGGCGAGCGGCGGGGTGGTTGTACGCCCTCGGGCATCATGCGGACTCTATGCGGCGCAGATAGAAAACCCACATGCGTAGGATCCATCTCACATCGGCCACTGTTTGCTTGGTTCGTCGAAAATTGAGTTATCAATCAAAATCCGTCTCCCCGATGCACAACGGCATTACTCTGTGCTCAATGTCTTCCTAGAATTAGCTGCCTCAGCTGAGCCATCATCGCAGACACCTGGACAGTGAGAATGAAGCCTAAGGTTATGGACGTACGACCGGCACAGCATATAAGTAGGCGGCAGGTTTGACTGTTCACATCTCGACGTTGTGGTAGCTATACGTCGCCGGGGCGGGCATAGCTAATGAGTATACAGTTGGATCGCGGCGCGGTCACTTGTATCCGCGTTCCCAACGAGGAGCAACTATAGATATGAATATATCGTCACAAAGTTCCTGATGTTGATTTACACGTATGTGATACACAGGTAGCTAGATCGTACTGTATAGAATCTTGACAGCATTGTAACAGAGCCCCCTCGGAGAAGCCGCAACGGAGAGATAGATCGAGCGAATAGATGTGTCTGACGAAACGACAAGGAAGTCCAGTGTAGGGAATAGGATATCGGTGTAAGTAGGTGCTGTCAGTTGACTAGCGCTAGCGGGTACAACCAATCTGCGGGGAGAGACATACATAATTCACCGACAGTTGCGGCAGAAGTCTCCGGGTGAAGACCGATACAGGCACAGGACAAACCCTCGCATTCCCCGGACTGTCTGGCAGAGACAGCGAGATGGGCATCGTTGCAACGCGTCGTGCAGCAACCAGAGCCTGGTGCCTCCAGCAGGACACTGGGAGGCCGCTCGGTAAGGTCCACACCAGGCACCTGAGGGCACCTCCGTATGAAGCGACTGGCGGCAGGCGACAACAGCATGCCTCCTGCGTATGTGGAATGTGCGGTGCACCACACAGGCAGTCGATGGTCCGCGCCGACCTTTGCGTCCGTTCGCTCTTCCCCGGGCCGATTCTCCTCTCATCTTGCGAGGTTCACCGCCCGTCGCTGAGGCAGACAGAAGCCGGGCGCGATCCATCGCCCATCGCCCATCGACCGCGACCTGTGCCTGTCGTTGACTGCCCCGAAACCGCGATTCCGAGGCCGACCGCGTGTTTATCTCCGACGGCCAGAGAAGCCTGCTAATACCCGCAGAATGGTCGACAGGTGAATGTCTGCGATACGATACGATCGTCAGCATCGTGTCGCGCGTAAAATGTGGACGGACAGGTCGTCCTTCGCAGCAGCAGCCGGGGTTAGAGACCCGCACGCCCCACCGAATCACGACGACGAACAACACGCACCATATCTGGTAGGCGCACTGCTCCGAAGCCGCTTGTTACCCCGAGTGGAGCCTGTTGATGAACTGCTAGACGTGATACCAGCGTAGCTGGTGGATTGCGTTTGATATCTGAGATCCCGCACATGCGAGTTGTTGGGAGGATGATGCAGACGGCGAGGATGGCGGAGGCCCGGAATGCACGGTCGCCGCCACGGGCGCCTTGACTTTGAGCTAGTCCGCCGTCCTCGCGCCTCGTTGAGGGATGGGCGATGAAACCCGAGCGTCCCCCCGCATGCTTCTAGACCGTTGGCAGCACAAACATCATGCATCAGAGTTAGGACATGCAGTCATAGCCTCTGCATCGTGGGCGCGCACCCGCGCCGTCGTCGTGTTGCTCAGCTCGTCGAGGGCGGCGTTCTTCTCCTCAAGCTCCCGAGTCTTCTCGTCCAGCTCGCGCTTCTTCTCTTCGAACTCGCGCTCGATCGCATCTACACGGGCCTGCGACATGCTCTCCACCCGGGCAAGGAGGTCCGCAGGCACGCGGAGGGGCTCGGCGTACACTGGCGCCGAGGACGATTGTGGATAGGCCAGATGTGCTGGTGGCGGCAACAAGGGCGGAGACGGGGGCGAGAACGCGATCAGCGGTGCGTCGGCGTCTTTGTCGGAGGAGGAGTCGGGTAAAGGCACGTTTGCTGGGTCGGCGAAGTTGCCCTGTGTGGTTGGAGGCAAAGAGGGAACGAGTAGGTCGTCGTCGGCGAGCGACAAAATGGTCGGGTGTAATGGTGTTGCCATCTCCATTGACTGCTCCGAGAACCCGTCCTCATCACAAGGCTCAGGAGCGGCACTCCATATTTCGTACCCAGGTCCCTGGCTCGGCCCTGCATTGCTATCATCATGCTCATGCTCTCCGCCGTTGGCAGCAATAGTCTGGAATAACAACGGTGCTGGGATACGGGGCGCCAAAGGGATAGGTGTGACTGCACGGATTGATGGCACTTTCAGATCGCCGGACGTGTATCTGGCCGCCTCGTGAGCGGGTGCAACAGCGCGAGAAGGGTCGAACAGCGCCTGTCGGAGCGTGTTGATCTCGGCCTGCAGTGCCTGTTCGCGCTGCGCCCGCTCGCGAGTGACGTCTTCGAGCTGTTGGCGTAGCGCACGCGCCTCCCTTGTAGACCCATGAGCGGCCGATAGCTAGAGTGGAACAGCGCGAGAGCAGGACGTACCTCGCACATTCCTCCTCGCGCCGAAGAACCCGCGTGGCTGACTCCAGATCGCTGTTGTGTAGTGCAGGCGCAGGAACTAGGTCAGGTGGGCCAGGGGTCGAAGGTTCCTAGCACACAACTCAGGGAATCTGCAACTTGTATATGTTATGATATTGCACGCACCTGCGCGTTCGCGAGCATTTTCTTGAGCGCGTCGCGCTCTGCGCTGAAGGCTGCGATCTCTACCGAAAGGAGATCGATTTGGTGTTTCAAGTCACCGAGACCAAGGTCCTCAACAGATGTTCTTTCCGCCGTCACTGGGACGGCGTGGGGCCGTCGCGGTGTTTGCAATTCCCGTCGAAGTACTTGGTGTTCGGGCTCCGCTAAAGGTGGAAGAGCGTGGTAAGAGGGCGAAGAAGTCAGGTTCACAGGGAGGATCTGTGGATTTGGAGGCTTCTGTGCTTCACGGCTGGAGGTTCTTGAAGCAAGAGCGGCTCTGTCTACTGGTTCATGTGCCAGCGCAACGTACTTCGGAACAGCAACAGTAGGCGGGTGTGGATGTTCTCCTTGTGATGCTCGAGTACGCTGGACCTGAGAACGACTACGTCAGCACACGATAAACGTATAAAGAACACGGCAACGCGCCTGTCGCTGGAGTGATTCTACCTCGCGTTCGAGCATGCGTTGTCGCGCAAGGGTCTGCGAGAGAAGGGCTTCGTCCCGGGAACCCGTCGCGTTCTCTCGCTGGGACCCTGGAAGCCGGTCGTTTGTGTGTCTTCGACCGTAGTGACCGGTGTCAGCAGTACTAGATGTCAAAGGGTTGAGAACCAAGGACGCGAGCAGCATGCGATGGGCTGTGTGCGTTGTGCACGCTTCGAGTTCCGCATCCCTACGCGCTACCATGGCTCTCAGTCTAAGAATATCCGCATCGCTCTCTTCCTTCGTACGGGCATGGGCGATGCGTTCATCTTCGAGTTGCTTCTGAGCGGAGACCAACAGAGCAATACGGACGGCATCACTCTCTGCCTCCGCGTTCTGGTTGATTTGGGACAGGCCCGAAATAGGCTCTAACGGATGGTAAGATGATTGGATGAGAGAGATTAAAACGAGGCTTATGGCTGACGATTGGACAGAACCGACCGAGGGGGCGGACGAGGCTCATACGAGAATATGGCCAGGCCGAATAATCGTTGCATTTCTCGACTATGAACAAACAAAAGTGGTATGAATGAGTACTAAAGACACGGGTGGCCACATCCAATATTCCCTCCTGGTGATATGCAAGTTCAGATCCGTCCGACCGTAGCAAACTTGACAGACGTAGGCTCACACACAGTCATGGATATGAGAAAGTAATAGACATGGGGAGCTAGTATGTACCGTTCTGCGAGTCGAGTAACATTCCATCATAATCACTCTCAGACTCGCAGAACGGACCGAGTTCAGGGGGACGGTTCTGGACGAGAACTTGCACATCACCAACCATCAAGAACATGGGAAACATACCTTTGTCGACCAGGATAGAAACCACCTCGCGCATCTCATCCCTCTCAGCCTCTGCTCGCTTGATCTCATCCAAGCAGCGATCGAGTTTCTCGCTTAACCTCTCCTTCACGCGCATCTCTGTCTTCAGTTCGCGATGGTGGGTGGTGCGTAACGCGTCCAACTCGTCGAGTGTCGCCAATAGACGGGTCTTCATTTGAGAGAGCCTCATGGCCGAAAGCTCCAGTTCGTTCCTGAGTTTCGCCACCTGCGGCTAAATCAGCCGGTGAAAGATGTGAAGGGCGTTGAATATCATACGTACTTCGGCATCTCGTGTGGACGACGGTCCTGGAAGATCACTTTTGATACCGGGGCCCATGCGAGATTACAAGAAGTTGTACAGCGATATAGCGATAATTTATGCGTATCCGTTCCCAAGCAGAGATAAAAAAGCAGTCAGTAACGTAGATGAAGAGGCAAAGCACGGAGAGCAGACGGAGAGCAAGACAGCAAAACCAAGAGAGGGGATCGTGACGGTCGTGGTGAGTAATACAATAAAGACTTGCTGGCGTCTACTTACAACGTTACCTCGTGCGCCTATCGGCTGTGCTTCAAGGCTTAACTTCACTTCCCATCGCCACAATAAGGTCCTGCTCATCTATGTGAATAACGTCGTTCTCCGCATACATGCGCACCTATTCTCGCGTCGATGACTTGTGGCCCTGGCTCCGGCAAGAGGCTGTCGCGGACACCCACTGGCAGTATCTTCCGCTGCAAGACGCGGTTATGCTGAGCGTGCGCTGCGAACCACACCGATTCAAAACGGACGGAATGATGTGCACATGCTCTTCCCCAGCAGTTCACACCTTGATGCGGCGTTCTGGTCCCTTTGCGTGACCCAAGGGCCTGATGCTCTCCGTTCTGACGCGGATTATCGCCCTCGCAATGGCACAGAGTAGCATCCACTGACGGTCTTGCAATCGATACCAACCGATGTAAGTAATCCGATTGCTCGTGCGCGATGCGTTACTTCCTCACCTCACGTGTTCACTCAAGTTGTCGCGTACAGCAGAAATCCATACAGTATCCACGTACGCATCACATTCAAGATTGATTTGTTACATGGCCATAGCACATTCGAGGCTCAGACACAACACGCCAATTATTACGACTCATGAAGAACGGGTCATGTCCGTGTATGTCACTTCTACTTCCTCATCGAGTTCTAGCCAATCCGTCTAATACTGACATGTCTGCTCAGAGGGAGACAGGGACGCAGCCGACGGAGATCAAGTTGCCCTGTTGCACAACGAGATGGGTCAGTATCGCGGACCATAGCTTGAAAAGCTGAAATGACGGCGTACATGGCTGTTGTCCTCGCAGCAAACCGTGTTGGCGCGGCATCCACTGCCGCCGCCGCCGATGAGCGTAATAGGCGAGCAGTTCAGGCCGACGTACTCCTCCGGGTTAGGAAGCGCAATACCTAGCAGGCCGCACAGGGCCGCGACGCCCTTGTGGTTGGCCTATACCGGCAAGAGCGAGTTAAGTACGATCACACCAGCTGCAGCGCGGAAGCGAGCCCGACGCAGGACATACCTTCTCGACGGTGTTGCAGCATTGAACGGGACCCGTGTTGCAGGTGGAGGGGGGCGGACCGTTTGTGGGGATGGCACCCGCAAGGACAGCGAGGGAGACGATGGAGACGATGGTGGCGAGGCGGGAGAACATCTTGTTCAGTATCAGGAAGAGGGTGGTGCGATGAGAGGTGTTGCGATGAGAGGTGAGTGTTCAGTGCTGAGCTGACTGTGAGGACTGGATGGATGCTCACCGTTTCCCCTCACCCCTTCTTATATCGTGCAGGCATGGACGTCGTGTGTCAAGTCGTCGACCATTTCGAGTGGATCGGGTCTCACACGGCAAATTGTCGCGTCGGGAGGGTATACCCAGTACATTGTCAATACTCCACTCACGCAGGTCGAGACCGGAGCTCAACACTCGACGCCCGGGTACGGACCCTCCGAACGCTGGGTGTAGTCTCCTTGCCCTCGGCCTTGCGGCGTTTCGAATTTTCGATCCATTGCGCCGATCCCCCGCATGGCAGTGGCCCCACTTCCCGACGACATACCCTCGCATATTGCTCTCAGCTTGTCCTTGCGGCGCGTCCTCGTGATTGGGGCCGTCCCAGGAAGATCAATTGGACCTGGTGTTTCTGCGGACCCGAGAGCTACAATAACATCACCAAGCTTGAAACACCTTCGTGTCTGGCAGCGTGAGCTGACGGGTGTCGGTCCGACACCGGCACCCTGATGTACTCGAGTACAGGCTACAGTCAATTCCCTATACTATGCTGGGAGTGGCAGGACGTGACATGTCAGTGTTCGTATAATTCGTTGATATTAGTTTGCTTACGAATTGATTGCCCCAAGGTCTGCTGCGGCATGCTCACGAACAATGACCCCCCATGCAGGGACACATGCTCCTCTCGCCGTGACACCCGTGCTTGTACCGCTCGTTCCAAATCGTTCTCTTTCCCCTACTACGGATGCGGTCGGTTACAAGCCCGGGCCCACATTTTACGCTCTATACGCAAGCCTCGAGCCGAGCTCCTTCCCTGTATCACGTCGTCTCTGCGCACGACGCACGCGCTACGATATGGTTACGCAAAACTACACGACAAGCGATAGGGATTGGCTAGGTACAGTCTATCCGGGGTGCGTGCTACACATTGCCCAGGAACATCGTAATTGGTGAGTGGCGAACCTTTTTGTTTGAATCCTCTTCTGTGCTCATTATTCTCGAAGGAGATGGGCAGGGACTCGGGAGACGAGCTACACAAAGGTGTAAGTGCCAGTGCAGGTGTAAAATATCCCCCGGGCACGCAGTTGGCGAGATTGCAGCCGCGCTCCCGGGTGGGTTTTCTCGCCGTGTCGCCTCAGGGCTTCCACCTGCACAGACGACATGTTGGCAGTCAGCCTTGCTGTGCAGGTCGGCGTTGGCGCGGCGGCGCCTCGGGGGTCCACAGTGGTGCGTACCAATGCTATACGACTGCTCTGCAGCTGGCATTGCCGCGAGGATAAACCTCAGAATCAGGAACGGAGTGCCTTCCCCAGCCACCACCGGAAGTCAACGATGCGGTCCCACAAAGTTCAGAACGCGCTGGTCGGACACCTAGAGTGGGGAGGGAGACGAAAAAGGGAAGAAAGTAACTGCAAGTCGGCCGGTCTCGCGCCTCCGCTGTGGTTCAGGCTCCTTTTCGCTGTAAAATCCCTTCTGGGTGAGTCTTAGCCGGGGCCCTTGACATTCATATCGTATATGTGACAACCAGTGGTGTCTAACCATGAGCTTGTTTGCGTTGTACTAGGCAACTATCTCGTCATCGTTCAGTCCATCGGGACCGTCATCGTCGTCATCCATGAACTCGTGTAATCGAGGTCTTGTCATTATGCGCAATGCGATGGCGCGGATGACACACGAGCTCGGTCACGGTTATCCCTCCGATGCGACGACGCGCGATAACCAACCGTGCGTGTGGCGGTGTGTATGTGATGCGCCTAGTACTACCCACGACTTGCTCGTCACGGTCACCGGACCAGGCCCGGCCGTCGTGTTTCACGGGTGTATCACCAAGCTGAGCGGGCTCAAGCCTGAGCCGGTCAATGTGTGGCTTCCTCCTTCGTGCCAGAACCATGCACTTGTAGCTTGACCGGTGACACCCGACGCCAACGGCCCAAGTCTAGACCGAACAGGCATGCATTTAAGCGATGAGCAAAAGTGTCCGATGGTCCGAAGCTCGTCGACCAGGATCCGGCTGAAAGCCTGATCAGCCCATAGTGCATCATGGCGTTTGTAGCGGGTACCAAACTCTTGCTTGCTCAGCAGCCTCAGCTAGTGTATTCGAGTGGCCGGCGCCGGGCTGTGTGTTGCTGGCAGGGCATTAGACACTTGGCTCCCGTTCAAACGAAGTAAAAGTAGCCTCTTGAAGGACTGAGAGTGTAGAAGCCTTGGGAGTCGGGACAGGGATATAATAGACAAGTTCAAGTAAGATATTTCCATCGTGTCCGTTCAATCTTTTACCACTGCGTCTCTGTCGGAGTCTGACATTCGGCGACAACGCAGCCCGTTCCGTCAGTCTTCATGCTCTAGCACCTCCTTCGCGCGCGCAACGTAGAGCTCGAACCGCCGTTCGAAGCTCTCGCATATCCGCCGCGCGACGCCCTCCGAGCCGGGGACGAGGTCCGCTGACACGCCGATGGACAGCCCGCCGGCGTACGACATGATGCCGATCCCGATAGTCCCTGCGCCCGCTTGGGGTGGGATGGCCGTCCACTTCGCGACGTCGACGTCGTGCATCGTGATCGGCTTCTTCGGGCCAGGGATGCTGTGGCACACATCACAGAAACGGTCAGCCATGCCGCGCACAACGACGTCAACGCGAAGCGAAGAGGGACTCGTACTTGGTGAAAATAGCAGTGACTGTGCGGGCCTGTCAGCGGGAGTTTGCGTATTTTGACGAGGCTGATTAGGGACTCACAGGACTGCAGAGACGCATCGACGATCGGCTTGACCAAGATGCGCCTCATGGTGTTCACTAATACATTGTTGTCCATGGATTTCGGAAACCATGACAAAGGGAACGCGATGGGCGCCTGGCCGGTAAGTTGCAGCAGGTGGTAGCAAATCTTCGGCCACCCGCTATGCTTGAAGAGAGACAACTCGTAGCGGCAGTCGTGGATATGTCTGTGGATCTCGCGTACGGATATGTCGTCAGTGAGGGTGCGCGATGGGTTCAGGTACACATTTGATGCAGTAGAGATATTCCGCATCGACCAATCTCCTGGCTGCCGGAGACTGATCGGACTGCGAGTAGCGTCAACACGTCAGTGTAGTATTGAAGCAATACATGAAAGAGCGCACATGAAGAATGCCATAGGCGTTGGGAGGGTTCTGTTCAAAGCGCGCCGGATCTTCCCCCACGAAGTCTTCGGTTCAGGTTTCGACGCCAGGATGCCGCCGAGTACATCCGTTATCACAGCACAAACGACATCGTTGAGGGTGACGTGTCCAACATTGCTCTTCACGTTTCGCCGCTTGTCTTTGGGTACACCGGCAACCGCATACCCTGGCCGGGGCCCAGAGAATGCTTGCTGGCACACCTTGACGTCCTGCATGCTCAAAGTCTTCGAGCAGGAGTATTCCCGATGGGGCGTGCGTCTGCCGGGTTGGTCTTCTGATACCATCTCCACTCGCCAGAACGTGGATAGGAGCACGAGGAGCATGCGCAGGGCCTGGTACGTGCTCCAGAACAGAGAGACAATGGTCTGTGCAAAGTACACTAACCAGAAGAGGAGACCAAGGAAGAGATGGAGGAGCGGAGCGACGGGGTGATCGCCAGCGTACTGGTCGAGGGGCTTGAGGATTTTGCTGTATTCTGACGGAAGAAGCAGGCCGCGCTTTGCCTTGTGGAGCTTATCCGCTGCACCGTCCATCATTCGAGCGAGGTCGTCGAAGTAGGACGTCAGGTACAACTGGCTGATGACAAAACCTAGCGACCCTAAGTCACTCGTTTGTCAGCGACTCGTGCGCACTATGCGACGAACCTTGCCCATCGGACATAGTGTGGTGTCTGCAAGAGCGTCAGGAGTTAGCAAAATTTCTATAATGATTTAGGTGGGGACTATACCCTTTAGCGACGACGGCGCATGCACCTTCATCGTCCTTATAATTCTCCACAATTATTGTATCCCAGAGTGGTCTGGAGAGGTCCCAATCTTCAGCGATGAACTCGGCAACCTATGGAACGCGGCCGCGTCGATGCCTTCTCTCGTACGGTCATGAACCACATCCGCAGCAGCTTACCATAGCGTCAAGTTCTCGTTTACCGGCCGGCTCAGGTAGCCTACGGACATGGATATGGTTCAGCACGTTAAAGTCGGGGTCATCCACGAAGACTGGGCCCCGGAATAGTCGTCCAACGGACTGCAACTTCTGCCGTATCCTGGGGAACTTCTCCGCTTGTCGTATGGATTGCTGGAGAACTGTGCGTCAGCGTTCGAGGTCAATCGCACCAATGACGCACCTCTGCCAGCATCTCTACTGTGAGATGGTCACGCATGATGAAGACCGAGGTACAAGCCTGGATGGGAGCAAAGTCAGTGTCTACGTCATCGTCCGCGCAGCGCGCCAAGCTGGTAGCTTACCGGGTTGAAATCCGTGATGTCTGAGAGCAACAGCCAGAAGTTGTCAACACCGCCAATGATTTGGCGACGCTCGGTCGCCTCCTGGGAGATGAGGTGCGCGACGCGCTGGGCCACCTCGCCAAACGAGCCGACACGGTTCAGCTTGCGTTCGACGTCTTCCGGGGCTGGGGGCAGATTGCTGTCCTCGCCGTAGTAGTATGAGGCAGGCGTGTCCGGCGAGGAGACATGGCCGTTCACAGCGGTGTGGTGTTCGTGCATGAACGAGGAGGTTCGGAGATGGAGAGTTGGGTCGTAGTGTCACACTTGGCGGGTTGCACCGTATAAGTGCATGTCACATAGACGCCTGCTGCACAGGACTGTGGGTGCATGTGATTGTATGATACGTACCCCAGGTGCGGGATGCCCAATTCCTAAGTTAAGCGCGGGACGAGACTAACGTAGCTAAGTACAAGTACAGTACCCCAGTGAACTCTTGGCCTTCTTCCGAAAGGCAGCCTGTTATGGATCTAGCACGACTTGGGCTCGACATGCTCTTGCCTGTGACTCTCATTACCGCGACGTTCGTGGAAAATGCGCTTGCTGGCCACTGGGACTCGGAGGACACCTTCTGGCGAGGGGTAAGTAGTCGAAAGATGTGACGGACGGGTTCATGCACGGGGAGACTGAGGCACCTCAAAACAGGAGCCCTGAATGCTCAATGGAGGGGCATGCGCTCTCAAAGTGTCCACGAGATCCCTGAACGCAGGCCTGAAGAAACTTTCCGATTCAGGGGATCTCGCCAAAGTCCTTCAGGAATCAGCAACTTCCCCGGATGATGTGGTCCTACAGATCCTGCCAACCACGTTGGAGTCGCCGTCATGCATTACTTGCCAGAAACCGCGACCGTGCTCAACATCGTCCTCCACCTCGTCTACGAGCTCTCATGTGAGCGCTGCCGCCGGCCGACCCTGGAAATTCTTGTCTTAGCCGTGGACGCGATGGCTGCGTATGACATCCCTCCCAAGGGACACATCTTGATTCTTGCCCACGCCTATCGTCCCCTGCAGTACACTTCCGCAGAGAACAGATATGATCGACAAGACAGCCGTAGAGGTCCACGATCACAGCATATAAGCCTGCTTCACGTCTTGCTGACAGGATCGCCACTGTTGCTAGGAGTATAATATGCCTCTCGGAGTCCTCGGCTTTCGGCCTCAATCTCGATGTTTTCCGGGTCATTGTCGCGATGCCGACCTCCTGCAGCTCACTCTCACCTCGCACCTAGTATGAGGCGAAACAATAATGGAAATTGTCTCGCGTCCGCAGGTCCTCCGGGGAAGGCATCAAGCGAGGTCCTTCTCCAGCTTCATCCTAGCGCTCGACAACCCGGACACGCTCTTCTCACTCCTCCAGAGCCTCATCCTCGAGGACCTGGCGCGGGAGACGTCCGATGCGGACAAAGTCATCCTGGAGATGTTGTGACGCGCCACGCAACTTCTTGAGCTCATGCTGTATCAACGCGACACCTTCCTCCTTGACCCCCTCTTCGTGCACGTAACCGGCACCCAGCAGCATCTCCGTTTCTTGCGCATCCACGCCAGAAACCTCGGGTCCCGCAGCGGGATCTTCGATGCGGTCCTCGGCCTGGGGCCATCCCTCCTGCCCGACCTGATCGCTGTCTTCCCTCGCCTCGAGCAGCTCATCCTCCTCATGTTCGGGTCCCCATCAGCACCCTGTACACCCTCGCGATCTCGTGCCCCGTCAAGGAAGGTCCTGTGCGTCAAGACCTACGAGCGGCGCCTTTGTCGACATCGTCTCGCGCACGCGCCCAGAGCGGGTTGAGCTGCACCTCGTGTATGCCCCCGAGGACCCGGACGCGCAGGGGGACACGCCCGCGTACGGGGGTGTCAGCCATCTGTTGGTGCACTTCGTCATCGAGGCGACCCCTGGCCCGACGCCGTCCACAAGCGACGTCCTGGTGAACCGTTGGCGAGCTATGGCGGATGCACACCTCTGACACACACGTCGCGGATTGTAGAGGACGCTCGCCCCCTTCCTCGCAAACTTCTCCCAATATGACCGTCTCGACATCAAACTCCTCTTATATGAGCTTGACGAGGACTCGGGTGTGCACGGCAATGCGGGGGAATCTGTGGTCGACGCAGCGATGGCTGCCATAGACGTCGCGGCTCTGGTCTCTGGTTTGGCTGCTAGCGAAATGCATCTGCAAACCATCGTCCTCGACCGCGTGCCCGTGACCCGCGCGGGTTATCAGAGCGTCTGGGAGATCGATAAGGCAGATGGAGAACAGACGTTGAGAAAGCTCGGTCCAGAGGTGCGCGGGCAGGTATTTGCACGAGAAGAACCGATGAGCTTCGGACATGGGACGTCCGGCATTTTTTGATGCTGGTACAAATCGCAGGCCCAGAAGTTAATATACATCAATATCAACGAAAAACTAGCATATGCTTTGAAATGGTGAGCTGTGTTGTCGCGAATGATATCTACAGAACAGTCTCGATTTGATTCCCGTTAAGTGCATATTGACGGGAGACACTACAGAAGACAACACGGGCTCCACGGGTGGGAGACAGACAGATTGGAGGAAGGGGTCCCGGGTATTCGACCAGTTAGCCAACAAATTCTAGATGTATCAGTATCGTGTAGGTAGGAGCAGGCATACAGTACTAGCGTCAAGTACCGCGGGTCGTGGGTCGCATACATTACGACTGTCGTGATACGGAAAGAGAGGGAAGTGAACAAGAAGACGACAGGATAGCAGCGGACAACAGAGGCGGAGTAGAAACACATGATATAAACCTTCTTCCCTTCCATCTTCATCTCGTCACAGCCTACAGGAAACACAGGCGGCGCACGCTACCAGCACGCAGCCATCTATTGTCCGGGAACGAACGCAGCGAGCCCCGCAGCTGCGACCTTCGCAGGCTCTTCGCGGTTCAGCAACCCGATGAGCGCGATGAGCTCCGCGCGGATCTCGTCGCCAACTTGATCAGAGCCGGTGGGGTCCAACACGAACGCGAACACGTGAAGGAGCTTGTCGAGGTACGGGTGGAGAACGGCAGGCTGCGTCTTGAACAAGTGGAATATCGCACGGAACACGGGCCTGTTCTCGAGGTAGTCGTTGCGGAGAGGGAGGGCGTCAAGGAACACGGGCAGGACCTGGTCGAGGGGGAGACCGGCCGGGTTCTTGATGATCATACGCGCGACCGCTCCTACAGCGTTGTCCCGCGCGTTCAGCTTCGCGGATGGCGCATCTGGCGCGACTATGAAGACAGGACGAAGCGCGGCGAGGATCTGCAGGTATTGTGGCGACAAATCGACGTCAGAGTACTCGATGAGGAGACCAGCTGCGAAGGCGGCGTTGCATTGTACTTCCGGCTCGTTATCACTGAGGGCCCGGAAGAAGAGTTCGATGAGCTGGAGCGTCCAGGGAGTAATGGCACTCTTCATGCCACCAATGATCTCGGAAAGAGTACCGATGGCACTCGAGCGATCACTGAGAGACCGGTTTTCCTTCTACAGGGTCAAAAAACTCAGTACACTATCGTGTATAATGAGAAACGGAGATAACTTACGTAATACTTGATTATCAACGGCGCGAACTTCTCGTATCCAGATGCGAAGTCGGGACCAAGGGCAGTGGCAAGGGCAGCCACAAGATCACCAGCAGAGGATATGAGGATAGAGTCGTACTCGGCGGAGTCCTCGGGCGCCTCTTCGGACTCATCCTGATCAGGGTCTTGTTGGCACGTCGCCTTCTGTTCGAGAACCTGGACCGCGATGTTTGCGAACTGATCGGCACCTATGGATTGATTGAATCAGAAAAGTGTAAAACCATCTATGTCATTGTACTCACGGTCTTCCAGGAACGCGGGGCCGAGCTTGTTGATTGTCTCGGCGAGGCCGACACAGAGGCTCGACACGACCTTCCTGCAGAACGGAAGCGTTGTAAGTTAGACATTGACGATGATGAATGAGCAATGGAAATCAGGGAACAGAAATCATTTTGATGTCTCACGCGCCCGTTGGGCATCGAAGTGAGCTGAGTAATCGTTTCATCACAAGGGCGCACCGGACCAACAGGCCAGTGGACCAAGGAGTGAAGAAAGCTACACGCACTTGTTGTCCTCGGTTTCGTACATCTCGAGTAGCTGCGGCACGATGTGGTTGACAAGATCCTTGACGCGCGAGTTGAGTGGCACAGGGTTCTTGAATGAGACAAGTTAGCGATCCGGGTTCGCCTGAACGTGTGTACACTCACGGAGTAGCCGGGTTGCCATTCCTGCGGCTCGCTGAGGTCATAGAAGGTGCGAATGATCTCCAGAAGGGAGTCAGTCGCACTCTTGCGGATGCCCTCGTAGAAGTGCTGCAGGAGCGTGATGAGCTCGAGAGTGCAGGGCTCGACATAATTCAAAAAATGCTTCTTCGTGGCCGCGAAGATCGTGCCGATCGTGTCCGCGGCGATCTCTTTCTCGATGTAGATGCCAGTGCTGACGTCGAGGAGCGCATCGAGGTTGACTTCCTCCTCGTCGACGTTGATGTCGTCCGTGACGGCGATAGCACTAGAAGGCGTCAAACCAGACGCGAAGCTGACAGCGGTCTCGGGATCCGAGACTACAAGCAGTGTTAGCTCCGGGAAGAGGGGTACGAGCATCAGGGACTCACGAGCAGACCGCTCCTCATCGCCGTGGTCAGCTTGCTTGCAACTCTCGATGAGGGACTTGACTACCTCCTCGAGGTAAGGCGCGAACTCGTCCTCGAACACACGGGCCATGACTCCGAAGAAGAGGAAACTGCACTCCTTGAGACGAGCGCCGCCGAGTTGGATGCCGTTGAAGGCCTGACCCATCATGTCCCTGAAGTAAGGACGGAAGGCTTCCTTGCCGACAGCCTCGGCGAAGGTGCCAACGGCGTCCATAGTGATACCACGAAGCTCCTGCTCCTCACCTGGAGCAGTGAGGACAAGGAAATGCTTGAAGCGGTCCATGGTGGAGACAAAGTACGGGAGGAACTTCTCCTTGGACGCGTGGGCCGCACTGCCGATAGCCCCGATGACGACCGACTTGACCTCAGTGGGTGCGTTGTCGAGAAGGACCACGAGACGATCCATTATGAGGGTGAGATACTGGTCGATCACATCGTGCATGATTTCCAAGAGCGCATCCAGCGCAGTGCAGGCCGAGCGTTGTGTGACAGGATCGTTCACCAGTTGCATGATAGTAGGAACAAGGACAGCGTGCTTCGCGGAGCACTCTTCTTCAAGCCACTCGCACAAGCAGCTGACCGCGATACAACCCGCCTTGCGGACCGTTGCATCACTGTCCTGGAGCGCAGTCTCGATGATGGGCCACACCTGGGCCATGAGCGGAGTCATGAACTCGCTGCATCCTTCGACGGAGACACCAAGGGCAAGTATAGCACCCCGACGCTGCGCAGGATCTGCCGAGGAGAAATACTGTTGGATCAGTTGACGAAGAGCAGGGAAGACCTGTGTGGGTGGGAGGTTCGTCGCCAGGCAGTCAATGATACGAAGAGACGACCGCGCCGGAGCATCGTCATCGATATCCTCCGGCTCCTCCTCAGTAGCGATAGGCATGAGACCTTCAAGGATAGCAGGGGCAAGGCCATGAGACTGGACCTTAGACTTTTTGCTAGGAAAAGACAATCAATGGGTTGTAGAGTAGAGTATATGCGCGGGGTCACTTACTACTGGACGGTCCAGTTAAGAGCGTTGAGGGCGAGTACACGCAACTCAGAGTCGTAGTTACGGTTGGCACCGTAGCGCAGAAGGAACTCTGCGAGTTGAGGGATGAACTGGCTGAGAATAGGGATTTCCTATGTAGCGGAAGACCGTTAGAAAACTGGAATGCGTCAACATTCAAACACTTACGAGAATCAGGAGGGTTTCGAGGACGTCAAAGAGCTGGCGTGCACCAGTCTCATTTCCACTCTCGATACAGTGGCCGATGACGTTCATGATATCGGGAAGCAGCTTTTGGAATGATTTCTAACCAGGATGCCTCAGTATTTGTCCGTTCAGTCCACCTGTGAGGCACTCACAATCTCCGCCTTGTCATCCGAGTCGATGTACTGTGCGATGACTCCAAGGGCACTGGATGAAATGCACTTCAGACTTTCGGAACGAAACAGAGAAGCTCTGACATACCGAACGGTCGTTATCCGCACTTCTGCGCTCTCCGGGTCTTTGAGTAACTGTTCGAAAAGCAAGAAAAAGCTCTGCAGCTGCGACGTGAAGCCCTCGACGATCGTCTCGAGAACGGTGTAGAGGATGTAGATGCCGACTTCGCGGTGTTCAGCCTGTGGCGACGTGCAAGTCTGCTGAAGGAAGGGCAGCAGAGTCGGCCAGTGGTCGAGTGGCACCTCGATAGACGCGACGGCGGCGACGACCCGCGCAGTCGAGTGACGAACAAGGGTGCTAACTCGTGGTTAGTCGTCCTCCATAGGGAAAGGCAGACACCGGAGCACTCACTTCGACTCAGACAACACGATCTCGGGTAGTTTCGCTTTGATTTGTTCTCGCTGGTCCTCCTGCACCTGGAGCCAAAGGTCTCCGCTATGTTGCGATATCCGCTTTCGAAGCTCGACAGCTGCGAGTTGTCGGACCTGGGTACCTTGTCAGCTATGTACATTGACGATCGGAGACAATAGGAATATTTAGCCGCGCTCAGCTCGGAGCTCGGAAGACATGCACTCGAGGTGTTGACATTGATCCACAAACATTTACATGCCGTGCGACGTTTGTGTGCCAGAGCCGGGAGGTCATCGCGAGATGGGATGGGGTTGGTACGCGTGTTGCACTCAACGAATTGCTTTGCCCGGATATACCAAACACCGAGTGGTCGCGATGAGCCCGATGTCACATCCTCGCATGAAACCGCATGAACAATCGTGGCGGACGTGGCGTGTGCAGCCCAACTTGATATCGGCCTCAATTCGTGGGTATATGCATCCGCCACACTTCTGGGCTCCCGAAACGCAAGACGAATGCAAAAGAATAGAAAAACTCACTCCTTGCTCCGGAGAGTTTGCGATTATGCTGGTGAGCGCGGGAATGCATTGCGCGTTCTGATAGAACTCTCGGTTGAGCGTAGTCGTAGCCTGGCGTGCATGTGTAAGACAAGAACGGGTCGAAAGGACAGATCGGGTGAGGCGATCGCTCACCTGCTTCAGCTGAACAGTATCATTTGAGGTGAACTGGACGAGGAGGGCGTGCAGATTCTGCACGAAAGCGGGCTATAACCTCTCAATCAAACGGGTCTACAGATATATCAACAGAGTTCACGTACATCCATGACGGCGGCGAGAAGGAGAGGGAAGGAGCGAGACGGGAAAGGTGAGGGGAAGGAGGTGATGGTAAAGGATGGATTTTATGGCAGGAACGCGCCCAACTGATTTCCTTCCAAAAATTTGGCTGAGTTTGGATCTCGCCTAGCCACGTGCTTATCTAATCTCTCCCGACACCTGTGAATCTGGATGTCCCTGGCTCGATGATTAGCCGCTGGTACCTACCAGTAACTTCCTGCCAGACTCCAGTACTGTTAGGCTGATGGCGCACCTCTCACACTACCAAGCTCGGTAAGGCCAAATCTTAAGACCTTGTGAGTAGTTTTTCGTCCTACAGCATACATGTACTAACATCGGACTCGGTGCAATCAGGCACAAATACGCGACGCAGAACCCCAATGTGAAGTCTCTTCAAGCAGTCGTCGGACAGTACAAGACACTCCCCGAAAACGAGCGCAAGGTAGGGATGCATGTTATATACACGTATATCATTAGAGCTAATACTATCTACTACAGGTACTGGAGCAGGCCGTGGACAGCAAAGGTAGCAAGGGCAAGAAGGCCGCTCGTCGTTGAGACAGCCTAGATCGATGGCCGAGCGACCTCCGACAAGTCCCTGGAGTGACGGGTAGGTGGCGGGTGGCGGGTGGGGGCGCCGCGCGGCGGCGGATGCGGGTGGGCGGCGGGACGGGTGCACGATCCGCGCCCATCCGCACGCACCCGCAATACGTGGGATTGCGAGTGACGGTATACCGTATGGAGGCGGATATGTGCGTGAGCGTGCGTAGCATTGTGTAGCGAGCAGAATAAAAGCAGTTGTTGACCCACATGTAATACGCTTGACGACGCATCCATACGCTATGAAACGCATGAGCATAGACATGTGTATCACCGCAGAAACAGTGCGTGTAGGTGCATATATATTTCCGCGAGGCCCCAAAAATACTGCAGCTGTACGCATTGCAGAAACGGCGGATCAGTGCATCTCCATGTGTACAGGTGCTTTCCGACTTTCCGCTGGGCGTAAGACCTAAGGCGCACAGCGTAGTGGTTATCACTTGGGATTCTGATGTTCGAGTCCTGGTAGTGCCTTTATCCAGCTATCCAAATCAGAAGTTTTTCCCCCGAAGGCCGTTGAGAAGATGTCGATGACCTGCCAGTGGTCATACCAGGGTTCGGCTGGGGGAGCGTGCCTCCGACCGTCATGGGGACGACGTCGCTCTCGTCGTCGCCAGCGTTCTGGTAAGCGGAGCCGCTGTTTATCCGCGCAACGCTTTCGGAATGCCATCCATTCTGCGCGATGACTGGGACTGCCTGCATGAATGCGCCGACGCTATCCTTCGACAGCTCGTGCTCTAGGATGATGAGGCCGGGTGATTTGGGGCCTGTGATTCACTTCTGGAGGTTGGCGTCGACCTGCGCGCGTGTCGCGCCACTGCTATATTCAATGCTCCAGTCTTCGGTGCTATGCGATGCAGGAGAAATTATCAGCTAGCTACTACCTGCGGACGATGACACAACAATACACTCCTGATTCCACATTAAGGTGGTGAGTCTGAAAACCTCTCGGGCGATAGCCTTCACGCGCTCGTCCGAATCGCCCAAGGGAGGGCGCCAGTACTTGGGGACACGACCGCAGGTGGAATTGTGAATGAGCTGCATCGTCCAGCCCAGCTCGCCGACGACCTGGAGGTTGTTCAGTGTCGTCATCATCGGGTGTTTCCAAGTGTGAACAGCGATGTCGTCTACAAGGGATGGAGGTCCAGGAAGGTCAGTAGGTATGATCAGTATTCTCGACAACAGTATAACGGTGCTATTGAATTAGGTCTTCTACAACTGACCTTGCAGCTCCTCGAATGCTATCTTGAATGCGTCCGGATTGTTGCGAATGTTGACACCGATCATAAAGTGCGTGGAGGTCATCTTGTTCGCCTTGAGGAATTCGTAAAGTATCATTGAGAGCCGTGACATTGCCTGTTGTGAAACGGACATACCGGCAGAGGACCGTCATCAAAACTGGACGCAAAAACCCCCTCTGGAGCATCCCATATCTCCGAAGAGCCGTTAATGTGACACTGGTACGTGGCCGAGCAAACGATTGGTCCATTGGTATCAAGTCCATTGGGATACACGGTAAGACCAGTCGCAGGGTTGATGGACGACGGAGGGATATCAGGAATCATCCCCGCCTCGACAGCAGTTATGAGCGCATCGATCCATGCTTGGGGATAACCCTTTCCGTCCTTGGGCATACCCACACTGTCAGTATCAGCGCCAGGAAAGCCTGCGGACCACTCTGTTCGGTCAGAAACGCGAAACATCAGCGAAGAATTGATGCTGAGGAAAGAACATAGTAGAGACCTGGACTGCCGATGGTCGCGAAGCTTCCAGGACCACTATCCTCTCCACGCTTGAAGAGGGCATGTACGGGGTGATCCTCCACGTGATACCACGTCCCAGGGAGGGGGGCCTTTACCGCGTCATTTTCGAGACCATCGTGAGGTCGGGCCACTGTAGGATAAGACAGAGCCGCAGTGAGCAACAGCAATGAAAGCGTAACCAAAGGCATCATTGGAATGGCAGTCCAGAGATGCGGTCAGGAGGCTAGGACTCGGAGGAGGGTGAACACAGCTGATTCGCCTTTATGTGCACGCACAAACTCTCTGCCAGTATAGAGGAGACATGCATAAACGTGCACCGTAGCGAATACCTGCAGTATGCCGAAGCGATGAGTTGACCGCTCATTGCGATTCCATGATCATCATCACCTTCTGCGGTGTGGCTCCCTGTCAATACCCAAAGCGAGTGAGTTCTGATGGTGAGTGCGATGGGAAGGGTGAATGACCGGGATTGGGTCGGTGAGGGTGAGAGATAGGCTGACACGGTAATTCGAACTTCCGCCTCGCATGGAATGCGATGGGTATGCTAAATTCCACTATGGGTTGAGCTCACTCAAAGGGCGACATGTACGACCGTTTAGCCACAGATCGTCATACTTGTTCATTATCCCTATCACCGCGCACCATCACCGACGGAGTTGTATTCAACAAGAGTATTTGTTGAGCCTGGGGGTTGGGCATCTGCAGAAGATGAAGCGTTTGCGTAAGTGACCTGAGAGAACAAAGAGCCGATTGTACCCCCCAATGCTCGGTAGACTTCAAGAAGCTCGTCTCATCATTTCCTCACGCATCCTCCTGAGCTCCGTAGGTTGTAGGGTCTTCGATATCAGCTTGAATTTCCCTGCGAGAGCGATGCTAGGAACTTGGATGGAATGCTCTGGACCGGCGTGAGTTTCGCCCTCAATCCATCCTCCGTCCAACTCAACCTCATCCGTGTGCTTTGACGAACCGGAGCTAGCAGCCCGCACAGTGTCTCACGGAGTTTAACCTTCTTCTCCGGGTCTTCGGCAACGCTTGTCTTCCCGTGGAGGTGACCTGGGTTTACATATGAGCTTATGTCGCGGCCTACGTCGCGGCCAATCCTGTGCCCAGGCATTGAGCGACTCGATGCGATTCGAGGATCCCAAACACTCAAAACCCACCCGTTCTGACAGTCTTTCCTGCAGTAGTGTGGCTTACGATCGGCGGGACATGTCCCCCCGCACGACCGCAGCGCAGATTTGTGCATCCCTTCGACCTTGCACCCCTGCGCCGCGCACACGCACGCGTTCTTCGCCACCTTGTTCCCCCGCTGCGGAATCTCTTCAGCGAGCTCTACTTCGCGGTCCCGCAAGGCGTCCCAGAGCGGCTCGAACTCTCCCTCGATATCCGGGATCCCCCTTACTTGCTCCACGACTCTTCTTATCCTCGACCCGACCCGTCACCCAGAGCACAGCGGCGCTGACGAGACCGAGCTCGACGCTTAGAGATGCGTGAAGAGCGGCGAAGATTAGAGACGCGTAAGAATGCTCGCCGCGCGGGTTGAAGGGACGCTCGAAGCGGTGACTGGAGCTCTGTGTAGTTCTCGGCGCGTGCCTCGTCCGTGTCGAGGCACCACTCCCTTTGATAGGCGGTTCCGGCGCCCGAGTGAGCCTTCGCGCGGATGTCTGCCGGCCCCAACGGAGTGTGGCCCCGAGGCGAAATCGTCGGTGAGCGTGTCAGACATGTAAAACGCGCCTTAGATGCTCTTCTTCCTCCTCCCGTATCCGCTCAGGTATCTGAAAGTATGGAGTGACTGATAGGCGGCACCCGCGAGTTGCCATGAACTTACCGGAAACCCACTTCGAGGATGGCTGTTGGGTCCCCTTTATCTATATCGGGAGGGTTCTCGGTGAGGAAGCGCGAACACTCCTTCAGGTACTCATTCTCATCTGGCCTGCGGTTGTAGGGGCAACAGCAGTTGAACTTGTGGCTGCTACTGACTCCCACATGTTGTTGTAGACGATTGTGTCTTCGCCAATCCGGGGACACTCGATGTGCATCGTTCTCTCGTGCTGCTTGCCTATATTGACCCACTCGGCTGTAGAGGTGACATGATTTCCAAGCTCTGGAGAGCTTCATTTGATCTATTTGCTAGGAGAAATACAGTTTTCCAATTCGCTCACCTACTATGTATGGCTTTCTTCCGTTGTAGTGCGCAGAGGTCAGGCCGTGCGCGTATAAGTAAAATAATCGGGATGGGCATAATTAGACGCTAGGATTGAGTTAAACTCAGCCGTCGACCGACGGCGAGGGAAGAAGATAATGGATTGTGATAGGAATACAGATGATACAACACGTCCATCCCAACAACACGCACCTCCATGCATAGATAATAACCAAGGATGTGCCACGGCGCTCACTGCTCGCTCACAAAAATCGCGGCCATGCCCATCCCGGAGCCGATGCACATACTGGTGCAGAAGATCTTGCTACCCGTCTGCTTCGCGATGTTGAGACCAGTGGCAACCTGCCGTGCGCCAGCTACGTGTGTGCTTTAGTCTAATGTTGCCATACAGCCCGGAAGTAAAATACTTACTGCAGCCCAGAGGGTGGCCGATGGCAATCGCACCACCGTTAAGGTTCACCTTCTCGAAGGGTATACCGATGTGTTGTACAGAGAACACAGCTTGGCTGGCGAACGCCTCGTTGATCTCGTAGAAGTCAACCTCATCCTTCGTGAGGCCGGTCTGCTCGAGGACCTTCGGGATCGCGTACGCGGGACCGACACCCATGATGCGAGGGGGAACACCAACAGCGACAGCAGCGACGAACTTGCCGACAATGGGCAGCCCGAGCTTCTTGGCTACTGAACGACGGGCAAGGACGACAGCAGCTGCACCATCGGAGACTTGCGACGCGTTACCTGAAGCGCATATTGAGATTGGGAGGGATTCGTGTTAGGCTGACGACATACCGGCATGTGTAGATCCGTCCTTCGCAAACGCTGGCTTGAGCTTCGCGAGCGACTCAGCAGTGACGCCCTCCCGGACACCGTCATCGCGGTCAACAATAACCTCAGACTCCTTCTCCGTCTTTGGGTCAACAACCTTGACCTTCAGAGGAACGATTTCGTCCTTGAACTTGCCAGCCTTTTGTGCGGCTGCCGCCTTTTGGAACGACTTCGCAGCAAACTCGTCCTGGACCTGGCGGGTGATCTTGTAGTCGGCAGCGACGTTCTCAGAGGTGATGCCCATGGGAATGAGGCAGTCTTCTGCCTCCTGACAGGAGAGAACCGCCTCAGAGAAACCGTCGGGCATGGCACCGCCGCCGTAACCGAAGGTCATGGACTCGACACCGGCGCCTGAGCGACGTGTTAATGAATGAACACTGGTGCATACGCGAAATGCAACGTACCGATACCAATGTCAATCTGCCCGGTGATAATCTCGCTCGCGATGATATTGACCGCCTGAAGACCGGAGGCACATTGCCTGTTGGTCGTACTGATGGGGACGGTGTTCGGGATACCTGCGTGGAGCGCGGCCATACGCGCCGCGGACGCTCCGCCGCCCGCAGGAAGGACATTGCCAACGGTGATGTCGCCTACGACAGCAGGGTTGATACCCGCCTTCTTCACGACGGCGCTGAGCACGCCAGAAAGAATCTCTTCTGGCCGGGTGTCCTTGAAACCACCCTTCTTTGCCTATGTTTGAACGCATCAGTCCTCCTGCGTTATACTCACCGACCACCAAGCTCCCGTGAGCCAATGAGCTGATATGTTACACACCTTGGTGATGGCAGAACGCACGGCCGCAACGATGACGACGTCATTGTCGTTCTGTGCAAGAGCCCGAGCCTTGGGCGTGACGGCGGCAAAATTTTGGATGCGCTGAGTGATGGAAGACATGGCGGTAGATTCGCGAGGCTGAACGGAAGTGCGGGGGTGGTCAGGGATGGTCGAGGAGGGGAAAGGCGGTCATGTGGAGTCGGGAGGGAGGATTTATGTATGGAGAGCCGCCTGTGCCTCAATCGGTGATGAGGTGAGCGCTGGTGAGCGGCCGGTTCCTTGCTCTCCCCGACACATGTGAATTCTACCCCGCATTGCGCGTTAGCGCCCATATGCTTCCCTTGAATTCACGAAGGAATCACACTCTTACTGACCTTCCGGCTACTGTCTTCTTCCGTCCTTGTGAGGTCGAGTGAGTAATATTACCAGACAGGGGTAGGCATACTAGGAGGCAACGGTATATGTGGTTAGAGGAATAGCTAAGATGTCAGAGATATGGCAGTAGCATTTGCGATACAGTCACAGAAAACATAGCGAATACAGGGCAGAGTCGGTGCACGGTAGGATATAGTAGAAGCATCACAGCATGAGGTGGTACAGGTCATGGCAGTGGTAACCACTGGCATCATAAACGAAGAGCATGAAAGCAAAGGGACAACAACTCGCCAGCTCATGCAGCATCCTGAACCTGCGGTGCCACCTCATTGGCGACCGCAGGCTTGAGCCCAAACCACACCGGAATCAAGTCCCACACCTCCTCTCTCGCGCGCGCGACGGATAGCGAGAAGTCCTCCTTGCACGACACGCAGATCTGCAGTCCGCGCTGGCGCGTCCCGTCCGAGAAGTCCGTGCGCGAGAGCATCTCGACCGCCTGCATGAGCGAGAAGAGCGGGTCCGCATCCCGCCCGGTCGCGATGCCGCTTACCGCGCGCAGTAGGTTGAGCATGATGAAGTAGAACGACTCCTTGCAATGGTGCCCGTCCCCGTGGTTGCGATTCAGGCAGTTCTCGGACAGCCGGCGGCCGCTCAGCTCCTTGTTGATGAACGCCGCGATTAATCGCTGGCCCTCCTCGCGCCCGCGAAACGCCGCGAGTAGGTCCATGTCTTCCAGCCGCAGCATGACGCCGTCCGGGTTCGAGGGGTCGAACTTATCTCTCGAGTGGGTACGGTATCGTGAAGGGAGGAGGGCAGGCGTAACGGAGGCTCCGGCGGCGATTTTGCGTGGGCCGTACCGAGAGAGATCGTATAACGCGGCAGGGAGAACGTGCTCAAGCTGGAACTCTTGTGCGAATTGGATGACGAGGATGGGGTGCGGGAATGCTTCGCGCGGGTTGTAGCGTGTGTCGTATGTCGCCAGCCGCTCGCGCTTGTCCCACCCGAGGAGTGTCGTCGGCCAATCCGTTTCGAGACGCTTCAAGCATCTCTCGCGGAGGCTCTCGAATTGGTACTTCGTGGACATGCGCAGCACAGCCGCGACAGTGCAGAAATCTCTTGCGATAGGTTTAGTGAAGTATCTAGATGGGGATATGCTGAGTTATCGTTTGCCAATGTCAGCCTCCCGGGAGAACTCACAAGCCATCGTATAGTGCCTCAAGAAGGTGGAACATGTCCGACGGGTCATCGTAGAGCTGCACCCAAGGACATCCGTCGATAACGTCGGTGGCCGGTTGAGGTCCTAGAGAAAGCATGTCGCGAAAGAGGTCTGAGTGGCGCATGAGCTGACCCTGATGAACTTTGTATGCGACATCTTCGACAAGTAGGATGATGCTGCCATCAGTGAACCAGAAGTCCGAGGTCTTGAAGTCGTCGAGGCTTGGAGAGAGGTTGTTGCTCGCGGAAGGCATCTCTGAAGCTTAGATGAGACGATATCGGACGAAGGGTGGGGGCTAAACGAGAAACACGAGGAAGGATCGCGGAGTTATAACGTTGGAAATTGTAGTCGAGTCTGTTACCAGCCTCTTCGACGACGAACCCGGGGGGCGATTCGCCGGCTTGGGCTAGAAAGCAACGGGTAGGCCATAAGCGCCTAGTGGGCAAAGGAACGACAGGGAACCACCAACAAACACAAATCCGGGGGCAATATATAGTAATACATCCTTCGATGAATGAAAAGCAAATGGTCGTGGAAAGAACCCGAGCCGCAGGTCATGATGAGCATGATCAATGCGTGTTCGACCCCGAATTACGAGAGAGCCGCGAGTGTCGCCTGGAGGGTATATGAATAGGCGAGGGAGATGTTGCACGGTTGGCCTGATTGTGCTGTGCCGCGTGTATGGCAGGCAGAGGTGAAGGAATGAGGCCAGGAGGAGGACCTGCCATCATATACACCGGCACGGCCTGGTGTGCCTCTGGCGACATGGACGTAGATGAGGATTCCGTGGCATTGTGTGTCATGGGCGAGGTCATGGGCGACTGGTACACGTAAAGCGGCTGTGGGGGTGCAAAGTAATAGCTGTATGATATCGCGTGTTGACCCTGCCCGTGCGACGACGCGCCCGGAGATGGGAAGAGGCCCGGGGAGGTCATGTAGCTCGCAGGAGTACGCCCCTGGAGTGGAGGCCGGTGGCCGGATCGTACGCTCGCCGATGCCTCACTGCGTGGCAGCCGCAGAGGGGCAGTGCGCGCCGACCCAAGGCCACCAGCGAGTAGGTCTATGTCCTGGTGTCTGTTGACGGTGTACCACGAGCCAGCCGGCTTGGCCTTGCCCACGTGGGCTCTGCTTGACCGTGCGGGGACGTAGTCCTGTGCCACACGGTCGGACGTCCAAGGGAGGGTCTTCAATTCGTGGAACCAGTTCCTGGCACGCGATAACTGTTGGCGGATCGATTCCTCCGGAGGCGCAAATCGGATGGGCGAATCCATTTTGCGATAGTCGCTTGCAAGGATAGGATCGACGATTTCGGGCTCGTTGGCAGGACGGAAGCGTGGACTACTGCCGATTAGGGAGGGAGCGGGGGCCGGCGAACTAGTGCGGCGCGACGATTGCACCTGACTGACCCGCTGCTCGCTGACACGCTGTTGACTGCTCGGTCGAGTGGCATCTGCGTACGACAACTCTGTTGGGGGCTTTGGCTCCGTGGGCATCTCGAGACCCTGCACATAGTGGACGTTCTCGGGATTAGGGACGGTGGTTCCAGGATCGTCGTAAGCGGGAAGAAAGTGCGACGGTCCGCTCTCCTGTTCGGTACCAAGCGCACCTTTGCGCGTCGCCTTGCGGTCGTAGAACGTGCTCTTCACAACGGCCTTTGGGAGCTTCCGTAATCCACTCACGAACCCGCCCACGAACTGCATCGTCCGCCCCTTCTGCTTGGTTTCAAGTTCTCGCTCTGGCTCCCGAGGAAAGACGCGAAAGGCATGGGGGTCGTTCTCCGGGATGGACTCCTCTTGTGGGGGTGGGTCCGGATACTCCGCATAACTGTATTCATCTTCATTCATGCTCTGCCCGATTGTCATGTTCTCCTCTGGTTCCCACTCGCGATCGTCTCGAGATTCGAACATGGCTCCTCCAGGGTACGGCTCTGGTTCATGCTCTGGGCCAAGCTCCGAGGGAGCGGGGTACGAGGGCTGAAAGTCGGACACAACACGAGACTGGGGAGGGGAAGGGACGGGGAGCGGGCGAGAGGCGGCTGACGAGGGCCTTGCGGCGAAGGGCGGAGGAGATAGCATGCCATTGGATATCCAACTGGGATTGCTGCCGGTGGTGCGACTGTATCGTGGGGTCCGACGAGTAGGGTATCCGTTGCTCTGTCGGGAGAGGGTATCGGGGTAGAGGTTGTTGTCCCTGTACTGACCGTCATTGTACTCTGTCATGGCGAGAAGGAGAGATGTCAAGGTCGTAGAGAATGGCAAGACAGGTGAGCGTGTCAGGCTCTAAGAGAGGACACGCAGCCCAGCTCCACGAGGGCGCAACGAGGCACGGAGTCTCTTCTTTGTGCAGAGTATGAGAACGTACCGCGCACTCGAACGGCCCGCATCCGTTCACAAACAGCGAGCACAGAACGTCGAGCAGCAGACCATCATCGCAGAGCCTGAACGTGCAAGGCAGAGACAGAGTCCGAAGTCTGCATACGATATAGTCGCTGACTGAAGAGTCTCTTGAGAGCTCGGGCCTCGATCCCGACTCGAGACACCCGCTGGCATCCACGGCTTAGAATCGGCGCAGACGCCACCATGATTGGTCTTGGGGACAAAAAGGGCCCAACCGGGAATTGAACCCGGGACCTCGCGCAATCAATGCTTCACCAGCAGGGTGACAAACCCGAAGCGCGAATCATACTACTAGACCATTGGGCCGTTGACAGGGGGTACATCCGGCAGTATATATCCGGTGCAACCCGGGAATGGTCATAAGTACTGCTCAGTCGTCACACTACTTAACCAGTCTCAAGTCCAACTCCAGCCTTCAGTACAGACAGCACAACTATACGAGATAGTTTAATGCATGAGAAACCCATTGTGGATCCGTAGTACAACTTGAAGATCTACTAATTCAGGTCCTCCCTATCCACTGTGACGACTCATTGCGACGTCACCTTCTTCCATGAAGTACGGGACGAGACGTCCTTCCACCACCTACGTGTAGCACCTCGTCAGAGATTCTCTCTCCCACAGAATCTAGCCGAAATAGCTTACCGCGTAACATTGGGGAACTTGCCCGACTCCAGGAGATCGATGTTTTGCTTTGGGAGGAGCGCACCGTACGGAAGGTGGAAGAGGTCGGCAAGGGTGATCTCCTGTAGGGCAATCGGCGTAAGTACGGTGCGCGGTGCGTAGTCGAAACTTAGGCTCACGTCGCCGGCGAGGAACTTGGTCTTCCCGAGGATGACATCATATGCGGCGAGCTTTCCCTCGAGGCTCTTCGTGAGCCGCTCAACGTACTCCTTGTCGGCGGTCAGACCGAACAACCTACACGGCCAGGGTCGGCATGAATAGTACCACTCAATCAAGAGCTATGCACTCACGGCTTGAAGACGTTCTCCCATGCGAGCTGGGCCGCGAACGCGTCGAAGTTCGACTGCTCGACGCTCGCCGCCTGCTCGAACAGCCCTGTCTTCTGGAAGTCGGTCGGATCCGGGATCAGCTTACCAATCCCGCCGTATTTGAGCGCGAGGTAGCGGCAGATGGCGCGGCTCTCGTACACCTTGAAGCCGTCATCGTCGAGGTATGGAACCTGGCCGAAGGGCTGGACGGCGAGGAACTCGGGCGCCTTGTGCTCGCCCTTTGCGAAGTCGATTACAATCAACTCGTAGGTGACACCGAGCTCCTCCGCGACGGTGCGCACGCGGTTGGTGCAGGTCGAACGCGGTGTACCGTAGAGTTTCAGGACCATGGCGAGAGTAGTGCGGGTTAGAGTAAGTAGTGCGAGTTAGGTGGGAGAGAACTCGTGAACTATGGTGATCGACTCATCGGTGGCTTTTATCCATGTCATCGGTCGATTCGAAAGTCCGCGAACATGCGCGAACACACCGAAAGTCAGCGAAAGTCCTGCAGATTCGAACCTGATGAAACCTGATGGTGAGCAAGATCTAAGCAGCTGATGTTGCCCTCGGTCCGGGGCCTCGGAATAAGTAAGTACAGTATCAAACATCCCGTGATTAGCCCGGGGCACCAGTCAGCAATTGGATACATACAGTCATCTGGCATCCAGTGGGTCACCTGCCTTTTGAGGCAAGTTTTTGAGGGCTAACAGGTGACCCATTGGGGCGATAGTGACCGACTGGACGCCAGATGACTGTATTGAGCCACCTTAGGGTCCGACAATATGTTGCACTTCACGGCGGCCAAGCTGTCAGGAAACGTCACTCGCAGTATCGAATGGGTGGATATAACAAGACCAGCTTTGGGCCGTACTGGAGGAGGCATCTTCAACAGCACTCATCCCGCTATTATATACACATATATCGACCCCTCTCTTCATGGCACCGTCAACGCAGAAGGCACTTGTCATTCCCGAGCCGAAGCAACCTTGGAAGCTTGTCACAGACAGGCCTGTGCAGGCTCCAGGCCCGAAGCACGTCCTCATCAAGATCGTCGCCGCCGCGCTCAACCCTGCCGATTGGAAGGTTCAGGTGTACGCTCCTCCTTTTCATCACTGACTACCCGGTAGTCGGCGGTATGGACGGTGCCGGGATCATCGAGGAGGTTGGGTCCGAGGTTACGAATGTCGCGAAGGGCGACAAGGTGTAAGTGCACAATATCTAGTCTAGAACTCATGGCATGCGTGCTGACAGTGTACATATCGGTAGTCTGTTCCCTGGGGGTGGGGTTTTTTTACAATACACAAGCTACGTTCATGCAATACACGGTCGTTCCAGCCGACTTTGTTGCGAAGGTTTGTCGCACATTCTACCACCGGGCTTCCGCTGATCGGTTACAGATTCCGGACAACTTGAACATCTCCTTTGACGAAGCAGCGTCGGTCCCACTGACTCTCAACACCGTCCTTACCGGTCTCTGGAGCCACCACCCCCAGGCGACCTCCGTCGATTTCGCCGCACCTTGGGAGGAAGGCGGCTTGACCAAGTACGTTGGACAAGCTGCCCTCGTGACCGGCGGATCGTCCTCTGTCGGACAGTTCGGTAAGTACCTCCCCTCGTACTCATACTATATGTCTAATTTGGCCCCGTCACATAGCCATCCAGATAGCGAAGCTCCAAGGCTTCTCGCCCATCATTACCACCTCCTCGCTGAAGCACACGGACTTCGGCGCGACGCACATCCTCGACCGCTCGCTCGCGCCCGAGGCGATCCTCGCCGAACTCTCGACACTCACCGCCGGAAAGCCGCTCCTGTACGCGTACAATGCGATTGGAGAGGACGCGCTGCACCACCTCGCGTACGACGCGGTCGCCCCTGGCGGCGCTCTTGTCCTGGTGGACCCGCAGACGAGCGCCCTCGACGCCAAGATCGCGCGCGACAAGGAGGCCGGGCTGGCTCTGAAGAAGATCGCGAAGACGTTCGCGGCGCTCGGGCTTCCTTAGAATTACGCCATGGGGGTCGAGTTATACAAGAGGCTCACGGAGTGGTTGCGCACGGGCGTCATCGTGGTGAGTGTTCCTGATGGTGACTCTTTGAGTGAAAGCTTTACTTACCCGTGTTGTGTGCCCAGCCAAACAGGATCGAAGTGCTCCCTGGGGGCCTGGCAGGGATCCCGAAGGGGTGTGACCGCATGCGTGACAACAAGGTCAGCGGGATCAAGTTGATCGTTCGCCCCCAAGAGACTGCTTGAAGTCTCTCGCAACCCTTGTCAACATCTGACTCGGATAGGAGCTGCGAACGACACGACATGCATGATTATGCCTGCTACGTGCGAAAGCCCCGGTAGGTTCCAGCCTGAACCACCAAACAAACTTAGCGTATACACTGGGTTAAGCATGATACTACGGAATCATAGCACTGCTGTCGTTCGCACCACGGTTGTGCTAGAGTCTCACTGCAGAACAACTGCAGAAGCCTTCTCTACTCTGAAATGTCCATCACACATTCTTTGTTCTCGGAAAAGCGCGTTACACCGCGGCTCTTCCGATCGCCAATCGAGCTGGTGTGACCGGCATCATCTACAGAACAGGGTAAACCCGATGTCAGCCATGGCTAATGCAAAGAACTTACATTGCACGTAACCTGATTAGTTGCCGTCGTTGATCGCAAACTCCGTAAACGGAGGGTTTGGTACGTCGTAACAAGTGTTCACGCGGGGGATGTAAGAGAACTCTGTGCATCCGCCCGGGCCCACAAGAACACCATACGGCAGGCCGCTGTCTCTCGGCTGGCTGATGGCGACCGACCAGAACTGGAAGCTGGATTCAGATGGGACAAGACACGCGTCGCGGGGCGCTGCGTTCAGGTCGAACCCTTGGCATCCTCCGCAATCTGTGTTCTGGCATAGGAGGAGTGTCGCAGAGTTTACGGTATCGGCGGAAGGTGGTCCGGATGAGGGTGCTTCCGCCGACGAGGTCTTGAAGACGGTTGTATTCAAGCCGCCGCCATGAGGGAGGATGTTGATCAGGTCTGTGAGCAATGATGGGGGGACCGGAGGAGCAAGAGGATGCGGCCCGAGAGACATCGGGTAAGACCGCCCAATGCCAATGATATTGGGAGGCAATATGACTGCGCTTGTCGAGATGGTAGAGGAAGTCGAAGATGCATTGGGGAGGGCGCGACAATGGGCCAAGAAGGCGAGTGTTAGGGCGAGATATGGGTATGTGTCGAACATGTCGAAGGATAGAGGAGAGGGTATATGACTGGGCAGTCCTGAATCCTGACGGTCACGAACACTTGAACCCATCTTATACTGTACGAGATATGCTCACACTTCATACCTGTGCTTGGGTCATACGGCAACGATCACGTCAGAAGTCATGGAAGTCAACTTGAGAATAGCTGTCATGGAACTGTGTTCGTCAGCAGGCACAATGTGATAGCGGCGTCATGAAGACCGCATACACACCAGTACACTTATATGAGTGGAATACCCTTGATTAATATGTTAAAAGATAGTGGCCCAGGCCTTCGTCCGATGAACAGACACGGAGAATGAGTGTGGCACGATCCTAGGGTTCCACCCGAGCTCGATGTCAAGCCTGGTACAACAGAAGTACATGCAAGATGGACACACCTGGGATGTCGAGCCTCAGATGGTCCAATAGTCACACAGCCCAGCCGGAAATATGGAGACACATGCTTCGGTGGTATCGAGCCATCCTACGTCTTCTTGATCGAGGCGATGCGGTGTTCCGATCTCGAGCTCCTTGTCTACCCAGACGACTGGCAGACGTCAGTGTTAGTCTAGTAATATAGTATGTGTGTTACTCCAATTGCTTGTAAATGAATAAGAACGCTAGCACACCGTGTTTCGGACGTTAATAGGTGTTCATGCGTCGTCTTGTCACCATGCGTCAAAATGACAAGGCTATGTCATACAGTTCGGGAAGGAGCGCGTGCATGGAACAACAGTGGTAGGGGATGCCGCGGCTGGTCAACATTTGATGTGATGCCGGGACCATTCTGATAGATAGACTTGCGCAGCTTCTAGGTTGTATATGCCGTCCCCGGGTGGATCCATATAATCAACGAACATTCAACATCGCTGCCGGCGCAAGCTTCTGTTTAGAGGTCTATGCAACGTAGCATCAGTCAGATCCATTCAGGGTGAGGGTATGTGTGAGGCACCCAGCCGTCAAGTAGATGATCACACTCCGAGTCCAGCGACACGTCGCGATTGCGTCGCTAGTAGTAGTAGTGACGAATGAGTACTGGCGTCTAGCGCGCGAAACGAGCTAGCGGGCGCCTATCTTTGGCCTCCTCCAAGTTCGGGATACTTTAGTATGACCGCCTGAACGTTTGATCCTCCATAGGCCTTATCAATCATCCTCGAAGCACATGAGATTGCGAGATTCCTTCGAGCTTGTCGAGCAAATCATTGACAAGCTTTGGAATGATCTCTGACGCTTCTACTACCTTATCTCTCTTTTTCTCCTCGAGATTGCAGCAGATGCAGTAGAATGAGCCGACCGAGCTGGACGGCCTTCTGTGCGACACACACATCCCTCGGAAGCCGTGTCAACTTCGCGTGGCTGTAACGCACTGGGACGCCTCCTGAACCACAGGCTGCCCAACGCTGCACCAGATCAAAACCCACAGCTATACGGTGACGATCTTCACTTAGCTCTCTAGCCGGCCACCGGCTGACATTTCGATTTGTAGATACCAGCCGTGGAGCTATTGATATTGACTTGTCTCTGTCTCCGTCATCTCGGTCTCTCCTATTGGGAAGTAGGTTGTGAACTATGCTCACAATGCCCTCGTTTTCTGGGACACCGACCTCGAAGCAACTTGCGGAGGGTCCACAACCAACGTCGATACCGCGTCGTCTCCGTACAGCCAGTATCTGATCATACAGGGCTCACTTGAACCGGGGGTTGGCAGACATCCAGTCCTGTTGGACTATCATATGATGAAGATGAACAGGCTGTCCGATTGTGGGAGGATGCACGTCATGGACGTCCCTACTCGACGGCGGTTAGGAGGTCCTAAGAGACCGATAGTACGCTCCCAGGCTACCTCGGCCTCTTTGCCGCTTTGCAGAGCTCATTCGCCATAGCGGCCGACTACTACTGGCTCGCGGAACGATGTTCATCTGAAACTTGACAGGCGGTATCGCGAAGCTACACTCAACGTTAACATGCACTTTGCCCTCTCCACCGGACTCCGAGCTCGAGCAGATTCTCACCGCGACATTCGACACCCGCAGCGACACTGGGCCAATGAATCTAAGTGCTGTATCCGACTGCGGCAGCTGGAACGTATGCACCGGCATCCCCTCAGAGGCCCTGTCCGACTTATAGGCTCGGTTCGCCTCTCGGACCATAGCTTGTTGTCTGGACATGCAAGACCAGCGGAAGTGCATGGGCGCATCGGAGCCAACGTCCCCTACAGCGAAGGTCAACCGTCTAGAGCGGTCTTCAAGATTCCACGTCACGCTGTACGGACACGACGCTTCCATCCATGCATTCCTGTTTGCGCCGAGCGGGAACTTGATTGCGACTTGTTCCGCGGACCGTACCGTGAGGCTGTGGAGAGACGTCTCTTAGTACGATGCTAACAGAAGACGATGCGAGCCTCGTCCTCCAGGTGCGGATCACGGACGATGGGGGAGTTCTCGCATCCGAGGCTACAGACGGGTTGCTGTGCGTTCGGAGGATCCAGGGCATCGTGCCGTGGAAGGATGCCACAGCTGAAGGGCAGGCGCAGCTGGTGCGTGTATCGAGCTGAAAACTATTCGCCTTGCAGTCTGATAGCGTGACGCAGGAGAAACCAGTGCCGCCCTCGAATCATGACTTCAACTGGACCGCCACTCTGCTCGTCACACCATCCAGAGTCTCTGCGCGTCCTCATTCGGCATTAGGAAGTATTTGTCCACCCTACCAGCTACCTGTATTGCCCAATAGCACGTCTGCGATGGAGTCAACGCCTCGTCATGCTTCAGTTTTCGTGCTGCCTTTGGGTAAGCCATGTCCGGTGCCGATGACTCACCTTCCTGATCAAGACTGACCAATCCATCCAGATGTTCGCTTTTACGGCTGCGTGTGCATCCGGATCTGCTTTGGCAAGCATCCTAGGACGTGTTCTTACGCAAGCGATTCTCCTCTAGGAACTTCCTCCCCGACGTGCTGGTGAACCCTGTCCTCACGACCCGCCTTCACCATTTCCCTTGCCAAAGCAACAGGCCTCGCGAAAAGCAGGCCCTGAACAAAGAGTGAGCGGTGCCCTCACCCTCAGTGTCGGGCCCGAAATGACTGATACGGCAACCTTTGTTCAGTGCCTCCGCGCTCTGTCGGCGTCTCCCGAAGACCACCTCCTGCTCAGGTTGTCCACGAGTCTACACGAGGACGAGGTACTCGCAATCGCTTTGGCGTTGCGGTACTCATCCAAGAGCCAAAGCTTTGCTAGAACGAAGATGTATAAAAATCGCAGGCCTCTCTACGATGAGACGTACAAGCACGAGAACTCGTCGACACCCAGCAGCCCTCTCCGCGATTCGCCTTGTATTCTTCTCGGTTATCATGGCCGTTGTCCAAACACATCCTTCCGGGAACAATGAGCACAACTGGCTTACAGGCATTCAGTTGGTGTGCGTTCGCGTTCCGCGCACGTTCCCGATCAAGCTCCTTTTCGCGAAGAAACGCAACTCCTGGATCTTCACAGGGTTCCGCCCGTTCTCCATCTCGTTCTCCGCGGATGGAAACGGCGCACCCCTTTGCGCTATCATGGAATACTACCGTAAATCCCCGATCTATCTGGAAAACAGGGGACTGCTCTGCAGATACCATACGGGCATCTTCTCGTGCATTTGGCTGCACATCAGTGTAAGTCTGTGATTTGCTTGCTTATGATCCCCTCCTGTTATACTTAAATCCGTGTTGACCACCTGCCTGCCCATCAGTGGCCCGGATACGAAGCATACACGCATACGTTGCTCATCGATCACGACGGCACGTATGGCTCTATCGCCTACGGTGTGGCGCAAGCGTATGCCGACTTCTTGGAAGTGCGTATCTCTCCACTCCTAGTCATTTATACATGCTCTAACGCCGAGCTAATCTACAGTCTGCGGTTCACTGGGACTTTCAGGTCGACACGGAAAACCCAGATTACACTCTAGGCCTTTGGAGGATCACCAACGGGCCGTCCGCCTTATTTGATATCTGCACCCTTCGGCTGGTGTCGCTCAACCACATCACCGCGAACATATTCCAGGCCGAGATCGACCTCGCGACGCCGTCGCCAGCTTAGCCTCGGTCGAAGGCCCCGTGGATGGGTCAGTCGTATGTATGTCATGAAGCTTCCGCATCCATGTATGTATGATTGTATGATTGTATGCTACCTTGTGTACGTTGTATTATGAATAGAGAGTTACGCGTCATCTCCCGGACAGCGTCAATGAATGTCTTCGTACCGGCGTGGTGGGGCTTCAAAGTCACTATATATTATCGCTCCTCGCGCAGCCTTGCGACCTCTTCCTGAAGCGAACTGGACTTCGCCTCCAGGTGGCTGCTTCCGACTGTCGAGGGCTGCTTCGAGGGAGATTGGCGGCTGCTAGCAGTCCATGTGTCCTGGGTCAGACTGTCAAGCTACGCATGGTTGACGTCGCCCTTGCACGGCGTACAGGCAGTGATTGTAAGGCGGGCGCCTTGAAATCCCTAGGGGTGAGTCGTAGTGATCTACACGCATGTATTGGTGACAAGATATGTGTTTCGCCAGGCGGGTTGACTCTTCCAGGCTATGAATGAGGGATGTGAGCGGTCAACCACATCAGTCGCGCCAGTATAGACACATCTGTCAACAATGAGCAGAGAACGACTATTCCTCCAAATGTCGCGCCGACATCACCCCGGATGGTGCTGTATCAGATGTGATACTGTCGGACGGTTGTCAGAGCAGCATGCAGCAAAAAACCCTATGCGAATCCTCGAGGCTTGAAGGAGTGGGGAATATCGGGGCGGATGTCACTCAGAGGTTGTAGTCCGACCGGAGAGAATATGCGATGGCGACAAAGTTGACAGTCTTCCTTCACTGGGTCAACCGAGAAAGCGATTCTATTCCAATGGTCAGTGATATACGCGTACGGCTACAGATAGAATACAAGCGTCATTGTTGCGTGAAGCGAGGCCGATAACGGACCAGACAAATGGTCGTCAACGTTCAACGCTCGTCATCACTGTTGCCGAACACGAGCTCTTCCCCATCGTCTGAGTACTCATCGTCTTCATCCAGCGTAACGTGGCTGGCCGTGCTCCCTCCAAAATGTCGCGGGGCAGTGAGAATGTTGTGTCTAGGAGGGATGTGCGTCAGACAGCACGGCGGAGATAATGAGTAGCCTTCGTACAAACCTCCTCAACAGATCCTCGATGCCCTGTTTCGCTTCCCAATCTACGCGTACCCACGAGTGTACAAGCTCGCCGCCACGGTAGACAAGCAAAGTGGGCAGCACGTCCGTGTCGACCTCGTCATCCTCCCACTGTTCATCGATATCCTCGTCATCATCATCGACAGCTCTTCCTTCCTCGTCCTCGACATCGTCATCGAAGAATTCGTCTTTCTCCTCTATGCGAGACCGGCTGGACACAACCAGTCCACGTGGTGGAAAGCGTGAGACGGAGAGGGACGACTTCTGTGTGAGATTGGGCTTCGCCGATCCTGACGAGGCGAACCCGATGGCTCCTGCGCGGGCGCGTAAGAACTTCGTGTATTGGTAGGACCGAGCCAGTCGCGAGAGCGTCTCGTCGACCGCTGCACAGCGATCCAGAGACTGCAGACAAACGCGATAATCGGCGAGGTCAGAACGGTATCGGGGATGTTGCAGCTTGAGGAAAGCTGCGAAGAGGGAAAGACCAAGGATGGGCGCGATGACGTACCGAGTCGAATATATGCACGACGACCCAGACGCTCCTGTCCTCTTCCACGGCCTCGACGAAGCTCCGCACCCCCACCTCACGCAGATGTCCAAAACGACCACCCTTGGCAGCTCTCGACGAGCGGGCCCCAGAACGGCGTTCGAGTGCGACGAGTTCAGCTAACCGCTCCTTCTCCTCCTCCGCCCAGGTTTTCCCACCCAGGCTCGCCTTTTCCATGGCACGGTTGAGTTCTCGAATTTCGTCCGCGCGTTTCCCGCGTGCGATCGACTCCGCCTCGTCGCGGTCACGGATGACGCCTTTCACACCGGTGCGTCCGGGGCCCATGCCGATGGACTCCTGTTGCTGTTGCGACGCGATGTGTGCCTCGATAGATGCCCGTCTTTCTGCATCTGAGTCGTACTCGAAGTCGTCACCTTCAGTGGGCCATGGAGCTGGTCTAGGAGACGGAGATCTGGACCGTATGGGCGAGCTCGAACGGGATGTAGGGCTGAAGAGTCTCCCTGAAAGGACGAGGTCTTCAATATCACCGTACTGATTGCGAACGTGGTGTCAGTCACAGTCCTCCTCGTGCTGTACAGAGAGCGCATACCATGATCACCACGACTTACTACCCAGATGATGACCTGCTCTCAGAATCAGTAGAGATGGAACAAGTGCGCTAGATTGAGACACGCAATCAAGCATCCGACCCCATTGTGCGACCGAGTGCCCGCGTCGAGTGTACTTCACTGTGCTCCTTGATACGGCCCAATGGTCTAGTAGTATGATTCGCGCTTCGGGATTTTGTCCCTCCTGCATGCGGGAAAGATTGCGCGAGGTCCCGGGTTCAATTCCCGGTTGGGCCCTTTCCTTTTTCTCCTCCTACCAAGGCTTCAAAGCTTCAACGGCAACTTCCTCGAGGGTAAATCAATGATTTAGCTCTCAAACAGCCTCGCTTTCAGTACTTGATGGCAAACGAAGCAGGTGCGAGTCAAATATCCGAATATTCTTAATATACTGACCTATAGATACTTGGCGGCTTGGCCTACTAACTCACAAGTGTCATTCAGGTCAGTTGCACGTCGACTCGATTGGCAGCTCGCAGCTCTGAGTCCCAATCAATCTCGACAATATGTCGGAGAACCAGAGTTGTTACTCGCCACGGTACGTCGAAATCTATACAATGCACACAGCGATCGCTATGAATATATGATAGTGAACGCTAGTAGGTCTAGATCTATTCGTATTCTGACCGTACACCATCATCTCACATCCACATCATACGTTCTCTCCTGTGCTCAGATGGCGAGGAGGCCACTAACGATCATCAACTTTCAAGCACAGGTGAGTAGATTGACGCGTTCGGCTGTTGAAGCCCTCCCTCAGTACTTATAGTACGACACGCCCGTTGCAAGGATGGCCCCGATTTTCTTTTCGTCTTCAATCCCTCTGACTTCGGGTTCCGCTTTCGCTTTCGCAACGAGCTGTGCTCGGACTCGTTTCTTGTCAACTTTCGTCTCCAGCAGGCCACAACTTTTTTATATCCATGCTCAGGATGGCCAAGCTCCCCACATTGCTTGTCCTTGCCCTCGTTGCTTTGACTGCTAATGCAGCACCTTCCGGGAAGCACGTCTCGGCGCAAGCAAAATCCACCCAGCGGTCGACGCAGACGTGCAGTGTACGTGCGAGGATCCGTAACTAGTCATGCGCGAGGAACTGGCACTGACTTGAACGTACACGCTCAGAACGAAGCCAACGGAGGTGAACATTGCGGTGACATACTGTCAGCTTCACCCGCCGCTTCCACATCAATCTCTGGGTTTGCGCGTCGCGCCATACGCTCGCGCGTCATGAAGCGCGTTGGACAAGACACGGCAGCAGTGGTCGCCCCGTGGGAGGCTGCATGCGTGAAGGCTGGTGGCGGAGACGAGTGCAATGCAATCGCGAGTGCTGCGGCCCGTACGCTCCTGGCTGCGGCAAACCCATGCGCACAACAAGACTCTGCTGATGCGATGGTCGACCTGGCAAACACTTTGAGCAACGACGCAGAGATGATCAGGCTCGCTCGGATCTTCGCGCAACAGCCGCGGAACACTGTACGTTCAAGTTCATGACCTTCTACCAAACGGGCCAATGCTGAACCATGCTGGATCTAGCCTACTTCGCAGGCGGTTTCATACTGCCAGAAGGCACCCAAGAACGCGGAACTCGCCGGACTTTTCCAATGCCAGTTCCAAAGCGTCGACGAGACGAACTTTGTCGGCGGGCTTACGGTTGGTTCGCCGGGCACGATTCCATTTGGCCAAGATGCGCCATTGAGCCCTCCTGGCTCGTGTGCCGCCAGCCCAGAAGGTCCTATCCCCGACGGCTTCCAACTTCTGGACTTCCTCCAGGAATTCTAGGAGTTTGCGTCTCACGCTCGTGAGGGTAGGAGAATGGTCTCCTGCATCACGGCTGGGAGGAGCCGAGACCTTCCATTCACTAGCTTGGTGCTCTACTATGAGTTGCTTACGACCTATATGACACATGATGTATGTTGACGACTCGGAGTTGGCGGCGTGACCGAACTTTGTGTCGGTTGTTGCGGGACGAATCTACAGAGATGACGAGGCCCGTATGGCCTCTTACGTGGTCAGCATCGGACTACATGGACTTTGGCATTAGTTTCTAGCATCGGACTTCGTAGGGTTGACATTCTCGCATCGATACACAGTGTGGTGCCGCATAGCTCGGGTCGTGTGACACTTGGGCCGCCCAGAGTCGATACCGACTAGTACTGACTGCCGGTGTGAGGAACCGGGTGTTCGCGGGATCCTCGAGTGACTAAGAGAGACCCTCTCGAGACGAGGCGTGTGGATGGTCCTTGGAAGCGGAATAGGGCACAGTGACGAGACCGGCGACGCCGAAGGCACACTCGCTATCTCCTACCGTAGTCGCTCACCGCGTGCTCGTAAGTTCGGATCGCGTGATTACTGGACAGCGGCCCCTGTCTACGTTGAACGGTTCAGACAGAGTGACGCCGCGCACAGTAGGACAAATTGACAAGATGTTATTGCGAGGGCTGCTAGCCTATGTAATATACCTCTCGCTACAGATGCAACTTCAAGAACACAAGGCGTAGATACTGAAAAGGGCTCACGACATACGAGAGTGTCCCTGAGCCTCCGGGAGTACGCCTCAAGGTACATGTCGAGTCTCGATGTCTCGCGACGCGCGTAGTCCTGACTGAAGCGAGATGTGAGGCTATTCCACAACAGCCCGGCGGTTCGATCTAGTGCGGTAAATCAGGATGTGTCTTCGGTTATGAGACGTTCCACCTGCGGTGACCGAGATTGCATGATATATTCGTGAAATACTACGTGTCTGAATTCTAGCATCAGGAACCGCTACTCACCCAAACATGACCTGAACACTCACGAGACGACGCCTTCTCCTGAAGTCTGGTACGTCAGCTTCAACGGCTGCCCTGATTCGTCTATGGGTGGCTTGATATTGAACGCATACAACATTGAAGCGCAGAGGATGAACATGGATGCTTCCGCGAAATGCCTCCCCGGGCAGATCCTATGGGTGTCCGGCGGACGACGTCAGATGGAGTGAAGCCTGATGCAGTGTACGGAGGCGCACCTCCGACCGAAGCCAAATGCAAACTCAGAGGGATCCCCTGCCTTCAGATCAAGCTGCCCATGTTCGTCAAGGAAGCGTTCGGGCTTGAATGTTTCAGGATCGGGGTACACGTCTGGATCTCGGGACATCGCCCTTGCAGCGGCGATGTCAGCGGTATTCCCTATTCCGCACAGTCCGCCGAGAGCTCACCATAGGTTGGTCGTGATAATCGTCCCGGCGGGAATAAAATATCCAGCATAATCATCGTCGGATATCGTTTGGTGTGGGACGCCAATTGGGGCCACGATGTGCCATCGCAACAACTCCTTCACTATGGCATTCACGTACGGCAGTGCTTTACGGTCAGAAAATTCGGGAAGGCGGTCGACACCGACGACGGCATCAATCTCTGCCTGAGCTTTCTTCTGGATGTCCGGATGCAGGGCCATTGCGAGGAAGAACGCTTGCATTGCGGAGTTTGTCTGTACGGGTAAGCATCAACGCCGGGCGATCGCTATCACGGAGCTGAACACACGTACAGTATCAGAGCCCGCTAGTCACGTGGGAGTATGGTTAGCTTCATTTTGAACGCATATAATCACTGATGCACCTACCAGTGTATATAGTTGCAGTAACGGCTTTACAGAGGACTTCTAGGTCAGCGGCTTCTTGCGAGCTGCTCGAAGACTTGGCCTTGTAAAGCAGCTGGGAGACGACCGAGTCCCCTTCGGTGCCTACTTCCTATACATCGCCGGACATGCGAACAGTGTTAGCAGGAATCCGTACGAGTGATCCCAGCGTAGTGGCACTCACCGCCATGGTTCTGGCAGTATTGTATAACTTGTCGATGATGGAGGAAATCTCCTGTTGTGATTCTGCAGCGTACCGCCTGAATCCCGCTCCTGGAAACCACTTTGGCAAGAAGCGTAGAAAAGGAATCGCGTCCACCGCATATCTTCCAGGAACTGTGAGATTCTCCCCTATTACCGAAATCCTCTCGATCATTTGATAGTACTCGTCGTCAGGCTCAGTTACGACGATACCATATGCAAGCCGAAGCGTCGTCGCTGCAAATGAGCTATGACAGTGCACGACGCGAATTAGCGGTTGTACAAGACTCGTTAAAGGAAGACGCACAATTTAAGCTGTTCCAGAAGGTCCTGGGGTGAGTCGAGAAGACGTCTGACTAGATCTCGTGTGATCTTGAGCTGAATCGGTTGGAGTTTCACAACAACCTCAGAGTTGAACCACTGATGGAAGACGCGTCGATGTTGCCTCCATTCTTGGCCATACTGCTTCAGAACGGAGACCCATGACAGTCCTGCGCTGTATAGCAGGCTTTATAGCGACAACGAGTTACAACCCAAATTCATATCAACGCACAGTTGGACCATGACCGAAGTGGGGCGGTTGGAGTAGTTGGCAGACCGCTTGTCCAACAGCTCATTCGCAATCTTGTACGAGGCTACGATGATCATTGGCTGACCGAGAACGTCCAAATATACCATCTTCCCTGCACGTCGATACCGATCAACCCGAAAGCACATCATGACACCGTTCGCGACAAAACACACCATATTTCCGTGCCATCTCTGACAGTGCGTAGCCAAGATTTTCTTTCGGCATATCAAGTGCGTTCCCAAGAATTGGAAGAGGTCTTGGACCGGGTGGAAGCTGGAAGCGCCATCTCCACCGTAGTCGTCTCTCATGCAGTACCAAGAAGACAATAGCCGCAGTCACCCATGGCCAGAGTGGGGAGGATATCCAAGACGACATCTACAAGGGCAGAATGGGTAGTTGGAGGTGAGTCCTGCTATCGTTGCCTTTAGTATCTGTGAGAGAAGCGTCCCCTGGGCGGGCCGCGGGCGGGACATCCCCGCCCGAGCTTCGACATGTGAACAGTCGACAGTGTGCGTTGTGGGAATGAATGATAGAGCGGGTAGTTGATATAGAGCCTGGATCTGCACCACAAATACAGTCAGGATATGAGCAAGTCGTCTGAATGATTCCATCGCATGGGTATTCACCTCGCACATATATAGCGGTTAGGACAGCATTCTCTGTAACCCCATGTAGCTGTCAGGGAGCACGTTGCATGTGCACGTGCACTCACATAGTCGAAGGGTTGCGAAGGGCTGACTGTAGCCCGCGATCAGAGGAACTCTGACATGCCTCATCAGACTTGCACCCACAATGTGTCGGAGTTCACTAGGTTATGCCGTGTGTTGGCGGCTTGTTCACGGGAATTGAGCGAAGCATTCGTTCTATCCCCCACCAGAAGCTTAGGGACCGGAGATTGCAAGCCTGCGGACATTGATCACGACATACCATAGGGAGAGACAAGTCCTGGAAGGAAGGATGCGCGCTGTAATTGAGTGGCCCAGAGCTATACATTTCACGCACCTCACCACGTGAAGTTGTAGGCCAGTTGACTGACTCTGTCCTTGGCCGTAGGCGACAGTACCCGTACTTCCTTCGGTATGAGCTGTTCATGTCGGTTTCGGAGAATAGGGCCCTCGGATATTACTCCAACCACAAGATACTCCTATCAGCCTGCCAGGTCTCCTAGACAGCAATATGGTACGAAGCAACGTTTGCAATCCGTCCCGTGTCCACTCGGGTCGGATAAGCCGGAAGATACCAGAGAATCAAACAGTGCGCGCGTACATATATACGTACCAGTCGGGCGGTCTGCGACCATGTTGTGAGTAATATGCAATGTGATCCGAGTCACAGAAGAGCTCACATCACCACGGGACACAATGAGGAATGTGGTTGATATGGACGCATTGGAGATCAGAAAGAACATTACATCGCTCGCTGGGGCGTTAACTCATCGAAGGGTGCCAGGGGCGCCCGGTTCGGCTTGGTATAGATTGCGTCTAAATTGCGACTCGGCCAAGCCTCGTAAGTACGATCATTTTCGCGTAGCTTATTGTCCGGGCCTGAAGCCCGGGTAGTTGTTACTGACGGTGATTGCATTCTAGTAGGACCTGCCGATGTTGCCATTAGTGAGATATGCCATTATCCGACGGAAATGATGCCATACCAGTATATGAGCAACAGGTGTGATCGTGAGTTTGTTATTTGACTGATTGAACGCGATCCTGCCTGAGAGACACTGTTACTCCATGTATTGGTTTTGTATGGTGCAGAGGAGCTCCATTTGCTAGACGTGGTACACTAGACATGACAGTGCAATAAGACAGCGGCCCAGCCAGCCGGTGAAAATATTAGCCATACTTACCTGGATCGCATCGCGCTTCGCGACGTCCCTTGCAGTGTGCAGATCCAACAGCCTTTCGCGTATATACACATGATCTCGTGGTCACGATGAACGAGCGAGAAACCTCGTTACAATCGGTCCGGCAGGTTGATAACGGAAAAACGTTCTGGGCGGCCGGGACCTATTGCGGAGGCATTGCTTGTCAACGCACCAACCATAATCTTCTGGATAGAGGTTCGTATTTTCACTGGGTACACGGATGGAACGACAAGGTCCAGGCACCATTCGCAGATACGACTGTACCCAGAGGCATGACTAGGTCAGGTTGTCAGAAGAGAACTAGATCGAGGGTCAGCCGCCGGAGAATCGAGAGTTTCAGTTAAAGTTGGACATAACTCACTGCGAGCGTACTGGAAACCTAACCTTAATCCTAACAAAGCAAGTGAAGGCACCACGTCAATCATACACACCATGCTCGCCAGACATGGCTCTATTAGACGACTAGACGGTCCGTTCCACGCATCCTATAATACACACCCACCATGCCGGAACGCGCGGCATCTCACGCGACGCCCTCGTACGGTGGTGGAGCACCTCTTCCAACGAGTATCATGTCATCCACGATATCGTCACTCTCCGTTCGCTTGTAAGTCCGGATGGTCTCGCCATACTCCGATATGTCGTAGATTCGGAATCGACGGTCGAATCCGATCTTGCCGTAGCCAGAGTAGGACCTGCGATATCAAGCGTCAGCTTGTCTACATAGTAAAGGCGAGGTGCGATTGCCCGAATGCTCAACGTACCCCCCACCACCGAAGCACATCCAAACGCCCTTCACGCGCCTACAGTTGTCTGTTACTGTGTGGTGCATCTTTATGAATGGTGGTCGTTTGATTGATGGTATGCAAGGAAACGTACTGTGACTGTGTCCATTCGCCACGACTTTCACCTCCGTCGCTTGTCCACCTGCAAGGTGGTCGCTCTCGAACGCTTGCAACAATCCTTTATGGAAGAACCCGTCCTGCTTCTTCGCCGCACCACTTGCTTCCAGGTCATGTTGCCCAACATCGAGCGGCTGCCCAGTCGCCGGGTTGACATCTGCGGCGGAATTACTCTCTTGCCTGACACGGACGCTAAGATCAGAATATACGCCCTGCGCAGGGTCAAAGGTACTCACAATGGGATATGGAAGAACATAAGGGCGTTCGGCTTCGCGAGACGCCTCGAACCGGGAAGTACTTGACCGGCAGCTTGACGTTCCCAGATGCTGCCTAAGTCCTTAGCACCGTCTGGGGTAAAGGGTCGCTCAATGGCGTCAATGGTCCCTAGATATGAGCAGTGAGCTTTACAGCGCAGGCGGGTATGAGGCAGTCACCCTACTTGACTCATCAAGGAACCAATCTATCTGGTCTTGACGCAGGTAATCGTACTCGGTCGCATGGAATATACCCATCCAATCCAGAACCCCCTTGTAGTACGCGCCTGAATCAAGGAAATACAAGGTGAGGAGGTGAGTCTTTGACCTGTAAGCCGTTGTCAGCGCATCATATAATTCAATCGACATGTCACGTACGGATCCGCGCTCTTGACCTTGAGCACATAGTTTCCTACGCCATGAATGTCCTTAGGTCCGCGCTGGACGAGGCTGAATGGCAGGCCTTGCATGTACTTCACCTGCGCTTCCCTGGTCATCCCATCTTCGTCATCGTGGTTGCCAAAGACCGCAGCCCATGGAATGCTTCGCTCTGTCACTGCCTTCGCGAACTTGGCGAGTACCGAGCGTTCATCCCAACTGGTCGTCTGTCCGTTCAGCTGGTCGCCGGTGAACACGACTAGATCGGGCTTCTCGATGTCGAGCATTCGTCCAAGGAGGGTGTTCGTGAGGTTGTCGGACGCCGTGCAGGGTGAGATAATAGTGTCTCTACACGAGCCCATATTCACCGAGTAGTGAAGATCCGCAACCTGCATGATCTTGAACCTGCCATCACGAGAGAAGTGGAGGGGAGGCGCATGGGGTGGTGCTGGACAGGTACATCTGTGAAGGGGCCAAAACAGTTGTATGGGACTGTTACTCACGTTTAATACCCTTCCTATACGTCAACCACACAACTTCTGCCCGGCCCGCTCCATCATATGGCGCGTTCTCGACCTTGTCGAACCCATACAATGGTTGGTCCGACCCAAACAGTACGTCGATTTCAGTGACAAGGTCCTTCTTGCGCTCGGCCTCCGTCATCTCCCGCCATGTCTTCTCAAGCTTGTACCACAAATAGCGCCTTTCCCCAGCTGGGCTGATGGGGTACGCAACCTTGACCCACGATGAACTGAACGGTGAAGGGGTTTCCTTGTCCGGGAGGACGCGCAGCTCTGTGACAAGAGGGATATCGTGCCTTCGCGTCCGACGGTAGTACACATTCTAAAGAGCATCAGCTGAAGTCTCTTGACACGATGTAGAGGGTAAGACATACTAAGCTCTTCATACTAAGCTGCTCCTTGAGGTTGCGTTCGACGCGCACCCACTTTCCCTTGTGAGCATCGTCCTCCTTCGTAGACTTCGGATAGCATATATCCGCCGCCACTGAAGGTACGAAGATTGGATCCACCAAGCACTCCGTGATATGGATCTCGGATACTGAGATTGGTCAACGTGTGCTCCTGGTAGAGAATTGGGGAACACTTACACCCGGTATCATGCTGCATTAGAGGATCCCAAACGTCCAGAGGGAGACTTGCTACATCTTCCGTGTCAGAATCTGTCGTCACATTCCACCAATCTACACCCTCCGGCACACTGCTCGCGCCATGTCCAGTGCTCGTCTCTCCCAAAGCCTCAGAGGTCTTGCCCGAGCTCTGCCCCGTATACAGTTCAACAACATCCCATGACTGCCATCCTAGTTTTTGGATGCTTCCCGGTCCTGGGGTCGGTTGGTAGAGAACGAAGAAGAACACCAATAGGCAGGAGAAGGTGATCACAGAGGCGGTGGGCACGAAGATTGACTGCAGAAAACGCGCCAGCCTGAATAGCGAGAATCCCATGGTGAGGTGCGGTGCTCCTGAGGGCCAATCAAAGAAGATATAACATGAGCGTGGACGGGTGGTATTGGTGGTAGTAGTCGTGAATTGCGTGGTCGAAGACTCGAAGTAGACTCGAGGTCCACAGTGACGCGTTACAGCGACAGGGAACAAAATTGTTACTCTCTGTCGGGGAGTCGAACCCCGCTTTCGCGCGCACACATTGTATGACAGGCGCGTGTACTAACCGATATACTAACAGAGACTTGTTTTGGTTGCTACTAGTAGCACACATATCCAAAGCTACTTTGTTCAATCCTACTCAAGGCGACTCGGACTGTTCCATCCGATCTCCAATATGAACTCTACAGCAGCGATGGACATGCCTCTGAGTCGGCACTCTACTACATCTGCGCTATGGGGACATTTGCTGAGGAAGAGCGGCTCCCAGCTTCCCTCTCAGGCGACAACGGGGCCACCCTCAGCAAAGCCTATCCCTTCTATTGCGCCTATCGACAAAGCTGGAGCTTCAACGCGGATTCTTCTACACGACACTCAGGCTCGTTTGGAGAACTTCACGGATCGCGTTGCGCAGCTCGTGACTGGCCTAGACGATGCCAAACGGGAGCTGTCCGGAGTGCAGACACTGTACCAGGATGAGCACGAGCAGCTAGTGGAAAGAATGATAGCCTTAGGTGCGTGGCTAGTCTCTGATTTTGTTTACCGTGTCTGATACAGCAAAGTGAATCGATGCCAGACAGAGCTACAGAAAGCACTTGGGAGTCCGGCTCAGAGCGCGAAAGTCCATGAGCTCTCGATGAACCTTAGCGCGCTCGGCTCCCGCATGGAAGCATTGGACAAGAAACTCGATATGCTGAACTCGGTATGTTACATCACGCCCCACTGTATGCGCTCGCCGTACGACCTTATGCCGTTGGCAGCTCAACCAGACGCATTGCCAAGTCTTGCAGACCATACAAGACCAACAGGGCCAAATCCTTGCGGCTGTCTTGCCTTTGCTGCCTCTAGTGCAATCAGTGCCTCTCCATGTCGAAAATGCTCGGAACCAAGTCAAGGACTCCGTATCTGAACTATCTCAAGATGTCTCGTCTCTGGCCCATGCTATCTTGTCAAGCAACTCTCAACAAACGTCCAAACGAGAACGATCTCGCGCGTCCGATTCTATGGATCATCTCACCTCTCTCGGCTCGAAGAGACGCCGAGTGGACGACAACGGTCCAACCTCATCGACTTCTCCAGAGTCAATGGATCGACTATCCGCTCGACCTGCTGTGCCGACGGTAGTGCCCGCGGTCATGCCTACTGCAGACACGCCATCGACTGCTGTCCTTTCGCGTCCTTCGCGAAAGACTGTGCTCCGAAGCCCTCTCGTAGACCTGCCACCGTCAGACCAACGTACCGTGACACCAACGACTAGGGCTGCAAATCCGACAACACCCGTCGTAATAGCCGCTCAAAGCTTGACCTCGGTCTCCCGGCCACTAGGTTCGTCGCACAATAGCTTGGCCTCCTCTGTGGCCACTCCAGCTCCAAGACATGCTCTCTCCACGCATCCTCGCCCTTCACTTTCTCACGCGGCGACCCCGCTGGTTCCTGCTGGCGGCCAGAAATTGCCTGTTATTACACACTACGTGTGCACCACGCCTCAAAATCGTTCCGGCACCTTGCGGCAGCTGGACCAAGCAGATCGACTTCCTCCTATTCCTATGACTCCTGTTCTCGATTTCCGTCGCTCTGGTGCTCTGTGGGCTTCACTCGGCGGCGGGCATCGAATGGACATGAGGTCTCCAAGCGGCCCACCGTCCAGCGCGGGGAAACCCATGAAATTGAAAGATAGGCGTGCCCTTATACCTGACGATCTGACGGTAAGTTATCATCCATGCTTTCGTGTCTAGTAGCTGAACGGATTTGCAGCGCAACGAAGGAAAGAGGTTCATTCCACTGGACGATGAGGACGAGGATATGCATACGATGGAATAAATTGTCGCGTAGTACCTGCCGGATACTGCAATCGAATAATGTGCTTCACAACAGTCTATCTATTATCCCGCTGAACACTGTATAGACTTCGGAAACGTCTCACTGATATACATCCAAGACGAGTGGTCACATACTTAGATGTGATTCATGCCCTACTTCCACCATTTTCAGCCGCAACTAGAGTCCAGCCTTCGACCTTGTCCAGTGGCATTCTGTCCCATTTTGCCAGAGCCTAGTGATAATATTACACGGGGACGTGAGCTCAAGAATCAACGACAGGCGTCGAATTGCCTTCATACCTTGTCCAATAAGTCAAGTAACCTCGCGGCGTCCTTGTCTGCCTCCTCTTTAGCCCGCACGTTCCGCTGTATCTCAGACTGCAGGCCAGAGTTCTCCTGATTGAGCTTAAAACATGCGACAGTAAGCATCGCGCATGAACAGCGTGTGAACAATTCAGAGAGTACCTGGGCCAGCTCCGCGCGTAGGCGATTGCGCTCCTCTTCTAGTAAAGGGATTGTCCGTGCCCGAACGGCCGCGCGCGGCTGCAGATCGTCCTTCCACACGTCCTTTCCGTCGTAGCCTGCCTCCTTCCGCGCGCGAGCGGCCGTGACGACCGCGTGGAGGTTGTCCAGGTTGTCCTTCACGTTGTACTTCCTGAACAACTGCTCGCAATTCTCCTGCAACGCGCGCGCCGTGTTCGCTCTCGGTGAGTGCGCGAGGGACACGTCAAGAGGTGTCAGCTCACCGTGATAGACGACTCCAGGCGGCTCGAGACGAGGTTGAAGATCGTGGCGGCATTCTCGGGCTGCTCATCGCACCAGAGTGAGAAACACTCCGCAAAGTCCTCGTACCTGCGGCAGACGGCCGTTAGTCGCGTTTCTGATGCGCCCACAACTCATTCCGAGCTCACGTCCACTTGTGTGCAGACCGCTGTATCGCGTGCTGGAGTGCGGAGTGAAAGTAGGTCCATCGTTTGCTGCCTGCCTGCGTGGACGCGGTGGTGGCCATGGTCAAGGCGCGTCGGCGGAGTTCGAACGCGCTCATACACGGTTGTGGCGGTGGGCGCCTACCACCTGTTGTTGAATTGAACTCGACTCTGTAAATTCGAACCGTATATAATCTTATGCGCGTTGGGAAGTATTATCGCAAGGTAAACCAACAACACTCGTATCTGCACGATGCACGATGACAAGGGTTGCTAGAGCAGACTACAAGGAACCTGTCCAGCAGCCTCGGCTGGCGGGGTTTCGCGACAACAACGCCCAGCCTCCTCGGAAGATCACTGAGAAATCCGCTCTAGATGCCCTATATTGGCTGAAAATCCGATGGCTCTGTGCAAGACACGGCGACCCTACTATATTGCGTCCACTTACTGCCCGAAGTACGCCGGTGTAGTCGCTCGACTACCCGATTTTCCGGACACAAGACACGACGCCGAGCATGTACTAGTAATGGTGGGCGCACCGTCTCTACCTCAACTCCAGCGGTAACCTGTGATGCATAGTGTCGTGGGCGGGTGATGTGCCGTTGTACTTGAACATCACCTTCTCACCCGACCTCACTGATCCTCCGACATGAACTGCTCGTTGAAGGTCGTTCCCACCGCAACGTCTGTAGACGTTGGTGGGTCCACCATGAAAGCACCCTGTGTCACTGCCGGTGCCTCGCGCGAACAATACATGCGCGTCGATACAAGCATGCAGTCTATATATTGGAACAAGTGCGTCCCTCCCATTATATGCTATGCTAATATGGGTCATTCGATGTTGTTGATATATCCCTTTAACTTGTACCTTCAGCTCATGCAGCGTATGTTTTGCCGATTCTCGGATTCCTTGCCCGGCTGTCGTGTACTGCATCCGTGGCGCAAAATGGCAACCGGGACTTTGTTCTTAGCGGGCCGGAGCTAGTACACGTCCTGGCCTCGTGTGCTGGGAGGCCGTTGTAGATTCTGAGGCCGCAGGATTTAGCACGGTGTCGGACTTTCCTGAAGAGAGGTGTGAGTCGACCCACCACTACCATTCCCACCGCACCATCCTCTACCCATCCCATCTGTCTCCAGGACCATTGGACAAGGCTCCGAGACTAAAACGTGTTGGCACCGCCCATGGATGCTGAAATATGAGTCTCTAGACCGATGATTTGTGGTGAGTCGACTGGTGGGTCTGTTCCAGAAAGGAGGAGCACTGATTCCGGAGTCGTGCTTCTCAAACACTTGCCTCCTTGGTCGAGTCCTGCTTCACAGCCATCCACACATTCCTCGGCGACTTGCGCCACAATCGCTGCAATTGACATGGACATTTGGGTATATAAACTGACCGTGAGCCTCATCCTCATGGTTCCTATCACTTTATATCCTCACCTCCCTCTCACCTCACCTCCTTCTGTGTCCTGCGCCACCCATCATTTTGGTAAGGCGTTATCGTCTAAATGTTGGAAGCATGGCCGGCTGAGTTCTATATATCATCAGGAAACGTTGGCAATGCCTGATACCATCCACAGCGCCTCTCTAGTTGACGGCGTCCCGTCCTTCGAGCAACAACGGTCGCTTGAGCACCTCGATGTTCCTGGCGACACGCTCAGCTACCTCACCGCTATAGTCGCTCCTACCCACGTTTCTCCCGGAGATGTATCAACGTACGATGAAACGTCTAGCGTGATGGGCGACTCGGACACGACGTGCCACACGCCTACCATGGCGAAAGCTTTATCGACTTCTACGAATGTGGTGCGTCTCATCCCCATTCCCAACTACGCCCATCGTCCCTTGTTGCACATGGAGTACCTACTACAAGACCCCGATGTCCATGAGCTCGTTCTAGAGACTTTGGATAATCGGGAGAGATGCACGACAATGGAGGACGTACTCAGTCGTTACAGTGGACGGATTGAATCCATTCAGCTCGACGTCAACGTGTTCCCTCACCTCCGATCATCCGGCGTAATGCAGCACGCTGTGGAGCTTCCCTTCCTAACATCTCCTGCGGCGTTCGCAACCATGCCTCCCATCCCTCATTTCACGGTTCTGAAGGATCTCACCATCACATCCAGTCACGTGGTTTCCATCCGCTCGGTGTTGGAGCTCCTACATATCTGCCCGATGCTGAGGACGTTGGCCATACACAACAACAGACGCCACTCGTCTGTCTTCCCTGAGTCTTTGGACAGTGTCTCGGAGCCTGTTCTTCCTTTCCTTGAACAGGTTACAGTCGATGGCCTGCTCACCGGCACGGTTGAAGACCTATTGGACAAGCTTCTTCCTTCTCTCAGAGAATCCACGAAGGTCGAGGCACACTTTTACGACGCAAGCTTTCCTGTGCTCGAGCATGGGCCTGCGCTCCAGAAGCTGTGCTCCACCATCCGTCACGGGTACCTCTCCTACATGTCTCTTGACACCGTATGCGGTGCCAAACCCGACTCGAAGTCCAGGTACCTTCTCAGCTTCTCTGACGCCGCCGCTCGGATTCAATTGTCCTGGCACTGGACAGAGGAGCCCGGCAAGGCTCCCAACCTCGCGCATATCGGGCTCGTCTCCTCTGCCTTCAGGAACATGCGCGAGCTCTCGCTGTTCCTACGCAACGTCCGCCCCTCCTACTACGACATGTGGACCGTCACGCAGTCGTTCCGCAGCCTGAAGCGGGTCGAGCTCATCTCCGTCCAACTCGCCTCCGACTCACCCGCATCTCCCTCTAACCCCGTCGAAGCCGATGGGCGGTCGCGCTCAGACCTGCGCGACCCGAAGGCCAGGGGCACGCCGCTTGGGATCGTCACGCACCAGCGTGTGTTCACGGTCCGCCCGGGGGCAGGGCCATTGTTGCGCAGGGTCGCGAACGTACCGCTGCTGTTCTCCGTGGAGATCGCGCAGGCGCTCTGCAAGATAGAGTGTGGCAACGGCTACCTACCGCCGACCCGGACGTCCACGGCCGCCCAGGCGCGTCCGCAGTTGCCCATCCCCGCCCACTTATTGCGCTGGGTGCGCTATTACTACGACCCGATCTGGGCGCTGATGGTCCGCCGTGCCACACGGTGGGAGCTTTGAGTATGACTCCATCGTATATGTATATGAACAGCTCAAGAAGCCTCAGGCTAATCGGGGGTTAGTCAGGCTGGCGCGATCCGCGGTGCAGTGCGCCTACGACATGTCCTGCCTCCCGGACGACGCCGCTTCGCTGGTTCCTTCTATCGCGCGTTTTGTTGAACTGATATAAGTCGTTACTTCTATTGCGCTCTGCGCGCACTTGAAACTGTTCGGTATGTCGCAAACGGACCTTCCTTCTTTCTGATCATCTTCCCGTTCCCCTTCATTATCCGCGTGTGGCCGATCGAGCAACCACCATCCATGTAAACTATTTTCCGATCTATCCTCATGTTCGTATCGAACTTCTATGTACATATTGTAGAGCGTCGCACAACAAGCGAAGATGCTCTGCCTCCCGCATCTGATACTCATGATATGTCAAATCGAAGACTCAACAAACGCTTTACTTGAGATGACCACTACGATGTCGCATGCGAAACCTCCCCCTGCGCATCATCAACCACACCGCGAAGGCTGTGACAGTAAAAATACAGGACACTCATCGATCATCCCTTGAACGCATGTGCTCAGCACCAGAAATCCAACAACGACTAGGTCATTCGAGAGAGAAAGATTACATTATACAGTACAGAGCTAAACCAATACAGAGAGACCAGGAGGATGGATATTCATGCACCGAAGCCGTAGAGCGTACGCCCTGACCGCTTGAGGGCGTAGACCACGTCGAGGGCGGTGACGGTCTTGCGCTTCGCGTGCTCGGTATATGTTACAGAGTCACGGATGACCTACACAAATCCGTCAGGAGGATGCACAAGGGCGCGAAAGTGGGCAAGAGATTGCTCACGTTTTCAAGAAAGATCTTGAGGACACCACGGGTCTCCTCGTAGATGAGGCCCGAAATACGCTTCACACCGCCACGGCGGGCAAGACGACGGATGGCGGGCTTGGTAATGCCCTGAATGTTGTCGCGAAGGATCTTGCGGTGACGCTTGGCGCCGCCCTTTCCGAGACCCTGAGTGGAACGTGAACGGTTCAGCTTGAGTTGCCCACCAGGGTGGTCCAAACGGTTGAAGAGGCTCTCACCTTGCCACCCTTTCCACGGCCAGACATGTTTGTAGAGTGATGTAGAGTGGTGGTGGTGGTAGAAGTGTGCGTTTGTTTGGGCCTAGCGAAGGCTGATGCAGGTGGCGGAGGGTGTAGGAGGATGAGGGAAAGGTATCGCGCCTCGCCAGGGTACTTATGTGCGTTGGGCGCGTACGGCACGTGCGGGCGCGCCATCAAACCTTATTTTGTTGAAGCCTTTCAACGCGTCCATCACGTGAGCGTCTCGACGCGTTGGCGAGAGCGCCCGTGGCTGAATCGCGTCAATATAAGTACCCTCACCTGCCCCCAGCTGCCCCCACCACACTTCCACCCACACATTTTCAACCGGGCCACTCCGCCTTCACTACAGCTCTATCTCTTACTCATCAGCAATGGCCCGCACCAAGCAAACCGCCCGCAAGTCCACCGGTGGTAAGTGCCCTGAGCCTGCGGACTAGGACAACTCGAGCTCACAACCACCGCAGGTAAGGCACCGCGTAAGCAGCTCGCTGCCAAGTCCCAGGCACGCAAGACTGCCGCCGTAAGTCTCTTAGACTCTCACTAGCTACATGTTTCGCATCTTACTTAGAGCTTTTATGCAGGCGGCGACAGGTGGTGTCAAGAAGCCTCACCGTTTCCGGCCTGGTACCGTCGCTCTTCGTGAGATCCGTCGGTACCAGAAGTCGACGGAGCTCCTCATCCGCAAGCTCCCCTTCCAACGTCTTGTCCGCGAAATCGCACAGGACTTCAAGGTATGTTCCTCTCTCGTACAGCGCTCCTCGCCACCGTTGTCTCACCGTTCGATAATCTACTGTAGACGGACCTCCGCTTCCAGTCCTCTGCCGTCATGGCTCTGCAGGAAGCGTCTGAGGCGTACCTGGTCTCCCTCTTCGAGGACACCAACCTTGCTGCCATCCACGCGAAGCGTGTCACCATCCAACCAAAAGATCTTGCGTTGGCTCGCCGTCTCCGGGGCGAGAGGACCTAATTTGTTTATTTCTCTTGTCTAGACTAGTCGTCACATTTGTAGTAGTAGTGTACTTACTATATTCCCTTCTTATCTCCTGGATAAACCGCGACTCGCGAGTCTCCTGCGCTGTGTGTCTCTTGAATTCACGTTCCACGTTACGACGTTGTAGACGTTACCCGTCCGCGTCAATTGTAGACATGCTACGGATACTACCATATGCTGCGATGATATGCAGGCTACATGCTTGCTGTCTTCTCGATCATTTCGGCGTTGCTTGAACCTCATACATCACGAAGCAGGCCCGGGTTAGAGCGCATTGGCCCGGTCTGGGATCTTGCATACCAATATGCGGTCAGCGAGGGTCCCAGTTTGACAATTAATATGTACACCAGTGGTGGTCGGGAACTTTCGCGCTGAGCTTCCAAAGCCGTTGGAAAGCGTCGCACGTTTCCTGCGAAAACATCGAGGGGTATGGGGATGAATGTGTGTATGAGTCGTAGGTGACGACACAAGCCAAACATAAGCGTTGACAAACCTCAAACAGGCTGCCGCGTGCCTGGATGTGCGCTCTTTCTTACCATGTCAGAGCGCGGGTCATATGACCTATAGCCTGCCATTCATTGGGTATGTAGGTTGCACCACCTGATACTACGACCCAGATCTGCATCGATGGAACTTTACTCCTGTAGATAGGCGCCCGGAGAGGGGGTATGCGAAGCTGAGGCTCGGGACATGATGAATGGGAGCATGGCTGGTACACGGCGTTGGGGAATAGAAGGGAGACTCACAGTTGAAAGCAAGGCTTGCCACGAGAATATCACTGTCCCACATCCGCCTACGAGCACAGATATGCGGTGACTGCATGGTGCGGCCCTGCATACACAAGTGTGATCCACATGCTTACCGGGTATTTGGCGCAAGATGGTGGGACCGTATGACGAAGAGGCGTCAGTGTGAGAGGAAAGGTTAGCGGGGGTGCAACGTACTGAACACCGAATACCGAGCAGTCTCTCGCTCCCCGTGTGGTGTCGCAGAGTATATTCGAGTCATCCGTACTGTGAACCCTTCTCACGCGGGTGGGCTAGCCGACTGAATGGTTGGTTCAGGGATGCAGTCTTCGGCTGTCGAACACCTTGCCAAATACTAGTAGCCTGCAATGGGTGAAGGATGAAAAGGGATGAATCTGGTCAGCTAGATGTAGCCGACGGTGATGGCGTGCTGACCTCTGCGACGTCTCTCAGCAGCCACAGAACGAGTTCTGAACGACCGGACCACTTCGAGATAGTGGCGGTGCGCATGGCCGTCGCTACAGGTACGAGTGCTCGCAAGACGGCGTGGGTGGACCGCATTCGGTCTGGGCGGGGAAAGAGCCATAACGGTCCAAAGCATAATCACCGTGGCAAGATCGCCCAGAGTCGAGCGCAATAGAAACACGCGTTGCTCAAGGAGGGTCGAGCCGGCCAAGTGTTCTTCCCGATGGACGCAGCTCACGCCTTCATCGTAGGGAACGCGCGTATGGGCACGGCCGCAAGAGAATACCCTTCCGAACAGGTGGGCGAAAAGGGATCCTCGGCCGGGCCAGCAGAGGGCGGTACTGCGGCTGTGAGTACTGAGCGACTGACCTTTTGCTGTCTCTTGTGCGTGATTGGAACTGCGTAGCGTTCGGCATACTTTTGCGTGTGATCCTCGTCTTTCCTTGAAGCCAAGTGACCCCACACACACCACCCAGCGTTCCTCCCATTGTCTAGATCGCAGTGACACACCGACAAGAGCGAAGGCGGCTTGAAGGAGCACCACGTTCTGGAGGATGACACCGAGGTTGCGGGTGGCAATCACGGCGAAGGGTGCCGGTGATGAGCCATGGGCATTGGGAGGCAAGGAATGGTAGATTCTACACCATGGGTGTGATATCCTCTGGCTCAAGAGCCAGAGACGATGTTAACCCCCTCGGCTCGCCCGCCATCAGTGGCTCCGCATCATCGTCCTTGATCCCAACAAGATCCTCCCGCTCCCATCCCGTCCCTTCGGGCCGTCCAACGAGTCGCCCATGGTGCGCGCCGGAGCCCACCTGTATCGGTAGTGTCGAGCGGTGAGGTTCAACGTCGTGCAGACGTGTGAGGGCACTGAGAGGACGACGCCTCCATGCCGCCGAGTTCGCAAAAGCAATTTCGGGGGCGGGTGCCGACCCGTCGTCACTGACACCCGCCGTCTCAGTACGGTCTGCCATGCGCCTGGTATATCCCTGGCGCGCTCGGTCTCGAAACCCCCCTCTCCCCAGCGAACGTCCTCAAGATCAACTCGGTCGGTTGGCAAGACTCAAGGTTTGTGAGATGAATGCGCAGCACAGTAGCAGGTCGTTGTGCATGCGAGCGGCGAGCAGGGGTAAGGCGGGAAGGCGGAGGCGGGAACCTTGCCGGAACCGGGAATTCGTTTCCCGCCAGCGCGGATGCTCCATCAATGTACAATGGGCGCATCAACGCTGAGTAACACCCCGCGTCTCTTCTCGTCCATTCGCCGCACGCACGCTGTCATCCGAGGGGGTTAACGGCTCCAGAGCCGGAGATGTAACACCCTTGGTGTAGACGGCTCGTATGTGAGGTCGATTCTGTAGTCGTGGATTGTTGTGAGTTGGAGCTCCTAATTATTTGCTGTAGCGCAAACGTGAACTACTGAGGAGGCTAGTGACGACGACAGCGATAGAGGGAAAGAGGATGGATGGATGCAACGCTCGCAACGGCCTCATGCACAGCGGCCTCGGGCTGTCGCGCGTTGGCTGGTTGCGTGCAAACGCATGTCAAGAAGCGAGCACAAGTCACGAGCGGGCGAGGAGGTGCTAGGACGAACAAGGAGGATTTATTCGTGTGAGTAGTTCGAGAGGCCGGCGCGTGTGACGCATGAGGAAAGCGCGTATCCTTGTCCCGTCCAAACCATACTAGAGCAACTAAGTAAGTACAACCGGCTGAAGCCGGCCATGGCGCGACAGCAAGTCCTTATATCTGGCCTTCTTCCAGCCCTTTACAAACCGGCCCCCTCCGTTCCTCCACTACACCTCCACGCGTCGTGCGCTCTGCAGGGGGACCCCGGCACTAGACCGAGCAAGCGTTCGGTAATCGTGAGCGCTCATCTACAGCCAGCGACAAGCTCAACCATCGTCTAGTTCAAGGACAACGGACTCGTCATGGAGGTCTTCCCTCGAGCAGCAGCACGACACCATCTTGACGCTTCCCGGATGGCCAGGTGCGAGCGGCCCAGGATACAGGCTGGGATCGGACGCGTTGTGAATGAGGTGGTTAGACCATCACATCATCGCAGAACCCACCGATCCACGTCGTCGCCTGTGTTTCCGTGAGGAAGATCGACAGGATAGAAGGAATCGAGGGCTCAGATGGGCACGGTTGGCACGTCCGACGGTGCCCTACTACCCGCGCGAGTCGCGACTGGCATAACCGCGCTACTCGATATGTGAAGATTCGGACAACCATCGTGATTAGCGAGCTCCGGGGCACAACAGCCATCATGCGCTGGGATCCGCTTGGCGGTCCGAGTGATGAGGGCTGGGTGTCCGGAGCTCGGTATCTCAATATCTCGATATTTGTGGGGGCGAAGACGAGACCACCAAAGGGGATTGGCATACTGAAACAGCCTGAACGCGTTACAGGATCCTCCTGTACCAACGAAGCACTCACCGCGAATATTCTCTCTTCGCCGACGACAAGCGGTTCATCCATGAACCGGTCGGGCGGACGGCGGGATTGATGCGCCGACAGATAGCGCCTTGGCCCCCGGCTCCTTGGCGTCCCCGTCTCCGAGCTCGTCCCGTCCCCGCCGCGGGGCCAATGCATGGCGAGAATGGCGACGACTATGGCCGGCCTGAGCGTGCATAACCCAGAAGGGCATGCCGAGGGCCGAGGCGCGCAGCCATGGATGCGCACGGCGGAAGGTTATTCCGCCGTCCCTCCTGCCGACTCTCTGCCCGATCCTGCGACAAAGAAACACCCATCGCACATCCCATACACTGTCTAGGATGGCAGATCAACGTAACCTGCGGCCCGCCTTGCAGCCGACAACTTACACCTCTCCCTTGCTCGAGTCCCTATCTACCTGGCTGGTTCTCTGCGGCGAATTTTCACCTCGTCGCGGCTCAATCTCCCTCCTCCTCCCTACACCCCTTCCCAGTCTCTTCGATCACCACTATCGCACGCGAATGCTGGGTCTGCGCGGTGCCGGGCACCGGGCACCGAGTACGTGGTCCACGGAATCCCACTACCCCCAATGTCCGGCCATTCGCGTAAGGACCAAAACCTCTCAACCCTCTTTCTCGCTCCGACGGTCTATGCTTGTCCCAATTCACCCCAACGTTTCATCTGCCAAGACGCCGTACCCCATGACGGTTCGATGAGCGGAGACCCGACCCACATCGTACGTCCTCTCCCTCACTATGTCCCCTAGGCCCGCGAAAACTCTCAGCCTGCCTCCCATGAACCTCGCCGCGTTGCAAGCTATTTCTACCGCTATCACGTCGGCTATACATTACGCCTACAACCCTCTTTCCTGCTCCGCCAAACGGCGAAGAGAAAAGGTTCAAGCCCCACTTCTCAGTCTTCGATACACGGTGGAACCGCCAGGCCCATCTACAAACCCGACCGCTACTTCCTCCAGCCGCTCTTCACAATCCGCCGAGATGGTTCTCGGCTGCAGGGTCGTCAATTGGGAGAGCAGGAAAGAAGACGAGATCCCCCCCTAGCCACCGCGTGTTCTGGACAAGCTCCGTGCAGGCTCAGCCATTGGACCCCACATCAGTGGTACCTCAAACTATCTGTTGACTTCCGTTCCATACGAGGATCCATTAGTCGAAGGCCGCGTAGCCGCAGGTCGAACGTTACAGGATATATTAGAGCATAATGCGGCCAAGTCCCCAGAAACTAGTAATTCCATCCGTTCGATTTCCCTCCTACACCTATCGCGCCACAACGGGCATAATATCGTGCCAGTGCCAGCCTCACCACCTGCAGCCGCTGCAGAGCATGTTTATCACCTCCTCTCACTATCCGCGAGAGAACGGCCAAATAGTCCTCCCCGCCCCCTTGCGCAACCCGTATGTGGACTTCTTCCAGTTTTTGTATCAGCAGACACGCGTCGGCCGATGTAAACAGCATGGTGTCGCCTGAATAAACGCAACATGTATCAGTATGAGCATGACGGCAGCTGGTATATAATATTCGTGTGGTCCAATACTCACTGTATTGCAGAAGCTCGATGGAGTCGCACAAGATTACAGCCCACCATGGCTTCGGAACGATCTCCTCGCGGAACATCGTCACGACGTCGAAGGCCGCGCCCTGCACGTCGCCATTTGCTCGGCGTTGGTAGAATTCGGCAAAACGCACGGCGAATTTGAGTCTGTGCAAGAACACGGCAGGGGCACGGAGCGTCGTCTCCGCGTCCATGGGAACATTATGCAGCGAGGGTGCGATGTTCGACACGAGCAGCGCGAATTTTGCGGGCCCTGCCAAACGGGTGTCAGTCAGGAGACTCTGACGCAGGTCACACGGGGGACATGCCTTGCTCGATGTACTCTTCGAGCACAAGGTCGATCACTCGACCCAGCCCCGGCCAATCTTCCGCTGACGTGCAGTACGACACCGCAAGGCCGTACTCTTTCTCGCGGATGAACGTGTGTGCCGCTATCTGTTCTCGTGCGATCAGCAGGGCAAGGACGGAGATGCGGGCCTGTCGGACTCACTCTGCACACCATCCGGCGGATTCCTTCCCGCCGATGCTCATAGCACGTTTCGTTCACATCCTTGAGCACCCCTGCAAGATGCCCGCTGCGGATGCGGGAGGCTTCTTCACCCGCAGCCGCCCCGTCTTTTGGCGACTGCAGATGGAGGGGTATGCGCATGAGGACCTGGTCTGCCATTCCTGCCCCCACCTCCCCGCATGAATACATATAATCTACGGCGATTCGCCATAGTGCGGGATCCGAGCGGAGATATTCTGCATAACTGAGCACATAATGTTCGCGTAGTGTGAACCCCGCACTACGATGCTCGGTCAGCAAGGCCGGGGCATTTGTTCACCGGAGAAATGACACCTTACTCATCAGACTCGGCGTCGATGACCTCTATGGACTCCATCAGGTCAGCTAGATGTGCCGCGAGCCAAACGTCCAGCTGGGCCGCCTCTGAAAGAGCTTGTCTTGGCTTGCCGAGGATGAGCGACGTATGGACGGAATCCTCTCTGTCGGTGGGATCTGAAGGCATCTCATCCAAAACTTGAGCTACTACCTCACTGTGGGACATCGTCAGGACGAACATAACGGACACAACTTCAAGGACATGGACTCACGGTAAGTCTTGTCTTCGTAGTCGCGTGTCCACGAAGATGCCCCACACAGCGCAAACCTCCTTCCAATCCGCCCCGAGTTCCACGCACACCTTCTTGATGACCTCCGTCCGACCCTCCAGAATGCCAACGATATCGCTGAACCGATCCCACCAATTTTCAAACCCATCATCACGCTCATTCTCCGGGACACGATCTAGCTCGAGACGGAGGGTCTTCACTTTGTCTTTCCACCGGCGTGAGGCGACCGCGAAGTCACGCTCCGCAGAAAAGTGGTGTAATCGTGGGTGGTTCGTGAGCAGCGGGGAAAGCTCCTGAGACAGACTTTGGAGATAACCCGATGGATGTCTAGAGAGAACGCCGAGAAAGAAGGCAGACGCCTTTGAGAGTCCCCTCAGGGAGGTCCTGCCAACCAAAGTAGGATTCAATATAGAACATCAATAACAAGCCGTCGGGAGGACCTTGTGAGGTAGGGCCAAAACGCGGGATCCTCCCAAGGCTGTTCTTGGCTGCTAAGTTCGTCGCCTTCTTGAGTCGACGGCTCGATAAAATGGGTGTTGAGCCATTCCATGAGTTCATCCCCAACTGGAATATCTTCCAGTCCCGGTTCAGGGAGATACAGCACAGCGAAAAGCGAAAAGCAGGTGTAGAGCCTTCTGTAATGCTCTGCATTGAATTGCAGAGGTTCGGACCGAGCGATACTTTGCTGCCGTGGTACGATGGGCATTGGGGGCAGTTCGTGGAATAGCGTCTGAACACGACGTACCGATGCATACATACAGCACTCCTTGCAGAAGTTGATGTAGTCATTTGCAAGCTTGGTTACGACCTTCATTTCAGATTCCCTTTGCAGTCTGACAGGACAGACCATAAGGCGAGAGCGCGGTATGCGAGAGCGACGGACTCACAGCTCAACATTCTGTTCACGCGCCTCCTTCATTAGGTTTTGTACAGCGGCGAAAATGACGGATGTATCCGTTACAAACTAATAAACGAGGGTGTCAACAGTAGTGGATATTCAGAAACGACAGGGACTCACCACTCTCCGTTCCGACAACGGTGCTTGCTGTGCGCTCGCAAGATAAATCTGCCGTTCTTTGAGCTGTGAATCTCGGGGGACTTGAGGGTCGATCTAGGCAGGCTCATCAGCGCAAAGCACGTACAGGCAGTTTGTTCCATACGTACATTGAAGGAGGCGTAGACCGCGATGGTATTGTCTCTCGGAGAGAGCGCTATAGAGACCGTCTCGCCAGATTTGCGGAAGTGGTCCATCGCGCCCCGTTCGAATAACGGCGGTACTAAATGAGACACGTGCTCAAGTGTAGACATTGCTTTCCAGGACAAGGATACAGTTCTGTGAGAGGCGTGTTTGAGAGGGAGCACAGACTAGAGAGCAGCGAGGCGGGTGGTGGCTGATAGCAAGGGACCTGCAAGGGACTGTACCATTACGCGCTCGGAGTGGACGCGTTGACCATGTGACCATAGCGTCTACATAACATATTACATAACGGCATGGCCACTGCTCCTCCGAGTCTGCGACTGCCGACGACGTCGTCTGCCCACCAGTGTGACTGAGACTCAGAGTACACCAAGTGCTTGTCGGGGCGTGAGTAGAATACAGCTGTGTCATGGTACGCATACAACTTCCCGTACACAACCCACCCCCATGCTTCCACTGGCCATTTAGCCTGACGTCCTCGACTCTTAGCCGACGTGCTGGTAGTCGATGCCACTGGCGGCGTAGTCCGGTAAACCTAGGTGCACTGTGCGGCCTAACCCCAGGCAGATTTGGCACGGGTTTTTCGTGACGTCCATGATTAGGTGATGCTCCTCCGTTTTGCTGGAGGTGATACAGGTCAGTCTGACAGTCCCATCACAAGGTTGGAACAGTCCTTACTCTCCCTTGCAGTCGTTGGGGCAGTCATGCGTCTTCCTGGTCTCGTGGACCTTGCTGAGACGGCAATTCTCTCGCTTACAGTCGAGCTGTATGCCAGTAAGATTAGTTCGCCACCAACCCGAACAATACTCATGCCAATGGTGCAACGTACCGAGCTCCTATCCGTGCATTGGCGGATTCCGCACGAATATTCACGATAGGTCACGATATGCCAACACATGATGAGGCGGGTAGCTGAAGTGATGACTAGACGGACTGTCTGTCTCTGCACAGGAGACTACATGCACTTATATAGCTTTGGAACTCTTGATCATAACGTCAACTACATCCCGGTTCCTATATTCCCAAACTCATCAAACAACGCAAGCTTCTACACGGACATTAACACCTTTCCTCGTGCGGCCGTGCGCCATTACGGATATGGTAGAAGATGGTTCAAAATTCTGCAGACAGAGATGTATTCAACATTGTGATCCGACTAGCTTCTCGACTATTCATGGCCTGGGAAGGCGTGGCTTGCGTCTCCCCACGCCGTTTGGAAGAGCTTGAAAGCATCTACTAGGTTATTTGTGGTTCTCCCTCAAGTACTATGGACCTCGAGGGAAGTGCAATTCTCAGAGAGAGTTCTCAGGAGAAACTGCACTGTCTGCTGACGCGGTAATCCGATCGTCTGCCAACGGGGTCTTGAGGAACATGGCAAGGCTCATCATCTCGACGAATCATGATCAGTGAGCGCTGCTGTTTGGGCCTCTCGCCTTTTGGATAAGACCACGTACATGAATCGTAGTACATATCTTAGTACGTCAGCTTGGTATTTGCAAATACTACTGGCATAGGCCGAGTCCATGTGTATAGGACTGAGCCATATGCATACATGTGAGAAACTTCAATTGTCCGAGATTTCGTTCCCTTCTCAGCGAGCTTGGCCATTGACTCAGATATCTCCTGAAAAGTCACGGCAACGGCGATACTTTTCGTCATCCTGTGCCATGTGTATATACCATCATAAATATGAAGCTTCTATCGGCGACTCGGATGCTGCAGTGCCACTGGTAGCAGCGTTCGAGATGCGTGTGCAACAGTATAAGTAGACTCACCCCGGAACCTATGACGCTTTGTAGCTACTCATTCGGCTTTAGACACTATTCCCCAGATCAATAAAGGCTACGGCGGTAGCATCATCACTTATGACGGGTCTCATGATCAGTCAGTACTAGTCACTACGTAGTAAGAGTACTTAACAGATGCATAGTCATCATCATCGATCGGGGCGGCCCTCGTGGTTACAAAGTTCGCGAGATCCCAGAAAGGAGGAATGCTCGCTTATTTAGCGGGATAGTGGGCGCCTCCTCTCTCAGCTAGTCGGACCGGGACTCCGGTGCCACTGCTTGCAGTTGCCAGCGGGCACGCAACCGTCGGTATCAGAGACTAGAGTCACAGAAGACGTCCGAAAACCGACAGAAGCTTCAAGCCTCCACACAGTGGCACAGTGACACAGGTGGCACACCACTAGGTTTCTCGAAACCACTTTCAGGTGACCTTCGGAGACCCCAAATTCCCGTACTACAACGTCCGAGCCAGCACCTTCGGAATCATCACTACCACCCCACTCACCTCCACTGTCGCTGTAAACTGTTCACGGAGCGATCACCGCTGGTAAGTTACTCACTTTTGTTCTCCTGTGCTGAGTCAACAGGGGCGCATAGTATACATCAAATTAATAGACTGCTCACGGACGACTAGGTTCGTATGTCATCGCAATGCCTACGCATTGACAATGACTGACTGATGCATAGTGCGTGTACTCACCTCTAGCGAACTAATACATTGAAGCCGACACCGCCCATGCAGATTGCGGCGCGCCTCGGGCGGACATATCACTTGTGGTTGGGAAACAGCGGCTTCGGACCCGATTTGAGCCTCGTTGCGGTTGCGCGTCGCTAACGCAAGAGTGGCACGAGATTCGCGCTAAGAACCGACCATACTACTAGAAACCACGTTCGAGTCTGCCGTCGTGTTGTGGTCCTCCCCCCCCCTCACCCTGCTCTCCTCCCAGTACTCCTGAATCAAGTGCATTCTCGCTGCTCGGACGTAGCAAGAAAACATTGACGGAAGTATAGCTTATCCGGAGCGCTCGCGTTCGTGATGGTCACGCACTGGTTCATCCTTTCTATCGCCGGAGCACTAGTGCTCGTTGTCTACAAGTGTAGGCCTGCGAGGCAGCATCACCTTCCCCCAGGTCCTCGCCCGTTGCCGATTGTTGGAAATGTCTTGGACTTTCCGCGGAATCATCTAGGCAGAGAATTCCGAGATATATCTCTTACCTATGGTGAGTGACAGGGAACTCGCCCGCGGGACGGTCACGCTGATCGATTGCAGGCGAGGTTGCATATATGAAGGTGTTGGGACAATCTATTGTGCTTTTGGGATCGTACGAAGCTGCATGCGACTTGTTCGAGAAGAGATCTGCAAATTACTCCGATCGTCCGCATTCGGTCATGGTTAACCTGTGAGTCGGGTCTCCGGGGAGGAAATCGCGCTCATTTCTAGTGTAGGACCAACCTTGATTGGATGTTCGTGTTCAAGAACTACGGCCTTGAATGGCGAAGATATCGACGGGCGTTCCACACACAGTTCCTTCCCTCGATGCTATCGCAATACGAGCCGATCTTGCTACAGGTCGGTCATAACCTGGTCCAGGACCTGTTGAAAACCCCAGACGATTTCTCACGTCACATCAAGTTGTGAGTTCATCTGATGGCCGACCGTGCACGCGTTCTAAAGATCCTTCGCAATTTCTAGCTCGTTTGCGGCCTCCATCCTACGGATAGTCTACGGCGTAGATCTTACTCAAGGAGACACCAAGCACTATAAATTGGCGCAGAATCTTGCGAGCATCGCCGAGGATATCAGTACGCCCGGACGACACGTTGTTGAAGCGTTCCCGGGCATGCTACAGCTGCCGCCCTGGTTCCCGGGGACAGGGTTCAGAAAGATGGCGTCTCTGTGGAAGAACCAACTGGTCACCATAAGGGATCAATTGTTCGACTCTGCCCGAGACGAGATGGTTCGTCTCGCCGTTTGTGTCCGTGTTCATCCCGTGTTGACATTGACCCCGATGTCTCAGAATGTACGAGGAGTCAAGGAATCGATCATCACACGGTTGACGGAGGCCGGAGAAGACGAGGAGGTAGCTAGGAATGTCACTGCGACGATCTACGCAGGTACGTTTTTGGAAGCATCGTATCCGTGCGATCGCATCGACTGATACTTGGAATCCAAGCGGGCGCGGATACGGTATGTGTATAGGATATATTCCACCTGATTCATGTGGACGCTGACGATACGCAGACAAACTCATCTGTTCATGCCTTCATATTGGCTATGGCGCTGAATCCAGACGCACAGAGAAAGGCCCAAGCAGAACTAGATTCGGTGGTTGGCGGAGACCGTCTCCCACAATTTTCCGACCAGGAGTCACTTCCGTATGTGACCGCGCTCGTCAAGGAAGTCCTCCGGTGGCATATAGTCGCTCCGATCGGGGTCCCACATCGCTCACTGGAGGACGATGTCTACAACGGTCTGCTCATTCCGGGCGGTTCGATCGTGATGGTCAATCAGTGGTAAGCACTCTCGCTGCGTGTATGTGGCGTCGACCGCTGAACAGGTGGACGATTAGGGCGCTGTCACGAGACGAAAGCATGTATCCAGATCCTGAACGATTCTATCCCGAACGGTTCCTCAAGAACGGCCACATAGACCCCGACGTCAGGGATCCTATCACATATGCATTTGGATTCGGGCGGAGGTACGAAGCTCTTCTACATCACGGTCGGGTACGTCAATTGACCACATGGCGCATGCAGAGTGTGCCCTGGAAAGCACTTCGCGGAAGCTTCGTTGTTCATCATGTGTGCATTGATTCTGCACACGTTGGATATCAAACCCCCGATAGACGAGAAGGGAGTCCCGAAGAAGCTCGATGTGTACATGGGCAGCGCCCTTGCGGTCTCGTGAGTGTGACACATATTTGTCATGTGTGGTCGGTTTGTGTTCACATTCGTGCGCCCTAGACATCCCGATCCCTTCCAATGCCAAATCATACCCCGCGACTCCCGAAGAGCTCAGCTCGCTCGAGCTGCGGTTTCAGCGTAACCCCGATGTGACCTTGGTCATTCCTGAACAGGTCACGACTCACGACTAATATTCAGCTATATATCGCATGTTATGCCATACACGGTAGACGTTTCTAACGGAAGTATCAGTATCCAGGGCAACTTGTCCGACGACGATTTCGATCGATGCTAAGGATTAATTCCACGCGATCATCTTAGTCGAGCCCGTGAGTTAATCGTTCTCACAATACTCCAGACTCTGTCATACAGTTCAGAGCGAGTGAACCACGGTGGTTTTGCCCGTGGTTCATTATCTCAAGCGAATACAACTCAGACCCAGACATTGGTCCAGGTCAATGGTTAGTAGTAGCTCCGCTTATGACGTGGTCCATGGGTAATTCTTTGCTATAATAAGCCTTGTAACAGTACTAGTGGAATAGATGTCGGACTTACGTCGGACTGCCAAAATTAATCATTGGAATTAAAACCCCGATAGACCCTCGGTGCGCTGATGGTGAACTAGTACTCTGATCCAGCTCACTGCAGCTACCCCGGCGCCGTTACGCTGCACTCCTCCCTTCATGTTCCCTACTCTTCGTCGTCTCTACGGGACGATTCCTGAAGCTGCAGCCTCTGCGCGGACTGCCTCTACACCGCGAGCTGTCCGCCTGCGACGCGCACGAAAGGGTCTCGACGTCGGACCTTTGCAATCCGACGCGACAGCGGAAGGCCTCACCCCCTCCGAATTCGCTCGCTACCAACGCGCACTAGCCAAAGGCGAGCTCCTGCAAAACGATGGGAGTGTACTTACAGAGGGGCAGTGGCTACAGAGGCTGAACTCGCGGAGAAGCGAAATCCGCGGTCTCTGGAAGCGGGAGGGGCAGGAGCCGGGGGAGCAAGAGGTGGAGGTCGTCGGCCAGAAAGTCTACCTTCCCAACATCATCTTCAAGATGGTGCGCAACCACACGCCCGCCGGACAGCCATACAATCCCTACGAGGCGACCTTCCGCGTTCCCCAGTCCGTCACAAAAACCGACATCCGGTCCTACCTCGTTGCCGTGTACGGCGTTCAGACGACATATATCCGTACCGACAACTACCAGTCGCCGCTGCGGAAACGGTATGGCCGTCCTCTGGGAACCATCACCGACAGGACCTACAAACGCGCGGTGGTCGGTCTTGTCGAGCCGTTCTACTACCCCCTGGCCGAGGAGGATATGTCTGGGAAAGAGAGGAAGGAGCGGAGGCAGTGGTTGATGGAGCGTTTGCTGGTTGGGAGGCGGGAGACGGACATGCAGTCGTACTTCTTGCGTATGACACGCTCGCTCGACGGCAAGGGTTGGAAATGGAGGACTGGCACGACGGCGTCGAGAGGGAACATTCTCCGCCTCATCGCTGAGCGCCGGTCAGAAAGGGAGCAGGCGGTTGCGGATGTCAAGACTCGTATCCGGGAGAACCGCGGACAGGTCGTCGCAGAGACCGCATAGACATCTGCGTTCCACAGTCATTGTCGTGCGTGATACCCTGTATCAAAGAGCTCATCGGCTAATATATGCTCATCTAGGTTACCATATTCCATGCTAATGGGAGACATCGCGGACCTCTCACATACTGCTAGACCCTAGCCCCTCATAATCGCACACAAGCTGGTGTCCTCGAGTGTCTTCAATGGCATTGGCAATAGGTACGTCTGTACGGAACAAACGAAGACACATGCGGCCGGACATTGTTCAACGAATGCCTGCGTGGCCGAATTGCTGTGACATGTCAGTTACGGACCATTGAGTGGAATCAACTGCTCGCAACACACAGCGCCTCCATTCAGTCGTCATATACACTGTCCATATTTGCATGGTATCTGCACTCCCTTCATACAAGGAGGGCTCAGAGCCGCCTTGCTGATACATGTTATGCATGAAGGTGTCCCAGTCGTCCCCCCTGCACAATGCAGTCGCGGTTCAGCGTGGTGATTACCCTAGCGCGTCCGTGTCTAGTGACCACTCACCCACAGAAGGAGGGGGCATTGGATCACATCGACAGCATTCCATTCATGTCTGCAAGTTCTTGGTCTACGTCTTGACCCGCCAGTCCCTGTTAGGATACGAACTGGGGTCCGGGATAGCCTGCGAATCCGGTTATGCCGAAAGTGGTTGGAGCGGCGGGTGGGTATCGGAACGTTTGGTCACAATTCAACGCGTCCATGGTAAGATTTCATACTGTTTGCCTCCGGGAGTTGTTGACGTCCAACTCGAAGCCTGGGCGCCACGTCGTACATGGCTGGGTCGTGATACATGGTCGCTTGGAAGCCGGCCTACTGCTGCCAGCCTGCTGGGTAGGTAGCCCATTGCACCCGTATGCGCGTCCCGGCATATGCCTGAGCTCGTGTGCGTGGTGGAAGCGCAAAGCCAAGCCCGAGATCGGCCACGGCGCCGTGGCCGCCCGAGAAGTAAGGGTCGGAGGCCGCTGTGCACATCGCGTTCGCGGTGACCGTTGGCGCGGCTTCGGACTGGTATTGGGCGGGTGCGAGGCCGATGAAAGGGGCGACAGTACCGTAGTCGGCATTCGGTACGCCGCCGCGCACTTGAGCGGTCGGGATATTACGCGGATGGAATGTTTGTTCCCATGTTCCCTCGGATGAGTGAGGATCGCGCTGAGAACACGATAAGTCATATGCTGTGAAGGGTCGACTCTGGTCCTGGTTTGTGCTATCTGCCGATGATGCTATGTGTCCAGCAGGCTTGAAAGGCCGACATTTGATCCAGACAAAATACTATGAGCTGCGACAGATATTCATGTGGTTCTCAGTGTTCTGAGTCGAACGACGAGCTCACCACGCGTGTCTGAAGATCGTGCAGCTAGGGGCGGGACGATGGAAGACTTCTTGACGCTACGCTCGACCTGTTGAAACCACGCCCATCCTGCTGGCTGTTGGTCGTCGAACCCTTTGAGTGAAACGCGAGGGTCGTTGCTAAGCCGAGCCCCAGTTGCGCAAAGGAGCAACACTCGGGCTCCAAAGCTTCCGTCGTACAAGTGAAGAGAGTCATCTCGTATGCGACTCCGGAAGGTAACTTCGTGGAGAAGAGGCGAAATGACGCGAAATAGATGTTGACAAGGCTGTCCATCAGAACCTGTGGAAGAAAGTTGTGGAAAGGGGGAGTTGTGTCAGACACATCCGCTTCGAGCCACTAGTATGATGTTAGACGTCGATTCAAGAGTAGTGGTTGTAGACGGGCGCACGGGTAGCCTGGGTGAGGTGAGCTAGGTGGTCATCCCCTTTGAGGGGTGCAGGTGCACCACCTCCGACACACTGTTCCTTGAGGTCCTGCGTCGCACGGACGAGTAAGAAGCCACTAGACCTCCCGTGGTACCGATGAGATACTGAACTGAGGAACAACCGACTGAGGCTGTCCGTCATGATATTCTGTAGTTCAATGTCGTCATCGCTGGAGTCAGCATCGATGGATCCGGGCGAGTTGGACGAAGTCGGGAGGAATGTACTGGTTGCTTGTACTGCGGAAGACGATGGTTGCCTGGATGTGACTTTTTGTGCAGCTCTATCATTGAATGCGCGGCCACGGGACTCCTCTTCACCATCTCGACCACGGTCCAGCTCCTTTGCCAGGTCACCGAGATCCACCGGATTCAACTGTCAGTACTACGGGCCGCATCTCAGAGTTCTGCGATGAAAATTGAGAGGCTGACTGAGCTTCATGAAGAGATCCTCCATTTGCTGCAAGCGCTGCTCTAGATTCTTCACATAACTGTCACGAGCAGTGTCAGCGAGACGCGGTATGCCAGGTTCGTTGGCACGTTGACCTAGCAGGATAGTGATCTTTCTGCACGAGAGTCAATGTCCATCCTGTAAGCAGATTTTGTATACACCTACGTACAATGGCTCAACGTATGTGCACTCAGTTCGCCGCGAGATGCACTTCGAACGTCGTTGATCGTCCCTTTGTGGGCCATCGCCTGCGCGACGTGCAGACAATACTGCTCAATGAATCTGCTGACGTATGCACTGGCAGATACTTACATTTTACTAGAAACGAAGGTTAACACGATGTTTGCGCGAGGAGATCAAGGGATTGCGTACTCTTCTTGCGTCTACAATAATGATCGCAGGCTCGTGTGTGACCTTGCGCTTCTTGGGCCTTGGCGGAAGGGCCGGTCAGCTCGTCGTCTCGTTCTGGTGAAGACATGCAAGTCATCGTCGTCACCGCCCGCAAGTACTCCATGCTGGGCGCGTCCGGGTTCTATACGGGTGGTCCGGTGGACCGTGGGCTGAATGAGGCTATGGCAGACGAAGGCGCCTACCAACTATGAGTTTTCAGAAAGCCCGGGATTAGCCGTAACCCCGATCTTCCGCTGGAGCGCCATCATAGTCCATACTTATCGGGACCCATGCAGCAGGCCAACGAGGAAGGTGAGGGAAACGCGTGGTTTCACCGACAACCACGAAAGCAATGCCATATATTCCAGTGTAACATTACAACCAAAAGGACCTTTCCCCCAACTAAAGTACAACCCGTCCGGAGACTCGACGAGAAGGAAACGCTATCGGAATATTGCTTCCTGACTTAGAGTGTCCCAAATGAGACTATATTTTGACGAATATCGTCAGCACAAGCAGTAGTAGCCCGGATACGAGGGTGCACGCACTTGTGGGATGACCTCACTCAATCAAAGCGAAGTCGACAAACGGGCCCCCGTTGACGTTGAAACACTCGTTGACGACGGAGATTCCGACGAGGGTCGCGCAGCCGGCAGTGCCCACGGTGACTGCGTACGGAAGCCCCTCGTTACTCGGCTGCGCGACCGCGACGGAGTTGAACGAGCTCGAGAGGTCAACGAGGCACTCGTCGATGGGTATCGTGGACAGGTCGAAGGCGAAGCAGCTCGTACAGCTGAAGGCGGGGCACAGCAGCAGCGTGGCAGGGTAGATGGCCTCCGCTGCATCGACGTGCACACCGCCGTGCGCGCCGGAGGTGGTGTTCGTGACCCGCCCGAAGCTGGCGAGGTCGTGGACCGGGAACTTGGCACCCATGTCGGTCATACCGCCTACGAGCGGCTTGACCACGGTAGAGCTGGAGGTCATCGGCATAGCACCGGCGACCTGGGAGAGAGCGGCAAGAGCGACGGCGGCGACGACGAACAACATTATGGGTTGGGTGATGGTGAGGAGTAGAGTGTGAGGGATGTGAGATGGGGAGAGGTCGGTGGTTGACTATGTCTTAGTTGCTGTGTCTGAGTAGAGAGGCGACTCGGAGTCGTGCAGTTTCCGAGTGCTTCTCCTGTGCTTTTATACTCGTGCCGTGCGCCTGCAAGGCTCGCGTCGGGCTTCATTAGGATGCAAAATGTTTCCCGGTGTGCCTATGCAGCGCCCTAAAGTTGGACAGATTTAGATCATACGAGAGCCAGATTCGTATATGGAGGTACGCACGTCGCGGATGCTGCCAGCAAAGCGGCAATACTGGCAGCAAAGTCCCGCTGCATATGCGAGCCTGACCAAGGTCCATGAGAGCGAGATGTACACCTTGGGTCATGACATCATTTCTGACATGACGGGCCACTAGGTAGGTGATTTATTGGTAGAGCCTGGGTCCGAGTCGACTAGAACTGCCCATGAGACGTGGTATGAGGTGTATTTGAAAAAGATCAGACCACACACCGGCAGGGGCGGAGCAGGAAGTAAGTGAACTGAAAACATATATGTCGCCGCTGGTCACCGAAACTGTGCACAGTTGTTGCTATTTTACAGCGTCCACAGCAAGTCCTGTACATACCAGAGTCGTCCATCGGCTCACCTTCTGTTCATCAACTCTAAGTCGAGTACTAGCGAAAGCCAGTTAGGAACTTCCTGACAGGAGAGGGAGAATACCTACATGCTGCCATAATAGTGGGAGCGTCAAGTCGATGGACAGCGGAGAGTGTTGCGCGTACCTGGTGTCAAACTTTCCACTCTATTCACGGTTATGAGCTTGCACAGGTGACATGGCAACTTCCTATGAAGCGCTCGTCGCCGTCAGCCGCACCACTCTCGCAGAGGAGGTTGGTCATCGAGTAGAGACATCGTTCCGAGAAGCTACATGCCGGATAAGCGTAGATCCTACATAACGGTCGATACCAAGTCTCAGCGCGCCATGGTTGACATCGGGGCGAGGTAGATTCACGTACCTCAGTAAAAGACGCCAGGTACAGGATAGCGTTTTGTCAATCATGGCGTTGTGATGTTTCCCCTTTGAATGAAGCTGTTGCCGGAGATGCAACTTTGTTTATGATATAAACTATAACAGCGCGCATCGTCGGACTTGCGGAACCGAGCCATGGGACGAGACTCGAGGCGCCATATCCATGCCGTCCGGGACATCCGTCCCAGTTGCAGATAGAACGATGTGCCGCGGTCTTCGGAAGACCCATGAACGCCATTGTTGGCACGAAATACCACGGGCTAATCAAACTCTGGGTTGACATGCGACTCATTTGAGGAGAAGCGCGAACTTACTGCCTGGATGTGCATGAACCGACGTGGTACCGTCGGTACTGGACGGCGGCCCCAGACCAACAACACTTGGATTCGCAAGAAACCGAGAGCTCGAGTACTGCGGGAGAGCTTTCATAGGCTACAGCCGTAAGGAGCGTCTTCTGTGTAGCTCATGCACACTCAACGCCCGATGTCTGCGGAACACACGGGAGGATCACGGAGCGTGTATTCATCGACTTCCCCCTCGAGATGGAGTTTTGGCGCTGGCGTTGACAACTTGCACACGAAGTCCGCAAAGATGGCTGCGATGTTCTGATGACGATTCAACTACCATGGGACATTTCCGTTTCCTGCAGGACGGGCGTCCTACCAGAACGTTTGCCCGATGAGTTCCTCACACAACCACAGAGCTTCTCCGCACTCTCCGGGTCGGTGGCGAACGGCTCGAGGTCTTCGTCGGACGCACATTGGCAATTTTGCAAATGCGCCCCATTGTGCTCTGGAATATGTAAGTGCACTGCAGAAGCATGAGTTCCGGACAGTCAGGAACACACCTTCAAGCTTCGGATCGAATGCGGCCACGACACGTGTCGCAGTTCCCTGTGTCAAGTTCTTGAAGCTCATATCCGCGAAGCCTTGTTTGTACCCAACTCCCTATCAAGCGCGCCTGGAGAGAATGTTGAATGATTTTCGTCCTAAGCAACGATGAGACGATACTCACGAAGAGACGCGAAGTCCGAGCCGTCTTCTGGGATGAAGCGGAATAGGTTGGTTAAGATGGCGCCCGGATGAAGGGAGAACGCCTTGACGCCCCTGGGTCCCAGTTTCTCCGTCATGGAAAGGGTGTATGATATGTTCGCCGTCTTGGACTGACCGCATGCGCGCCACTTGTCGTAGGTTTCCCCGTCCTTTATCGAGCAGACGCCAGCAGATCGTGTGGCGGCACGGTAACTTTCACCGAGTACGCACCGAGAACTGGAGGTCATCGAAACGGATGGGACTCAGGCGATGTCTGATATTCACGAGGCGGGCCGTATGAGCTTCTAGGCAATGAGACTGGTGAAAAGAAAGTGGCCGATGTGGTTGGTGCCGAACTGGAACTCAAGGCGGTCTGGTGTCTTCTGGTTTGGGGTGGCCATGACACCGGCGTTGTTCATCAGAACGTTGGCAACGCGGACTTGAGCTTGAAAGACGAACTTCGTGAGCTGTGGCGTCAAATGAAGCGGAATGCATCGATGAAGCCGAGGAGGAGAGCAGTTTTTGAGCAAAGTACCAGAAGGTACCTTCAGTAGCCTGGTGACCGCCGTTGTTTCTGAGAACGATATCGACTGTGACGTGATCTAGCGCCGGTAGCCTTGTGCCGGCGCTAGAGGGATTATCTCCGCAACAAGCTATACTTTACGGCGAGCTTGATCCTGCTTGATCATCAGATCATGTACTTGAAGTTTGAACGCCATTTCGATCGTATGTGTACAACTTGGTTAGTAATCAGCATAGCTACTACTTCTGAGGTGCTACATCCCATACGTCGCATGGCCCCTGCCACGCAGACCACTATACGCTGTACAACAAGCCAGTAGACAGAAACAACACGACGACATGATCGCCAGGGAATGGGATGACATGCGAGCAGCCACTGGCATGCACTAGGTAGCTCCGTCATACGACAGGTCCGAAAAGAAGAATTCGCTGTTCGTCGGGGGCGGGCCAGCCACCAACCCGCTTGGGATCTCGACTCTTTCTCCAGACAAGTCTGTGATAGCAAGTGGGCATCAGTGCATGACCATACAGAACAACCAGCGACACGAACCCAGAAGCTTGATCTTCAGTCCGATCTCCGTCAATGCCTGCACGAAGAGCTCGGTCTCCTGCGAGGCGACATGACCTCCATCTCTTCTGAGCATGTTCAGCCCGTCCGTCCAATCCGCCCATCGAGCCTGGTCGGGGGCGATCTGGTCGGCAAGTGAACCTCCTGTGGTACTGAGGAGCGAGAACGAGAGGTTTGAGGCGAGGAGCGGGGAACTGGAACCGAGGGGTACATCTGTTTGAGCTCCACGGATGTGCGGGAATGGAGCACAGGTGCCTGTCGCCACCTCGCTGATCATGGATATGTCGATGCGCTCCGGTAGGTCTTCCAGTCCTTTTCGTACAGGGAATTTGACTGCGCTGTCGACGTAGTGGAGGTACTTCAGACCAGCGTCCTAGGATAGATCAGCCAAGATGCCAGATAAGGGAGGAAGCTTGACATACCAGTCGAAGGAATCTCCACGGTCGTGTTGGCTGCTTGAGCGTGTCGCGAGAGACGGTGGTGGCGAGCGGTATACCATTCATGAACCAAGCACCTTCCAGTAGACAGTGTATTCGCTGTTGACGGACGAACTCGAAGGACTCCTTGTACAGCTTGGCACGGAGATTCCTGAAGATATCCCGAGTCAAAGCCGCCCCAACGAGGCCAACAGAACACTCCAGCTCACCGGATGGGGACCTTGCTCATGATGTCATCCTCCATCTCCAGCTCTTGCATCTGTCTGTCGCGTACGGCACGGTACTCGCACTCGAGGAACTCTTGCTCGACTTCATGCCAAGGACGTATGTTCTCTCTTTTCAGAGCAACCTTGACCCTTGATAAAACGCGAAGTCAGCATGCCAATTCAGTCATATGGACAGGATGGATGGAAGAGAAGATATACAAGGCAAGAGAAGACGTGGTATGCGACAACGAAGAGCAAGGGAGCTGAATGGATGACGTACTGACTGCGAGTGAGGGCAACCAGCCTCGGGAAGTCTCCTGCTGACGAACCGCTCTCGTTCCACATGCGCAAGAAGAACTGCAGCGCAAGCGAATGCACCTTGTAGAAGTTCAGGAAGAACGGCTGGAACGTTGTTGATGTCGAATCTGCAGAGTCGTGCATTGGAGGTCAGCATGACGACTGGTCGAGCAAGCACGCGAAGGGGTAGTGACGCACAGCCTGGTGCATAGATGGCCCAATGCTCGGAGAGCAGGTCAGTGACCTCATTCGATGCCTTCGCAATCGGACATCGTCGCTCTTCTGGGCGGCTGAGCTGTTCATGTACGACCTTCGCCCAATAGTCAGGATCCTTCTCGACGAAGAATTTCTGTCGCAGCGTTCGTCAGCAGTCGTGCCACGTCCCAGCGCGGACCCGGAGGTTATGTGTAACGCACCAGGCAGTCCAATCCGAGCACACCAACTTCTCTGAACTCATGCCCGATGTCTTCGGTTTCGAACCCAAGCTTGCGCCACTTGATGAGCGTGACGGGATCCTCTCTGTCCTCCTGTAACTTGCTCTGCTCCCAGATGAATTGCAGCGCCGCGCTGTGTAGAGGCTCAAAGTCGGGCTCCACGAGCGTGGTCTTCTTCCGAAACGTGACTCGCACCATGTTCGCTTGGAAGTCGAGAATGCATGAAGTGAGGTCTTCGATAGTATGTGATGACATGAGGCGCTAGGCAATGCGACGATGAGATGTATGCATGCAGTGAATGGGAAGAAAGGCTCACGATGACCGCTTTGCGAACGTTCAGTCGCTCGAGCTCGGCGATGAACTCGTCCCACCTCGGATCGCTTGCATGTGCCATGAGCGAGTTGATCAACATCATGCTGTGTCCGTAATGAGAGTCCCTCTTGTTGACTCTGCAAAATGGCATATACGAACCTGTATAGCGCCATCGTGGTGTCCGCACTCCCTAATCGACTCACTACCGTCTCCAATAACCGCCTCTCCTTCCGCATCTGCTCGAATACAACGTCAAATCCATAACGATATACAGAGCCTGGTGGAGGGGAGGGTGCTCCTCTGCTAGAGTTCGCGTTGTTGGTTCCAGATGCGCTACTTGGGTCGGCCTCGACGAGTTTCTTGAGAATAGCCGTTGCAGGACGACAGACGTTGATTAAGGATTGTTCAGCAGACAGTATTTGAACCACTTTAAGGATGAAGTTGTTGTCCAGGTTCGACCAGCCATAATCGAGCTCCATGAGGTTTTGCATCGCGGTGAGAGCGTACTAGGATATCAAGATCAGTATCACACTCCCCCTGACGTAGGACTGAGCATCTACTGACAGCGAGGATATTTCCGTGCGAGGTATTAATGACATCGATGAGTTCGTGGAGACCATCTCGTTGTAGGAACTCATTCGCGAACTGCTCTTCCTACAGATGCATTTAATAGAGCATCCCATACCATCTTGGTGAAGACGTACTCGGATGAGCTTGCGCAAAGATGTGAGCGCAAGACCCAGTTTCGCATCACGCGCACCGAGCTTCTCGACAATCTCGGCTGCTTCGATTGCAGGGGCATTGACCAGTCTTTAGGCGTATACGGTGGGAAATGGGGCATGAGACCGCGACCTTGTTCATGATGGAAAGAGAACTCACTTGAGGTTTACTTTCGCCTTTATCTTCTTCCTCAAATTGTCATTCGTTACGAGTTCGTCATTGTCGTCGCGCAGCGCGTATACCGCAGGTGGGTCCTTGAGTTTCAGGCTGATACAAAGTTGTCGAATGACGTCCTCTACTGCCAAGCTCGGTTCGATGCGCGTCCGCACGGTGATACCATCCTTGGTAGTGACATTATTGGTTGGGACAAGACCTCCCTTGGGCGACTTGCCATTCGTGGTAGGGCTGGGGAGCGTTGGGTGGGTAGATAGCCGTTCTTCGAGGGAATACGAAGACATGGATGGAGCGGGTATAGTCAGAGTCTCTGCAAGGCAACAGGATTATAATGCTGTCCACGAAACGTTCCGCGGGCGGAAGCGGTGCGCGATGTGGTCAAAATTCTCCGCCCACGAGATTTTTGTTCATCCTCCCGTCGCCGGACGACGCGTAGTTGTCGCGACTACTGATTTGACGGTCTCCCTACCGAGCTCTCGCCTCAAGAGTGCCCTCCCTTTGTCCACCTCTATATGGATGGAGCAACTCACATGAAGTAGCAATCGTGTCTTGGGCGCTTCCAGGGCGATAAACTGCGGGTCAGAGTATCAGCACATGGACAGAATTGAACGATGAGGGATGATAGATCAGATATGCGAGAGTAGCATCGGACGCGTCCTGTAGGACACTCAGACTGACGTGCAAATGTAAAGAATTCGAAGGCTCATCATAGGAGGAGGCAGATGGAAGAATAACTCACCAAAAGCGAGGTGTGACAGGGTATAATTTATTCCAAACCAGCAGAAGAGCAAAGACCGTGATTTCCAATGATAGCGAGGCTAAGCGTGCGGGTATGAGGGAATAAGGATATGAGAGCTAGATACAAACTAGGGTGAAGGTGTCGCGGGGGGGCACGGTGACCGTCAATTTTTGCGTGGGCTGAGCGCGAGGGCTAGGCCCGTACAGCGAGGCGGCAGAGCGGGCGAGCGAGAGGTGAAGATGTGCTGAGACTGTCCGCTGGGGCGACGAGGTCGGGTCGAAGACGTGTTGGCGAGAGAGTCCAAGTCAGGGCCGCCAGGGGCCGCCGCCATCTTCTCGATATCGAGCGTCTATATTACAGCGTTTCCGGAATGATTGTCATTCGAGCTCCGCCACATGCGACTGCAGAATTGACGCGAGAAAATCGAAAAAATCGTTTAATTCCTAGGTAGTCGGTGCGTGCACGTACAGTCGAGAAACTCTGTACATGTGTAGATTACAGAGTGACAAGCGTATATACCAGCTTCGAGTAAGAACAACAGAGAAATGAGTGTGCCGCAAATGAAACTATGTTTGCATGACCCATAGTACTAGAGACAGGCGCTTAACCCGACACAGTGACTGGCATCTGCATCCCTCAGGCCTCAGGTTTTCCCCCATTGTTCGACCGTCCTGGCTCGAGTGTTATGGAGCGCAGGAAGGGAGGTGGACACATTGTGGTAGGCGGAGAGTAGAGTTGCGATCTCATCGAGATAGATGGAAGGGGAGCATGCAAGAGATCTCGGACGTACTCTAGAGTCTCTCCATGTAGGATGCGAGGTCGGCCAGTCAGTGTAGACCGGTACTTTAGGGTCCCATGACAAGCCATCCTCTCCGTCCATCGCTTGACACTGCGTTCGGACACCCCGAGGGCCCCCGCAACAGCCTCAGCCTCCCACCCAACCATGATGAGCACCACCGCCCGGCGTTCCTTCAAATCATTGCTGATTTTGCGGTTGGGCATTGCAATTGAGAGATATAGAGACCAGTATGTATGTGCTGCTGAGAGCATAGAATATCCAGAGTGGAAGGAAAGCGACGGCATCGAAGGTCTGAGTTGCAGAGAAGACGGTTCATTGCCAGTGACTACCTCCTGCCCAACCAAGCGCCTCGTCCTGCTGCCGCATGGTCATTACTTCCCCGTTGCCTCTCAAACTCCGTATATATAGCTGTCGCTCTGTACGTGCACGCACCGACTACCTAGGAATTAAACGATTTTTTCGATTTTCTCGCGTCAATTCTGCAGTCGCATGTGGCGGAGCTCGAATGACAATCATTCCGGAAACAGCTGTATGTACTGTCCACGCTTGTCCACGCCACAACGCCTCACAACGCTCGACGTCGTTCCTCAGAGTCATCGCATCGTAGTCGGCTCTGATATATCTGTTCTCTGTTCGCATTGCTCTAGCTGGTTGGCTGGATGCCCGTGTTTCAAGCTTGCATGATGAACAGTTTTGGCGGTAGTCAAACCGTATGCTTCTCCTCTTCAGTCGAGGTATGTACGTGCTCGTGTTGACCTACCTCAGGCGAATCGTCATTTCCTCGTTGGGTCAACAGAGAGGGGTGTATATGCACGGCGACCTGCCTGGACTGGGTGGTCGCCGACCATAACACTTGGCACGTCCGACCCGAGCCCCTTGCTCCATTGTCCAACGTACACTTTCCGAACACAACCACCATCCGCGGCCGTTGCTCGAAGAATGTGAACGGAACACACTACTCGTTGATGCGATGAGGTCGAGGGTTATGTGGAGATACTGGATGGAGCCATGTTTACATGCGGCCTGGTGTCAGCAGGGGTCAGCCCCCTTCCTCACTAGTCGAGGTGCGTCCCTTCGCCGTCGTACTCCAAACGCGAGACAGCACCCATCCTCTACCACCGCATACCCACTACGTTGACGATGCCGACACGTGCACAAGGGCATATCTCCTCGACGACGTCAACTGCGACTCTCGACCTCCAGGAGATTTTGTCATCCTTCGCCGGAGACTGCCTCATCTCAATCCGTCTAAGCCTCGCATCCTCGGACAGCACACATTCGTTTGACGACCTCGCTCCTTTTGCTCTACCACCAACTTCTTCAGTCACCCTAACCAAACAAGATATGGCTCCCTCTGCGTTGAAGATAGGGGACCCGCCACTGCGTCCTTGTGAAGTGAGTTGGAAGTCGAGAGTCCACCTGCAAGAACAGTGCGCTAAACAACAATTCTCTCTTTCCCTAGCCTTTAGCAACCATCTCATGCTCTACATTGAAACGCAATGAACGACCTGCTCCCGATTCCAGCTATATCACTTCCTCAAGACTCGAAACCCCAAATCTCAGCGACGGCGACTGTACTCAGGATATTACTTTGGTCGATCCAGTATCTCCGTCTCTTCCATCGGCTGTTGCCTCTGTGTCCTCTTGTGGCTTCAAGGCCTACAGCTCGAATCCTCCAGGACAGCTCCTCATGCCCACTATCATGGTGTCCAACTCGACTGTGGCCCTCTCCGTTTCTCTAGATTCTTTGCACAATCTCCACCACGATGCTTCACTTGCCATCCGACGAGGCAAACAGCCACCCCCTACGCTGTCCCTAGCCAAACTGAAGCAACCTGAGTCGGCGACCGCTGATCGCGATCCCTATCCAGACATACCCTCCGCGTTTCTGGGTTCGCCAACATGTCATTCGCCGACGTTCGCGTTCTCGTCCGGCAATCCATCCAAGTTCAACATGGGCCTCTCGGCGATGTGCAACAGTCTCAAAGCGCTCGTACCTCCGCCTCCATTCAGTCCCACCCAGTCTATCCCTGCACGGACCCCGAAGCTTCAGCCGGAACCACGATGGGGAATGGTGCCTTCGGCGACCCTTCCCGCTGTCGACGACGACGAGTGGGCTTTCGCACAGGATCTGGTTGTCGAGTGGCACGCGAGTAGGGGTCTCCGCGCAGAGATTTCTCCTCCTCCTTCTCCCGCTGGCGAATTGCCGTACGTCGGAGACACGGCTATGTCTACGCCTGTCGAAGAGTCAACTCCCCCCTTCTCTGCCTCGACGTCAACTGAGCCGCCGACCACCAACAGAGCCGACCGCGAGATACGGTCGGACGTAAACACCATCACGAAGCAAATACGGCGGAAAACTGTGATCATCCAGGCCCCCAGTGCCAAAGGTTCCGATCCACAGATCGGAAGACCAGAGAAGGATGACAAGGTGTCAGCCTGCACTGGTAATCGAAGCATCGACCTCTTTCCCGGAGACTTCGACGAACCTGTTCCTTTTGAGATACCCGCGTGTACTCCTGCGCCCGCGCCCGCATCGACAGATAACCCTCAGGTCGTGTCACCCTACCCGCGCCCAACTAGCACCACGAGCGGAAGACAGCCTATCCGCGGGATTCTCAAGGAGAAGAAGAGTGTTCGATTCTCGTCGGTACCTAGCATGCATGAGTACGAGAACGACGATCCTCACTCCGATGTCGAGGATGCCGATGAACATCTATATGGACATGCCGACATCGCTCCTCGTCCCGCGACTCCTTTGCCGGATCCCATCGCTCAGAACAAGCATCTTCAACTCGTCGCTTCTAGCGGTGACTCACGCAAACGCCCCACGCCGACCGTAACACCGCGCAAGAGCTCGCCATTGCGAGAGTCTCATTTGCCCACCTCTTCGGACTGCAAGGTGGCGATACCCATCCTGACCACTCACCAAGCGCCTTCCAGCTCAACCACGCGCCCCCCAACTCTCCTTCCCCGAAATACCATGGCCAAACACCCCGCAGTGCGAGCCCTAGCGTGCCGGCCGACGGCGGCTGCGCATTCAAGTCCCATGCAGCTCTCACGCGACGTCGCCGTGGGCTCCGGGATCGGCGGTGCGGTCGTGGGAGCTCCCGAATTGCAGCCACCGACGCCTATCCCTCTATCGCTCCAGGCAGCGGCTGCGCGAGCTATGCCCACATCCACGCAGCGGGAGGACCAGCGCCAAGCGTCGGTGAAGTCTATCAACACGCGACACAGCCTTCCCAAGGACCGGAAGGCTGACGTCCTCATTTCCACCAAGGCGAAGGCGGCTGCGTCATCGAGAGACAGCCAGCGGCCGGCTATGCCCACGTCCACCCTTCCGAGGGACAAGGAGAACAGGCCTGGCAATGCGACCGCTGCTAACGTGGATCGACGTGTCGCCCGAGCGGGGACGGCTCCCGCCACCACCGTGCCACGTCATCGGCGAGAGGGGGACGCGCACAGGCGGTCGAACGGCGTGTCCAGTAGCTCCCGGGACGCCTCCGCAGGCGCGCCCGTGCCGCCTGGAGCGATGCAGAAGGGCAGCAGGATGCCGGTGCCACTTCGGAACATCTTCACGAAGATGAGGACGTAGCTCCGGACGTAACTTACCTTGTAGGGGGCGGGCGGCGGGCGCGTGCAATATTAAACTGATGCATCCCGTAGATGTCGTCAGGACTCAGGAGGATGCTCAGATCGTGGCCGCTTGTTCCATGTGGCCACCGTGTCTAAACGGTAATGTATTATGTCAGAAGTTCACGGTCGTTGTTCGCAGCTTCTGTGGCCGTACCTGCCCTTCGGCCTCCGACGGCGATTCGACCCAAGTATAGCGCGTGAGCTCTGGGAGACTTCTCGGTGGGCGCGGACTAATGCTGTATGTCCGCCATGGGCGCGCGGTCGATAAAGGGTAGTTGACGAGATGGTTAGAAATGGGCTAACTTGCGTTCTCTCCTAGTCCTAATCCTAGTCCTCCCGCGGCCGCTTTCTCACCCGACTTCGTTCGCAACTGCGATAGAATGTCAAGTAGCTGTCCATTGCGAATAGCCACTACATATGGGGCAGTGCATCGCGTGCAATCATCTGATATGATAGTGCGAAGTTACAAACGATGACCACAAGAAGGAGAGTGTTCACAGAGCCGAGAACTAATACAGTAGACGTGCGAGACTGGTAGTATACAATACAAGAACGTGCTATGGCCGGGGCATAGGCGGTTGTACGGGTGGTAGGATACACCGAGGCGCAATAATAACGAAGAATATATAGATAGCTCTATCGATGGCGAAAACAGAGTGGTGTGGATTTCAACGCAGCATGAGAACGAAGCAAGCAATGCAAGAAAGGAGGATTAGCATCACAAAATACGAGTAGATAATGTTATTGAGATTGATGCATATGTTCGAGTTGTGTGAATATCGATCAGAACGGGTTGTGATTATAACTTGAACGGAGGAAAGTGGGCGGTCATGCTGCACAGGATGTGTTCCGAGTCACGTCGTCTATAGGGTCGCGTCTACATCCGCGAGGCGAAGTCGAGACGATCCGTCCTTGTTCTCCTTCAGGAGGACCGTGGGGAGCGGAACTGTCCGAGCTGAGTACCTGCACGCGACACGAACAGAGGTGGGCCGGTCAGTCGTGGATCAAGCGATCATCAAGAATAGCTGCTACGCACTCATCAGAACGGACAGCCCCGCGTTCTGCTCCATCGCCTCAAGCACCTTATTGAGGTCGGCTTGCAACGTGGCCTCGTCCGGAAGACCTTGCGTCGGTCCCGCAGACCGCAGACGGCGCCCGGTTGCGTACGTCTGCGAGATCACTTTCGCCACCGACCCCAAGAGGATCTAATAAAGTAGTGATCAGTATTCCTGTTCTTCTCGGGCCGTGTATCAAGGTGGGAAAGGAGGGAAGAGGAAAAGAGGGTCAACCAGGTGACTCACCCCCATGAACGGGTTCACACATTGCAGCACCCGCAGGTCGTTGAGGCGACGTAGGTTCCGCACTGCGGCATGCGCTGCCTGGAACGTCCGGCTGTTCGCCGAGGGTACGTTCTGGGTAACTGGGGTGTGTAGCTGTATGCTAGCGCAGTGCGCGAGGGCGTGGATGAAGATAGTTCCGCGTACGGCGTCCGCGCGGGTCTGGTTGATACCTTCAATCCGTGGTAAGGCCTGCTTGAACCGCTCGATGCGGTTGTCCAGAGATAGGAAGGTTGCCTGCGAAGCTAATTCGACTCAGTCAAGGTCAGAGTCACGCCAGATGTGACATAATATGACACCTACAAGGATTGTATCGGGACGCGAGACGAGTTGCGCCCTCGTACAAGATCGCAGCTTTGGCTAGCATGGCAAGCACGCTCTGGTTCGCCATGTTTGCGTCGCCATCTGTCCCTGCAATAAAGGATTTGACTGTGCGCATGGTCCGAAGATCACTCGGGAACGGATGCTTGTTGCAAGGACATTTGTGAGCGGAGATAGTAGTACCAAGCCGGGAAGACTCACAGTCTGGTAGTTGATCAGATCCATCGGCCACGGAGTGTCGATCTGCGTTCCATTGGACTCGTCGTCGGTGAATGCTGGGGCGGAACCGGAAGCAATAGACCAGCAGCGGTCGAGGATAAACACCGTCCAGAAGCCGTTGATACGTTCGCCTTCCTCTAACGTGTCAACGGGCGGTGGAAGGCGGAATGCTGTCGCATCTGCAGCAGTCCTGCTCCGTCGAGCGCTGCGCATCACGTGGAGTCGGGAGGCGATCGCAATTGAGACAGCAGCGTTCGTGTGGTAGATGCCCTCGAGCTGGCGATTGTTGCTGAAGAAGTAGTTAGCCAGAAGGACCTCTGCTTGCATGACGTATATGGCGCTGCCAGGATCGTCTCGGAGCGCAGTTACAGTCGGTATGCTCTGCAGCGCGCGGCTGAGATATGCCGATTCTTGCGCCCGCACTTGCTGATCGTTCGACAGTTTCGCCCCAAGGAGGTAGATGACGTTGAGGAGGATACGGAGGCTATGACCCTCTCCAGTCGACTGTGCGTCCAGGAACCGATTGATGTGGAGAAAAAATCCGAACTCTGTTGCGTTTTGCACGAAGCTGCGGAGACTAGAAAGTATCCGAAAGACGGAGCTTAGCATAATCATACCCGAAAGCAAGAGGATAGTCATACAGTGGCATCCTTGGATTGTTGGTGTTCTGAGCATGCCTCTGGGCTTGGTGCCAAGCAGCGTAAGGATCATACAGGGTAATCGGAGTGGACCCGGCAGTCAATTGAGCAATTCTGCCCTCGAGACGTGCGATGTCCGCTTCAAGGGCTTGGTTCTGAGTCGGGCCAGGGCCGTCTAGGTATTCGCAATCTTCAGCACGGTCTGCATATACGCATTGACCGCAAGCGGGGCGGTTTCCGTCGCATCGCTGCGGGAAAAAAAGGCGTCGGTATGCAACGTGGGTATCATACGCAGGTGTTCATACCATTTTGCGCCGCCTGTAGAGGAATGAGCTCTAGTCTACCAGCATGGTCATGACGTTGAAGAGTAAAGCTCACCTGCATCGAGCGCAAGCCCTTCCGCGTTCCAAAGGAGGTTGCATAGCTACTGGTTGTGGATGTATGTTCGAAGTCGTTGTATGAAGGGGAGATGGTAGTTGCTATCTTCTCCGACAAAGAGGTCGAAGCCTATATAGGCAGAACCCTCGGCTGTGTGGAGTGTCTATCAACCATGACCGATGACTCCCGGTCCGTGAGTGCTTGGTGGCAAACTACGCTTCAGGAACGGGCAGTTAAGCCAGCGCGTAGTATGTTGTAATGGTCCTGGTGGACAACTGTATCATTGACGGGATGCACGCTTCTTCCCGGAAGCAAAATTCTCATAGTAGTGCCCGGGCGAGAGCTGAAAAGTGCACAGCGCTGTGTCAGTATGTCCAGAAGGCTTTGTTCCTCTCCCGGAAGAATCGTAAACAAGAGCATAGGCGACTCACCGGCCTCCTGTGATCGGCTCTAACCGCTGACGGTCGCCTCATCTAGTAGACATGTAACGCACGGGGTCCTCGTGCTTTCATGGGCGCCATCAACGGCAATGCAATGCCCGCAGCGTCCTGGCAAGACGGAATCCGGATATGCGCCCACCAGGAGGAAGGAGAGCGCAGGCTTGATGTCATCACTCCGGTGGTTGACATATAAGAGATAAAATTTGAGTTACAAGGCCGCGTTGATGTAGACCTATCAATTTGCGGGCCAATATGCTATGCAAGAACGGCAGGATCGATCTACATATGACTTACCGAAACATGCCTACAGAGCGCCTGTCAGCTACGTCCTCTCTTACCAACAATGTAACGAACCTTGCTCCAGTGCTCGTCCGGAACAGCGCGTCCCCGCAAAACCACTAACGGAGGGTGGGTCGAACATATGGTCTCACATGTTCGTTGAGCCATTCAGCCTGTCACAGGCGAGCGATTTGGGCGAAGAGATCCATGTCTTCTCGATACGCAAGTTTCGTAAGTCAAAATACGCTTGAGGAACAAGGGATGGATGACCAAGTGGATTCAACTGCGGGAAAGTGAAATAGAGTGAGAGATAGCGTGGCAGATATCAGTGGCTATGAAGGCAGGCGGGTGCACGCTCCGGAGAGACCTACCCACGGAATGCAGAGTTTGACGCGATACCGTTCTCACGGGAGAAGGATCACGCAGCACGCCGCGCCGTGAGGCCTTGAGGCCTTTAGAGTCTGCGGCTCTCTCCGCAATCGTTTTCAACCATCAGTTGGCGTCGCTATTGCCAATGTGGATAGAAGTCGAGCGGCGCCTGAGGGCATTGCAATGCGAGGCATGACTGTACCCATCCCGACGGTGGTTTAGTCGACCCTCGTACTCGTTGGAGTGGTTCACCCAGTGCATACGGGTTACTATAGTAAGTCCGGTCGTCCTCCGCATGGCAATGCTGGGATCTAATTAGTTAGATTGACAGACAGGAAAAACAAAGCGTACCATGTTCCCAGGGTACTTGACGCAGATTACTACTTCTTTTGGACCGTGGCAAGACTTTTGTGTACGAAAGCGCATGGCATTGCGGGGGCCTAAGACCGGACACGCAAGAATCATATTCAGGCGGCGTACATGGAGGGACTCTGGGCAGAACTAGAAGGTGGTGGTACGGGGAAAAGCCAGCAAACAGACGAGTTAGCGCTCTACAGCCTTCGGTCCCATCGGAGATTGCATCATTCAGACTCCTGGGCCCGCCGTGTGTGCCCGTTTGGGTAGGACAAGCGCTCGCGTACCAAACTCTGACTCTCTCCTCCTATGTCATACACGCCAGAACAACAGCAGCAACCTGAGACTGCACAGTCATGACAGTTCATCTGCTTCAGTTGGTCTCCTATGGCTATGAGCTTAACACCGTCATCCATCTACTGCAACCTACTGCAAGGCGGCACGTCGCAGCCTCCATCGCGAAGTTGTGCCATTTGTAACGGAATTACAGAACTCGGTACAACTGAAGGGCAAATGGCAGGACTACTTGCAATCACTCAGGTGTGTTATTGGATTGACTACGAGATATAACGTGGAGAAATGCGTATGGATCGTGGGGTTAACCCGCGAATTGTTGGCCCAATCATGCGTGTCGACGTAAGATCGGGGGAGACCGATATTTACATGGCATACGGAACTTACGTTTGCAGGATGGTATGAAGCCATGGGATATATTGCTTTCACGGGCAATGCACTCGTCAACGCATCGAATCATTTCTTGCTCAATTCTATAGGTCGTTGAGATCCTGCATATCATCGTGGTCATGGTCAAGGATTGTCCCTGACCGCCGCGTTAATCGCATCCGCGAAGACTGAAGAAGTCACAGCCATAGCGACAGCCGGCGGCATCATGTTCTTGTACCGGCGAAATGATGCCACACTCGCGCTAGAGCTCTGGTCCGTACCCCCGAGCCATGGGAGCTGCCATGGGAGCTGCTATTTGCGGCAGAAGGAAGACCGCTATTCGTAACTCCCTGATCAGCTTCAGAAACACATGCTCTTCCAGTCCAGACGTCCTTTGCTTGAACCCATACAGACTTGAAGCCCCTATTCTATGTACTACGCGCCGCGTCTACTTACGGTCGTACTGGGTAAGCATTGTTCTTATTCATATCCATCGCATCGTGTCACGGATCAATGACTCGTCAACGTCGTGGAATATCTGCGAACTTGCCTCCTTACCGAAGAGTCGCCGGGACGTAGGTTATTGTCATGCTTGCTCAGGCCTCAGGTCCTGTCCGCGCTTCAAGTTCTCTATTCTAGTGCCCCAAGGACCCAAGATGCCCGCATGGTCACACAAGTCGGGCTTACAACTAGAGTTACCGACAAATTTGGCTCGAGTATTCCATCTGCTAGTAACAGCGGCCGAGCACTCCGCAACTATAGCCGGCGAGACGCTCTCAGCGGACAGCCAGGTCGTAGAACGGTAATGTTCCTCCGGGTGGGCCCGATTGCATTCATAGGAGATCTGGCCTCGCCGTTGGTCGCACCCTCTTCGTGACCGCCACAGTCAGATGAATAAGTGATGGATGGAACTGAGACGGTCCAACAGGGTGGTTTGTTTAATTGCATGTTTCGAGTGACGTATTTGATGTGTTGTCAGCTGAGTTGTGTGCTATATCTTGAAACTGCAGCCAAGAACATGGTGCACACCGTGACCGTCACCTGAGGATGGTCACGCAATAGTCGAGTTCCAGTATAGTAGAGTATAGTGTCCTAGGCCCGCAGGGCGATCACTGATTGACGACGCTGGACGAGTCAGTGACTCGACGCTAGAGGCTAGGGTGCTCTCGGGCTGAGCCGTCAACTCTGGGCCCTGCTGACCGTTGTTTGAGAAGTCATCCTTGAGGAGTGCGTGAATGAATACTGCATGGCACGGCATTATAAGCACGTCGTGTATAAACGAGAGAAGATAGTGTGGCGTTTGATGCTGATTGTGTCCGACACGGACCACCTGCGGACCACTTCTTTCGAAATTTATTTCTAGCTGTGAAGCATGATGGGACTGATACTCTTGCAGGCTGCTCAGCGGCCGCCATTCCCTTGGGAACCACGTCAGACGATCGGAGGTGGCCATTTGGTCCAGAGTCAAGTTCATATTATTCGCGAGCATTATTGCGCTAGACATCACCATTGAGATACGTCCTAGTCAAAATTTTCTGCTAGTAAACTCGTTGTGTGCAAGCGGTTTGAACAGTCTGTCCTTCGGATGCCATCAGCACGGTTGCCCAATTTGGCATACTCGTCCTATGCGAGTTTAGCGTGGGCGCTCAACAATGTTCCTAATGAGATAAGTAGTATCGTAAGTAGACCTAGCCCAGCGGTAGATTGTGCGATGCCGATTCGAGATTAGAACCCACTAAGCGTTCCGATGAGACGGCATCCGAGATTCTAAAACATACACACCATGGCATTGCAGCCTACCGCCGCTGCGTTCCTATAGATGTTAGATGACAGTCCTCAACAGATCGCCTATGCGTCACACCACATCCAGTGCTACCTGCCTTGTATCCGCTCGCTACTACTCGAGCATCGCACTGTGCCACACGGGCGGGCTTCAACTTGTTAGCAATGATAGCTGCCAGGGAACAAGTCGCTACACTCCGTTGTCGCCACGCAGCACCTAACATAGGCCCGTTTCAAGCTTGACTGAGGACAGTGATCCACTGCGGCACAGGTGGGATTCAGCCGCCACCGGATACTAAACCTCGATCGTACGCATACGAGTCATGCCGGCGCAGGCTGTCGGGTCAGATCTCAGTACAGTCAGGTGCTGGCAGTTGCTACGCAGCAGATATTATTCAGTCTGTAGCTAAAAATCCAAAGCAATGAAATCATCGCATACCTTGACAATGACATCAAGAGCGTGTTCACTGCTGAACGTGGGACGGCTGGACTCAGCCTGGCCGAGAGCCCCTGTCCGAGTTCAAGTCGCGGTCGCGCATCCACGACGTTATAGCGCGATCACGTGCCTTGTCGGAACGCGTCGCGCGTTTGCCCGCGGGTCCACTGCTCCTCCACCTTAGCCCCCTATACGCGCCCCGCTTGCCCAATAGTCTCGTACGCATAACCTGGCTCACTACTCATGGCACCTGGGGCTATGGACATCGACAATTCTGGCAAGCTCGACGCAGCTCGTGCGCTCCTGAACAGACTCGAGGGCGCGACCTTGAACATAGTTGAAGACCAGACCCGGTTTGACACGCTACAGAGCACACTTGCGAAAGAACCAGGGCTGCTGTCGGAAGGTGTCGCAGGGACCACGGACCCCGCTATCGTTGCGGCGGAGGTCGCGTCTCAGATAGTACGCGACCTATTTCCGCTTCTCCTTGGCATGGCATGCCGTTTCTCATGGACTACCTCTTGTAGTCATTTCTACGGAATCTCAAGTTCCAATACTTGGAGCAGAAGGCAAAAGACCAATACGTGAAGACCATCGTCAGCGACGAGGCGCCAAACATCAACGCAGATGACAACGAGCTCCTTCGCATCGAGAACGACAAGAAGAAAGAACTGTTGACCGCCGCAAAGGCACGTCTGGCGGAGAATTATAGCGATGTTCGAACCCTGGCGCCGCTCGTCGAGCAAGGTGAGAGATCCAACTCGTCTCTGGACCCTGTAGACCCATGTTCCTCCGCTTCCTCCCTCCCTCCTCCCTGCTACAACTACCAGCGCGCTGATTCCACTTCAAGACTACAATAAAGCGAAGGCTCTGACCCAAGAAGCCGCCGCTCTTGCCAGCAAGATCCTCGATGCACGCCTCACTCTGACCCGCCTCCGCCAAGCACATCCTCATCCCCGCCTCACCATCCCTGCTGCCACCGCACAGCTCGACGACCAGATCGTAGAGATGCAACAGCTCGATGACGAGCTCCAACAAGTGAATGAGCAGGTCGACTCCGTGAAGGAGCGTGTCAAGGCTGGCGCAGTTGAGGTCGAGCGACTGCGAGTCGAGAGAGCAGAGCTCGAAAGGCAGGTCAACGCCGGACAGAAGGAGGTACAGGACGGTCGGGTTGTCGGGTTGTACGACTGGTGCGTACCTTCCTTCCGCTTCCGTCCTCCTGTTGACCGATGGGTATGCTCGTCGCCGCTCGTAGGTATACTGCCTCGTTGGCATTGCATCGCACACTGCTCTCCCTCGAATCCGCGCACTCCGAGTCTGAGAACGAGCTCCATCTCACGTATACCGTCTCTCCGCACGGGGCTACAGAGAAGCGGCAAGTATTCTTCAAGCTCTTGTTCATGCCCAATTCGAGATTGTTGTCCGAGGTCCAAGTGGAAGGGTTGACGGAAGACGTCGAGGACGTAGTAGGGGCACATCTGCAGGCCAACGATGTTCCCGGTCTCATCGGTGCAGTACTTGCGAGAGCTCGCGGTTAACGTCGAGCGGACGACTTTTTGCCTTGTACATACCTTACAACAAAGTTATCATACTACATACTATGAATTGTACTTTCATGAAGTCTTGTCAAAGAGAATGCATTGCAGCGTGCGAGGTATGTACAAATGGAGACTATGGAAAAGAAATGTAGGGCGAGCAAAAAACCATGACAAGCTTCAAGCAAAACGAAGCCAGCACTTCTCGGCAGTCACCCATCCAACTGTTGATTAGACAGCGGATGCCATAAATATTGGCGATTCACCAGAACCGATGCAGGGTGGATGCGTAGATCACTGCCCGGGCAGAAAGACGCCATTCTGATTGAAGGAGGATATGACAGACGTACGTATGGGCACAACCGTCGTTCGGAGCCAGCTCAGGCTATTCACCAGAGTTTCCGAAGTTTGTCGGGTCGGTTTGTTGAAGGAAGAGATCTGAAAAGTAGGCAGGATACTGGTGTTCCATTGATAAGGCGGGTGTGCGTGACGGTGGTGGTTGTCGCAGTCTGCAGAGATCGCAATTTTCGGCGTTATGTATGGAGAGGAGTTTAGACGCCATGACACAACATGTCCAAACTGATCCCAACCGTCACCTCGGAACACATGGCATCTTCCGGATATGACCAGCTATATGTATGTCCCCATAACCCCATCTGCATATGGGTCATGGTTGCCGTTGGCTCCAGAAAGTAGAAGATTCAGTGGCTCTCACTTGAGTAGCTTCTTGTTAGAGAGGGGTGGAATAAAAAGGTAAGGCACTCTCTGTCGGGGAGTCGAACCCCGCTTTCGCGCGTCCTTCACAAAGATGACAGGCGCGTGTACTAACCGATATACTAACAGAGAGATAAGTGTAAGAGTTGATGCTAACATATTCTGTGTGGTGAGCGACGGGTAACGGATAAGGCAACTTCTAGAAAAGGCAGCTGACGCATACCATGCTCTGTATTCTTTATTGAAACAGTTTCACTGCTAGTGCATTAGTTTTTAGCAGCATGCCATAAGCACCACCAACAACGCTGAAGGAGTATTGGCTTGGAAAGCTCATGGTAGACGGGTATACGGACCATCTTTCCTCACGACATGGGGTAGCACCGACCTCGGGAGGGCACTGTCCGACTTCCTGGACCTCACGCCTCGAGCCCAGTAAAAAGACACCCTAGGAGAATCTTGTATATTCGTAAAGCCCATCCGGAAGGAACCAGATAGTTTCGTCACCAGCCGCCTTTGGTATATGGGGGGGGCTTGAACGCACTACATCTCCCCCGCCGCTCAAGTGTCCTATACACCTCTCGACACCCGCGTGCGTAGCTAGTGTGCACAGTGGAGACTGGATATGAGCCTAGCAACCAAAGCAAAATAGGTTAACTCTGCGGATAAGCTTTTGCTCTGCTCGGTCTCTCTACATGCGGCAGTCTACACTTAGCCCTCCATGTCTGCGAGTTCCTCCTTGTCAAGGGGGAGTTGGGTTTCCTCATCCTCCTCGCTTTCCTCCTGCCCCACTAACGTCTCAACGGAACCTCCGGTGGGGAACGAGGTTGCGTCAAAGCGCTTCTTCTCCCGGAACGGGTTCGTGCGGAGATCGCCGCGTTTGATGACCGCAGACGCAGGAATGACGCCTTTTGGGTTGAGGTACTCGAGGTCGTGTCCAGCATACGCATCGACCGATCGGATCCAGCCGTCGAAGCTGAGTTGGCAGGGTCAGTAATTGCGATGCGGGGCGAGAGGAGATGTTTGAGCTCACATGCCGAACCGATCCTCGATCGAGCGCATTCTCGAGTAGATATGGTGTTGCTTGAAGTCGTCCAGCTGCGCACGGTGCACTTCGAAGTCGATTAAAGGGCGGTACTCCGGGTCGGACGGTTGAAGTTTTTCGGACACTCCCGTGACTCGCCGACTGTAACTTTCAAATATCGGGTACTCGAGCAAGAGGCCGAGTGCAGGCATCTTCGGGATGAAGACTTGTCGTGGGCCGTACATCTGCAGATAACATCAAGAGATGGGGCTCGCGATCAACGGAAGGGCGGGAACGTGTCGAGTGAGGTGGACGTACCTCTTCAATGAGATCGGGTGGGGTGCCCGTCCGGCATGATAAAACGAGCGCAGATATCATCTTGCGCTACGATAAGAGGGCAACCTAACATCAACCTTCGTAGATAATCAGTAGTGATAGACTAATCCCTCACAATCTATCGCGCAAGTCAGTCACTGGTCACTGAGGTCATTGACAGAGCACGCAACTCACCTGGTGCAGCATGAAGCTTTGCCCGTGCAACAGCACCGCAACCCATTCTGTGTCACCGTAAACAGCGGGATGCAAGACCTACATCGACTTCGTCACCCTGCCTGTGCTCATAGCAAGGGAGTAAGCTTACCTCGATGGTTTTCAGGAACCGCTGACAGCTACGGTCTCGGAAATCTCGTCCCACAGTGAAGTTATGGAAGTTGTGTGACCCCTCAAACTTCTTGACTGTATCCCGCAAGGCTACGAGTTCCTCGGGTGTCATTCTGTACGCGCGTTTCCGTTGCAGGTCGTCTAATGAGTTCGCTTCCTGTCCCGGGCTTGTTTTCTCCCAGAAAGCATGTGAAAGGCACTCGGAACCCTGGGCCTGCAGGCTGTTATACAGCCCACTGCCAGGTTTCGGCGGAATCATGAGGTACGATGGGAAGAAATACGTGTATTTCCGGCTATCGCATGTCCTGTTGGTTGTGCCGCGAAAGGAGGTCAACGCTGAGACGTGTCGCGAATAAGGGAGGCCACAGACGTTCGCGCGTTGAATGAATTTTGTACCCTGAGCTACATCATCGTCAGCAGTGTGCTGAGTGACAAGAAACGAGGCAGCCAAACGCACAACACTCCACAACCTGATTTCGGGAGGCAACTCCTCGTTAATTCTCTCTACGAGGTTAGGAACGCCGGGAATCGTGGTGATCAGCTTCATGGACACGACGTTTCCCGCTGCATGTACACCTGCATCGGTGCGGGCAGCTCTCCCGAGCTTGACCTGAGTCCCTCCATGTCAGTAGAAGCCCGTGGTGTACCATTTGGTTCTTCACCTTTGTCGGGTTATCCGAGTTGTCTTTCGAGACCGCACCGACTTTTATGAGAGCATCGAACAACACTCCTTCGATAGTGCGTACTTTTGGATCGGGTTGACTAGATCATGGCGATGCGTCCAGTGATACTCTCCTCTATAGGGCACGAAGAGTCAGACGTACATTTGCATCCCATTGTAACCTTCCCCGCAGAACCCGATGAGCAGCGCGCACGGTCGTTTGGGCAACCGTGGTGCCTTGGGTTCGCTCGACTCTGGCGGAGGAGCGTCCTCACCCTCAGGACGAGTGCCTCGACGGCGGCTGCGGACGTACTCCTTATCCTTTCCCTTCTTGCCGTTTTGCTTTTTCTTCCCATCTCTGCGTGCATCTGTCCTGCTCTTCGCACCTGCTATTTCAATGGCCTTCACGCCGTTCATCTCCTCTCCACCTGGCACAGGGTCCCCGATCTCCATGACCTCAGTTCCGGTGAGCCTGGGCCGTTTGGGGTTAGAAGCAACCGCGTCGGTAACATCTTCCTCTGGTCTCTTCAAGCTCGAGTTTGATGCGGCCGACGGCTCCGTGGACCCGGGAGGAGGGTGGTCAACTTCCATTGCAACCGTGCTTTCGCAGACACTCAGAAAAATACTGTGGTTCCAGGTTAATCGATGCAGTGGGCAGATCGCGCGTCTGGAGACGAAGGAAGAGTGGCAGGTGCTGAGTCTGCTGACTGCAAGAAGCCTGAGCATGCTGAGGCTCGGCGTCTACCAATCTGCATCAAGAGATCGACAAGTTGCACCAAAGTCTAAAGACGATGTCTTAGACATTGTCAGATACAAGCCAACATGTTCTATATCTCCGATGGGGTGAGTCAGTGCGCCGAAGTCTGAGACTGGCTCATTAATGGCCCCATATGCTGCTCGTACGCTCTCGTACGATGCACAACGCCAATGGAACGCTCGAGCGACTGGCGACCACGTGTCTGAAAAAGTTTGGCCACAACGAAGCTCAAGATTCGAACAACCGGCGGATTCAGAGAGCGACACCCCGCCATTTTCCAGCTGATTCGCATCCTCAGCTTCGATTGTCATAGCACGACTCGCTGACTACCATAGTACGAGGAGGAGGGTGCCTGCGACCGATGCACTGGGATTTTCCATCTCCATGGGAAGCAGATATCTTTCTTCAAGCGACTGTGTGTGCTGACCTCTGGACCTAACACAATCCATACGACGATAGGTTAGCCTGTGAGAGCTCGACCGGACCCGACATTCATAGCGGGATAATAATAGAGCCCAGAGGGAACGAGTGAGAGCGAGACGGAGAGCAGGCGAGAACATCGGCGCATGTCGTCCTACATGGGCGTCTATCTGGGGTACTTATAATGATCATGGGGTGAGGTCTGATCTTACGATTTCGAAAATCCTCGGGTTGTCCGCTTCTCCGACTCGGACTCGTCTCCCCTCTCCGGTCTGCTCGTAACCATAGACATACCCTATAATCTATCTTCCTAGACCTCACGACTAGTCATGAAAATCACCAGCAAGATAGAGCAGGCCGCAAAGGAGGACCGGGTCTGGTGGTCCTTCGAATATTTCCCACCCAGGACAGCGCAGGTCAGTCTTCCTATCCCCGCGGCCGCCGCTAGCCTCTTTTGCAACTTTATTCACGTAGACATGAACAGGGTCTGCAAAACCTCTTGGATCGTATCGAGCGCATGCGTGCGATGGGCCCGGAGTTCGTGGACATCACATGGTGTGTACATATCTGAAACTTGAATCGCAGGAAATTGAATGGGAGGTTAGGAATGCGGGTGGACGCACGTCCGAACTCACGTCCGAGCTGGTCAAGACATGCCAAAAGCTCATCGGTATCGAGACATGCATGCATCTCACTTGCACGGGTATGCCGAAGGAGAAGGTGGACACAGCGCTGCGGGTGAGTAACATCCCACACTCTCAACCTGCAATCACGATCACCCCTCAGTGCCCTGCTGATCTGTCTCGCCTTCGCAGGAGGCCAAGTTACATGGTTGCCGTAACGTCCTTGCCCTTCGTGGAGATCCCCCAGTAGGCAAGGAGTGGGAGGCGGTAGAAGGAGGGTTCTCTCACGGAGTAGACCTCGTCCGCCACATCCGCAGCCAGTATGGCGATTACTTCGACATTGCTGTCGCTGGATACCCTCAAACACACCACATTTCTCCGGAAGAGGCCTCGCGCGAGATGCAGTGGTTGAAGGAGAAGGTGGACGCGGGTGCGAACTTCATCTTCACGCAGATGTTTTACGACATCGATATGTTCGTCGACTGGGTCAAGGCTGCACGGGCCGCCGGGATCACGGTCCCTATCGTTCCCGGCATCATGCCCATCCAGACCTGGAACGGCTTTCAGAAAGCTGCGTCCCTTGCGAAGATTACGATTCCCCAGTTCTTCCTGGACGAGTTGGAGCCGCATAAGAACAACGACGAGAAAGTCAGAGAGCTCGGTACCAAGCTGGTCGCGAACCTCTGCAGGCAGATTCTCGCCGCCGATATCGGGATCAAGGGTCTTCACTTCTACACCATGAACCTTGAGAAAGGTTGTCGCATGCTGTTGGAGGAGCTCAACCTCGTGCCTCGTGTCGATGTCGTGAAACCCCTCCCTTGGAGACAGGTGCGCCCGCCGTTCTCAACCCACCCCCAGTTCATTCACACCTGTCATCCATGCAGTCTCTTACCCCCAACCGCCGCACCGAAACTATTCGTCCCATATTCTGGGCAAACCGTACGCGTTCCTACCTTTCGCGCACGGATAACTGGGATGAGTATCCGAACGGTCGTTTTGGAGACTCCCGTTCGCCCGCGTACGGAGAGCTCGACGGTTATGGCATTTGGATCAAGCAGTCCAAGGAGGATGGGCTCAAGCTCTGGGACACCCCGACGACGATTGATGAGATACGTGCCCTCTTCTCAAAGTTCTGTTTGGGTCAACTTGCGGCGCTCCCGTGGTCAGACTCCGCACCGTCGAGCGAGACCACCGTCATCGCGCAGCAGCTCGCCAAGCTGAACGAGCTGGGCTTCCTGACAATCAATTCGCAACCCGCCGTCGACGGAGCACGGAGCGATGACCGAGTGCATGGTTGGGGTCCTGCGAATGGCTATGTCTATCAGAAGGTGCGCATACAAAATATATGATCCGTGGATCAACACTCCACGGACCAATGCTGATGTATACACTCAAAGGCGTACCTGGAGTTTTTCGCGTCCCCAGAGCTGCTCGAGTTCCTCATCCCCCACATCGAGCGTGACATCAACATCACGTACTATATCATCAACCATCGCGGAGACTTGCGCACGAACACCCACTCCGACGGTCCCAACGCTGTAACCTGGGGTGTCTTCCCTGGCAAAGAGATTGTGCAACCCACCATCGTCGAGGCTATCAGCTTCATGGCGTGGAAGGTGCGCCTGTCTATCAGTGTTCCATCATCAGCCAATTGATCTGTCACAATAGGACGAGGCGTTCGAACTCGGCCGCCAGTGGGCCAAGTTCTACGAACCCGACTCACCAGCGCGCAAGCTGATCGATGGAGTCATGGACACGTACTCTCTCGTCAACGTGGTTCACAACGACTTCAAGAAACCGGATGCAATCTTCGAGCCTTTCTTCAAGGCTAGCGCGGATTATGCCGCCAAGCACGGCATCGCTAACGGCCACGCCCACTAGGCCAACTCGACGCGTCGTGCATTCACAGCCCTGATCGCTTCCCCCAAGCTTTTTCTTACAGCCTCTCTCTTTCAATGCCCACCCGTCAAAAGCGGCCAAGGTCGTCTTCATGACTCAACTCACAAATACGCCTAGCGGTTTCGCTGGCGACTCTCACATGACAGTCCAACAGACTGTCAGCCCACGGTTGGCTTGCTCTATCTTTTTCCCAGCATCGTCACCGGGTTCAACCCCACTCTCCTTACGCCCCCCACATATCTATCGATCTCCATTTGTTTCCATAGCACACGCGCATTATCCGTGATCCGTCATCCATATCCTGCGTTTTGCATTCCCGTCATTCGCCCATGATGCTCATGGCGTCGAATTCCTATCTCACCATCGCATGTACTCTCAACATACACCAACTGCATCAACTGCATGTCCTCCGCCCCGGAGCACCGGGACGCCGGACCCGTCCCTGGGACAACACATTCATGTCCTACAGCTAGGGGTCAAATTCACTGACACTAGAGCATACCTTGTTGTAGGGACTCTTTGCATCCAACTGCATGTATTCTACTTATCCAAGTCCATGAGTCGCGTAATGTATAATCATGTCGCATTCCGAAGAGTCTGATCCGCAGCGCATCGGACTCGAGAGACTAGAGTTGAAGCCCGTTCCTTCTGTAACAGTCTGTGACCTGTCTCAGCCTCGAAGAGGTGGTCTGTCCGTACGAGCCGATCGATAATTCGATATGCAAGCTCAAGCTCCGACGGATACAGACGTTTGGTACAATGTACATACATAAGGCGCTTGAATAGAGTTGCGGTGCGGAACACGGGCGCCTAACGAAGAATTGCCCTAGAAGGGGTCTGATGTTCGCATGCTCTCTCTCTGCAGTGTCCTGGTCCACGCTTGAATTGCGTCTCAGCATCGCCGCCATCCCGGGCAGAGCAGGACAGCCTTGGACAGGTTGTTATCCTCTCAATTCGCGAATTTCATGTGACTAACGATCGTTGCGAAGTAGCAGATTGATGTGATGTTTGCGCTCGAGACTCGAGTACTACATACATCACTCTATTCCTGGGATCAATAAAACACTTTGTCCTTTGTGACACGGCACACTGCATTCATCGACGTCGCCATGTTCGTGCCCTCCGAACTACAGAACGCTTTGGGAACGTACAGCGACTCGGGATCGTCGCCGTCGCCGTCCGGGATATCAGCATCCCAATCACCTTCTCAGTGCCAGTCGCCAGCGTACAACGAAGAGGACTACCTCTACACCTCTTCCTCGCCCCAATCCTCAGAAGGCTCCGGCAAAACAAAGCCGCCCAGAATCGCCCTCGATCCGAGTCAACCACCGACAATAAGAGGTACGCCTCGTGAGCGTGTCTATGTCGCTTGCCACGAATGGTGCGCTGTCTTCTGCTGTTGACTCCGAGTCCTGGCTCTGCTCATGCGTCTGCAGCCGTGCAAGGAGGGTCCGATGCGACGGAGCCAAGCCCGCATGTTTCAACTGCAGACGCCGAAACCCCCACGTCGAAAGTTTCAGCTGCACCTACGACGTAGCACCCAAGCGGCGGGGAATCGACAAAGTCCCTGGCTCGCGTACCCGTGCTCGAAACAGTGCAAAGGCGAGCCCCCAACCTCGCTTCGAGGTTAGTAGTCTCAAAGAAGTTATGAGAGGCTCTACAGCTGATATGCGCGAATCGACAGGACATTCTTCACGGCTTCGATCCTAGCAAGTTCAATGCTGATGCTGTAGACTCCTATCGATTACCTTCACCGCCTCCCGTGGACGCTGAAGAGCAAAATGGCGAGCCAGAGCAAATGCCCGTGGACACCGGACCCGCCGTACAGTTCACCAAGGACACGTGGTGGGACGCTTTACTCGCACTATATGCCAATGGATGCGTGGATCCGAAACCAAACACCCTCGACTTGACCACAGACCGACGTGTCGCATCGACGAAACAGGTACTCGCAGATGTCCGGCTTGGCTTGCGAGTGTCTGTGTACTGGGCCAGCTTCATTCACCCTCTCAGACTACTGGAGAGCATGTCGGATCCTTCCCGACGACATACTATCCAACCTAGTCTCGTATTCAGCATGCTCGCCGTCACGGAGCTCGTACGAGGATCTGAGCTGAAAGAGGGAGCTGCGAGCAGGATACGGGCACTCAAGCTCGTGGAACACGCGCATTGTTCCCTCCAAGCTAGTTTAAACTCGAACTGGGTTGACATCGGTCTTGTCCAAGCAGCATGGGTACGGCGTCTCCTCCATCTCACGATCCTTGTACTGACGCGACGAATTCGACCCGAAAGTTCATCGCATACTTCGAGATGCAAAGTCATCCTGATCAGTCGCTCGCCCGTCGTCGATCCGCGTTGGTCCTACTCGATTCCCTGATCCGTCTGTTGTCCCTGACGTCCCTGGATGCTGACCATCCTCAGTCCCGATACTCCATCTTTGGCACATACTCCGACATGTATCCCGGTCAAGCTCGGCCCCCAGGCGCTGTCGACGGCGAAAGCTGGAGTCGCGCCAGCGCGCAGACGAGTCCAGCCACTACTAGTACTACTGCCACAGGTTGTAGCTGCGACAAATTCATGCTCTGGAAGCAGTGGCCCGCCATCGCGGAGGTGGCGCCGACTTGGGGAGTTATCACCATGTGGCCGTCGAAGATGGGCGAGGGCGAGATGCGCAAGGAGGAGTTTCGCCGGATGGTATGGTCTAGCCTGATGCTGACAGCTGGACACCACTGCTCTACGAGCATGATGGGAGACACCCTCGACCTGTATATCGGAGACCATGCCAGTGTGAGTGCGTAGCTTGGCCGTTGAAGGCTTTCACTGATGTCCGCTTGAACATCAGTATTCGTTGCTCTTTCCGGGCGACACACTCTGTCGGGCGGGGCTGGCTCCAGTTCCGCGTGACAACGTATGGAATCTGTGCCTTCGCGCGATGCTTCTGTGGCACGCTGCTATTCGCTGTAGAAACAACCAGAAGCTCGGCGCACAAGAGCGAACACAGTTCGCCACCGGTGCCTGGCTGGAGGCAGACGCTATCGAGGCAACGCTCGGTCGACATAGTTGCGATACCTTTGGTGTCATAACGTGGCAGACACGCGCATGCCTGTCCATGTGAGTAGACGAGTTTCTGTTCTTTCTCCTCGGGTCCTTCCTCAAGGTGGCACCTCCTAGGATCCGAATGTGCGCGTCTCACGAGTTCAGCCGATTCGCGCCAGAAATCACAACGTATGTCTTCCCTCGAGCTCACGGTGTTCGAGCGCTGTTGACGCAGTGAGACAGAAACGGAACTTGGGAGCTCTACCGCGGGAAGATACAGACCTGGTGTACGTCGCACAAGTGCACTAGATGATGACCTCCGTCGTTGAACACGCTGTCCGATGCAGTGCACGAGTTGATAGCAGCAGGCGAATCCGTCTCCGGGCAGCTCCAAGATGACGAGGCGAGGCGGCCGATTCTCCTCTGCTGGTTCACGGGACACATGATCCGGTGCGTTGTCTGTCGTCGAATGGACGCGAGCTCCTGACGACGACCCATATTCGCATCGTCGTACATACAGCGCTCTGGGGCTCTACGAAGCCGACAACACCCTTCTACTTGCGCTTGATGCTGCGAAGAAGCTCGTAGCTCCGATGGAACTCCTCATGCGTCTTTGGCCTTGCAAAGGTGAGTTTTCCGTGTCAGTTGGTGACTGTCTCGTCTGATGATTATCATCCATACCTCGCCATTGCAGAGGAAAGAGACAAGTGGCAGCGCCATCGCTACCAGTTAGTCAAGTACTGCCAGCAAGCTGGCGTTGAGCCCCCGGCGACCTCACTCCCTCTTCCTCTTCCTCTCCTCGCGTCCAATCCAGCCGCTTCGGTCTCAGGGTAGGATACGGAACATTCATTGTACTGATTTAGCTGTGTACATATGTAGTAGTAATCACCCCCCTCGAACACTAAGTAATTCATAGTGTATACTGTAGCGCAGACGGATACTGCAACACATTCAACCATTTTTGATTGCTTGTGTACTCTTCCCGTAGCATACCTCTCACTTCTTATCCGCAACCACATCCAGGTAATAGGACGTTGCTGGCTATATCCATCGACAGGCTCGCCGAGCCCGCCCTTATTTCACCCATCGTTGACCAAACAACAGTCCTAGCCATTCAGATCGTATGAAGCGACACTAGATGCGAGCACGGACGGCATCTTGTAATATAGCATCATGTAGAGTCCATCTCCGATATGGTGCGACATGCGTGCATTCCTTCCCTTCCGCCCGCCCACATGCGCACTACGCGAACTACTAGCCCAGCTATGGCATAGACGACGCCCTCCCTACCTCAGACCGCCGCCGTCGGCTCAAAAGGCCCCCAGACGGTGGACGTGTACGTCGTGACGGTTCCGTCGACGATCGCGGTCACCATAGTGGGGAAGGGCGCATCGTATGTCATGGCGGGCTCGCTGGTCGTGGTTGGGGGTCCAAATGGCCCCCAGACAGTGGACGTGAATATGATGACGTGCCCGTTCACAGTCGTCGTCGCCACCGTAGGGAAGGGTGCGTCGAATATGGTGGTTGTGATCTGGTCCGTGATAGGCGTGCTGGTTGGCGGTTCGAACGGTCCCCATGTCGTCGACGTGGTCGTAGTGATAGTTCCGTCAATAGCCGTGGTTACCACCATGGGGATCGATGCGTCGAACGTGGTGACGTCGCTGGGCGGGTCGTATGACCCGTGGACTGTGGTCGTGTACGGTTTCGGGCGACATTTGACGGTCTTCGTCACCACAGTCGGGATGGGCGCGTCGATGGTCGCGTCGATGGTGGTGGGCGTGCCGTTTATAGTCGAGACCGAAAGTTGTCGCGGACAACGCCTCGGGGTCGGCAACGGGGACCGCAAGACCTGATGAAGATGAGTAGCGTTCTTGTCATCGTTGACAGTAGTACGCACCATGGCCGAATAGAACGGCGGCGAAGACGAACTTGCACAGAGTGCCGATCATGATGCCTCTAAGCAGAGAAGGAACGGAGCAGCGTGAAATTACAGGTGAATGGGTCAAGGAGCGTAGGCGTCAAGAAGGAGAGAGAAGCCGCAGGCCATCCTCGCATTCGTCCAGGCGTACTTTATACCTGATACGAATGTCATGGCTCCCTTCTCCGGCTCGATATTCGTAGTGGCGCGCATCGACTGATGGTCGCATTGCCACTCAGGGTATGACACCGGTCAGGTCGTCGCGCCTTTGATATAGCTGAATGGGTTTGCTTGATGTGTCCTCCTCTTTGCATGGTGACAGAAGGCACGATATTGCCGATGCCAAAGAATAAAACAGAGGATTTTGGCGAGTACTACCTGAGTACTTCAGGATCTCGATCTCAACCATTGAACCACGTTCGATATGTTGGCCCCATGCGGCAGTATAGGATTGACCTAGTAAACAGAGGCTGAGTCAGTCACTAGCACCATAGAACATCTCTGACCACTGTGACGCTGCACTGAGTGGATCATGTCAACGGGAGAGTGCCCGCCGTGCGGGCAGCAAGAGCTACATCGTGTGCGCTTTGAAATTTCCTGTCTTGGCAGGCCAAGTCTGTGAGTGGTCTCCTATTCAGCAGCGCTGGAGGGGTGCTTTCGCGGTCTGTATATCGAAAGCATTTGTCAGGCGCGAGTTCAAGTCGAGCAGTACAGGACTTGAGGCAGCTCTATGACATATATGACAAACTCAGTAGACAGCCTTTGAGCTGGTATAGACAGTACGTCGTGTGATGGCAGACTGTGTTAAGGCGCACCGATGCACATTGGACGGTGAACAACGATCCATGAATGCTTGAGCAGTGCAACCATGCAGGATTCCAGGTGAAAGATCACCGTCTCATGGTCTCCCTAATGCCGCTCCGAGTCTGGTTGGCGGCACGAAGGCTGTGATATGCATTAGTACCCTTGTGCGCGACTCGGACTAGCAGAGAAGATGAACCTCACCTAGCAGGTCTTACATCCATAGCTCTGGGTCTTGAGCGAAGCTTGGCTGTGAAATCCGTTGGGGAGGTGGGTGGTGGGAGGAACAAACGTCTTTGACACTGGCCGATGAAAAGCGCAACTCCTGCAATACCATATGCAAGGCGAATCAAACATACCTGCGACGCTTTCACCTTTCACTAGTGTCACTACATGAAGCTTAGGCTAATGCCCCGCCCATGATGGACAGATAGTACTAATACTAGGACGATCTCAGCTGCAGGTGTCCCCGTCATTGCGCCTTCGCAGGCTGCAGCCCTCCAGTATTGGTGTTGTCTTATCAATAAGAGGCCTAACGACAACACGAGAACCATACAAAGCGTATCGAAAGCTGACATCCAACGGATGTCCACAGCATACCAGCTTAGCGAGAACAAGAATCGAGAGCCCAGTAAGATGAAGTACGAAAGCCTAACGAAACACATGAACGCACAGCGTACAAGAAAGACGACGCCCATGGCCAGAGACCACAGAGTGAAAACAGGTGCGTCCGATGTCCGCAGCGTCCGGGGGGTCGACGGGCAGGAGAAGAATCGCGCCGGAGGCAAGTACGCACACCGGTCAATCGCGCGTCCAGAAGGCACGCATGCGCTCGCCGTTCCGCACGCGCGCCCGCTGCCGCCGGAGGTTATCCATCATGTTGCGCGTCACAGGCGACAGCTCCGAGCTCGACGCACGCGAGGGCGGGTCGATGAGAACGTGATGGCGCTCTGGAGTCGTGAACCCGAACTTCACGGGGATCGCGGACTCGCCCTTGCCAACGGACTCGCGCCGACGTGAGACGGGAGGAGGACTAGGGGTGTTCTCCTTGCCGATCGCGAACTGCTCCGGCTTCGTGGAACGTTTTTTGGATTGCCCGTTGCGTCTCGAAGAGGGCTCGGAGAGCTTGCCAGGGGCGCTGTCGTCAGAGCGTGCGGATGAGCACGATGCGATACGCCCGTGCTGACGCTGCGGAATGTGGGTGAATGCTTCACGCTTGCTCGACCGTGCATTCGTGTCTGAGCCACGGCGTTGGTGAACGGTAATGGGTACGTGAGGCGGGGACATGTCGTTTTCGGGTGTTTCGGGTTTGTCGCGCCTACAGATAGAATGCGGACGTGGTCGTGGTCCTCGCGGGATCTTGCTTGGCGGTACCTTCATGCTGTTATTGCTTGATAACGACGAGCCTGTGAAATGGCTGGCGGCATGTGTTGATGAAGCTGACGTCGTGCCAGCATGGTTTGTGGGAACTTCCTTAGAAGTCGACGTAGTTTGCAAGTCATGTGTGCCCTCGTCTCGTTCATGTGAAATGAGGAGGTTCAGAGAAGTCGTGGACGCCGCAAAAGCGCTCGAAAGTTTCGTCATCGTGGCGGTTTGGATCTGTGCGTGAGATGCGTGGGAGTTGGTGTCGCTAGAAGTGAGTTGGGTGGAATGGCTAGTGTTAGCGGAGGGTGTCGCATCGAGATGTTCACCGAGGGAGTTGTCGTTGACGGAGAGGTCGGATTGCAGTTGATGGGTATCGCCAGTGAATTCGGGTGTCATGGTCTGAGGAATGGGAGGGAGGTCTCGCTCTTTTACGGTGAGGGTGTTGCGGCGACTGAGGAAGCCAAAGACTTCAGACGCGCGCTGCGGGGTCTTCGGGTCTGTAAGGGGTGTCCCGGAGACAGCTTTGGTCTCAACGGCGGGGACATCCTCCTCGCTACCGCTTACTTCAACTTCCATGGAGGAGATGGCGGGATAGTTCATGCTGGAGTCAGGATCCAGCGTAGAGAATGTGGTGTCGGCTGTGACACGAGGTGCAGAATGAGTGTCAGGGAAGAGAGCGTCTTTAGGTGTTTCGAGAACGGGGGAAGAAGGGGGAGAGTCATCACCGAGTTGCTCGCTTAAGACAGAATGTGAGTCGTGACTTCAATCGTCATAAGAGAGACAACTTACTCCAGAAAGCGTTCAGCCCATGATATGTCGCCCTCCGCTGCGGCTCTGAAGTACGCAGGCTCAGGTTCCCCGAGTAGTTGGCGAAAAGTAGAACCGGAGTGCTTCGTCTGATCCCGCCCCTCTTGAGGAGCAGATATCGGGGAAGGAGAGGTAGGATAGTTCTCGAATATGGCTGAGTCTAGGCAACCTTGCTCGTCGTATAGGTTGAGAAGTGAGGCGACAGAAGGATCGCGTCGCAACTTGTACAACCTAGAGGTATCTTTCGGAGTGAAGTTAACTTCCTTGAGCGCGACTGGAGGGTGACCTTCATCCTGCCCCTCTTCATCGTCGCATTCGAGTGCTGGAGACTGTGCCTGCTCCACAGGCGATGGACGTGTTCTGTGAGATTTTGTGGGCGAGAGCGGAGGGTTCGCACGAGGAAACTCGGTACGCGAGTGCGTTGTGCGACCGTGGACCTTGACGACATAGGTCCCACTCCTTTGAAGACCCGGAGTGGTAGCGACAGTAACGAGCGATGGGGAAGGAGACAGGGGGGGTGTGCCAGTAGTGAGAAGATCTTGCATAGAGTGTGCTGCACGGCAGGACGTATGAGAACACTTGCTTGGGATAGGACCGGTGAACGTTTGGACTTACGCAGAGGGGGCAGGGCAGTGTAGTCAAACTCGCACATGACTGAGAACTTGGTTGACGACGACCGCAGAAGACGGTTCGCACTGGTGTCCAGATCCTGGGCCCCATTGTCGGCAACTATACGACCCTCGGCATCGACCCGTGAATTGGCGGCGGGCTGTTTCTTCTTGTTCTTCCTGTGTTTGCTGCTTCCCAAGGAGAGGAATCGCTTGAAGAAGCCCATCGTTGTCGTCGAGTTGAACGTGGAGAGCGTGGCGAGCTCGTGAGGGGGGTTCGTGAGGGAGGGAAGGAGAGAAGCAATCCAGGGGCAATCGCCCGTGCAACAGAAACCGAACCATCCAGTCCGCGTCAGTCACGTGCTCGCGTCCTGCACCTAGCCGCCCAATGCGAATCACATCCATGGCATTTCCTCATCCTACTTGAAGATCGCACCGTCCGATACCTTCCCAGTTCTCGTAGCCACAGGAGATACTTGACTGCAACGCATCGCGACGACCGCTCTCTCTGTGCTGTGCATTTTTACTGACCTTGCCACCTAGACCAGAACCCTCCGCGATGTCGTCGGAAACGCGAGTTGCCAATGGCGACTCCTGGGGCCCCCAGTAGTGAGTATGTGAGCTCACATTTTCTCGTCGACTCAGATCTTGGCACTTCACAGACTCCACAACATATCCCACGCCGCGCCCCATTGGCATCCGAGACAGTGAGAGACGACTGGGATGACGAGGAAGACGAGGAGGAGGAGGAAGCCCCGCAACAGCTTTGGGAGGAAGCGTGAGTCGCAGCATTCGGCTATATCACGGTCGAGTCACGACGTCATCTTCCATGCTCAGCAACAAACGTGCGCCGATGCCTGAGCTTGTTCTAGCCGGATCGAGCACCAGTAGTAGCGCGGCTATCGCGCCGGCCGCTGCTGCTCTTCAGCCCGTCCTCCGCATCCTCAAACGTCCCACTGCTACACCCTCACCCCCTCCTTCATCGTCTGTCTCGACTCTTCCGCCCGATGCGACGTCTAGCTCGCTCGCTGAACGCGAGGCCCGGTATCAGGCAGCTCGTGATCGGATTTTTGCAGATGTCAGTCCGGCCGCAACCAGTCCCAACCAACCAAGCGCGAAGGCCGCAGCGAATAATGGTCCTCCGTCAATCCAAATAACCAGAGAACCGAAGGGGCCGCCTACACAAGAGGCCCCTCAGTTCCCGAACGGAAAAGGGCAGCATGCGAGGGGGTTTGAGAGTAGGAAGGGAAAACGGAGAGGAAGAGGCGGGCCGTAGGGTTTCCTGATGGTACGGTGTACCTACCCTTCCCTCAAATCTATGATTGACTGACAATGACCCATGTCTAGTATGACTCACCCTCCTGGATCGTCTCACCGTCTCGTGCATTGTTTTATTGTCAAGCTGACATCCGTGATATCTACCTCTATCAAATGGCATTCGCTCATAGAACGAGTGAGAGAATACAGTACAAAACAAAACAATGGACATGAAACGACTACCCCTCAAGCTTACATGCGCTTGCACGGACGGATGATCAGAGGAAGCTGCGCGCCCTTCTCGGTCTCCGTGCGGACACGGGGGCGCTGCAGGAAAAGCCCGAAGGGCTCCAGGTCCTCGCCGGGCACGGCAAACTCGAACTCGAAGTTCCGAACGAGCATGTACATTAGCGCTTTCATCCTACAGCGCGGCTGTCAGTCAAGGGCGCATTCGGACACCACTTATGGCACTGGCAGAAAAGACGACGCACTCTACCAGCGAGAAGCGGTATCCGATGCACGCGTGCGGACCGCCGAGGAAGGTCATGAGGTGCCCCCAGACTCCTGGGACGTTCGCAATCGTGTCGGGCAGGCTGTCCCATCGCTCGGGCCTGTGTGCGTGCCCGACATCAGTGAGTCGCGCCCATCATAAGTGGTCAGGACTCTGAATAGTGGCAACTGACTTGAACTCGAGCACGTCCTCTCCCCAGATCTCCTTGGACGTGTGCAGCGCGAGGATGGGGATCAGTATCCGGTCGCCCTTCGCGATCGGAATCTCGGTACACACGTTGCCGTGGCGGTCGGTGTACGGCTGGCTCACGGGCAGCACGTCATCCTTCGTCGCGATCCGGTTCGTCCCCGTCACTGGCGCGTGCAGCCGGAGGGTCTCGTGGATGACCTTGTCGAGGTACGGGAGCGAGTTCAGCTCCCCCATTGAAGGCGTGTCCGTCGACAACGTGAACACCTCCTCGCGGAGCTTCTGTTGGATGGAGGGATCGCGCGTGATCGCATACAGGCACCAAGTCGTGGACGTGCTTGTCGTCTCGTGGCCGGCAACGAAGAACGTGGGGATCTCTGCGGTGTTCAGGGCCACGCGTGAGCGGAACGAGAACGAGACGATGTTGTGAAGGGCATGCACGCACGGGCGACCACCTCCTCGTCGGACAGACGCTGGCTCTCTGGGACGTCCGTCGCCATGTTCGCCTTGATGAGCAGCGTCAGGAGGTCGCGGCCTTGTACGTCCTTCTTCTCCAATGTGCGCGCCTTCTCGCTCGATTCGTGCAGGATTCCAGCCTTGCGCTCGGCCAGGATCTGCTTGCCGATCCGCTGCATCGTCAAGAGCGCTGCCTCTTCCGCTTTCGCGCGCTCGTCCCGCTGATTTGAGGCATGTGTGTCAGAACGAGCACTCATATGCAATAACGCAACGAGGCCTGGGACCTACGAAGATGTCCAGAAAGGGAAGTGCATTCCCGAGTATGCTTGACAGGGAGAGCTTAAGAGGTTGCTTGAAGATTTCGTTCAATGCAAGGCTGAGCTCGTTAGGCGGGAGATCGGTGTTCAACGCCTCAAAGGCATAGTTGAAGCCTGTGACGGAGTGGGACATTGTAAATATCTTTCACGTGCGGTGAGCGCGGTATATTGACCTGCTAGGCCGACGACATCGAGCGTCATCTTGCTGAGGCCTTCCATTACATTGGTCCGGAGTGAGCCGCTTCCCTCCCTTTGTGCGTTCCAGTACGCGCAGAGCTACAGCAATAGGTTATTCGCCCGTCAGAGATTGGCTGGATCGTTGAGCCTGCGTTGCATACCTCATGAGCTTTGGCGAGGAAGACTCCAGTGAGTTCACGGATTTGAGTGGGCCCAAATGCTGGGTTCTGTCAGTCGCAAGATGAGCGAAGCGCTCTGGCGTGCTCATGCAATCAGCGCACCAGAATCCGCCGCTGGAATATAGAAGTGGCCTGGTCAACCTCTGCGGCTTTTTGGAAGCACAGCGACATACGTACCTCCCGCCTGTGCGCTTCGCCTAATGGGAGTCATGTCAGTGCATACTGAGCTCGGGATGTCGACGTCTCAGAGAGTGGTACCTTCTGTCACTATTAGGCCATCTATAGAAACTTGATCAGCAGTGTGAGTCTGCTTCAATAGACACATTCAAACCAACCTTGACCAAGAATACGACTAAGAACCTTGCGATTCTCCGGAGGCTTGTAGTAGTCCATCGAATGGGTCAACACATGGTTAATCACCCGCGGATCAATAGTCCACAGACGGGGAGCCTGAAATATGCGCATGCCATGAGCACTCCGCACGGGCAAGTATGAGTTCAGAGTCATGATTGAGGTAGCCTACTAGAGCTGCACACAGAATAACCCGGACCCGCGGAAGCTGGCGCCGTACTCCCCGAACCACTTCCGGTGACTTGAGACATCGTTTGCATCAATGTGCTTGAAGTGGCCAAACACGAGGCTGTCGCTGGGCGGGCCCCGGAGACGGCGGAGGGGTATGAGATAGATGGACACGACGGCCCTGCGGACGCCTCTAATCAGCAAGACGAGGACGACGCCGGCGAGAAAGACCAGGGTACCTGCCCTCTTGGAGAGTCGTGGATGCCATGGTGGCGCGCGAGGAGGTGTTGTGAATGTAGGAGCGGCCGCAGTCAGCCGCAGTCGAGTTTCTGGATTGGCAAGGGCGGTTATTGCTCTCAGACTGATGGTGCAGGCAGCTCCTGGGGCTGGGTTGATATACTAGTCTGGGGAAGGCGCCCGTTGCTGTTGAAGTTGAACGTTGAACGCTGCGGTCCGGTTATGTGATACCTAACAGTATGTCGGAAGTCCGAGTCGGAGCAACGGCTTTTTGCTCGGAGCCGTCCACACAGTCGACTGCAGTCGGTCGCTCTACTTATTAGGGCGGGACGACTGCAGGCGGGGCGGCTGTGCTGTAGGAGGGGGGAGGACAGCCGGCGCGTAGTACGCCACCTTCGGTCCTAGTTTGTCCAATGGATCCCCGCTTCGGACTCAGCGCATCATTCGTCGCGCCATGGCCATCTGACTGCCCGCGAGCGCGTCGCGTCTGGTGTGGAACATCTTGCCGGTTCGTACGCAACCTTCGGTGCCCGTCTGTTCAAACGATGCCCGCGCTGGACAGTCCGATATCACTCGTCGCGCGATGGCATAAGTGCCCTTCTGACTGACCGTGAGCGCGGGCGGGCAGGCGGCGTATGTCCGGATTCAAACAGCCCGCGATGCGCGTGACGTCAGCGCGCCGAGGCCTATTATTTCTGCGGCCCTTGGCGTAATAGTCACGAATACCATGCAGGTACAGGCAGGTACCCAGCGATTGGCAAGATCGTGGAGCGAATCGCGGATCGGGGCAGTACAGTACACTGAAGGCCTAGTTACGGTGTTCTCGACCTCGGGAGGACGAGGGGAGCGGACATGTGGCGGGATGGTGGCTCTACGCAAGGTCCGAACCCTTCCGAACCCCGGAGTGAAGCCATGCTACTGGGCGCCTGTCCCCGGACGCGCGGTTTATGAACGCGAACGGTGAGCGATGTAGGGGCAACTATCACGACGGACAAAGGGCGATGTTCCTCCCCGGAACTAGCCTAGGAGCTAGCCTTGTGACTAGACTCCTAGTCCCAACGCTAGCTACCAGGCTAATTCGGGTCCGGAATCTGAACAAAGGGAGGTAACAAACCGATGTAAAGCCCCATACAAACGGAGTTAGAGTCCAGTCACAAGGCTAGCTTCTAGGCTAGTTCCGGGGAGGAACATCGCCCTTTGTCCGTCGTGTATCAGGCCAGTAAAGTACGCCATAAGCAGAGGAAGGTGTTTGAGCTTGCTGTATGTAGAGTAATTGTGACATCTGTAAAGGACTACAGGATGGAGAATAATTAATAAGGCCCTGTCCAGCTGCGACGACGTCACCGTCGTCCATTCCCCGCTTTCCGGATCTGCGGTGATCCCGGCAACGCTGCCGCAGTGACCATGGCGTGATCTCGCTTGGGTCAGAAGCGCTGACAAGCCCTGCGAGGGTTCGAATCCTCGCATCCCAAGAGCTATATGTTTTCCCCCCTCCAACTGATAGCTATCGAGACCCTCTCAAAGATGAAATAGCTAGCCTCTGTAGAATGTTCTAAGTTAAGGCTTTTTTAACTTTCTGAAGGCTCACAGCTCTCTAGAATTGGGTGAACTTATTGGAAGAGTCCTTCAGGCGCTTCCAAGGATAGTGTGACTCGGACATCGGACTGTCACAGTTCATCACGAGGGTGACCTTGGCATCACGCCGTGTGATCCCGACACGAGCGGAATGACCGTCGCCGCAGCTGGACAGGGCCTAATGGGATACATATACAGCGGCCCGACTGCAGTCGTCCCGCCGAATTAGAGCAGTCGACTGTGTGAAGTATACAGTATACTCGCTCGATATGTCTTGCATGGGCATGCGTACGTATAGCCGTAACTCCGGGCTCACAACCGCACTAATGAACCGAGAGGCCTCAACACGGCGTGCATCCCCAAGTTCAACGTTCAGGACCTTTGACACCGTGACGATGCCGAGTCGACATGACATGTTTGTGACATGCTTACTGACAAAGTGCCCCTTTGGTTGAGCCAGTGACAGGTAAGACGGGGGAACCATCATGTCTTGTAGCCCTCCCTCAATCACTCGAGAGAGGGAAATCGGGAGGAAGTCTATCCAAATGATGGTGATGGGCGGGCGTGACAGCCGAATGTCGAAAACAATCAGGGCATACCTGAATTCCGCCGCTACATCGCACTTTCTGACAGCTGTGAAGAGGTCCGCATGCTGGAGGGCCAATAACCCCCATACATGTTCAAACGCCAGCGGGCTGTCCTGATCCAGTCCAATCTTTGCCTGGTAAAAGCCCCGGTTGTCCCTTGGTGACCGAAGAAAACTTGATAGCTTTAAACACCTTCTAGCCTTACACAAGCCTAAGGACCTCCGAGTCAGAGGTGAGGGTATATGAACCCCGAGAGCCCTACAGCACATGCAATGTTGCCACATCTCAGTCTGACCTCCTCATGACCATGGCCTTCAAGCTTCCACCGGGTATCCCCTTCTTGTTCCGCTATCTCCTCGTTCTTTTCGCATCACCTTTCGCAGTCTATCTCGCCTACCGCGTCGCGCCTGTCTATGGCATCGTATTGAGCCCCTGGATATGGGCCTTCGCGGGCCTTCTTGTCGGGCCTCTTGTCTTCACCGTCCGGGTATGGCTGAGATACGATTGCTACCGTCGCGGTGCGCAACGTTGCGGTGCCGTACTCCCCGCGGACCTCTCTGGCCGTTGGATCGGGAACTGGGATATCCTGCAAGGCATAGTGAGATTGTTCCAGGATGGCTATCCCTGTGAGTATTTGTAATTCGCATGTCCGTCTATATGGCTTAGCGTGGTTCTAACGACCAATAGCGGATATGTTCGACATTGGTTTCGAGGCGCTTGGGCCCGTCTTCCAGAACAGCATCTTCTGGGACGTAGCGTACGTCACCAAGGATCCTAACGTAATCAAGGCGAGTCGAGATGGCACAGATGTCACTGAGATCCCCTATTGAACGAATGTCCTAGACTGTGCTGGCGACCGAGTTTGCCAACTACGAGAAGGGTACGCATTTGTCACCAAGGGCTACATACCAAACTTCCTTACTCACGCCGATTTGTAGGCGAGGTCTTCCACGATTATACCGACTCCGTGCTTGGGAGCGGTGTCTTCAACTCGGATGGTTAGCAAATACTGCTCAGTTGTCTGTAGCAACTTGAAGGACTGACACGCATGCATGCACATGAAGGCGACCTCTGGAAGTAGGTCCACAGTGGTGATGCCTCTGTTACCGCCGGGGATTCACACCAACTCACAGGTTCCATCGCTCGATGTCGCGCCCCTTTTTCAGTCGCGACCGCATTAGCCACTTTGATGTCTTTGAACGCCATGCAGGTACGTGACATGATGCGTGCCTATGATCCACGCCATTCCGAGCGTTGACTCCTGTAGACGTCACCCTCAAACTCATGAAGGAGCGTTCTCGCTCCAATATTCCCTTCGATTTCCAAGTAAGTGTCATTCATGTCGTTCGACATACGGCAACACTGATCAGTAATTATACGACTCTATGCATTAGGACCTGGTGGGCCGGTTCGCCCTCGACTCAGCAACCGAGTACCTCTTGGGCAGTTGCGTGCATAGCCTGCACTCCACACCGCTGCCGTACCCACGCGGCATGTCTCCCGACGGCCAGAATCCAGCATCAGAAACGAGCAGTGACAAGTTCCCACATGCCTTCGCAACGGCGCAGCGCGTCGTTGCGGAGCGCCCTCGTGTCGGCTGGCTCTGGCCGCTCACGGAGATGTTCGGGTCAAAGACGGATGAACCCATGGCGGTCGTCGACGCGTTTATTGAGCCAATTTTGCGGGAGGCCATCCGCAAGAAGGAGGAGCGCGCGAATGCTGAGTTGGAAGTCAACGACAAAGCCGGCCAGGGTGACGAGACTCTCCTTGATCACCTCGTTCAGCAAACCTCGGGTATGTCTAGTAGTATGTGCACAGATTTGCTACTCGTCTGACTGTCTGTATTGCGCAGATGCAAAGACTTTGCACGACGAGACACTTAATATCCTGATCGCCGGGCGTGATACCGTGGGTGTCGATCCGTCCTTGCTGGTGTTATGGCCTGAAGCCGCTGACGACCGTGTGTCCATTCACGGATGAACAGATGACCGCTACTCTCACCTTCGGAGTCTACTTGTTATGCCAACACCCTGCGGATTTCAAACGTCTCCGTGACGAGGTTGCTGAGTATGTTGGCCTCTCTCGTAGACCTACCTACGACGACATCAAGAATATGAAATACATTCGTGCTTTTCTAAATGGTGAACGACATTCAATTAGCCCCGTTGCAGTCCGCAGGTTTTCATCTCCTATCTTCCAGAAACGCTTCGTCTCTACCCCCCAGTGTGGGTAAACTAAACGTGTTTGATATTATGCATCACTAAATCCAATTCACCTTTCACGGTTACCTTCTAGTCCATTCAATGTCAGGTGAGACGTGTCCTCCTGCACATTCATCAAACCGTTCCCAGATTATCATAATACGCGATCGCAGGTTATCCGTCAAAGAAGGTATCCTGCCTAATCCGGACCCGACCGGCAAGCCCATCTATATCCCTCCCAAGACTCGGTAAGCACATTGTATGAACTATGTACGAGTCATGGTTTCATCTCGCCTTGTACACTCAGCCTCATATACTGCGCTATGAACATGCAGCGCGATCCGGCGTACTGGGGTCCGACCGGTATGTCACCCCTCTCGCACACTGCTCGTCACCCAACTAGTTCTCACATTGTCCCAACCGCTTTATAGCGGAGGAATTTGACCCCGACCGATTCCTGGACGAGCGCGTGGGCAAGTACCTCGTGGCGAACCCGTACATCTTCCTCCCGTTCAACGGCGGCCCGCGCATCTGTCTCGGCCAGCAGGTGCGTCCGCGTCCGGTTCCCGGCGGCCTCGCCATTCTGGCTCATGCGCGGCTGACGGATGGATCTTTCCCTCACGCAGTTCGCATATAACGAGATGTCCTTCTTCATGATCCGCCTCATGCAGAACTTCTCGTCGATGGAGCTCGACTTGAGCGCGCAGCCTCCGGACGCCCGCCCTCCGGCAGAGTGGAAGGCCGCCCCTGGTCGCAAGGGACAGGAGCAGATCCGTCCGAGATGTCATCTCACGATGTACGCCGAGGTGGGTGTGGCTTCAGTTGGTTGCGGTAGCGCGGGCTCAATGCATAGTAGGGCGGGCTGTGGGTGAAGATGGGTGAAGCCAACCATGAGGATACATCATGAACGACGCTTTGCACATTCCGGCGCCACACACAAGGACAAGCTTATCCTTCGAGTTGAATACGACAGGAAAGCCAAGTCGACTCTCAAGCTCTCTACCATCATACGCTGCGTCTTACCTCATAGTCATAACCTAGTAGTATACGAGCTTCAGGTCCTGCTGCATGATTGTCTTCAGGTCTGGCCCGATCATCATGATACGAGTATTCAATTTTAGCTATAGTATGAGTGATAATTAATGATTGAGTTACAACCGAACGCTTCCCTCGCATATGAGTATCAAGTTTGTCTTCGTTGAAGGTTCTTGCAGGCTGAGAGACTACTAGTAGTAGCACCTGCCACTGCTGGCAGTCAGATACATGTTCCGTGGCTTGGAATAGTAGCTTGGAAGATCCGAGATGCGTTCGGTACTAAGGTCAATGTAAATTATATCGTGACTACTGCTTGAGACTGTAGGAAGATCGTCGATAGTTGAACATATCTATCCTGACTTCGAAGTGACTGAGGTCCATGCTTGCCAACCCCGAGTCGGAGGATGTGTCGGTTTCCGTGCACTATTATAACCACTCGATTTGTTGTCTTTGGCGCTCATTGCCGCTGCGGCCAGCATAATCCCTTGTTACAAGTTCAATAGTCGCGGGTTTGCGACGAACATTCGAGAAGCTCTATACGTTTACATGTGTATCTTGATTCTCTACTGGTCTCGTACCCATCCGTCGTGATATCTGCTCGCACCCTAGTCTCCGTAGCTCGACCATATCCTTATAGCAATTGATGACAGTCGATCTATTTTTGATATATGCCCGCACCCCGATCCCAACAACTGGACAGTGGAACCCCCGCGACTCCGAGAACGGCGTAGGGGGAGTGGTAGATGGAGAGGTATGAGACGCTGCGGACCGGTGAACAGCCGGATCATAATGCATGACATGGAGGATACACGTACTGTTCAAGAATGCGAGAACTGGAGTCTGTAGCCACCACTACCGTCTAGAACGTTGCACCCGTCGGGCACAATGTACCCTCCGACACGGCCCTCCCATGGCGGGCAAAGATTGATGAGCTTCTGCAGGTAATCGCCGCACTTGATTCCGGTGTGTAGACCCTTGTTGTGCGGGCCGCAGGCGTCGATTTTGCACGAGCCATGGACGGCCTCAGTTGAGCAGTGCGATCCACTAGGATTACCCTGATTGCACGGCGAGGACGTGATTTGCTTCATCGCCTCCTGGCAGTCGGCGACAAACGGACTACCGCCAGTCGTCTCGCATTTGTGATCTGTGTATTGGGTGGCGGAGCAGGCTGGTGCACAAGCTGGGTGAGTATGGAAGGGAGAGGCGAGTATGACGGAGCAACCTCACCCCTCTCAGCGAGCGAGGTGCCTTGGACAGCCAGGGCGCAGGTGAGAAGGAGGGCGTAGATGGTGGCGAGTTTGAACATCGTGGTTGGGCTAGATTTGAAGTTGAATCCGTGCGTGGACCGCGAAAGAGGTTCCTCGTCAAAGGATGCATCGGTAGGGACCTATCCGTTCAGTCTTTATACGTTTTCGATATCTGACAACGTGATGGCTAGCTACTACAGCGTGGCTGGTGATTTGGACACTTCAGGGCGGGTATGTTGCGAGATGTGGGGCAACTTGGTCCAACTGGGTACTTCAGGTCCTCAGAGCATGCATCGGCCAAGCGGAAAACGATTATCTGTGAGACCATCGCATCTTGTGGACAGATGAAACGCGCACTGATGATGAGATCGTAAGTCCAGCGTTGGACTCGAACCAGTCCATCGAGACGTGATGGCGGAGTGCGAAACGGGAGACACTTCCCTAACACTGAGCATCTTATAACGCGTACTTGTAAGCCCTGGCACATGGCGTCACGGTATGGAATTCATCCACCAACACTGCTGCAGCACCGAGCACACACCCTGGGAGACCCTGGGCATCTAAAAGTATGACACATCAACTGGATGGAAGGGTTGGACATGCTCACCGCGTGGAAATACATTCAGCGCGCACATATCGATATGCCACAGCAGACAAAGCATGTTTACCCGACATTGTTCAGAGGTGATCCTACTACTATTAACCGAGTCGGACGAGTTTTGGTAGCATGTGGGGGCGTCTTCCCGATGTGAGTACTATGACTGGAACTTGCGCATGGTCTGGATCTCGTCAAGCAAAGGCTGAAGCTTGTCATCATCGATTTTGACCAAACTACGACAATGTTGGACGACACAATGGATAATAAGCGTGACTGGGAGAAAGCAATATCGAAGGAGAAATCAATCGAAAGAACACGGACCTTGGGATGATGCTCTTCGCCTCCTCCGCCGTTACCGGACATAGATTGGCAATTTGAGCAATCTCGAACTGCGTCAACGCAGACTCTCTTCGTAGTGCCCTAGACAGACGTCGGTACCGTAGCAGGTGGTACAGTGGACGTAGTACTTACTCTCGGATTGCGGCTGCTGCTTCTGGCTTATCGAACTTCGCGAAAGTCTTCACATAGTCCAGCGTCTTGTTGTATACACTGAAGCGAGTTTGTGAGGGAAAGATCTCTATCTATATGCCAACGGACATACGAAGTGTCTGGTGCAGCCTTCTCGGACGGTCGGTGTTCTAGCAGGTAGCGAACTTCAGAGATGAGTAGACAACCAGCGTTGTTGAATTCTGCGACGAGGGTTATGGAGGCTCCAGCGGCACAATATTATAAGAGGAGTAAGCCGAACCATATCCGAGTCTAAGAGCCGATGCATCCTCTTCTTCGAACGCGGGGCGATGGCGAATGGACATGATGGCGGGAACAAGACGACGTCGTCTGTTTGTCGTTGTTGCTCAATACCTTCTGGATCTAACATATGCAAACAAACCACCAGAAATGGATGCCCGGCGCTTGTGAATCCGACCAGTGCACGCCAGGCACGCACGCCGGAGCACGAGGGTGATCTGAGACTCCCGTCCTCTACGACTCCGAGCTCCATCCTGGACATCGAGCTCTGCATTCTGAGCTTCTCTACACACTACTGAGTCTACTTAGCTCTGCTCGACGCCAAGGTTGAAGGAGCATTCGGCCACCCCAGACGCCACTGACGGCCACCGCTGACAAATCTGGCTCCCGGTCGTGTTCCCCACATTCCCGATCCGGCATCCTCATCCTCCGCGGGACGGCCACGCACCGTCCAGTCCACTGCGCTCAAGCTCACTTCTGCGGGGCATCGCACCACTACATTCTCTGCTCTGGACATTGACGGCGAACCCTTCGAAATGGTGCAGCTCTACGGCGCCGCGGAGGGCCATGAGGATCGTGACCCGCAACACGCCGACGACTCCCGCTCGTCGCGAGAGGACGATGCATTGCTTGGGCCTGGCGCGACGGCGAGGAAGCCGAAGAGGGATGGTCATGCATCGCTGGTGAGCTCTACGAGCAACCTGGCAAATACAATCATTGGAAGTGGTGAGTGCTGGTTGTCCTCCGACGCGGAAGTCGTTGCTCACTAAGCTCATCATGTTCACTGGTGGTTCAGGCATGCTCACGTTCCCTATGGTATGCTCCTTGTCAGTCAAGTTAGCATTGATTTAACGCCTTCGCTCAGGCCATGGCTTCGGCTGGAATCATACCCGGCATCATCACTTGCGTCTTCTCCGGTGGCGTTGCAGCATTTGGGCTCTACCTCCTATCCCTGTGCGCCGCCAAAGGTCCACATAGACGAGCTTCCTTCTTCAGTATCGCGGAAATGACGTTCCCTAGGGCTGCAGTCTTATTTGACGCTGCCATTGCAATCAAGTGTTTCGGTGTATCTATCAGGTGTGTGTTCTCTACCTCACGGATAAGGGACATCCATATAGTGGTCGAGGTGTCGGACTCCCCTTTCTTGCGCTCTGCCAGCGACATCGTGTCATATTATGTGCCATGGATCGACTCATACGCTGATGCCACGCGCAGTATGCATCGCTTAACGATTTTCCACGGATCATAGACCGTCCTTATGCCTCTTGTCTTGCGGAGAACTCATCCAGTGGACAATATTGACTACCACACCCAGCTACCTCATCATCATCAAGTCACTCATGCCGAGTGTGGTGATGGCTTTATATCACGATCTGACATCTCCGGATGTGAATCCACCAGCGTGGATGTTGTCGGGCCAGAATTGGATAACTATCATCATGATTCCGCTAATACCCCTCACATTCCTTCGGAAACTGGACAGCCTGAGGCACACGAGTTATGTTGCGCTCTTCTCCGTGGGTGAGTAAGAGCAGGCTATCTTGGATGCTATAGCTATACTGATGGGTGGGGCCATAGCATACCTTGTGCTCATCGTCATCGTCTGCTACTTTTTCCCCTTAGAGGGGACTCAGAAGCCTGGGGAGATACACCTGATCAAAATCTCTCCTAGTTTCGTGTCAACTTTTCCCGTACAAGTGTTCGCTTACACGTGTGCACAGAACGTGAGCGTACAGTTGTCATCTGCTTGTTTCGTTGACTAAAGGCTCCACTGTCAGCTTTTTCCTATCTTCAATGAGGTTCAATCCAACACTCAGAAGAGAATGAATCTTGTCATTGGCACCGCCATTGGCACCGCAACTTTGACCTACGAGATCATCGCTGTGTTCGGGTATCTAACTTTTGGCTCAGCAGTAAGTTTTGAGAGACAGCGGTTGGACGTAAAAGTCGACGTTGATCTCAACCCCATTAGGTTGGCCCGAACATCATCGCGATGTATCCCACCACCTCGCTATTCATCGCTGTTGGGCAAATCGCGATCGCCATTCTTGTGATGTTCTCGTATCCTCTGCAAGTTCACCCCTGTCGCAACTGTTTGGACAAGGTTTTCCATGCAGGGCAAACTAGCAAGCCCCTAGAAGGCACCGAGGACGACGAGCCAGAAGATGAACATCACGCAAGCCATGACATGACCCCCTTCAAACATACGCTGTTGACTGTCGCTATAGTCGCGAGTGGGTTCACCGTCGCCTACTTCGTGGACGACTTGAAGATGGGTGCGTATCCACTTCTGCCTGACGTCAAGCTGACACTGATTATATCGACTAGTGCTGTCATTCGTTGGCTCAACAGGTTCGACGACAATCTCATTCATACTACCCGGTCTGTTTTGGTGGAAGGTCAGTAGAGCTTGGAGCTCTGTGCGAAATGCGAACGGACGAAGCGTTGATGATACTCGAAATCACAGCTTTCACGCGATGACCCAAGCGCGAACAAGACTTTGTCCAAGGCGTCCCTGGGATTGGCCATCTACGGCATGTTTATCTTTGTGTTCTGGTAAGTACAGATATATGATCTCGGCGCTGCGGGCAAGCCCCTGACGTTTTCTCAGTTTGAGTTTCAATATCTGGGGTCTTTTCCACCCACAATCTGAGACTGCACATTAGATGACGGATCGTGGTCATTGGTTTATATCTACTTAACCCAGTCTAGCAATGGAGCGTGTAATGATATCTCCTCTATCCATATCATGAGTGTGTCTTTGTCGGAGAAGACCCGACCAGTGTATTCACAAATCTGATGTTGTGGCGGAGATATCGCGGCACGAATACAGCGGGCGCCTCTGCGACTTCCGTAGACCGAGCAGAGCGCCTGTCGCAAGCTGCACCTTACCCTCAGACCTGATGCAACTCTGCTTGTCCTCAACGTCTATCTCGTCCTACTTGTCATCTACAGCGCCCAGAGTACTCTTTTGACGAAGTAGGATGTCTGCTGGTGCGTAATCATGCTCCCTTGCCATGGAGGGTGAAATACGACTCGCCGAACGAGATGCCCTCCTAATCGTTCTCCACGCTGAGTTTGCACATCTTCCCATTTTCATCAAACAGAGACTGCTCTACATCTGGGAGAAGCATCATATTACGCGACAAAACACTTACACCCCCAGCGACTGTTGGGATCCCCAAGACAGACATGGCGACAGCGTCCAGCGATGCAGCCACAGCGATCAGCACTATGAACGCATCGGGCAACTATATGGAGCGGTCGCTTTCTGCCAGCCCTATCAATGCATCACCATCCTACAACCCCGCATCATCCACTTCGTCCCTGAACACGAAGTCAGAGTCCTCTTCGAGCGCCTCTGGCCTGATCGAGTCGAGTGAGACGGCAGCCACCACTGTCGACATAGAACCCGATGCGCAAATATTAGAAGCCCTCAAAAGTAAGGATAGATTATATGTGCTCAAACTCGGTGAGCAGATGGAGGCGTTAATCAAGGAACGGAGGTACGTCTGCTCGTGTTCGCCCTCCCTCCCAGCGTCACACGACGGTGCCCATGTTCGACGAACGGTTGTGTGGATTCGCCACGGAGGTGTTTCTCAACATCTGATTGCGAATGGAAGATGGATTGGAGTCGTGTTCTGACTTTGTGGTTCGCGCAGGATACGGCTGGACCTCACACCATCCACGTCCTACCAGCGGCTACTCGTCCATCGATGTTCGGCCTACTACAAGCTGTCACCGGAGTCTGATCCGACCACGAAGGGCATCATCGTATACTGCCGCTCTGAAAGCCGAATGTACGTGCATGTATATCGTATCGCCTGGGTGTTCTGTTGCTCAGCTCAATCCCACAGCCCCGCCCGACGTATCTGTGAGCTTGTTCCAGCAGAAGAGTCTGCACAGCCCGCTTTCCAGATCATGCGCCGCGCTGCCCGTCAACTTCGGGGACGCCAATATTCCCAACCTGGCTCCACGGCTGGGGAAGACGGGGACACATCCGATGTCGATGCGTCGGAGGCCGGGAGCATCGGTGGCGCAAGCAGCGCAGCCTCCTCCAGTGCTCGGCGATACAAAACCATCGAGGAGAGGGAGGCTGAATATAACCAGGCTCGGTCAAGAATCTTCATGGGATTCGAGGAGGAGAAGAAAGACAAAGACAAAGACATGAGCGCGAACTCGTCGACGTTTAGCCTCGTCTCCGGTTCGGGTTCTACCAGCGGAGGGCGCGGAAGCAGCATCGGTGACATGGACGACTCCGCAAGTTCCGCACCGACAGAGAGCGAGTGGTCTGGGCCTGTCACTCGCGACAAGAGGGATGCTCTGAGGGGCCCTGGCTCGACGACGTCTTCCGTCAGATCTTTCAGGTCCACAGGGCCTTCGTACAACGCCAATGGCTCGGGTAGTTCCCGGAACTCGAGGGCAACGTCTCCCTCCTTCACTTACCCTACACTTTATGAGCCTCCCGCAGCACCGCAATACGACCCAGGACAGTATCTTGCGCAGCCTCAGCCTCCCCCTGGCTATGTCGGGCAGTACGGCTATCCTCCATACAACGCTCAGCCGCCCGGGCAGCCTTACGCCAATCCGTACTACTACCAGTCTCAGCCACAGCCGCCACCGTATCCTTATCCACTTCCTCCCCCGCATTCCGACCAAGTCGCTCCTGGTGAGGCAATGTATCCACCACCACCACCTCCTCCCCCGAACGCTCCCCATCAGCCGTCCTATTCTCCGTCCTACATGTGGGCTGGCTCACCAGCCCCAACTCAACCTCCGCTCCCGCCTCCGCTTCTTCCACGACAGCATCCACCACAACCTGGTATGCCTCCCGGTCATCCCGAAAACCATCCATCTGCGCACCCAATGCCCCCGATGCTAAATTTGCGTCAGTATTCCTATCCTGCTCCTTCGACGCCGTATGGTTATGGCATGCCTGGTTATCACTATCAACAACCTTACCAACCGGGTGCTCCGATGGGGCCGCCGCCACCACCTCCGATGCCCGGACAAGTGTACCCACAAGGTCTCTTGCCCGACTACGCAGGGCCAAACAGCAATGGCAACGGCATAGAGGGCCCTAGTATCAGCCGTACGTCGTCTCGTAACAGCAATGGGCACGGCGGCATCAGCGGCAAACGAGGACCTCCCCGTGCTCGTGGCTCATGGACCTATGGGCCTGGTGTCAGCACAGGCGGATTCACCTACAATTCGAACGGTGCTCCGAATGGAGTGGGCGACGCTTTTGGACCCCGCCTGAGCACAAACACGCGGCGAACATCGGGCAACTCTAGTGGTGGCAGTGCCGGAGCAAGAACACCCGCCGACGAAACATCGTCTACAGCGGTAAGTCTCTTCATCCGCTTAACCTTTCTGTGATCTGTCTTTCCATGCTCTGTGTTGATGTTCGTCTTCTTCGCTGTCTTGCTTCGTTGTTCGCCCGTCTACGCGTTCTCCCTACGTAGTCGTCTTCAACGACATCTTCATCTTCGCGGCATACATTCACGTCTACATCAACCACATCCAAGCACCCTCTTCCCGCGCGCCCCGATTGGGCTGTCGGACTAAAGCCCCAGCATCCTCGGCATCTGGACCATCACAACAGCGCATCTCGGAACATGTCACCAGCAAGAATGGCACCTCCGCATCTGTCACAACAATCGCAATCGCAACCCGCCCTACAGTCTAACGACTTCCCCCCTTTATCTGCAGCTCAACAGACCCGACAACCCGTGGTCGGTGGGGCTTGGACCAACGCGTCCAGCTCGCGCGTGATGGTGGCTAGCCCACCGGGTTCCGGGAACCCACAGGGTACTGCGCTCGTGCACTACCCCAACTCCCAGCAGTCGAGTCCGCAGGTCCCGACCACGCCCGCGCCCGCTGCACTCGGCCGGTTGGATGAACAAGACACCACGTTCGAACGGCCGCCGCCGAGGAACGCCGAGCTGTTCAACCCCAAGGCGGGCACTCGCAGCAGCCCCAATGCTGGCAAGGTGCAGGAGAACGGACGGAGCCGGGCGAACATGGGCACGAATGGATCCGAACTGTTCGACAAGATGGGTGCTATGGCGCTCGCGGACACGTTGGGTAATGTCGGCGAGGGCCTACTCGTTGCGATGCCTGCTAATGGCACTAGCACCGGCGACTCGGCGGTGCGCTTCGACCCCGCCGCCGCCGCATCGTCATAGCTCTGTTCGGCTCTTCGCCGTCTAGGTCTAGGTGCTGATGCCACGGCCGGCGTTGACAACGTTGCTAGCCCGACGTCCTCGCCCTCAGTTTATCCACTCGTCGTACCCTGCCATGTCCTCGTCGAGGTGCTCTCGTGTTCAAACGTTCATCGGCTGTGCCCTCATGTGTATTTGTGTCGTGATATGTCGTCGTGGGGTGGCTATCTGCGTGTGTAGTATGTTGCGCTACGTCGTTACGTTATACGCTACATATGTGCCAGCTGCCCTTGCTGTGTGCGTTCTCTCCGTTCTCTCCGTACGGTGTTGTACTTTCTCATCTGTTATCTCGAAATTTAACTTAGATGCCTGCCTCGGGTTAATGGTCGCGATACCCGTACATAAATATCCTATGGTTTTATGGTTTGCTCAGTTGCACTTGGACAGCGGTAGATGGGCCTGACCATTGTAATAACGAGTACTGAGCATGAGGATGATCGCGAATGACGTTATGATTTTGGTGATATACAAAGCGGAAGATCAGACGGTGCGGAATGATACACATAATAGATACGGATACAATTCGTAGCGGAGCTGGGAGAAGGAGGTTGCAAGTGAAGATTAGTGTCACGGCGATATGCGCATCCTAGACCCGCCAGGGAACGCATGGCGCGCAAGACGATATTACTAGAATCTAGATGCAAAGCACGAATAGGTTGACGCAAAGAGCGGACATGTGAAGGAGCGGACGTTGACATAAACGAGTAGAGACGGCGAAGTCGAGAGGCGTGACAATTGGTTTCACTTCGACCAGTGCTTGAACAGGCCCTTCAGGCTCTTCAGGCGGGGACGGACGTGGCCGGGACGCGGCGAGTTGGGTTCTGAGCTGGTGCCCGTTGGAACCGAGGTGGGAACGGAAGGAGCGGAAGGAGAAGCGGGGCCCCACGACGCCGACGGCGTGTGTCGGGTCTGCTCCCCACGCAAGATGTGCACCACAGTCGGAATAGGCGTGCGAGGCATCGCCGGGAGCGGCTCAGAGTGGCGGTCGGCCTCCCCGGGATTCCGATACTGCTCCGAGCTAGGGTGGGCTCCGAAGGCGGCGGCGCGGGGAATCGCCGGGGCTTCCGCGCCAGCCTTCGCACCCTCGCGGGACTGCGATCGTTTGCCGAGCCACGACGAGGGCATGGTGGGTTCCCGCGCACGATGTAGGTGGGGTGCGGGGCGGGAAGAAGTCGTGTGGGGAGCGGTCTGTGGACGCCGCGTCGACTTGCTCCGCTTTGGGGGCGCACCGAAGAACAACGCGCTTGCGAGCGCCATCTCTACCTCCCATTCGGCTTGGACCTGTGTGGGGCTCGCGAGCACGAGCGGGGCAGGTCGGCGGCGGCGTAAAGGCGTGATGCGAACTGGCGGAAGGCTGCGGTAGCCCGGCGCGGCGCGGGCGATGCGCGAGGTCGAGGAACCAACGAGGAAGTCGGGTGCGCCCTACAAGAGTGCGTGCGATGGATACAATATTGATAGCGAACACGGATGGAATTCATCAGTCTGGGAGATGCGTTCATACTGGGACGGAACACTCACGACGCGTTCGTAGATGTATGGCTTCTCCGCCGACTCAGTACTGGTGCGTGGCGAGTGCACCGCCTGACTTGGGGTGTCTTGTATCTGAGGGAGTAAGCATTAGCATTGACCGTACTTGCGACAGGGCTATAGCACAAACCTGCTCGCAGAAATCGTCATCTTCGTCCTCGAAGGAGCCCTTCCATTTCCCCTTCTCGGAAGTACCCCAACCACCGTACTGGTCTACCCACATCGACTCTTCCGTGTCGTCGTCAATCGACTTCCCGGCCACAGGGAACTTCCAAATCGGACTCGAACCAACGGGCTGCGCACTGGAAGTCTTCACTTGCTCCACAAGGTCTTCGATGGATGGATTGGTGACCATTATATGCGGCATAGCCAGGGTCGGGCTAGACAGGCGGGTAGTGTCCGAGGTCGTGGGCGACGCGGTGCACTGCGCATATGTCGATGAACCGAAGGTGATAACGCCGATTTTGACTGGGGAAATTGAGAGACCATGATCACCGCAGACTCGCTCGGTGGGAAGAATGGAGTTGGACGCGCTTGCCGCTGACGTACCCATCTGCTTGAGTGAAGCCGCGAGCTGTTCCAGCTGCCGAAGAGTCTCTTCTGTGTCTTGAGATATGGGTCTCGCGGTACGCGGAGGGGAGGGTTTTGCGGTAGGCGGAGGGAACGAGACCGATGGCGCAGGAAAGTAGTCCAACGGGCTGTCGGCGTCTGTCAGGGTAGGCGGACTAGCAGGGAAAGGGATAGGAGGGAGCGCCTTCCGCGGTGGTGGCGGAGGTGAGGGGATGTATACCATCCGAGGTGTAGGCGTCCGCGAACGAGAGAGCCGTGTTGTGGGAGTGATCATCCCATGCTTGGGTGGCGATGTGTCGGAGATAGGTAGATGTTCGAGACTAGCGCAAGTAGTTGGTGACTGATAGTATGTTGAGACGTAGGCTCGCTTGTACACCTGTTCGTTCGTGGGTGCGGCAACTGGGGCAGAGGCTCTTGTCGGAGTAGAAGGCAACTCGGTCTGTGTGATATGGGACATTGATGCTGTGCTGCGAACTTGAAAGACGGGCGTGCGGTGGAGGAAGTAGGGCGTCGCAGTATGGCCTCGACGGATAAGGATGGGAGACGCGGACGATGTCTCTGGGACGCTCACATGTGGGGGTGGTGAGTACATCATGGTGGTGGTGGTCATGGCGAGGGAAGGAGGGGCGCTGACAGGAATAGCGAGAGGAGGGGGTGCATCTGAAGTAGAGCCGTATGAGAGATTGGGACTAGAGCGGTGCAGGCCCAGAAGGGGTGCCTGTCTATGGAGGAAATGCTGAGAAGCCCGACGGACAGGAGCATTGACATAGCACGGACGTGTATCACAGAGATCACGCCGGCGGCGGGGTTGTCGGAGGCCGGAGGACCTGCCTTGGGAGTACCCGTTCGGTTGCGCTTTCGGGACTGGCATCTTCGGGCACTAATAGGATGTGCCTGTACCGTAGACGAAAGTGCGTCGGCAAAGGGGTACATATGTGCAGGCCTTGGCTCTCAGGTCGTCTATGACGACTGAGGTAGCGGTGCCGATGCGGGCGGTGCATTGAGATGTGGCAGCGAATGGCCGGATTTGCAGGGAGAGAGACGGTCTGGAATGGGAACTATCAGGGCGCCGGAGGTAATCTTCATCAGAGAAGCGACAGACGACAGGGAAGATAGATTGGGCACGTCGAGCCGTGATACAGAAGAAGGGTGCCTGCCGTCTGGTCTGGAGGCAGGACGTTTGTCACCGCCGTGTGCCGAAGCGTGGACGGGCCTGGTGGGGGCAACGGCTTTGTGGCAACGCCGTCTGTCGCAGTTGGGATGAGACGGTCAAACATTTTCGTTGGAGATGAGCATCAGGCATGTGGCGAATACGACGACGCCGAGCACGCTGAGAATAGCAAGATGTGTTCTGCATATATGGGCGAGGGGCACGAACACGATGAGATGAACGGCTCGCGGACGGATCGGCTAGAAGACTCACTTGCTTGCCCTGAGGAACCCTCGCTGGCTCTTGATATCTGCGTAGCCCTGCCAGTACTCCCACACCCCTGCGGCAATAGCAGCAACGGCAGCTATGACCTCTATGATTGCAATCGCCAGACCGGTCTTCGTGTGCGGAGTATGTTCAGAGCCGGGGTCGGCAGGAGTTGGCAGACGAGCATTCAGAATCAGAGACGCGGACAAGAGACACAAGAGGATGGCGAGTCGGAGGTGCGAGAGCAGGTTGCGTTCAAGCATGGCATAGTCTCGTCCCTCGCTGGAAAGCAGTTCGTGTTCGACGGGCATCGTGCGACGTGGTCAGGACAAAGCTTGCTGCATGCCCGGCTGACGACGTACGCAGACAAATTGGGAAAGCGAGGCGCCCGTTGACCTCGCTCCTTCTGTCATGCTAGTCTCGTACCCAGCCGCATAGGTGTGTCCCAAAGAGGCAACGGGAACGAGAATTTGAAAGAGCCACTCCTAACAGCTCCTATAACCATCCGGCCCTGGTCGGCTGCACGTCAATTTTCGAAATCGACGCGGATTAGGGTGAACTAGCAGCTACTACCCGTGCCCCTGCCACGGTCGGGTGGGGGGAGGGGCGGTTTCAAGTTTCTGCCTTCAGCTTGGAGGTCGAAGAACAGGTGTGCTATCAACTTGCTAATATCAATGTCAGTGATCTACGGCGTACGCCCGTCCGATAGCGTAGTAGCGCTTTAGTCTCTCAAGGGAGCTCAAGGGGCGCTGCACCCAGGCTGCACCCCTCGCGCGGGCTGCCTGCCGCCCGCCCTCGGGGTGCGCGCCGTCTCTGAGGCGGGTGTTTTCTCCACCGGTCGTGCATATGACTGACAGATTCATCCTGTAGCTATGATACTATGAGATTTTAGTGACGACTGTCAAAGCCCAGCTCGTTCAAACATTCAGTCCGAGCCTAAGGTCCCTGAGGGCCAGGGAGGCTTCTGCACCCAGCGCCTGATCAAGCGCCTGAGGTCCAAGTGTCCTCGCCGCCCGTGAATATTCAGTGAATGCCTTTCTCTCCTTAGTGGTCAGCTGCTTTATCTCCTCTTCAACGTCCTGAGGAGTCAGAATGTTTTCTCTGCAGTCGAAAGCATGAGAACTGTGAAACCTTCCTGATATATCGAAATCTAGCCTAAAAAGAAAACCGAGCTCTTTTACTATAGAAGATGGTATATTCCGGCACGATGAAAACTGACCTTTGAATATCCCGTCATAAGTGAAGGCCTTAGCACTCTTCAAACGCCCGGCTTCAAGAGAAAGGATTCATCGTGCCGGAATATCATGTACCTTTCACGGTGTCGTTCCGAAAGGCGTCTCATCTGCGCGCTTGCATCTAATCCACGGTAATCCAACGTGCAGCCGACCAGGGACCGTCCATGTGTCAGCACCAAACCCCTCATACGTTCCGTATGAGGGGTTTGGTACGAACATAGGTAGGGAATATGCTGGAATATGGTTTCTGTCTCGTTCTCGTTCCTTTCTGAGACGCTCCTTGACCGGCTGGGTAATACGAGACTACTGTCATGCATGATGCACCTTCCTCCCAGAAGTCCTAGAAAGTCTTAGAAATTCCGTCCTCTCACTGAGACCGTACGCGTGTCGACTCGGGATGATGGTGAAATGTTTAACTTTCTGGGGTGTGAATTTGGGCTCGAAGCGATCCGGGGCCGAGTACAGGTTTCCCCGGTGTGTCGTCAGGTGTCGTAGGGTGTCGTCTCCTGTGCAGCCCGCTTCCTGTTTCTCCACTGTGTCTGCCCGGCTTGAAGTGCGCGTTTCACGGATGGTACATAACGAGCCTAAGTACTGCGATGGCTATCGAGTGGACACGTGGGGTGCCTGGCTCTGCCACTGCGATGGCTATGCGAGCCTATGCCTCGAGCATGGTCAACCTCATCCATGTCTGATCCTCCGAATGAAACTCAGATGGCATCACCCCGGACCCGGTTACCAGGCTAGGATGTCTCAAATTGGCAGTGCACAGTACCCTCCATCTCTACTATGTACATACCCCTTTTCGAGCGGGTCGTCACAGCTCTCCTGCTCCACCAGGTCCCCGCACTGAGTGATACAGGGCGGCTTGCACACCGGGATGACAAGCTGAACGTCTCGTCTCAAACGTGGATGTTCACGAACCTCCTCGTTTCAGAGGGTTCGGGGCTGAAATTCTCACATAAATACCCGCTCAGTGTGCATTCGTTCGGCAGACACTCAGTACTCGGTCCTTCCTTGCCCGGGTAAGCCCTCGAGATAGCGATGAGCAATGAACGCCTCACTGACTGCACGCACAGTCCGTTCTCCACCAGCCACTACTACCAGCCACCACCCACAATGGTTTACCTCTGGGCCGCCATCTGCACCGTCGCTGCCTGCGCTGTCGCCGTCCAAGGAGCGTCGCTCGTCGAAAGAGGTTAGTTGCTTCTCCTCATACCTCAGGCTCCGCGCCCCGCTCCGCCCGCACTGTCCTCACGCGTTCACTGCAGCTGGATGCGACAACAACGATCCCGGTCACTTCAAATGCGAGACGAGTGGCGGCAGCCCGCTCGTGTCCGACTGCCAACATGCGATCGACCAACTCCCGGACGGGAGCTGCCAGCAGGGGAACAAATACGGATCTCACTGCACCACCATGACCCACTACGGCACGTGCAAGATCGACGTCTGTGGCTCGCACTTGACCTACCTCAACCAGGCCGCACATGTCTCCTGCAAACAGTATGTGCAGAATCTCCTCGGCGGCTGCAAGAGCGGTGACCTCGTCGGCGGGCAAGTCTTCCCCGGGGATTGTCACGTCGTCTACAAGGGCGATGCGATCGTAGACCCGACTTACACGAACTGGAACCATTACAGGCTCCAGTTCTCGCACAGCTGATCAACCTTATCCCAGTGGCATGTGCCCCAATCCTGTTTCTGATGTCTTACTCGATTTAGATCAGTGTTGTATTACTTGTATAACTCCGAACGCATCACCCCACTGCGAACCAGTGCGCCATATGTTATCTAGTTTGTACTAGTCTGCTACTATTAAATCCCAGGTTATTGAGACCCGCACGGACTTGTTGTAGAACGAATGCGCCGGCTTGTAAGTATCGTGGAGGCACGCATTCTAGCGATCCCGACCGACCTGAGTGCCGCATCAGGGGTGAATGTCTGATAGGAAAGATGGACCTCAATGGCCAATTGGCATGCACTTCAATGGACGGAGCATTTCCTTATGGGGGGTCCGTACGAAGCACCACGAAAAAGTCACACACATCGTCATTATATCGGACGTCTTGTTTCTGGGAGCTGACGTGCTGACGACGGGTACAGTTTGCACTCGGAGGATACAAGATGTTCTCGAGCCAAAGCTGAATGAGTATTTACTCTGGTACACGGTTGGTTTTTGTTGAAACGTAGCCACGTTCCGAATGAGTACTATCAAGCGCGAAATGTCAATATAAGAAGAGATTGCCGCATTCTTTCTTCTCTATGCACCTCACATCTGAGGGGTGTGAATGACTCCGAGCCTACGTGCGACCGATTAAAGTTTAAACACTAGCAATGGACTCGGCTTATGCTGGAAAAGACTTACTGCTCAGCTGTGCGAGAACTGAAGCCTGTAATGATGCTTATCCACCAATCCCGGGTCCTGAATGGGAGTGTCCACGTAATGGACAGAGCAATGCTGGGGAAAGATCTGCCCGCCGACGAGGCTGCCGCTCTTGCAGCTGGCGAGGAGTGTTCGCAAGTAGGTGTTGCACCTCGTGACGGAAGATATGGGGGACACTGTCGAGCTTAGCGCGCCACACACATCGATCTTGCACGTGCCCACCCGGACCATGGTGGTGCAGAGCGAGCCATGCGCGTTCTCCTGGGTGCAGTATGCGTTGTCAGGGATGGTGTTGATCGCAGCTTCGCAGTCCGCGACGAGCGGGCTCCCGCCGCTCGTTTCGCACTTGAGTGAGCCGTGATCGTTGGTCGGGCAGCTGTCTGTGAGATGAGATGAGATGAGTATAATCTGGGCGACGCGGAGAAAGTCAAAACACTGACCCCGCTCGACGAGCGAAGCGCCTTGAACGGCGACGATGCAGGCAACTGTGACGGACCAGATGGCGGCGGCCCAGAACTTCACCATAGTAAGCGACGCTAAATGAGAGAAACAATTGGTGTCGAAAGACAGTGAGATGTTTATCGCATCATTAGGATTCGAAGGCTCACATCGGATGTAGGATGGAGGAGGATGGAGGCGAGTGTGTGTGTGCACAACGTTGAATGCCCTTCGGAGAGGAACATATATACTGGAATTTGGGACTACCATACTTATTCCCGCATCGGGCACCCGAGACGGGCAGCACTACCAGACACTACCGGATAGCTTGGAGTTTTGAGAATCCTGTGCGGATTTGCGCGTAGCGGGAACGTGTAAGGACGGTTGAATGAATGCGCGAATACGTAGCTTTCCCGGACGGTGCTGAGGATCAGCATCCCCCCCCCCCGGTTTGAAAAGCAAGGGGGAAACCTGGGGAAAGAGGGAAAAATCCCCCAGGCGTAATGGAGACTAATGGAGATCAAGACCGACCATACAATGCCGGAGGACGTAGCCGAAACCACCAGGGGCTGCTCAATAGCGCTCAGCGCTCAGCGCTCGAATCTTGTGGGTCGTTTCGAAACGCAGTCGACTGTCAACTCGTTGAGATGCCGCTCGATGCCGCTGATGGGTGGCAGTGGCAGTCCAAATGCGGTCAGGTTGAACCCCAAAGTTACTGTCGACGTCTACAGCTCAGCGATGCAGATGACCTATCCAAATATGGCTGATTTGAAGCAGAGAGTATTTGCTATCTTCTGATACCTCATACGCCTGGACTGAATGAGGGAGGCGAGAACGCAAGGAAGAGCAGATAAGATTCCTTTGGCGCTGCATCACCATCAGCCTCGGCAGCCACCGACATCTCAATGACCGTCAAGTCGTCGACTGCGTTTCGAAACGACCGACAAAAATAGAGCAGCAGGGGAAAAGCTATCGATGTTCGAAAGCTCGTCGAGATGCCGCTGATGGGTGGTGTCCATCCAAATGCGGACAGGTTGACCCTCGAAGTCCCGACATGTCTGTCGACGTCCACAGCTCAGCAATGCACATAATCCATTGAGATTTGAGAGGTATGTAGCAGAAATCCTATGCTGTCTGCTGATACCTCATATACATAGACTGGAGGAGGGGACTCGGAGGGGACGCAAGGAAGAGCAGGCAAGTCTCATTTGCCGTTGCATCATCACCATCAGCCTCGGCACCCACCGCCAGCTCGACGAGCTTTTGAACATCGAAAGCTATTCGAGACGACGGACAAGAATTGAGCAGCCATAGCCAGCCCTGGTCTCGTACCCACCACCGAGGCCGCGGTGGTGGGGGGCTCTATACTCCGGTACGAGACCAGCCAGCCCTAGTCCTACAGGGCGCCGCCGCCCGACACTCTAACTCCACCCGACCATGTCGTTCCCGCCCGGGTGTCCTACGCGAGCACGTCGGGGTTCATACCCACCCGCCGGCTGTGGGCGAGGTTGGTTCCCGCCCGCGGCTGAGTGCTTCGGGGGCGTGAGCAGGCGGAGCGGCTGGAGAGCCTACCTTCTGAGGGCCCTGATGGCGGGAGGGCGCGGGGACGTGCCAAGAGGATTCGAGCAGGCCTGAGACATGCAAACTCACCGTACAAAAGTCAAGTGTAGCAGTGGCAGCAGCCTTCTCTGGAGGCTTGGCTGGTTGCTGTACATATTCTCAGTCGCAAATCCGTTCGTCACACCGGCTCGCGCCCGAAGCTTGTCACTTCGTAATCGCTATACTGAAGCAAGTAACGGTAAACAGTATAAAAGGCAAGCCGCAGAGATAGCAACTCCCCTCAAACATACGCGATTCGGCGATCCACTGGGATTTCTCCACCATAAGGATCGACATGCGAGGCTTAGTAGAGTAGTGACAGTGGACGAGTTCATTCCAAGGTCCACGACACGCTGCTCCCAACCTCTCCTCCAGAAGGCAGCTCAAGCGACACGCTCTTCGTCGTCGACGAGCCCCAGCCAAGCGGGGGCGTCCCGCTACCCAACGTGAACGTGACATTCACGCTGGCCAACAGCTGCGTCGGGTCCGCCACGGTCAGCGTCCAGCTGTCCATGCGCAAGATCACGTTCGCGCTTCCGGACGACTGGACCTTGATCGATGCGTCGCCGTCCGCCTGGGCGGGGATCGTGAACTGCCCGCCGTCCGTCTGCCAGAAGACGCCGTAGACGGTCTTGTTCGCGCTGTCGACGAGGGCGGAGATGGAGCCGTCGTTGCGGATGATGTGCACGTCCGTCGTCGCCGCCGCCGCCCTCTCTGTGAAGCTCTCGGGGGTCGTTGCGGGGAAGACCATGTACGAGATGGCCGCGGAGAGGTCGTCGTGGCTGAGCCACGCGCTGAACATGTCGACGGTTGCAGCAGGGTCGGAGGACGCGCCGATGTCGGACCAGCTCCCGGTCTTGTTCGCCACGTCTAGAGACAGCGTGACCGGGTCTGAGACGTTGAACACGTATCCGACTCCTCCGTGCCAGAGGGTCGAGGCGTCGGAGAAGTTGCCGCCGCTCGAAGGCTCGCCGTTCACGAGAACACCGCCGACGTGCTTGCGCTGGTCGAGGACGGAGAGGACGGGCGCCCCGGTGTTGGACGTGATCCGCGCGACCATAACGACCTGCACGTCGTTCTCGAGGAAGAACCACGTCTTGCGCCAGTTCAGCGTCTTCCACGTCGGGGTCTCGTAGCGCATAGCGACCGCGCCCACGCGGCCGTCAGAGGCACCCCCAACGAAGGTCTGGGTACCGGTCTTGCGGGTCGTGTTGCAAGCAAGCGGGATCGCGCCATAGTCGACGGTAGTTCCGGGGATGAGGTTCCAGTCCCACGCTGCGACGATGTCTTCGTACTCGTCGCCAATCATGTGGGTGTACATTGTGCCATCCGCAAGGTGGAAGCCGAAGTTGTTGGCCTCGGCCGTGCATTCGGTGTTCTGGGTCCGCTTGGAGTACATGCGGAGACTCGTCACATAGCCAGGACCGCGCTGCACCTACGTTCGAGCGTTAGCATCGCCTTGTCGTCAGAGGCGCGAAAAAGGCGCACTCACAACGTAGTCATTAGCATAGAAGATACGGTTACCGATGATGTTCCCGGAATTTGCGCTAGTCGTGTTGGTAGATAACATCTCGTATGCACTAGAGATCACATCGGACTTCCACAGCTCTCCGAGAACCTGCAATTGAGTCAGGTTGGTCTTGATCCCCGAGGATGCGCTGTAGGCCACTGTGAGTGATGCCATTGACGGACAAGGACCGGGAATCGACACCTACTGGTCGTCTGCGACAGGATCGGTCATGAAGCGTCCAATCACGCTCTGCGGAGTGATGTCAATGCAGAGATACGCCGTCTCGGGGCAAAGCAAACTTACGAAGTCCCAATGAAGAATGTTTGTGAGGACGTTCCTGTAGATCATCCACTGATTTGCGTCGACCAACACCTCCAGAGCCGACCTGGCTTCTATTGGCGCCTCGAACTTTGTGCCGGCAGTCTCTATCTCGAAGGAGAAGAGGTCATTCGCGCTATCAGGAGGTAAGCGTTTGGAGGTGTGCGGTGACGATGGATGGGGCTTACTAGTCCTTGCCGTAGTTGCCGTTGTATATGATACCAGAGTGTTGTCCGAATGAACCATCCGCCCTGATGCCGTCGACCTTCGTGCCGTTCTGGACGATCACTTCCTTGTGAACGTGGTCGAAGCCGGCAGATAGTAGTGTCTCGTTCATAGTCAAAAGGCCCAGGTCGATTCCGATGCTGGCGATATCGAGAGCGTTTGCGCCCGTGATATTGCTGACACCGTTGATGCCTGTGGCGAGCGTCGCAAAAGCACGGCCGGTCATTTTTTCGCACCCATAGAGCTCAGATGGGGTGAGGGATTCGCCCAGGAGGAGACACACTTCTCCGACGAATGTTGGAATGCCAACCACCTATAGACGAAGCTGTCAAAACAATGCAGCTCGTAGTGAGGCTATATGCTCACATTGGAGAACCAGTTGGTGTTCCAGAGGCCAGGGGTACCACAAGGGCACTCGTCCTCTCCGCCGTAATCCAGACACGCGGGGATCGCAAAGTCGCGGGAGAACCAGAAATCCATGGCGGAAGAGATGGCAGTGCGGGTTTCCACATCGTGTACGTATTGGTCCGAGTTCCTCAACCCACCGTGCCATGCGGATGCAAATGTGACTGTGTGCTAGTTGAGCTGACGAAGAGTCAGGGTATAGGAATTCTTACGAGTTCGCTGCCAGTGAGTTTGAGCCTTCCAGTTGGCTCGAGGGGCGTCACATCCGGCAATATAGTCGACATCCGGCCATGATCCGTCTGGCTGCAGAGTTGATAACCTGCGCAGTAGACATTGTCAGTGACAGTGTCTTCCGGACACGGTGATGACTAGACATCCACGCAAACGCACCAAGAAGGAATAGAGGCAGAACTGGTCGCAGCGCCGACGATGGTTTCGTACCTGCGCTCTATAAGGACATGCAGATCATCGGCCGCGGGCTGAGCAGGTTCCGAAGAATGATATTGGGCTCTTTTCCCGTAGCCATGGTTCTTTGATGAGTGGCCGTGAAGGGACCCAGCATCTGAGGATACGACCAATGAAGCTAACAGCGCGAGCGGTAGCCCTGGGAGCATGTTCGCGAATCGTTGAGGCTGGCTTCACTTGGAGTAAGGGAGTAACTGTTGAGGAGTAAAGCGGGAGGGGGAAAGGCCCGAAGGAGAGGGAGAACTAAGGAGGGGACGAGCTCGGCGGCTCTGGTTGATGTTGGTAAATCGAAGGAACGCATGCATCAACTCTTATAAGTGTACTTGCGCTTGATGAGGCAAACCGTGCCGCCGGAAAGTCCATGATGAACCGTATACTGTAGCAAGTCAGCCACCCGAGTCCCGGGTCGAACTCGAACATTGAGTCAGCCCATCACCAGCCACACTGGTGTTAATGAACCAGCACGACAGCATCGTAAGTGTCTCACAGGCTGTGAAAACACACCTCTTCAGTGCACGTTTGAACTGCACGATCCTTGATTTTCGCTGTATGGGCGGCCTTAGTGTATGTTTTGGAAGCCACGTAAACTTGAATTGCCCCCTGGCGCCTCATGAAATTGATCCGAAGAACAACATCATCATGATATGTCCTGGTCCATTGTAAGTGTGTCCCAGGTATGTTCTTATGTAGATCGTCTTGACATGGTATCGTGTGGGATATACAGGTGTTCTCACCTCGTCGCACGACCACGAACCCGGAGTCTCTACTCCTGATGCACCTCTGACTCTGCATCGCGGCAACATCATGGTGCTGCAGCGAGAGCGAGACATGTAAGGAGACAGACCGACAGCGCGACGTGATCAACCTCGTCAGCCACCTAGCTCAGTTCGCATAACTACCAGTCGGTTCCTGTATACTGGTGGTCCGCCGTGTTGAAGTTGGGGACAGCGATTTGAAGGGCGATTTGGGACGACGTAGAGAGCCATGGAAGTTGACTCGAGACAGATGCATGGACAGTCACAGTCTTGCAAGACTCGCGGAATTATGCCATGCGCAGCTTTACTTGAGTAACATTGGAAGGCGTCTACCTTACCATATTTGATTGGAAGCTAGTAGCAGTACTTACTACTTACCAGTAGTACATCCCAGTGAAAAGTTGGCTACATATTCTCGTTTGTATACGTCTATATTCCGTTATATTTGCGTTTTTCTGTGTATATGTGAGAGTATACGAGAATAATACGAGACCGTCTCGATATAACGGATTTCTCGTTTGAAGCTGTATTGCCAGTACCGAGTTTTATCGAGATGTAACGACTGTTTTGTTTTTACTCGTGTGGTGTCGTTATTGTCCGGTTCACTGAGGAATCCGTAGTGGATGCGGCTTGTTCTGTTCAGATACGAAGATATACGCGTGCAATACGATTTGAAACGAGCTATAATACAGGAATATGCGAGCAAATACTACTACTGGTACATAGTGATTCGGAACGGGGCAGCACGGCGTCGGTCATTTCCCAAGTCCTTCCCCGCTGCTGGTAGCCGTGGCGTGAACGACAGGTGGGGTGTCTGGGCACGACGCCGAGGAAGGTACTAGAGGTTTGCTTCTCGGACTCACCTGGTAGAATTGGTCCGGTCTTCTTCGTGAGGCCTGCCAGTCCGGGCAGACTGTGTCAGCGCCGACTCTTGGTGACAGATGCAGCCAGTAGACTGTAGCTTACCTTGTGTGTATGTCCATGCGATCCGCTGCCAGTAGATGGACAGAAGCCTAATGCAATAGACATGCTTAGCAACACTAGTAGGACGCATATACAGACTCACCGGCACCAATTGCAACACAGGAGAGCGTGAGCCATCCGAGTTCTCATCTAATGCCATCCAACTGCGGCTATCCACGATGTTGTACGACTACGGTGACATAGAAGATAGGAGTTGTGGGAGAGACGGTTTTGCATTTGGCCGGAACCGGAGTTGGATGAGACGGCGGTGGTGGGGAGAAGAACAGGGTATCGATGGAGGAGGACAAGAACTGGGAGTCTCTAAGAGGGCATGGGAAGCGAGTAAGGGCAGAGGGGAGTCGTGAGTGTGCCGAGGTCCGAGGGATCGGCCGGCGGGACACCCTCCCCTGCTGTCTAGGACAATATTTCTTGGAGTAAAGGACACAATGTCTTGTCCGCAGGCTGTCACATCGCACGCTGTGAGTCTTGCTGGCGATAGCGAGCGTGCCTACGGTGTTGCTGCTGCGCTTCTTGATACCCACAGTAGTCCACATGACTTCTTCGGGAGGCTGGAAGCTGTTGGCTGAGACGGAGACCCGGGAGAGGGAGACAAGAGTGTTGGCGCCCGTAGCAGTTAGCTCTAGAGATGTCGTACCCAGACACAGGACGCGGAGCAACGGGTTTGGAATGTCACAGAGGTCACAGGCGCGGACACGGACACAGACAAGGACACGGACACAGACACAGACATATACATGACACGGACACGAGTGACATAGACATTCGACATACGTACATCGAGCGGAAATTCAGAGACTGGTCAGAGATGCGTCAGGATTTGGGCGCTTCGAAAGGGCCAGGCGTCCCGTGATCGCGTCTTTCCTGGAATTACCGACAGTTACCGAAAGTATCCGACATAATACGACCATTTCCCCATACAAACGAACTTTTATACCCTACTTTCCACTGGGAGTACATACTGAGTGCTACCTCCCGAGAACATAATCCCCACATTTCGGTGCACAAGGCGTACTTCCCCGGCCCTGTCACCTGTCACTGAGTCGAACAAAAAGCCATGTGTTGTAGTGCTGCCGTGGAGTCAGAGCACTCCGGAGTACACTCCACTCCGAACGGCACGACCGTCCAGGAGACTCCGATCACCAGGCGAGATCAAAGAGGCCCTACTGGCAGTGAAAGGTTTCACAAATGTGTCATGATGTCGACTCGGCCTCGGGGCTTGAAAGCTTGAAAGTGTGTTATGTTGCTACAGCAATGCCGCGTAGACACGTGTGGTGCACTAACCCCAGATAATGTATTGAACTGGCACGAGAGATACCATGCTCAATTACGCTGGAGTCACGACGTCCTCCACCGTAAGCTCTTGCGAAGTCTCAACGTATTGGTATATCATACGCCTAGTGACACCATATTGGACCACTTGTGCAGCGATTTGATGTCGATGTGAAGCCAGTCGGTGCCTCGTCATGGCCGATCCTCAGGCCTCAGTATCCGTAGTGCGGTCCTGATTGTCGCAAGTATTCATGAGGACTCAACAGCTCTGTGCTGTCGAACGGGAACATGTCAGAAGTCGTCGTCGATCTGTGCCGGGATGTAGAACGTCAGCACGCCACCGGCGTCGGCAACGTCCCCGATGTACACGTATAAGATCATGCAGTGCTTCGCGCATATACCTAGTGAAACCGCATCATCGTCAGAGCACGATCTCAGAAGGGTGCGAGAGAAGGGATAACACACATGCGATAGTCGTCGTCGATACGACGTGGCTGTTCAGGAACTTGAGCAGGCTCTTGTGCGACACCAGGACGCCGTGCATCTTCGAAGGGTCCTTCTCGACAGACTCGTCCTCGTCGGGATCTCGTGCTGCAACACGTGTTAGAGGTGTTGTGCAGTGGTCTCGGATACGCAAACGTGCACGTACGCATCGGGGGGTTCGCAAGGCCACTCCAACCGATGTCGATCCGCGCGTAGTCGTTGTGCCCGCAGAGCTGGAGCTCGCCCACGAGATTCGCGCGGAAGCGCACTCCATCGTTCGCGAACGGGCGGAGGCGGTCTACGACTGTGCGCAGCTTGCCCAGAGGCGGTAGGAGGATGTGCACCTATATCGCACGGGCGCATATAGTCAGCCCCCAGATCTCTCTGTTCACAGTAGACGACTCTCTATCACCCACATCCGGCTCGGGACACATGGGCTCCTTGAGCCGTGCGATCTCAGTGTGTCGCAGGATGTCAATTGTGAGCACTTGGACGACGTTCATCGTCCGGCCCATGGAGTTTGTCGAGGAGATCTCAAAGCTCAGAACTGACCGCTTCTCAGCGTTCTTAGACAGCCTGAGCAGAGTGGATTCGTGAGCCCGGAAGGGACAGAGGGACTGGGGCTTGCGCACTTCATGAGAATCTGAGTCTCTCCGGTGGTGAAAGCTTTGGACGAGTTTTGCGCAGCCGTCGGAGCCGACGCAGAGCGGAGGGCGGCAAGCAAGCCTTCGATGGATACCTTGATGGTCACCTCGTTGTTGGAGTTGGACACGACGTGGTAGTCTGTGAACAAAGACGAGGCTTTGATCTGTCTAGCCGCGGCGGTCGCGCAAGTTCGTATCAAAGTTCCGCGTCATTGAGCAAGCTCCAGCAGTATTACTCACGACCACACTTGTATTCCACCTTCGTTGGCGTCCCCGGTGCAGATGATGCGCATTTCATGCTCCGCGAACTGGATGATGCAAGTCTTCTGCAACTTGTCGATGGACTGGACGATCTCTGTAGGAGTGATGAGTGGGTTATCAAGGCTCTATGCACGATACGTACTAACAAATGTGTCGACATTCTCGATGTTGGCACGAAACCGCATCCCTTGGTCGTGCTCGTCCGAGGTCAAACAGCCACGGCTTTGCGCGTCTCGGGAGTCGCGCGATGCGTTACGTTCACGTGCTCGTAGTCACACCCTCGTAAGCCAGCGTCGTCGGCGGTCGCTCTCGCAACTTAACTAGTCTTACTCAGTAAATAGCTAGCAGTGCCCAGGACCTCCCAGGACTCACAAATCTAAGCATACAATTACAGATGTGCGATGAGCCTTACTACGATGTCCACGGTGGCATCATAACATTCAATATAGTATCGGCATGGCAGAGCGCTCAGCCGCCAACTGGCACGAGGTATTCTGGGATTCTGCCCTCTCACTCACGAACCGGGACCGTTTCAAGCTTTTTGCTCCATTCAATGACTTTGGGATGGGCCTGAACCTGTATGAGGCACAGGTATGAACTTCCTAAATTCTCTGCAGCTGGAAAGTGGAGCCGCGCGTACCTTTAATGGGTCAAAGTTCAACACCTGGAGCCCCTCGAGCGAGGTAGCTCGCGAGAGCGCGACATATGCCTGACCTACACACATTCGATGTCAGGTCAGTAATTGTGAGTATATGCGAGAAGATACAGGACCAACCCTTCTCGAAGACTCGCGCGAGGTCGACTTTGACACGCTCGAGGGTTTGACCTTGGGACTTGTGGATCGACATCGCCCATGCGAGGATCAAGGGCACCTTCGGTTGAACATCCACGGTCAGTATCGCGCCCAGTATACTAAGGGGACCGAACGCTGCACGCACCTGGGTTCGGCTAACTTGCACCTCACCGTTGGGCAACTCGACTTTCCAACTATCAGCCTTGACAACTGTCCTCAGGAGGCCCCCACCGGGCTGAAGGAACTCGACGAGTGGAAGGAGCTGGCGATTTGCGGGCGCGGCGGCCGCGGGGGGGTCTGGTTTGCCCTTCGACGCGGGCTTCCCGAGGATTCCGTCCTCGTCCTCTGAGGCGTTTGGGTCGATGAACCGCACGATCTTGCCCATCGTCCCGTTCACAAGTGTGTCCTCGAGGTTTTTGATGAGCATGACCTGGGCACCCTCCTTGAGGACGAGCCGTTTGGGAGCCATGAAGTTTTGCAGCATCTTGTCGCGCTGGTTCTGGTCGGGGATGCTTCCGCCGTCGTAGGCGGTGTACACCTGCTCTCTGCCGGTGATGCCGTTCATGCGCACGCCGTTAGACCGCTCGACGTCCTCCCGCCTCGGGAAGCTGGACGAGTGGTGGCAATCGCAAGCCCGTACTCAGCCTCAATGTATGATGAGATGTCCAAAGGGCCTTACAGCTCCGTAGCGCCTAGGCCATCTTCGTACACGATCTCACGCGAGAGACCGCGGAACTTCTGGATCGACTGCTCCGAGAGACGACCGAAACGCATCTCGTTCAGCATGTCCACGAACTCGGGGTCGCGTTGACGGAAGACCCGGGTGAGGTTGTAGGATTTCTTGATGGTCTCGGGCCAAAGCTGCGCCTCGAAAGCAAATTTGACTTGCTGGGTGCCCTTGCTGACAGGCGGTAGCTGGAAGAAGTCACCAGTGACGACGACCTGTAAAGACAAATGCCGTGTTCGGCTCAGCTGTACTTCGGACCACTATGTGCTAAACTACCTGTATGCCTCCGAATGGCACTGTGTTCTTGCGGAGTTGGGAACCTATCTGTGCGAGTTTGTCAAAAAGGTCGCCGTCAACCATGGATACTAGAGAAACCACGAAGAGATCAGGAGCAATGAAGCATGGCATAGACAAGGCCCAAACCTTCGTCTATGATCAAGACTTTGGTCCGTAGCCACCGTGTCATCGCTTTCTTGTTCTTCTTGATCTTGTTGACGAGGTGGTCCACGGGGTCCACCCCGATCCCAATACCGGCGAAGGAATGGATGGTCACGCCTCCGACATTGCAGGCGGCAATTCCTGCAGATTGATGATTCTAGCCACGTCCGCGCAGAAAGTGGCCGAGCGCACACACCTGTAGACGCTGTGACCGCGACGGCATCTGGCGACTTCACGTATTTCTTCCGCAGGGTTTTGATGATTTCGCGAAGCAGAACGGATTTTCCCGCCCCTGTGGTGCGAGGGAGGTAAGTATATGCGCCAGACCTCCGCCATGTAGAGAAAGTCCCCCCGAGCACTCGGCAATAGAGAGGTATCCTAGTGAAATACGACTACTACCCGTACAGAGTTGTGACGCGCCCCCAATAGCTTGTTTGTACGTGATGGGTAGTATAACAGAGTGGATAAACCCTTTCCACGGCTCACAGGTGAGGTACGGAAAGAGAATGCTCACCAGCACTACCAGTGTAGAACAAACTCAACCCTGATTCCACCATCTTGAGTACATACGTCTGTTCCTGGCTCAAGAAGACAGGTGCAGGCTTAGACGTGGCGCCACTCTTGGAAGCGGGAACCACGACGATCTCGTTCGTGTTCGCGTTCGTCTGGCGCGTCGCGCCAAACGTTCTTGCGGTCGACGAGGTGGGATACGTCGGACGGGAGCTCTTCGCCGGCTTCTCTTCCTTCTGCTCCCAGGACGGTGGTAGCTGCCTGCGTTTCGCGGGTGGGTTCTGGGAAGTCGACGGTCGCTTCTGCGACTGGGAGTGTGACTGGGACGCGGCGATGACGTTCTCTGACGACACGACTTGGCCTGATAACGCGTCTTGGATGTCCTTAAGCCTCTGCTCTAGCGGCGTAAGCTTCTTTGGCGGTGTTGGCGGCCAAGTAATCGCGTCTGTGTTGGTCGTAGCTGACTCCTGACTAGCAGAGGGCAACGAGCTCGAGGAGAAATCGCGCTTGATGGTCCGGAGACCCGACATGGGTTGTTTGGAGGTTGAAGTCTTTGACATAGCAGAGAAGATGCACAACAGTCGGTGGAGGGGTTAGTCGGAAGGATAGGAGGTCGTATCCCGATACTGTGTGGAAGGGTAGACTAAGAGAAGGAAAAGCAACTTGACGCGCTTGACGCGGCCGTCCGTGACGCGCGGTGCACGTGACCGTGTCTTCTCCCTAGCCGGTAGGGGGCCTCCTCCTGCTCTCTTAACCTCCATCCCAGCAGGTCCTTCAATCGTATACCTAGGGGAGACTATCTATCACTACCAACTAGTGGTCACGAACAGGTTCATGCTTGCACAATGCATATCTGATCATCCTTCATTCGAAGACATACCAGCTACGACTTCTGCATGCGTGTACATGGCGTAACTTGTACTTGTCTTGCTCGTATGTAATATACTATGGGAGCAAACACTTATGAGCTGCACCCGTACCTCAATTATCCCGCGATCTCGCCCATGGCTTGATCGCATTTGTACGGCGGTCGTTGCAGCCTCTTGCGCATAGATGTCTTCTCAATGTTCCAATTCTCACAATCGTGGTATTTTCGTAGATCACAGGTGTTCATTCGGAGGGGAGGCAAGAAGGAGGACTGAGACCGACCGAGAAAAGGACGAGGTGATCGAAAGCGGCAGGAGGAAAATGAAATCGATAAGGGTTCGGCGCCAGGGCGTCTGGCAGGGCTTGTGGGGCGGACGCTGTTTCTGGCGAGCACGGCGGATGTCCTGGGCGACGAGGGCCGTGTGGGACGGATGCGGGGGGCACGGTGGGGGCGCAGGTCTGGGTGGGAGAGGGAGAGAGCAGACAAAGGGAGAGATTAGAGGCGATCACGATCGTTGCTGTTGTTTTGTGTTGTGGTAGCTTCGGAGGATTGTGCTGTATCTGCCGTGTCTGTTGTCGGCCACGACGAGCTCGACATCCGCCCCTTCTCCCAGCAGACCCTATGGACATGTCCTCGTCGCAGGGCGCAGTGAACCAGAGCCAGCGGCCGTACCATTCGCCGTCCAACAGCCGCCACTCGAAAATCACAGTCGAATACCACCGCCCGTCCCGAGAATCCATCCAAGAGTACAACGACCTCCTCGCAGAAGCCCACCTCCACGCCGCCGCTGCCAACAACTACTCCTCCGACTCCTTCGTCCCCGCCCGCGCTGCTCCCCCGCCCCCGCCCTCTTCCTTTTCCAAGCAGTCCTCCGGCACTCCCCAGAGGCACCGCAACTCCCTCCAGAAGCCACCGCCTCGCAAACAGAACACTTCCTCCTCCGTCGACCGCGACCCATTCCGCAACGAGCCCTCCATGACCACCACATCCCCGCCTCCCCGCCCCTCCAGGGCTAACACCGCTACCCTCAACGATCTCTATCCGACTCAGGCCAATCTCGCCCGTCACCGCCTCTCAGATCCCGTCCTCACCGCACAGGACGTGCCCTACTACCCAGACCCCGCCGACCAGCAACCGCAGCCACAGATGCAGAACATCGGCCAGTACAATACCTACGATGCCCCGCTCCCTCCCGCCCCGTACACGCCCAGCACTCCGTCCACCATCAGCGCCGCCGGCAGTCGGACGCGGAGCAGCACGACCACAAAGTCCAAGAAGGGTATGTTCACCTTCATGTCCGACTTCCTCAACACCTCCAAGAGGCCCGAAATCAGTACTCCCTACGATCCCGTCCATCTCACTCATGTCGGCTTTAACACCTCGACGGGTGAGTTCACTGGCCTTCCGAAGGAGTGGCAGCAGCTCCTCCAGGAGAGCGGTATCTCCAAGTCGGAGCAGGAGAAGAATCCGCAGGCAGTCATGGAGATCGTCAAGTTCTATCAGGAGAACAACCGTGGCGACACCTCCGTCTGGGACAAGATGGGTGCCGTCCATGCCCCGACACCGCCGACTCCCGTCGCCCCCCAGCAACCGAGGCCGTTCATAGACGATGGGTTGGCCAACCCGGTGAGTACCTTCCTGATTCCTCTGCGCCAGCGTGCCCATTTTCGTCCAGCGTGCCGCCCCGCCGCCGCCCAAGAAGCCCTCAAGCAGCACGCCCCCAACGCCCGTCTCACATCGCATGGCACCCGCGCCTCCCGCTCCCGCCACACCTTCCCTTGATCGCTCAACATCCCAGCGTCTCCCACAATCAAAGCCTCCCAAGCCCGCGGACCAGCTTGCCCGCGCAAACACCACACGCGATAGACACTCTCCTGCCCCCGGCCAACAGCCGTCACACCATCATGCCCCCGCCGCACCTCCGAAACCGTCCAAGTCCTCGTCCGGCTCGTCGCAGACGGAGCTGCCGCTCAAGTCGTCACCTAGCGTGCGCGATCGTGAACGGGAAGGCCGTGGACCGGCATCGCAGCCCCAGCCGAGCGCCGCTGCGGCCAGTCTCCAGAAAGTCGCCACCGCAGGGACTGCTACGCCGCGGAGAAGGGAGAAGAAGGACAAGGACCCGGCGAAGGAGGCGGATATCGTCAAGCGGCTGCAGCAGATCTGCACAGATGCTGATCCGACAAAGTTGTACAGGAATCTGGTCAAGATCGGCGCGGGGTACGCGGTGTCCACTTTGTTTGACTGACGTGGGCCGCTGACATGATCGTAGTGCGTCCGGAGGTGTCTACACCGCATATCAGGTCGGCACAAACCTGTCGGTGGCGATCAAGCAGATGGACCTGGACAAGCAGCCGAAGAAGGACCTCATCATCAACGAGATCCTCGTCATGCGCGCGTCCCGGCACCCGAACATTGTCAACTACATCGACTCCTTCCTCCACAAGAACGAGCTCTGGGTCGTCATGGAGTACATGGAGGGTGGCTCCCTCACCGACGTCGTCACCGCCAACCTCATGACCGAGGGTCAGATCGCTGCTGTCTCGCACGAAACTGCCCAGGGTCTCGAGCATCTTCACAAGCATGGCGTCATCCACCGAGACATCAAGTCAGACAACGTTCTGCTTAGCATGAACGGCGACATCAAGCTCAGTACGTCGAGCCATGCTGGTGGTATGCGCTCGCTGACCATTGTTTGCAGCTGACTTCGGTTTCTGTGCGCAAATCTCCGAGACGAACGCGAAGCGTACCACAATGGTTGGTACGCCGTACTGGATGGCTCCAGAGGTCGTTACTCGCAAGGAGTACGGCCCGAAGGTCGACATTTGGAGTTTGGGAATCATGGCCATCGGTGCGTCCCTCTTCCAAA